>OY728162.1:51303200-52553200 GCA_963277665.1 Viscum album
TTATTTTGTTTTGTTTAAAAAAATTATGTTTGGTCTTTTAAAAATATTTAAAAAGAAATTATGTGAAAAAAATAAAAAATTTAGTCCTCTTATGTAAATATAACATATTTTCTTTAATATCATTAAATTCATATATATTTATTAACTTTATAAAACAAAATTAAATTAAATTAAAAACAATCTATTTTTAAAGACCAAAAATATATTTAAATTGTCAAAAATATTTTTTTAGGAAAATTAAAATAATAAAATATAATTAATCATAAAAATAATATGTGTACACAATTAAAAAAAATCATGTTATAGGAATGGATTTAAAAGATATTTTTTATTAATATACAACAAAATTATTTTTATAAAAATCATTCAAATCATAATTTTTAGTTGTAACAATTATATTGTTAATGTTAATAAATTTAATTTGTATAAATTAGTTAATGAAAATTTGATTCTATGAAAAGATAGAAAAAAAATGTAATAAACATCTGTATAAAATATTAGAAAAAAATTGAGAAAGATATTTTATAATGATGCTCCCATAAAATTGATATAGAATATTTTGAGTGAATAACTTCAATAAAAATTAGACTAAAACATGTAATGATAAATCTCATTACAAAATTTAACTAGAATGTTTTTTTAATTCTTAAATTTTTCAACGAAAAAATAATTTGGTTTCGCACAATATAATTTTTTAGTGAAAGGACTAATGGAATTCTCCAAGGAAATTTTCTTCTAGAATCATCTAGTGGATGTTGCACTGGAATTTCCTATTGAAGTTTCAGTTGAATTTCTGATGGAATATACACTATAATTTCTAACATAAGTTTACACTAGAATGTTCCAAAATAATTTTCACTTGAATTTTTTATAGATGATTCACTGGAATTTTTAGAGGACGTTTCCCTTGAATTTATAGGAGAATTTTCACTGGAATTTCATGTTAATGATTCAACTAGAAATTTAATATATTAATTGATGTTATAACTATAATATTTAAGTGTAAGTCTCCAATGGAATATTACACTCGAATTTGTAATAGAATTTCTAATGGATGATTCAAAATAATTTATTTGTGGGATTTAAAGCATCCATTGATATTTTCTTGAGGATGTTTCTAATGGAATATTATTATGAATGTTTAATTAGATTTTTCTAGGGAACATTCATTGGATTTTCCAAATGAAATTTCTATGGAATTTATGTTGCGTTTTTTAACTAATTTTGATGTGATGTTGAAGATATAAGTAAAATCTTCTAATGGATGTTTCCACTATAATATTATATTTTAATTTTCACTAGAATTTTTTATGGGGGTTTCAATGTAATTTACTATGGAATTTTCCCATGAATTTGTAGTGGAAGATCCAGTATAATTTTTAATAGAAGTTTCAATGGGTGTTTCAATGGTATTTCAAGCTACTAATGAATTTTTTGAATAAAATATTCCACTATAATTTCATATAGTCATTTCACTATAATTTCTAATTAATTTTCAACATAAATTTTTAATTCAATTTTTTATTTTTTTAGTATTAAATATAGGAATTTTTAGTGGGAGTTTCCACTAGATGTTTTTAGTGGTAGTTGAGAATAAAATTTTTTCTAAAATTTGTAGTAAAATTTTTAACTAAAATTAGTTAATGGATATTTCCATTACATTTTTTAATGAATGTTCCTAGATTAATTGATAATTATTCTATAAGATGTTTTCAAGAAAAATTTATTTTGAAAATGTTAATTTAAAGATTCTAATGAAAGATCCAGTGTAATTCCCATTGAAAGTTAAATTGGAACATAAAAGGGATATTCCACTGGAAAATTATGTGAAAGTTCCACCAAAACATATAGTGATATGTCCAACATAATTTCTAGTGAAAGTTCCACTATAAAATCCAACAAAGGTTCCAGTGAAAGTTTACCTTTCTATAAAATTATTTCACCCACAGTTTACCCTTACCTAAAATTGTTTTACCCTTACATAACATTAATCTAAAAGGATATAAAGAAGGCTCATCCTGATAATGGGATCATTAGTAATTCCATGGGGATCATAAAAATATTTTTCAATGAAATCTCTTGGAATATTTTATAGGAAGTGTCCCACATCGCTCAATATGACAGGAATCACACCATCATGTCTTGGTATATTCAATCAGTAGTTAGCCATGTTCTCTCTAATGAAATTGATAAACATGTTGTGTATGAGGCCACTAAATCTGTAATTATGTTCACCATTTCATAAATTTTAAATCATTATCCTAATTCTTATCATTCAATATTTTTCTATTTTGGATGTTTTTTTAGTTAGCCATTTTTCTATTTTGGATGTTTTTTAATTTCGATATTACTTTTATTTCATGAATTCTGAAAATATTAAATTGAATTTCACCCTTACTCTCCATTTATAAGACTTCAAATTTTCACATATAATCATGATTTTTGAGGTCGAAGAAAATAACCAATTTTTTATTAATAAATGAAGATCATATTTCTATAATAACAAATTAATTATGACAAATAATTAATGAGAACACATTATTAAAAATTAATTATTATTTAATAATTTAACTTCAAGTAAATAAAAATAAAATTAATTCAATATTTTAAAATAAATGTTATAATTAATAATACAATTAAAAATATAAATTGAAAAAGTTATTGATTATTTTAATAGCAATAATGTAATTAATAAATATTAATAAATTAATTATTAAAAGATAATAATAATAATCCATAATAATAATTAAATTTTTCAATTTTACAAATATTAAATATATTAAAATTAAAATAATTACAATTATCCTTAAAAATATAAATTAGTAATTATTTCTGATAAATTAAATAATTTTTAATATTAATATAATGTAACATATTATTAAAGATACTTAATATTTTCTATTAATTATTTATTTTGAATTTAATTTTATTTTTAGTTATTTAATATTTTTTTAATAACATTACTTAGTATTCCTTTACAATATATTTTTTTTTATTTGTTAACTTTTTGAAATTTACCATCTTATTATCATGTTTAAATTTTATTTTTTGAATAAAAATTTCCTCTATCATATATATAATTTTCTATCTATTCTTTTGATGAAAATATTTTTATTTTTACTTTTTTTCTTGTTTAGTATATGTTTTAAATATCATTCATTAATTTACTTTTAGTTTATTTTTTAGATTATTTCAGTGTATATCACTTGAAATAAAATAAACTTATTTTTTAAGTAGATATCTTTGGAATCCTTTAATATATAAACTGTAATTAAAATATCAATTAAACAAAAAAATATACTAAAGATATTAAAAATATTTTTAAATAAAAATAATTTCTTAATTATAATTAATTAGAATTAATTTACATGACGTAAAAATTATTTATTAAAAACCCATGATTTACACATAAAAAAATTCACATAAAAAATTATAAATTACAACTAAATGATATTTCAAATATTGATTTTATAAGTAAAAAATAATTAAAAGTAAAAGGAACTCCCAAAAACAGTAATAAAAAAAATAATTTTCTCAAAAAATGTTATCGGTAATAAAAATTACATGTACAAATGATATGTTTAGAAACAACAATATTATGTTACATTAAAATTAATTTACATTAATTTTATGGTTTTTTTATTTTCTATTTTTTTATTTGTTTTGTTAGTTGGTAAAATTACATTTATATTTTATTTATACTTTATAATTTCTTTGATTTCAAAGTCACCTACTTGAAATCTAAGACTCCATTAGGTATAGAATGAGAAATTCACCCTCGATGTGACATAACATATATGAACATTAGGTGTTTGGTTAAATCAAATGTTAGGGAAATATATTTAACATTTTATTATAATTTTTTATGAAAAAATTTAATTATCTCCTAAGTGGTGTTTTTATGAAAATTTTGAGGCCGTCATTAGGTCTAGAATGCGGGTTTTAACCTAGCCATGATATACACTTTGTACATGTCAGGTTTATATTTACATTTCATGGGTAACTTTTTACCCCTAATTATTTTATTTATTTTATTCTTTTATCCCCATATCTTTAACCTCACGCCACACACCCCACCAAGGCCATAATTCCACCTTTATTTGATCCCAAACCTTCAGAATCACTCATTTTTTATTAATTAAGGATTTAAATTCCTTAATGGGGTGAAAATAAATCATCTGCATTCATGATTTGTATTTAACAGAAATTGAATTGGGTTTTCAATTTTGTGGTTTAATGTTACCATACATTTATCTAAATAACTGAAATGTCTCTTCTATGGTATGAGTTCATTTTGTCGGTTTTGTACGGCCTTCGAACCCTGTTAGGAATTATTGGAGAACCTCTAATGGTCTGATTTGTTTTTCTTACCATTTTATAGGAGTGTGCGTCATCTTTGTTCATCCACAAAACATGTTTATTTTGAGGTATGTTTTTATTTTTTATTTTTTATTATTTTATCTATTTCCCCAATTTTCCTTTTATCTCAAGTATTTTACAAAAATTATTTGAAATAAATTAAAGAGGAAACCTATTATTATTAAGGGATAATTCCATTAAATTATAAATAAATAATAAATAAAGATTATTAATGTATAATTTAATAATATTAAAAAATGATAATATTAAATAAAATTATTAAATGATAATTATAATATTATCAAAGAATAAATTATTAAAATTTTATTTAATAATAATTATTTGAAATTATCAAATGTTAATTATCAATAATTATCAAATGATAATTTCATCAAATTATCGAAATATAATTTGAAGAAATTAGAAAACGATAATTATTTTTAACTATAAAGGTTAGATTATAAGAAATTATCATAAGACTCTTATAAAAGGGTTATTTATAATTAATTATCTATAGATAATTATAAAAGTATACAATAAAATATATTATTAAAATATAATTATGAAGGATAATTAAAAAATATATAATGGGATAATAATAAATGGATAATTTATAATAAATTATCCTAGATAATTATAAAATTATTATTTAAAATAAATTATCTAGAGATAATTATAAAATTCTAATTAACAATATATTAATAAAAAACAATTATTAAAGTATAATTTATAATAAATTTCTAATAGATAATTATTAAACGATAATTACTAAAAAAATTATCAAGAGATAATTTTAGAATGATAATTTATAATAAATTATAAATGTATAAGAAAAATTTACAATAAATCATCATGATATATTTCAAAAGGGGTAATTTATAATAAATTATCAAGAGATAATTATAGAAGGATAATTTATAGTAATTTATCAAAATATAATTATACATAAAGGATAAAATTACTATATCATGTGTTGGCCGAAAATAATAATTCCTAAATTATATAGGAGAGAGATTGTATCAACAAGTGTAATATTTTATTTCATCAAGTAATAAAATAGATGTATTTTCATAGCAATCCTTTATGAACCTTGATAAATAAAATTCTGGTATGTATGATAATAGGTCTCGTGATGAGGTACTCTCAACTATTGATATTTTCACCCTAGCATTCAAACCACACAGGTTGGTTTATCCTTTCCATTGGAATCAATGAATTTGAGGAAAAAAGTTCTCTCCCTTTTTTGTCTCCCATTACACACATTTCCATAGTATGACTATAGTTTTTACTATATAAAATTCATGCTTCACATTCCATCGTATGCGGGTGTGTGTGTAGATCGTGACACTGTTTGACTTGTTTCCTTGAGAATTATTGAGATACCAATATTCAATGATGTTGTTTGATTCACATGTTAGATATATGATGATGTTATATTATATCATGATGTGTTTCAAGGATATTATCATTCACTGTGTTGTTATTTTTTTCCATTGGAGGATTGATTTGGTGTGTACATGACACTGTATGTCCTAGTATTATTACTCCCTAAGGGGTGCACGCATGGAATACGACAATGAATTTGGTTGTCCCTAATATCCTTCTAACCTACTCAATGCCTTTTAGATTCCAAGTAAACTATTTACACATGATTCCTTGTGGATTCTGAGTGTTACTCAACAACTTGTGGATTCCAAGAAGGTTGATGTTACCAATGCCTCATTGATTATGAGTATCACCTAAAACCTTGTATATTCTAGGTAGTTTAATCACTTATTGACTAATTTATTATGAGTGAAATGAAAATACCCTTGTAGTCTGTTTTGGTCACTACATATATACTATTAATTTTCTTCCCATTAAATAAAGACGGTATGAACATGGACTTGTAGTGGATTGGATTTCATATGACCGCTCAGTTTTGGATTTTATGTTAATGCTTGTTATGTATTGATTATTACTATTTAATCTGTTATTATACATGATCATTCCATGTAAAGGATGTATTTTTGGTGTCCTAATGATACTTTTACTGACACTATACTAAGGAATTTTTGGATGATTTTATATTTAATGAGGAATCCAGTAAACGTTAAGGGCCTTGAGGAGGGATATAAAGATAATGATTATGGATATTGTGATGAAATTTAACAGAAACTGGTAGAACTAGAAGTTATATATTTATTTACCTGTGCTTTTACTCTGGTAGGCTCACCACCTATGGAGCATGTTTATTATCTAACGTGTATTCTATATTTATTATTCCTCGTGATAACCTATATTATTTATTGTTTTTTATTATTTATTTATTAATTTTTTCATGACACTATATAGTGGGTATATTTCCACCAATATCATACATAGACACTTTTTGTTAGTCGGTAGTATAAGGCCCCAGCCTTAAACCTAACTTAATCTTGATTTACATCAAGAATACACATTGATAATTGTTTCAGGTGTAGAGTTTTAGAGAATTAGATCATAAAACATGCATTAAATTCCAAATTTAAACAAAGTAGTTACATAAAAGATAGTACTCATTTCTCCCATTAACGGAAACATATTTAAAATAAAACATGGATTCTTTCATGACACTTCCTTGACACTATCATCACATCATGTACCTTTCCCTTGATCTGTGAAAAACATTTCAAAAACTTGGGATGAGAATAAAAAGCTTAGTAAGGGTTATAAAAATATGGAAAGGAAACATGAGTTCATATATATAATAATAATGAAATCATACATTACCCATAAAACATAATCTCTTTAACATACCTCATCAAATCATGAATAAATCATATAAATCATAAGACAAAAAGGTAACTTGAGGCATTCATAACATTCTTATGTAGGGAGTAACCCTCTTGGTTACGTTTGGAATACTTATCACAATATATTCCCTGAATCTCTTTGGAGAAACCTTAACGTTTAACCCCTTCGCTTTACCTAATGAATTGGAGAGCTATATCGGGCTCACCCTCCCTTAGTTTATCACGGAACCACCCGTCTTCATAAACAATGCCCAATATCCATAACATAATCGTATCACATAAAACATGCATAAAGGAAACATAACATTTCAACATTTAAATCACAAGATATCAATAACACATTTATACAATAAAAACATTATCAAAACCATTTTCAAAAACCAAAATAAAAGAAAAGTAAAACTTGGTATTTATTTTTCATTAAAAAAAGTTATGGCTTGTAGAGGAAGCCGAAACTCAAATAATGGTCATGGCGGTGGAGAAGTCATTGTCACCGTATACGTACGACCAAAAAAACATTCCCTTTTTTCGTCTAGTAAACGCTTCGTATAAAAATATTCCACTTGAATAAACTTAAAAGTCAAAGGGGTTTATACACCGTATAAAAGAAAGTTGTGTATAAAACAAAATATGCCTCAATGAAAGGAGATTGAGACGAAGTCCCTTACAAAGATCATTTTTTTAAATAAAATAGACCAATTATGTGTATTCACTACAAGTACACAAAAAGTAAGTACAAATACAAGATAGAACATAATAATATCATGACATAATTTGAAAGTAGAAGATTAACACAAAGACCAGAAATTGGGTTTAGAAGTTCCCTTACCTCATGTCCAACGTGACTTGATTGCTCTTTAATCTTATAAATAATAAACTAATGTTAATTTCTAATTGCTTAAGAACCATTTTCAAGTTCATTATTCATTTTAAATAACTTATTACCATGTTAGGAACATTATGTAATCATTTAAGTTAATAACGGTAATTTTGTCGATATTTGGTACTTGAGTCAAAAGTGAACATCTTATATTTACAAGTTATTCACGTAGTCAAATATCCATTATCTCAAGAATGATATTCATTATTTAGATGCCATATATATCATATATATCCAGTATATACATTCATTTATAATATTACATAATCATTTAGAGGTAAGAAATGAAATGCACTGTTCATGGAGATGGTAAGTCGAACGTACGCATGAACGCTACTTTCATTTCTATGTCATATTAATGGAATTAAAACTAAATGAGAGATATGTATATTTTACTTCCAGAATTATATTCACCATATATATGTAACATACATCATATATATCCATTATATATTTGTACTTATAATAGTATATTACATTTGGGGATAAGAAATGAAATGCACCGTTCATAGAGACGTTAAGCCGTATGTACGCCTGAACGCTACTTTCATTTATATCTCATACTTTAATGGAAATAAATAATAATTATATAAATGTATATTATTATTCCAGTATAATATATTATATAATTTCATTAAATATATCCTTTATACATACCACATATGGTATTAACGATTCAAATCACTTTGAGGGGGCGGTATTCTGCACTTCCTAAAATGAAGATATCGCGTTTACCCATAATGGAAACCATAAAGGTATTCCATAAATGAAAAATACAGAATATTAAGTAAAACATAAACATATTATATATCATATATAAATATAGTTACATCTTAATGTCCACCTTTGAAGGTGTTAGAAGAATATTGAACAATCATTGTTTTGTGAGGCAGAAATTCGCCATCCACAGAAACAGTATGTTCTTTAACCATTAGATGTAGGTGTGTGTAAGGGTAGATATAATCCGTCTTATTACAAAATCCTAGTATATTGAAGATACTGGAGTTTTTAAAAATGAAATGAGTAAAAAGAGTTTAGGGGGTTGGAGAAGCAAAATAAAACAAAAGAACACAAGAGAAGACATTACCTTAAAATTGGGAAACTCTTTTTTATTTGAGCTCAAAGGCTTCCTTGGGAAGACTTCTGCCCAAAGTGAGGCTTCTAGGAGTAATAGAGGGATTTGTAGAGACAAAATTGGCAGGGGTTGGACTAACCAAAGGCTTTAGAGGTGTGGGTAAGGAGGAAGAGGTGGGGGTCGTTTATAAGAGGAGAGGAGGGGCACTCTTGGAAAGTTACAAAATGTTACTTTCTTTTCAAATGAGTTTCGGAATTTAAATGTCCCACATTGATGTATTTCGAGGATAAGGTGATAATGGTTCTATATATACTCATAAAATAGGTCTTTGAAAATCTTAGGTCTAAGATTTTACATTATCTTTTTATTTTATTTAAATCGTTAAATAATGAGTTAATCGATGCATCATCATGATGTCATAAATAATTTAATTTATTTAATGTAAACAAATTCTGAAAAAAATACTATGATGTAGGAAATATTTTTAGATTTCAATTTAATATTTATAGTCCAAAATATCATTTATTTAGACAAAAGTAAAAAAAATTTACTCAGGTGATACATTCTTTGTAATATTTACTTTCTTTAAAAAATAAAAAGATAAAAAGTCACTTTCACACAAAAGTGATTCCATGGGGTCCCCAAGTTTGGAACAAGGAATCCCATGGTCTTACATGAGACAACCAGTAGAATTAGGACACATTTTGGTGTCATTTTATATTATTATGATATTATTTTATTATCCTTAACTACCTGATTACTCATTAATCAAGATAATTAAAGATAATTACCATCGTTACTATTCATAATGTCCAAAAACAAAAGAGACTTAATTACATAATTTGGACCATATGATTCCAAATATGGAATCCATTTTACCAAATTCCAAACACATAAACTACAAAAATTAATTTAAAAAATAATTCCTGTTGTCAAAACAAAAAGCGGGTTTTTTTGAAACAATATCTATGAAAACTTTGGCACTTGTTTATGCCCAATTCCAAAGTGAAATTAATCCTAATGACCACCATTGTATTAAATGGTAAAAACATATTCATATTACACTTTAAGACCAATTAAAAAGATAATATAACCATATAATTAAATTAGATGAAAAATAAGTTTTGATGTAAAATGCAGTATTTTTTACTATTCATTAAAAAATGAACATTGTCAGAAAAATACCAAAAACATATCCAATGTAAATTTCAATGTCCCAAACATAACAAATATGTTTATTTTGACAAATAGAGATTATAAAATTTTCAAAAAAATTATTTAAAAATGGTTTGCCATCAAAAGGAAGTAAAACAATCTTTAAAAAATATTAGTGTATTCCATGCTTAAGATTGGATTTGTTCTCATTTTAAGCCTCTAAAACACTATATAATTCATAAATAGACATAGATAAGAATATCTATTATTCATTACTTACTTGGGATGTTACATCCTTCCTCCATTTAGAAAATTGTGTCCCCAGAATTTATTTACTTATCGAATAAGTGGGGGTATTAGCCCTCATTGCATTTTCAGATTCCCATGTTGCCTCTCCAATCATGTGGTTTTTTCACAAAACATTTACCTGATGAATCAACATATTCCATAACACTTTCTCCCTGTGGTCAAAAATCTGGACCGGTTGTTCCTCATAAGATAGGTTCTCCTACAGCTGAACTAACTCTTGACTCAAACCATGGGATGGATTTGGCATATACTTTCTCAACATCAAAACATGAAAAACATTGTGTACCTGAGATAAACTCGGAGGTAAAACCACTCGGTAAGCAACTGGTCCAACTCTCTCCAAAATTGCATATGGTCCAATGAACCTTGGACTCAACTTTCCATTCTTACCAAATCGCATCACACTTTTCCATGGTGATACTTTGAGAAAAACATGATCACCTACCTCGAAAGATAGATTCTTCCTTCGGTTATCCGCATAACTCTTATGCCTGCTCTGATCTATTCTCACATGTTTCTGAATCAACTGAACTTTTTCTACCATCTCTTCTACCAACTCTGTTCCCATAAACTTCCTTTCTCCCACTTCATCCCGAAAATCTGGAGTTTGACACCACTTCCTATATAATGCCTCAAATGGTGCCATCTGTATACTGGAATGAAAACTGTTATTATATGAAAACTCAGCCAAAGAAATATTTTGGTCCCAATATCCCTAATAATCCATCGAACAAGCATGTAGCATATCCTCCAAATTCTAGATTTTTCATTCTGACTGCCCATCTGATTGAGGATGAAAGGCTGTTGAAAATTTTAATTCAGTACCCAACGACTTCTGAAGGCCTTTCCAAAAGTTAGAAGTAAACCTGGTATCATGATCAGATACAATGGAAAGAGAAACTACATGAAAACTAACTATCTCTTTAAGATACAAATGGGAAAGTTGATCTAGGGAAAAATTATCTCGTATAGAAAAAAAATGAGCATATTTAGTCAAGCGATCAATATTAACCCAGATTGCATTATTACCTTGAGGTGTCTTCGGAAACCCCACAATGAAGTCCATGGATATATTCTCCCATTTCCACTCTGGCAATGGTAAAGGCTGAAGCATCCCTTTCAGTAACTACCACTCTGCTTTAACCTTTTGACAAGTAAAACACTTCATAGTAAAATCAGTAATGTCTCTTTTCATTCTGTCCCACCAATAATACTCCCGTAGATCTCAGTACATCTTAGTACTGCCAGGATGAACTGAAAACTGAGAACTATGAGCTTCACATAACAACTCTCTCTTCAATTGTGAATCACAACGCACACACAATATCTTCCCAAATCTAAAAACACAATCATTATCATTTTTGAATTCAGGCAACTTACCCTTCTGAACCAGCTCTACCTTTTTCTGCAACTCATTGTCTTGCTTCTGTGCTTGCTGGATTCTGTTTGATAGAGAAGATTTCACTCATACCAGAAACAAAACAAAAGAACATCTTACACCAAAAACTTCTATTCCAAAGTTCATCAAATCCTTAACCAAATGATCTCATTCCAAACACAACATTGTTAATAATGCATTACTTTTTTGACTCAAAGCATCAGCCACTTTATTTTCTTTTCCCGGATGCTAATGAATTGTACAATCATAATCCTTGATTAATTCTAGCCAACTCCTCTGTCTCAAGTTCAATTATTTCTGATTGAATATATACTTTAAACTTTTGTTATCAGTATATATTTCACACTTTACTCCATATAAATGATGCCTCAAAAATTTTAAAGAAAAAACAACATAAGCTAATTCCAAATCATGTGTATGGTAATTTACCTCATGAGTTTTAAACTGACGTGAAGCATAAGCAATTACCTGATCTTTCTGCATTATGACACAACCAAGTCCTTTCAATGAATCATCACTATAGATAACAAACTCCCCATTCCTAGAAGGTAGTTCCAAAACTGGAGCATTCATCAATCTTCTTTTCAGTTCCTAAAAACAATCATCACATTCTTTTGTCCAGATAAACTTAACACTATTCCAAGTTAGCATAGTCATTGGGACAGATAACCATGAAAAACTTCTATCAAACCTTCGGTAATAGCCTGCCGAACCAAGGAAGCTACGAATATCAGTTACATTTTTGAGTCTTGGCCATTCTTCAACAACATTTGTTTTTTGCAGGATCAACAGTTATCTCATCATTAGAAACAATGTGACCAAGGAAAGAAATTTGTTGCGACAAAAACTCACACTTGGTGAATTCCCCATACAATTTCTTTTCTTTTATGTTTTTCAAAATAAACCTTAAATGACATTCATGCACCTCTTTACTTTTTGAAAACAACAAAATATCGTCAGTAAATACAACCACGATTTGTCACCTCAGTCAACTGAGCCATCACTACAACAAACTGTTCAATTCTGATTCTGACCATCTCAGGATGCCGATTCGGAAGGTTATTTCCTTCTGTATGCCTTCCCAAAAAATCTTCTATTTTATCTCTATGGAAAACCATTCTGAACACAGAAATATCTTAGGCGAAACAACATGTTAATCTATAAATTCTATATCATTTCAATCATACCATAAATTAATTTATAATTTTAACAATTTTCTAACTCCTAAAGTTTTCTAAACTGACCTCTGATACCAACTATAAGGCCCTAGCCTTAAATCTTACTTAATCTTGAGTTACTTCAATAATACACATTGAGGATCTTTTCAAGTTTAGAGTTTTATGGAATTAGATCATAAAACATGCATTACATTACACATTTAAACAAAGGGGTTACATAAAAGATAGTACTCATTTCTCCCATCAACGGAAACATATTCAATATAAAACATGGATTCTTTCTTGACACTCCCTTGACACTATCATCACATCATGCACCTTTCCCTTGACCTGTGAAAAACATTTCAAAAACATGGGATGAGCATAAAAAGCTGAGTAAGGGTTATAAAAATATGGAAAGGAAACATGAGTTCATATATACATCAGAATGAAATCATACTTTACCCATAAAACATAAGTTCTTTAACATACCTCATCAAATCATGAATAAATCATAGAAATAATAAGACATAAAGGTAGCTTAAGGCATTCATAACATTCTTATGTAGGGAATAACCCTCTTGGTTACGTTTGGAATACCTATCACAGTATATTCCCTAAATCTCTTTGGAGAAACCTTAAAGTTTAACCCATTCGCTTTACCCAATTCATTGGAGAGATATATCAGGCTCACCCGCCATTATTTTATCATAGAACCATCCGTCTTCATAAACAATGCCCAAGAACCATAATATAATCGTATCACATAAAACATGCATAAAGGAAACATAAAATTTCCACATTTCAATCACAAGATATCAATAACACATTGATATAATAAAAAAATTATCAAAACCATTTTCAAACCCAAAATAATAGAAAAGTATTACAAGGTATTTATTTTTCATTAAAAAAAGTTATGGCTTGTAGAGGAAGTTGAAACTCAAATAATGGTCACGGCGGTGGATAAGTCGTTGTCACCGCATACGTACAACCATAAAAAACATTCCCTTTTGTCATCTAGTAAGAACTTCGTATAAAAAGATTCATTTTGAATAAATGTAAATTTCAAAGGGGTTTATACACCGTATAGAAGAAAGTTGTGTATAAAACAAAATATGCCTCAATGAAAGGAGATTGAGACAAAGTCCCTTAAAAAGATCATTTTTTAAATAAAATAGAACAATTATGTGTATTCACTACAAGTACACAAAAATTAAGTACAAATACAAGATAGAACATAATAATATCATGACATAATTTGAAAGTCGTAGATTAACCCAAAGAACGGAAATTGGGTTAAAAAGATCCCTTACCTCATGTCCGACGTGACTTGATTGCTCTTTAATCTCTGGAATAATAAACTAAAGTTAATTTCTACTTTCTTAAGATCCTTTTTCAAGTTCATAATTCCTTTTATATCACTTATTACCATGTGATGAACATTATTTAATTATTTAAGTTAATAATGGTCATTTTGTCAATATTTGGTACTTGAGTCAAAAGTGAACTTCTTATATTTACAAGTTGTTCATGTAGTCAAATATCCATTATCTCAAAAATGATATTCCTGATTTAGATTCCATATATATCATATATATTTAGTATATACATGCATTTATAATATTACATAATCATTTAGAGGTTAGGAATGAAATGCACCGTTCATGGAGACGGTATGTCGTACGTACGCATGAACGCTACTTTCATTTCTATGTCATATTAATGGAATTAAAACTAAATGAGAGATATGTATATTTTAATTCCAGAATTATATTCATCATTTATATTTAACAGCCATCATATATATCCATTATATATATGTACTTATAATAGTACATTACATTTGGGGATAAGAAATGAAATGCACCGTTCATGGAGATGGTAAGCCGTACGTACGCATGAACGCTACTTTCATTTCTATATAATACTTTAATGGAAAGAAATAATAATTATATAAAGGTATATTATAATTACAGTATAATATCATATATAATATCATTAAATATATCCTTTATATGTACCACATATGGTATTAACGAATCAAATCACTTTGAGGGGGCGGTAGTCCGCACTTCCTAAAATGAAGATATCACATTTACCCATAATGGAAACCATAAAGGTATGCCATAAATGAAAAATAAATAAGATTATGTAAAACATAAACATATTAAATATCACATATAAATATAGTTACATCTTAATGGACACCTTTTAAGGTGTTAGAAGAATATTGAACAATCATCGTTTTGTGAGGCAGCAATTCACCATCCACAGAAACAGTATGTTCTTTAACCATTAGATGTATGTGTGTGTAAGTGTATCTTGAATCCTTCTTATAACAACATCATATTATATTTAAGATACTGTAGTTTTTAAAAATTAAATGAGTAAAAAGAGTTTAGGGGGTTGGAGAAGAAAAATAAAACAAAAGAACACAAGTGAAGACATTACCTTAAAATCGGGTAACTCTTTTTGATTTGAGCTCAAAGGCTTCCTCGGGAAGACTTCTTCCCAAATTGAGGCTTCTAGGAGTAATATAGGGATTTTTAGAGACAAAATGGGTAGGTTGTTTCCGAGCCAAAGGCTTTATAGGTGTGGGTAAAGAGGTAGAGGTGGGGGGCTTTTATAAGAGGAGAGAAGGGGCACTCTTGGAAAGATACAAAATGTTGCTTTATTTTCAAATGATTTTTCAGATTTTAAAGGTCCCACATTGATGTATTTCTAGGATAAGGTGAAAAGGGTTCTAAATATACTCATCCAATAGGTCTTTGACAATTGTAGGTCTTAGAATTTACATTATCGTTTTATTTTATATAAATCGTTAAATAATGAAGCAATCGTTGCATCATCATGATGTCATAAATAATTTAATTTCATTAATGTATAAAAATTATGAAAAAACTACTATGTTGTAGGAAATCTGTTTATTTTTTCAGTAAATATTTATAGACCAAATTATCATTTATGTAGACAAAACTAAAAATGTTTTAACTAGGTGATACAATCTTTTTTATATTTACTTTCTTTAAAAAATAAAAAGATAAAAAGTCACTTTCACACAAAACTAATTCCATGGGGTCCCCAAGTTTGGCACAAATAATCCCATTGTCGGCCATGAGACAACCAGTAGTATTAGGACACATTTTGGTGTCATTTTTTATTATTATGATATTATTTTATTATCCTTAACTACCCGATCACTCATTAATCAAGATAATTAAAGATAGTTACCGTCGTTACTGTTCATAATATCCAAAAACAAAAGAGTCTTAATTACATAAGTTGGACCTTCTGATTCCAAATATGGAATCCATTTTACCAAATTCTAAACATATAAACTGCAATATTTTATTTACAAAATAATTCCCGTCGTTAAAAAAAATTGCGGGTTTTTTTTAAACAATATCTATGAAACATTTGGCACTAGTTTATGCCCAATTCTAACGTGAAATTAATAATAATGACCACCATTAGATTAAATGGTAAAAATATATTCAGATTACACTTTAATACCAATTAAAAATATATTCTAACCATATAATTAAATTATATGAAAAATCAGGTTTGATGTAAAATGCAGTATTTTTCACTATTCATTAAAAAATGAACATTGTCAGAAAAATACCAAAAATTTATCCAATGTAAATTTTAATGTCCCAAAATTAAAGAATTTTTATTTTGAAATATAGTGATTATAAAATTGTCAAAATTTTGATTTAAAAATGGTTTTCCATCAAAAGTTACTAAAACAATCTTTTAAAAATATTAGTGTATTCCTTGCTTAAGATTGGATTTATTCTCATTTTAAGCCTCTAAAACACTATCTAATTCATAAATAAACATAGATAAGAATATCTATTATTAATTAATTACTTTGGATGTTACAATTAGCCTCTTGAATATGGGGAAGAATGCATGAGGTCATCTGGCCCTCCAATTCATACCTAGTTATATGGGTTGGGATGTCACAAAATGTTATTATATCACCAAGACTCACTAACATATTTCTTTTCTTTCCTTCATTTGGGATATAGTATATGATAGATATGATAGTTGGGATTCATCCAAGGGCAAAATTAATGTTAATGTCTTGTATTTGATTGTGGATCTCTGAGTTTCCATAAAGTTAGGGAAATTATGTTCGTTATCATTGATTAAATTCACCTAGTGTGATTAACATGGTGATGATATGTAATTTATGGTTTTTCCGGGGAATTCATGTATCTTGGATTTGAAAATAGGTTCAAATGCCCCATATATAGTAGTTTTTTTGCTGTAAAGCAGTTCTTTAATAAAACTACTTGATTTTTTCTTTTTCTATTTGGAATAATTTCTCTTTGCATGATATATCTGTGTTGACAGGCACTTTTTATATATATTTAATAGAATTTATTAGTTAAACTGAGAACAAAATTTTATTATTGTATATAAATATTACAAATGTGACTAATGTGTATGTATGGAGACCCAGTTAGTTCTAGGAGGGGTATAACTTTGGTTAAGGGTAGGCTCTATTCATATAATTGTCTAATCCCATGGATCATGGTTTACCCTAATGAATTTATTACATTTTTATGTGTTTCATTTATATTATAGGATATGTCACCTAGATATAGTAATTTGAGACTATGTAGAAAATAGGCTGGAATACTCTCACAAGGGAGGATGTTACTATATAACCATTGTACGTATTTAATAATGAAACTAAGAAATTCCTCACACCTACTCTATGGTTTAAGTAGCAAGGCCACTTCATCTTGAAGTCTTTAACTTAATGCCCATACTAGGAATAGGAGTTCATAACAATAGTCAACTATTCCATGATTTCACTCTAGAATTTTAAGTTTTATAGGGAACCAAAGGCCCTTATGGTTCTAAAGAATTGGTTTAAATAATTATTGGAATCATTAGCATTGTATTGACTCTATAGAATAATATGGTTAAAATTGTATTGATCTTATTATAGGTGCATAGTCCTTTTTGATATTCTCATATATTATGGCACCAAATGAGATGAAGAAGATCATTTTGAATCTAGATGACTTAAGGTGGAATATATTCAAAAGTAAAAGTAGTTTACCATTGTTTCAATGTATGTTTTTTACGAAAAATGATAACTCTTGTCATTGAATAAATATTTATTACCGAAATCTGAACCATGTGATAGTGATGAATACATTTCCATTCCCCATATAAATGATATTTTCTATTAGTTATGTGGATCAAAATGGTCCTCCAATTTTGCCCTTGGATCTAAATATCAATAGTTTTTAGTAAGATAATAGGATATTATGAAGATATAATTTTAGAAAATGTATGTTTTATAAGAGTACCTTTTGATTTCATTCTCAATTATAAACAAACCAGAAATATTCATGGATGTCATAAATAAGATCCTCAACCCATACTAGGTCTCATTCTTCATGGTTTTCATTAATTAAATCCTCATCTACTCGCCATTACCAAGGTAACATGCTAGATACCTCAACATAGTTTTGATTATGCTTTTAGCACATTATCTTTATACCAAGTTCCTGAAGTTTGACTTTTGAATTTGAGAGGTGATGTTCCATGGACATGTGGCATCTGAGATGGGTATATCCATAGACCCTAATAATGTTGATGCATTCATGTACTAGAAAATTTGTCAAAATATTTCTGGAATCAAGTTCTTTTTGTGTTTTGTGGGGTATTGCAGATTGTTTATCTAGGATTTATCATGAATATCTACACCCATGATATCTCTAATGTTGTAGGGAGTGAAATTCAAGTGGTCATACATGTAGGAATAATCATTCCTTTCTATGAAGAGAGTATTGAAAATAAACTCCAACATAGACACTCCCTGAACTTGATATTGGTTATGCAATGTATTTTATAGCATCTTACATTGGTCTATGAGTGGTACTGAAGCAAATGGAGAAGGTAGTAGCCTATGTGTCATGTAATCTAAAACCCCGTGAGCGGAACTACCATACATTTGACTTTGATATTTCTTTCGTGGTCCATGCTATGATATTTTGGACACACTATCTCTATATTGGGAGATTTATTATCTATATGGATGACAAGATCCATCACTAAAACTACACATAGAGGAACCAGAATTAGAGAAAGAAGTTCTTAATTGTATATCTATGGACGTTCTATGTTGGGAATGTGTATGCAGTTGGCAATAGTAACATCATTATAGAACATCTTACACATAACACATATGTGGAGTAAGATCTTGGTGAGTGTACCTTATAGGAGAAACAAATAATGTTGATCCTCTTGGTTGATTTGATAATCGATTCGTTCAATGATTAATGATCTATGGAATTTACTCCTTTGGTGATCACATCCGCACTTGTGGATTGGGTGATGAATGTATTGTAGTCAAACCCAAAGTGTACATTAATGATATAAAATTAGGCTAGTGGTGATTTGATGCTTGGACGTTCAATGGATGATGATTATGGGATCTTGATATATGGGATATTAGGAGACTTTAAATCCATCAGAGAGAAGATGATAAGATATTAAAATACCTATAGATTATATGTACATCCTGGTGAACCAAAATGTATCATGACATAATATTTTTGTTTTGGTGGCTAGGTAAGAAGAAGGAAATTTTCGGCTTTGTCTACCAACTCTTTACCGGTCAGAGGATTAAGGGCAAGCTCCAGTGACAATGTGGTTTTATTCTTCCAATTCTAGAACCTATATGGAAGTGGGAGGACATAATGATTAAATTTTATAATGGGTTTACCAAGGACATTGAGGATTCATCAAATAGTATAGAATATTTTTGATTTGTTAATGAATACTACTCACATATTACTGATTTCAAAGACTCTCTTTCTATATTAATTGGGAATGGACTATGTCCAAGTGATCGTACACCTATATAGGGTTCAATTTAGAATTATTTTTCATACATAGATTAATGTTTTACATAAATATGTTTTAAGGGATTACAAAAAACCTAATGGAGTTAGCTAATAATGATCATGGTGTGCCATCCTCAGACAGGTGGATCATTCAACAAGATAATAAACATATTGGAAGATATGCTTCAAGCTTGTATCATGGAATTTTGTGGAGCATCATATGATCTTAAACCCATTATTGATTTTAACACAAAAATATTTTCCTAAACTTGATTAAGATGAAACCTCATGAGGATATCTATGGGAGGCCATACAACTCAACATACTTTTGGGATGAGGTAGGTGATGTAGTAGTTCTTAGCCCAACATGTTTTAGGATACCTTCGAGGGAGTTAAATTGATTTGGAAGAGGTTTGTCACTACTCAGAATAGGTAAAGATCAAATATTGATTGTAGGAGAATACTTTTGGTGTTTTATGTGTGTGATTAGATTTTCTTGAGAATTACACCCACTTAGTCCATTGCCATCCAAGGAAGCAAGTAAAGTTGAAACCATGGTTTGTGGGACATTTAATGATTAATGAATGTGTTGGTAGAATGGTATATTATATGAAACTTCCTTCTAACTACTAAGGTATGAATGATTGATTTAAATTTTCAGAGCTCTAGAGGTGTGTGGATGATATTATTCATGTCATAAACAAAGAAGTTGGGTACTGGGATATAGATGCATCTTTTGAGGATAATCCAGTGTAGATTAACAATTATAGTAAGAAATTATTATGAGGGAAGATAGTACCACTTTTTTGGATTTGGTGGTAGCAAGGATAGATCAAGGTGTAAATTTGGGAGTGTTAGTTTTATACTTGATCTTAGTGGATTGATTTGTTCAAGAAATACCATGAGTGTTACTTATCATGTATGATAAATTGATAAAGGGGGATAATTTAAATATCATCATCTTTTTATGAGAATGAAAATAATATTTGGTAATAACTTTGGGGTGATATTATGTGTAAAATGTAATTTTATAATAAAAACACCTTATAAGTTATTTATTTCATAGTGACATTATGTAAGGGTAAATGTCTTGTTAACACATTGAAATATTGTTTGGAGTATTTTTTGATTTAGGAACTAAGTTGGTGGGATATTTTGAGGCCCAAAGTGTCCCAATAATGATATCATAAAAATACTAATCATATTTTAACACATGTGGTTCTTTTAAGAAATAATGGAATATCTCGCAAATGGAATCTCAAATTATGAATTTGTGATTTTCATTATGTTTGTAATGTGATATTACCCTAGGCATGACATTAAATTTGTACACACTAGTAGTTTTGTTAAATAAAATTTTATGTGAATTTATTTAATTTATTTAATACAATTTTTTTTTAAAAATGAAGTATCATCCAAATAGTCTCTCGTGTGGTAAATTTGAGACTTTTTTTGAATCTAGAATGTGGGTTTTACCCTAGGAATGACACAAGCATTGTGTGTGTCTTATGTTTAATTACATCACATAGGTAATTTGTTTACCTTTAATTAGTTGATTATTATTTCTATAATTATTTTTTCATTTTATACCCTATTCTTTAACCTCACACCCCACACCCCTCTAATGCAATTATATAACACGAATGTTATCACAAACATTCATAATCACTAGTTTTTTACCAATTAAGGAATTTATTCCCCTAATTAGGTGAAAATAAATCTTATGTGTTCATGTATTGAATGAAAAAAATTATATTAGGTCTTCAATATTGGGTTTTATGGTTATTGTATGTGGTCATAAATAGTTGAATCTTCTCTTCCTTATTGTGGGTTGATTCTATTGAGTTTTTACGGCCATATAAAACGCTTAGGAGGGATTGGAAAACCTCCAATGATATGATTCAGGATTTTTACCCAGTTCCAGGAGGTCAAGTCTTCTTCTTCGTACCACGACACATGTGTGCTGTTATGGTTTTTAAATTTATTTATTTTCATTTATTTTATTACTAGTTCCATTTTCATTACATACCAAGTACTAGAAAATGGTAGTTTTTTAAATAATATAATGATAAAACCTATAATTATCTTGGAATAATTCCATAAAATTATCAAGGTACAATCAATAAAAATTATAAATGTATAATTGAACAATAATATCATATGCTAATATTATAAAATGTCAAATTATAATTGAGTTAATATCAATTTATAAATAATTAAAAATTTATGAAAGGATACTTATGTGATATTATAAAATGACAATTATAATTAATTTTTAAAAGATAATTTCTTCAAATTATTGATAGATAATTATAAGAAATTATCAGAAAAAAATTATATTATTTTATAAAGGATAATTTATAAAACATTATCATAATGAAATTATGAAAATATAATTTATTATAAATAATCAACGATAATCATAACAGGATAAATTATATTAAATTAATAAGAGGTAATTTTAAAATTGATAATTTATAAAAAATTAACAAGTGATAATTATAATATGATAATTTATATTAAATTACTAAAATATAATTATATAAGATAGTTTATAAAAAATTATCAATAGATAATTAAGAAATATTAATATCTAATAAATTAACAATGGGAAATTATAAAAAGGATAACTTATAATATATTATAATATAAAAATTATAAAAGGATATTTTATTAAAAATTTATCAAGAGATAAATATATAATTCAAATATATAATAAATTATGAAAATATAATTTTAGAAATATTATTTATGGAAAATTATCATTATATAATTATAAAATGATAATTTATAATATATTATCAATAGATAATTATAATAGGATACATTATAATACATTATAATAATATAAATATGTTGAATAGAAAAATTGTTAAATAATATGTTGTCCTACAAAGATAACTCAGAAATTATCCAGTAGAGATAAAGTATCAACACATTAAATATTTTATTTACTCATGAAATAAAATAGATAGTTTTGGTTCTTGGAACTCTTGATAAACCAAGAGTATTTATGTGTCATAAAATACAATAATAAGGCCTTCAAGGAGTTTTTATTTACTCTTGATGCTTTTACTCCATCTTTCAAACTAGATAGGGTGGTTTATCCATGCCAGAGACTTTTAAGATGTTGAGGTGGGAAGTTCCAAACCTTATTAGTCTCTCATTACACATAATTCCTTTGTATATATTTTTTTGGCATATCTGATATCCTTGATTGATTTTTCTTCTCATATGGTTGTGGGGGTATCCCATGACACCATTTAACTAGATTCCATGAGAATTGTTATATAAATAAATTCTATGATGATGTTTGATTCACGTGTTTGATATATGATGACATTATGTTTGATATGGATTTTATAAATTATATTTATTTTTAGGTTTTTCTATTTTAGGATTAGTATATTGTATATGTGACAAGTGATTGTTATGGTATGATTACTCCTTGAGGGGTGTGTGCATGGAGTGTGGCAATGATGACGGTGGACTATGATTGCTTTGTAACATAGTATCTACTCGATTACTTGGGGGTAATGAGTATATTTTTGACTCTATATGAATTGTGGATTCTGAATTTTACCCGATTCCTCAGGGATTCGGGGTAGGTTGTAGATAGTCAAATCCTTGTGGATTTTGAGTAGGTTACTCACTTGATGTATTGTGGATTCTGAGTGAAACACAAACAAACATGTGGATGGTTATAATCTCCAATATCATACTATACATTTTTTAGCATGGATATGAAGAAAGTACCACCAAGGTTTTATGGAATCTTGGTTATCACAAGGCTTATCACGTAGAAATTCACTATTTATTTCCACTATTATACCACTATGTTAAAATGAATTTGTATTTTATATTAAAAATATATTAAAAAAATTCACTACATTTTTTGTTCAAAAATATAATTTTTATCATTTTTAAAAATTTAAATTTTACTAGTTTTTTTATTACATTGTAGAAGGAGGTTATTTGGAGAGGCCGTGGTAAAATTCAAGAGAAATAAGACAAATTACACAATATCCCTCGAACATATGTGAACTAAAATGCATAAAAATATTAATAATTTATTATAATTGCGATAAATATTTGGAATAATTCAAAAACCATGTGGGATGAATCTCTCTAGAGGATATGGAATCCCAATATTTTCATTATGAGGCCAAAAACATGCCATCATTGGAGAGAATCTTCAATACAAATAGTATCAAGGTCAGTTTGGAAATTCATTCATATCTATTGATATAGACTTACAAATGGTTCTATTTTTTTAGTGAAGATATTATGTTTGTGGGAAACAATTTTTTTATTTTTTCAATGTGAGATAATGGTTTCTACTAGTTTGAAACCATGTTATAATTTGTATCTTGATATATGGGGGCCCAAGACCAGCTTCCACTTTTACAATAAATTGGTGCCATGGTCACCCCTTTTTTTAATTTCGACCAGGAGGTAAGGTGATTCTATTTTTTAATCCAAATGATTTAATCTAATGTATTTTTAAGTTTTCTATATCCCTATCCTCATGGTTAGAGATAAGTTGAAATCCTAGTTCCACACGAACTTCCTCCTCCCCTCGATAGCAAGCTAGACATTGGGAGTTCATTGTGAGGGTGATACTCATATAGTAAATGAGTTTTAACTCATGTTTTTAAACTATTTTATTTATTTTTGGATTACAATCATTTCATTCTGAATTATATTAATTTTATTTATATTTGAAATCTTTTTTTATTCAGCCACATGGAATCCTCTTTACTATTCACCAATTCCTATAGAGTTATGCTTCTGTGAATTGGGTTGTTCCGATTGCAAAACACAAGAATCCATTTCATCCCCAAATATTTAAAATATAAATTTTCATGTAATGTTAATATACCATGGATAACAACTAGTGTATGTTTATACTATTTTCATGTCAATGTTTGGTTGAGCATGTATTGATATAAAATCATAGAAAGTAATCTGTATTTTGAGTATTTTATACCAATAACTTAATCCCAACCTAAATTAATATCTAATAAACAACCATAAATGTGTGTAGTAAACTCCTAATGACCCCTCATTCTCATATTTTGTAAGACACACTTTTATTATCAACAATTAAACTGTTTAAATTAAATTGTTTCCCTATAATCGTTTTCAAAACCATCCCCATGTTTTTTTTATTAAAAATAAATACTATAAACCAAAAATTATTCTTTGAAGACCACATATAATCTACCCTATTCTATAAAATCATCATTAAATCATATTACATTTTTCCTCTTAAAAAAAATGATCAAATATTTGACACATTACCAGGGAGGCCTCTGGTTTTTAGTTTTCATTTTTGATAAAATAATTATAAATTTTGTGAATATTTGTTTTCTGTTATCCTATGAGAATAGTTATCATTATATTTTATAATTAATTTCATCTGTATGTTATGTGCATGATGTTTTCGAATATAGGGAATCTACCTTCTTCTGACCCAAAACTATAGAGGATCTTGCATCAGTGACACTGAGACACACAGGAAGATCCCCTAAAAGATGATGTGAGACACATTGAGACTCTTCTAGACCCCTCATCCTCTAGAAATAAATTGGAAAGAAAACTTAACTTGTATAGAATGGTAGAAAACAATTTAACACTAAAAGATATCACTTTTCCTAATGTTTAAATACAGACTGCATATATTCACATGTATGTTGAAGCACCAAAGTTCAAACAATAATATTTATTAATTTACTTATTCCAAAAAAATCAAGGATTAGTTGGATAAGTCCCACATAATAAATTTACGTAATTTCATAATGTCCATTCAATGTTAAAAATTACAATATAGATGAAAAATGGTTAATATTAGAGAATTCCACCTATCATTAGAAGAAACTAATAAATATTGGATACATAATTTTAATTCCCTAACTATTGGTTGGGAGGACATGAAACACCTTTCTATTGAAAATTAATTCCTATACTCTCAAAATTAAGCTATAAGGAGTGAAATTTTTGGAATAATACAATCATAAGTGAAAAAAATCCATGAATATTGAGAAAATTTTAAAAGTATCTATTCATGTTGTCAATAAAACTGAATAATTTAGAAAATTTTAATAAAATAATGTTTTGAATATTTTATTAGAATAAATAAAAACAATATTTATTCTAATATAGGTGGTGCCTTTGTATAAATGACCCCAATCGCTATAAGGTATCTCATATAATGCATTTCTAAAAACACTCAATTGTTTAGTTCAAAGCCTAGTGTACACATTTTATATTTCAATTATGTGAAATGTTCTTAATTTTAGAAGGAAGTTGACTCAAATTACCAATATATACGTACCCTAATCTAACAACATTTTTGTTACCATGAGAAATACAAACCTCCACCTCCAATTCATTGTGGTATCTCGTCCATTGAAACCCAAAATTCTGAGCAGTCCCCCATCTGAGATAATCTTCCGATATTTGTAAGGAAATATTTCCAGGCCACCCCTATAACTAAAATATTTGAAAAAAAACTATCTTTGTGACTCTAAATGGAAGTATACCCGATAAAATAAGCAATGGGTATTATAACCAAATGAAACATTTCTGAAACCACCAAGGGTAAGGTAGTCAACCCCAACCACCACCTAGAAATCATAAAACACCATAAAGATCTTTCCAATATCCCCTAAAAAACTTGATCCTATCATTTATGAAAAGTTGAAAAATAATGGATACAAATAACATTTAATTCCTTCTAACCACTAATTCATCCATAAAAGACCAAATAATTCAATTAGTTCCACATGCTAACTTTGTGGGTGAGATCAAAATCTAGATGCCTACCATCCAAAATAAATTTCAATCCTAACGAGAAAGTTATTGTAAGTGATATCCAAATTATTAGTGGAAAATAAAATTCTTCTTCTAGTGATTCTACACATCAAGTATGTCATCCAGTATAAAACTATCTTTATCTATCATTTAATTATTCATGTGAAGAATAAAATAAAAAGAGTAAAAAGTTATCAATGATGATTCCCTAGAACATTCTATTCCTATTCCATTTCTAAAAATGCACACTATTTCAAATAAATGTTTTGAAAATTAAATTGACAAGGTGATATATATATATATATATATATATATATTTAAAAAGTTACATGTTAACATTCTTCTCTTGGATATAGTTAAAAATAATTCCCATTATTCCAAATTTCCTAGATAACTTTTCACCCATAGACATAAACTGATGGGGAATGAGATAGTAAACCTTTGAATTCATGTCTTGGCCTTGATAGGCCTAATGATTCCAATCAAATTAAAGTATACATTAGCTTTTACAATGCCTCTAACAATAGGGAATACTTTTGTCTCTGATGAAATTCTTGATTTAGGTTATTAGATTAATGATATACCTCTCTATGTGTATACTTTCTTATAGGTTGGATATCTTCAACCAATAATAATAATTGTCCAAATGCCAACCTGAGTACCAAAAATAAAATCAAAATGATGGAGGACATCCTTGTGTGTGTAAAAAATTTCATATTCAATGCATACTTATATGTTCTTAAGATGGAAGATAACTAAACCCAAGGAAATTCTCCCATCATACATGGAATTCCTTTCCAAAAAAATGAAAATATTTAATGTTCACAATTGTATGATATCCCTGGAGTTTGGGGATAAAGGTACATTTCAATATCCTTGATGCTTTGAAATAACCCAGTGGATGAGAAATCCATTATTTTTAGGTATTTGATGGATGTTCTCTCTAAAGACACACATAAACAACAATATACCTAAAACTCATACTCTGATGTGTTTTCCAAACATTTAATATTTTTTTATTTGGGTTTTGATTCATATTTTTAGTGTTGTGTGTGTTGGTAAAATTATAAATATTGTTTATTAATTATTGATTTTTTGATAACTATGTTTCATATGGACCATCAAAGATACTGTTCATCTTGTAAAATATTATTCCTCATCTATGAATGTTACCAATGTGTAGAATTATGGGATCATTAACCTATCACATTCACATTCACTCCCCTCAATCCATAATGCCCCAAACATGTAACTTAAACTACTTCTTCAAAACATGAAATATTAATATATTGAGAATTTAAACAATTTTTCTATAATCATTCTTTGTTAACTCCCTATGGATAATTAATTATGATTACTGAACCTTTTAGGTATTAAAAACAAGAACGAGGAGGGAAACATTATGACATTCCATGTATTTTCACAACAATTTGTATACATCATATATTTTTTAAAAATGATGATAAACGTAAGATGAAGGGAAAAAAATTAATGAATACAAACCTCTTTCATGATGTTAAAAAATAAGGAAACAAATATATTACCTTTTGTAATCATTTATCCCAAATATGATAGAAAATAAGTTATTTTAGTATAGGTAGTTCCAATAAAAATTTGTCTTACAATAATCAAAAAAAATGAATTGGTTCCAACCCATGTGTAGAATATTTGTCCTATCCATATAGACTATTTTCTATTAAAACAATATGCTATAAAAGACATTTTAAATTTTCCATTCATTTACCAGATGAAAGATATGCTAGTATGGAGACCTCACTACCTCTTTATTGATGGGTATTATATAAACATTATTATCTATATATAAAACCTAGTATTATGAAAAACATCCAGTACCTAACCAATTGGCACATTTTCGTATAGGAGGATTCTATTTTGTCTTTGTAATTTTCTATATATATTCTAGTGAGGAATGGTTAGTATTTTTTAAAATTACCAAGATAAGTGCAAGTAATTTCTATGGATAATTTCACTATTAATGGATCCTCTTTTGATGAGTGTTGGAGTAGTATTGGTTCTATCCTACATAAATGTATTGAAAATAATCAGGTATTAAATTATAAGAAATTCCATTTCATGGTGAGGCACGGTATAGTACATGGACATGATATTTTTTGGGATGGAATCCAAGTAGATAAATAAATAGTATATATAATTTCTTACCTAAAATTCCCTAAAAACTTGTGGTACATACGACCATTATTAAGTCAAGGTTTTTATCATTATTCCATTATTGAATTTATAAAGATTTAGGACCCATTATACCTATTACTCGAAAAAAGAAAAATAATTTTTTGTTAAATACTATGAGGATGATTTTAAAGAATTAAAATGGAGTCTCACATAACCACTGGTAATCCAAAAACCATTGTACGATTTTCCATTTGATCACATGTGTGATGCCTCTATCTATGTAATTAGGAAATTCATATCATAGCGGGTAGATCGAACTCCACATGTCATAGACCACGCCTTATGCATAGTAGTCCCAGCCTAAGAAAACTACACCAAAACTAAAAAATAATTTATTTCTATTTTATTTTACTTTTATAAATTCATTTCACAAAAATTAGTGCAAAATTTAATTATGCTGGAAAACCATGAAGACCTCTAGTGTCTACTTATTAAATCAGTATCCAAACAATATCTTGTATCCTATATGCTCCCACTTTATGAAATTAATCTTGAAAGTATGAAAAAGAGAAAAGAATGAGGTAACTGACCACATTTGTTGGATTGTACAACCACTGGACCAAAATATTGACCCATCCCTACTGATTAAGGAATTATTCTCTTATGATATTTTTGGTGATATAGTGGACCTTACCCCTTATTATATATACATTGTGCATTTTTTTGGAATCATCCAAAGTCTCCAAAAATATAATCACAAAAAAAAATTGAGAATTTGTTAGAATGGTAAATCTGGGATGACCCATACATTTATAGAATTTGTAGTGACCATGTTGTTGTTCAGTGTGTCGCATACCATGAGTTCACCTCTATTTTGAGATTCCTCTACAATTTGGGTTGTGGGGAAAACATTGTTTCTCAACATACAAATCAAAAGGAACATGACTCTAGAATTTATTATCTAAAATTTTATAAATATTCCCATCAGTTTTTTATGTCGTGCGCATGATGTCAATTCACTGGTAATATATCCAGGTAGAAAAAAATTCCCCTAAAACCCATGTAATTTTACAAGATCTTCGGTGTATGGGGAATTGACTTAACAGGTCATTTTAATTTTTTTTTTGGATTTGTGTACATATTATTTTATGTATATTATATATCTAAATTATTGTAGTAAAAGGGTAAAATGACCAATGTATCTTGAGTGGTTGTTGATTTATTGAGAAATCAAATTTTCAGTAGGTTTGTTGTTTTGTGATTCATAATTATAAATTAGGGGACACATATTTATAATCCTAACATGAAAAACTATCTCTATAAGTGAGGGGTTTTAAATAAATTCTCTAGTTCATATCAACTAAAAATTAATAGAAAATTATAAATTTCAAATAATTATGTTAAGAAAATATTAGAAAAATGGTACAACCCAATAGGAAATAATTGATTTTATGCTTAGATGATGAAATTTAGGCATTCTGTATATCTTATAAAAACCTTATTTAAGGTTTACCGTATAAGAATAATTTTTGAATTTATTAGCTTCCTTGTTCAGGTAGAGAACCATGTATATTTGGATATAATATGTCATAATATGAACCTATTACATACATGTGGGAATATTAAGTTACAAATTTAAGTGTCAGATGAAATTTGATGAGGCTCATATGAGAACCCCCGGATATATAAGGAGAGAAACAAGGCTACCCATGATCGTATCATCCTTATTCTTTAATTAAAAATTGGTAAGAAGGTCCTCCTTTTCAATGAAATGTTAATATTTCACCCAAGTATGCTTCATTATAACTAGTTTAGACCATAAACTATTATTAATACTTATTTATTTAGTGTTTTACATATTAACAATGAAAAAAAAATCAAAAATTCAATCCTAATGAACAGTGGCCAAATCACTTTTGTGAAACTATTCTAGAGTCCACTCTGGATGGTGTCATCCTTTAAGAAGCAATCTACTGGTGACACCTGCATGGTTTTATCCTTATTTCCAACATTCTATTTTATTATAGTGAGGACACAACACACTATTATTGGGTGGGGTTCATACATTACTATGTTAGTTAGGGTTTTTGTCAACATTATTCTTTTTCTCTTTCACCCTTACTACATAGTGTTTTTACTTTTCTCCACATTCGTAAGTCTATAGGAATTTTCATAATCATTATTCTTTTTCTCTATTTCAATTTTTTCAGAGTATCTTATCCTTCCCCTTTTTTACAAAAATAATCATTTTTATGACCAAAAAATCAAGGATATTATTGAAAATTAATGATAATTTTCTCAATTTCATATTTTTTTAACATTGATAGAAAAATTATTTCACTATTTTCAAGTGATATTCTGAAATAATCTAAAATTTAGGTGTTATTTTTTAGTAAAATGGTTGTTTTTTAATTATATAAATGGTTTTATCTATCTAAAACCATGGAAATGATTGATATTTTCCGTGTGTGTAGTTTATGGGTTTATAATGTGACATAATATTTCCACACTACATTACACTCAACCATGATTTTTTAATATTTCTAACCTAAAATAAGGTAAATATAAGTGAGTTTAATATTTATCATATCAATAATATTATTTTTTTCAAATTTTAGTTTTCTATCTGATCATTTTCATTGCTCTATAGGATTGACCCATTCATTTGTACTTTTTATCATACTATTGTATGCCCTCAGAATAAAACAAAAAATAAATAAATATAAATACTAATAGGAGTAATTAAATGTAAGACACATGGAGATATCTAAGTTTAGGGATTATGGTTTGAATTCTAGTAATGATTATGTGAGAGGGAATTGGAATTTGATGGAAAAGGATATAGAGCACATTTGGTGGAATGAATCGGGAAGGCCGAACAATTTTTAGTTAACATATATTTAATGGATATAAAGTAGATAGAATATAATTAAATAGTTTTCCCACACACTTGTGGTGATTTAGTGACATTATTTACTATTTTATTCCTTGCTCATACTAGTATCATGAACTCCTTGAATTTTGTTCTTATACAATTTATGAGATATATTTTTCTATGATCACTGAGAATAACTCATTCTTGTGGGGTTTTATTTCATCACATTATTATCATGAATTAAGTTATCATTGAATGTTAAATATTCATGAATATGGGAATATCTCCATGTATAATTTTGAAAATGTTACTTTACATATGATTAAAAATGTTTACGTGTGGTGGTATGATCACGTAAAGATTCTCTATTCATTAACACCCTTATACCACTGTGTTCAACTATTTTTCTATTAAAAACAGAAAATTATAATAAAAAATATTACTTCCTATTTGAAAATATAATTTATTTTTTAACAATATTAAATGTAAAAATTTACTTCTATTATTTATTATATTTTAAGTGGAGGAGATTTGGAGTACCCATGGTGAAATTCAAGAAAAATTGGCCAAAAGTGCAAGATCCCAAGAACATATGTGGACTAAAATACATTTTTATACTAATATTTGCATAAAATTGGGATGAAAATTGGAGGGATAAATTAAAAATATGTTGTATGCAATTATATAAAATACAGGTAATCATAATTCATCATTTTTTAGGCCCAAAACGTGAAATAAATGGAGATAACCATAATTGTTCAATGCCTCGAGGTTACTTCTGTAATTATGAAATATCCCAAGTAATACGCCTATGAATTGTGCCAGATTTTCAGTTGAGATACTGAAGTGGTGGGGAAATAATTTTTAAATTTCTTCTAATATTATATGATGTTGTCTACTGGCCCAAAAAACTATTCAAATTGGTATCTCTATATATCGGTGCCCAAAACTACCTTCCACGTTACCTATAAAGTGGATCCTTGAGAACCACATTTATATGATTTCCCAAGAGGGATGGTGATACAATTTTGGATTCCTCAAGGATTTACCTAATCCATTTAGAGGTTCTAAATCTTCCAATCCTCGTATGGAGAGAATAGATGATGTCATAGTTCTATACGAGCATCATCCTCTCAATAGCAAGAAAAACAGTTGGTGTTCATTGTGAGGGAGCTACACCTATTATAAAGGGATATTCGATACTTTTTTTCTACTGGTTTGTTATATTTTGGTATTGAGAACATTTCATTCAGAATTATTCTACTTTGATTCTTATTTTAATTCTTTTTTTATTCAACCGAATGGAATGGTATTTACTTTTAACTGATTGATATGATGTATGAGTTTGTGAATTGTGTTGTTCTGATTGGAAAACACAATTATCATTTTATTCTAAATTTTTATTTTTTTTAATTTTATTTGGATGTAATTATACCATATACATTCACTGGACCATGTCTATATTTTATTTATTTCAATGTTTAGTTCTACATTTGGTGATATAAAATCATTTAATTTAATTTGGATTCAAATTAATTCCAACCAAAGACTAAATCCATACCTAAATTAATCATGAATAAAAATTAACTTTGAATGTGTGTAGTGAAACCACAGTGACCCCATTTTCTATTATTTTTCAAAATGGACTTATTTTTTCAACTATTAATATCTTCAAATTCAATTATTTTCTAAGAAATATTTTCAAAATATTCCTTCTATTTTGTTGTTTTAATTGAAATACACACTACAACCCACAAACTCTCTATGACAGATGACCTAAGGTATATATTATGATATAAAGTCATATTTTAGTAATAATAAATTTGAGATGTCATGAAAAAATCATCAAATACTGCTGAGTCTTGGATTTCATGTTTATACTTGTTACACATTGATTATTATTATGACATAAAATGATATACATGAGAAATCCATGATAAATATGCAGTGGTTGTGTCCTACTAATTCATATACTCACACCCTTATTAGAAATTTTTGTGTGATTTTAGATTTCATGAGGGATATAGTGCAGTGAAAGGGTCGTGTGGCGGGCTTCTGAGCTTAAAATCATGCAGCTAGTGCTGGACTATAACATACACTGGAATTACCCATTGTTATTTATTTATTTACCTTCACTTTTAAATTGTTTTTCTTACCAAAATGGGATCCTATTTATTATTTGACATGTATGAGCTCTTTATTTTTTCACATTAGTACTTAGATTATTAATTTTTATTACTGTTTATTTATTTTTATGTTATGACTCAATACAAAGGGTATAGTCTCCCCATTATAAGACATAGAAGCTTGTTACTAGTTGGATTCCTCTTACGTAAGGGGAGGTGACTAGGAGGTTATGTGGAACTTAGGCTCGTACCTGATGTTTTGGTTTGGGATGTTATACCCACCATTTCCACCTATAGTGAGCCCAGACCCCACCCCATCCATGATCAACAATCCACATGTCACAAACTATGCAACAAGGGTGTGCTTAGAGACATTAATAATCAAAAAATATATATTAGGGAACCGGTTTGGGACCTATGTGGAATAAAAGTATTAGAATTCATAATATGAGATTAAATGAGTTTGCAGCAAGCTTTCTAAATCAATGAATGCACTAATGAATCCTTATTGATCCAACAAATCTCATATTAAACCATTAAAGGATATGAATCTGAGGACAAAGAATTAACTCTATGTGGATCTCATTTATCCAGGGTGGTGGTGAAGTAGCATGAAAACCCCACATAGGGATAAGGGTGATTAGGGTGAGATACTTTTCAACGTGTTCAGGTTTTAATCCATGAATAGACACCTGGTTTTTGAGTACTGACTGATGGGTACCTTGTGATTAAATCAGCAGATTCATTAAAACTTTTCAAAGAAGATAATCCAACTCAATGAGATGGGGTAGCATGAGGAGAACGAGAAGCCATAAAATATTGTAATATGTCATGTCAAACCATAATTTTAAGAAATAGTAAGTGAAAATATATGTTATTAAATTGTAATACTAAATAGTAAAAAGTATCCATAACTAAAAAAATTAAATATATAAATGTTTCATACCTTATTTATTAAATAGAAATAATTATTTTCATTATTAATTTTATTTTTTTAGTTTTTACTAATAATATGTAATAATCAATAATAATTTTTAATAATTAGTGATAATTAAAAATAGTTTGTAATAAATTTTAAAAAATAACAAATAATAAGTTATGAAATATTATTATTAATTAATAATATCATTTTATAAATAATTATATAAAATTAATAAACTTTTAATTTAATTTTTTTTAAAAGATAGTAATAATAAATAATAATTACATTTAAAATTATTTTTATATATATAATGACAAATAATAACTTATAAAAACTAAATAATAATAATTACTAGTTTGTAAAAATTATTAAAGACGATTAATTTTTAATTTTCATTACATAGTATAAAAAACAATTATTAATAAATATTACTAAAAATAATGGTCAATTAAAAATAGGGCAGAATAATTGACAGTAAATAATAATATCAAATTAATGTAATAATTATGTTTAAATTACACTGAAAAAAACCCATATAAATGTAAATATAATATTAAAAAATATTGATATGACATATATATAATGTTATATTAGATGAATATAGAATAAATATAATTTATATGAAAACTAATTAAGATTTATTCTCAAATGGATTTAAATATAGTCACAAATGAGTTTGGTTTTTAAATATTTTCACTTATCGAGTATGTGGAGTTCTTGAACACATTTCTTTAAAATCAATGCTACATGTGTTGAATAATATACCAATTTTTGAAAAAAATAATATCTTTAAAATAGCTAAAATAATTAGATATATATTTACAAATATTTTAACTATTCTTTGTCAATAATTACTTTATTAAAAATATACTTTTATATAAAAAACAAATAATGGAAATTACTATTCTTATATTCTATAGAAATTATTTTGATTAAAATATAATTATGAAATTGAATTAGTTTAATAATTTTTATAAAATTATTTGTTCATTTATATTATTATAGAATACTCATTGAGGATAATAGGTGGTTAGTGCTACTATTCATAGGGATTCAAAGTGATTCTTCAGTGACTGTGAAGATGGTTCCTCATTCTTCTTTGTTATTTTTCTCTCATGGATTCTTCAAGTGTTTTGAATATTGATCATGTTGATAATTTGTTGTGGTGCCATCCTAGGGATCTTTCTAATGGATCTACTCTTCTGGAAACTATTTATAATGGAGATCCAGCATATCCCAAGTCTCATATCCATAATTCAAATGCTCAAGTGTTGGATTGAACAATTTATTATAAGGATCATCTCATGGATAATCCCTCTCAGGTCCCTTAGATTCAGTAGTTAATGGTTTACACATTCCTGTGTAGGATCCTCGATAGTATTCGGGATGAGGATATGGCTGCATCTTAAGAGATATTAATGATGGAGAACACTTTATTTTTTGGAATCTAGTCACAGACACATCTCACATAAGTATTAAGGAATGAATGGATTCTATTATCAATCATCTCACTTTTAATTCAAAATATGAGAGATGGAACTTTCCATAAATCATGAAGAAACCTCTTGAAGTATGGGGCTTCAGTGATTGGAGTATGAATTCTCTTAGGAAAGGATATTTTCAAATCATCTTACCAAATCTTATCTTAAATAAAAACCTTGTGGTATTGGTTTTTTATAATTTCTATATGGGATGCATTATAATAGGTCACACTATTTAAAAATGTCATAGACATTTGATATGTGGTCAATGTGGATTTCATGGTCATGTTATAGATACATATGGGGGAAAAGTAATCATAATCCAAAAAAGTAGGCCCATATGGTTCCTTTAAAAAATTAAAATAATGGTTCCCCTTGTCTAGTGTCATGTAAAAATATCGATAAAGACATGATCTAATAGAGAAATATAGTTCTTGAGAAAGGTGATATGCGAGCCCAAAAAACTGGGATAGCTAGGCTATATTAGATTAGAAATGAATTTGGACAGAACCCCTATATGGTTTCATGTCTGGAGATACAACGAGATACCACTGCTACAAAATTCCTAAATCATGTTATGGGGGATAGGGTGTTGTATGCACATAGAATTTTTGGGGGTTGCGCCAAATAATTTTATAAATTGGAACCCTAATAATAATTCTCTTAATATACCATCATTTATTTCTAAAGATGAAAAAAATTGACATTGATCCTAAGAAGGATCAAGAAGATCAATACCATTCCTCCTATAGGAATGGTAGTAAATAATTGGATGTGAGTTCTATCTCATCCACTTTGATTAAGTTTAAAATTATGGAATAAATAAGAAAGGTAGGCCTCCATTTTTTTCTTAATATACTAGGTATAGGTACTGATAGTGGCCTTGTAGAAGGAATGATGTTGAGTTTTCTCCTTCCTTGGTAGTACATAATGTTAATGGTGAAGTTATGAAATGCTTTACTATAAGATAATTCATGGATTCCACTTATCATGGTCACTTGTCTGGGATAGAGACTACATCTCCCACCATGATTTCTATATGGTATTCAGTGACCTCTGTGAAAATTAATGATCATCCTTTATCCTCTCCCAAATTAAATATGTTTAAGTTCCAAGGGTCTGGTCATTACAACCCCACCATGTAGGTGCATGTTGAAAATTCATCAAAATTTGTTGTTGGAGGGGAACCTCAGCCTGACCATGTTAAGGTTAGTGGTGCGAAAGATTTAATTCAAGAAGATGCTACAAATAATAAATAAAAAAATAATTCTTCCATTTCGTCAGATGCAACTGCTGATGGTGTAGGTGATACCAACATCAAATAGGCTCTTTTAGAGGCAGTGAACATAGAGGGGTATTCTAGATTTACTATGGGACTTAGGACCGATCATCATATTTTGGGGTAGCATTATAGTGTGGTTTTTAGTGATATAGGTGCAACAAACCCCACTGTACCATCTATAGTTGTTCTCCATGATCATTGGAATAGATAAAATACATTGAAGTGTGACTGATTCATGTTTGGTATTTCCCCTTGTTGTAATGGTTTTTTGAGTCCTTACATATCCCTTATGTGTAACCTTGAAGTTTAGTGATTCATTGGATTTTTTATGATGGTGTCTTCTAACACTTTTTTTCTTGTTTTTATGGGTTTTTATTCCATATCTATCCCCTCATCCCATTTATATATTTTTATTTCAATAAATGGGATAGTTCCATAGATATTTACCACGTAACTATTCAAAAGAAATACAATATTTGAAATGAAATATATTTTATGTCTAAGAGAACATATAAAATTAATCCGTATAATTAATTTTCCACTATATCTCAAATGGGGGTCTTCCTACAGTTTATAGTGTAAATAGGATGCCCATATCAAACTCGTCAGTCATCGCAATGTGGCGTTGTCTGAAAACCTTGAGGGGATATTTCTTATGTATGTTTTAAGTTCATACAATTTCAATTGAATAGATGAGCCCACAAGTGTATCTAGATGTGGTAAAAATTATCATCCCATGATGATGGATGTCTGTGTTGGTAGGGTAATGAATCACATTCATTTGAGAGGAGGTGGGGTCATTATTTATAGGATCTGAAATTGAAGCATGTTAATGGGATCTACAGTGAGTACTTTGATGAAGGAAATTAGTGAGGTAGTAGGACAAATCATCATGGTTACAGTGGTCAAATATTTATGTATAATAGTTGGACTAGTAGTGTTGGGGTTGTTGTAGTCGATGAGGACCCTGATGGCTAGAACCATTGATATTGGGGGATCTCTGACAAGAAGAATCGTGATATGTTCAAGCGAGGTGCACATGGGAACTTCTTCTCATAATATTGATCCTACAATCCATGGGTCTTTAGACCATGTATTTGGGATTATGGTTCATGGAACTTCTAAGGTCATGTAATGGGATCCCTCTTCCTAGAAAAAAGAAAGTATTTTTCATATAATAGGGGGTCCCCCCCATCATGTTTAAAAAGATGAACAACTCTAAGTTAAGGTAACATAGAATGCATTATAGAATGCTAATCTTCTAAAAAGGATTTCATTATCTTAAGGATTAGATATCCATATAATATGATGCAGTTTAGTATGTTATAACGGCATCCAATCTGAACTAAAAAATAGATAATAAATAATAATGTAATGTTTCTAAATTTCTAGATCCCACATCCCTCTACCATGTGACTGAAGTTATATTATAGATTTCATTCTATATAATTGTGAATAATTTATACTCTGTGATATATAGAGTCAAATTTTAGGTGATTTTTTAACACTAAACATCACTTTTATGTCCAATATTTCAATATACTACGCATGAAAACACCTTCACATGATGTCCTTCCTCCTTGTATGCTTCATAAAATCATTCAATGGCAGTTTCTTTAATGTGTGTGGAAAATTTTTAACACATCCAAACTTATGAATAACTCTATTAGGTGGGGACCACATAATAATATGAAAGTGTATAAGAGGAACTGTAATCCTAGAATCATTCATCCTAATTGTTTTTTTTATGAAGAAAGAAGGTAGAAGTGAACCAAATACAGCTTACATGATATCAAAAATGAAATATGAGTGTTGTTAAATAATTTTGTTATTAGTTTTTGAAAATTATAATATTCTTAAATTAATTACTCACCAGAATAATGTATATAATAACATTAGTAGGTAGTAGTCTATCCAACATGAGATGATATTCATTCAAATTTTGTCTTAGTTCCCTAACATGTTGGTGTGTCAGACTCCAACATAAATGCACATTATATATTTTGATAAATAATAAGTAATTAATTACAATATTACTCATAATTTTATTAGAAAACAACACATATGATTGTTCATACCATATTCCATTTGAAGCGTCATGAAGCACATATATTGGACCATCTAGACCAGAAATGATAATATATTGGGGAGGAATATTCTCCCATGGCCATATCTAATGTATAATAAAACATCCCCCAATATTAGTGCAATCTAATAAGAATATATTGTATAATGATCAATATTTGTAAGACATGAATGTAGATTCATAGTTTTGTCTCAAAGCCTAATTAAATTCTTCAAGGAGCACAAAATACTTCATATAAACGTGAAATCTTAAGTGCTTAATGCACATTGCCCCTATAATGAGAAAAAACGATATATAAAAATAATTGGTGTGTTATAGTCTTCTCATAAAAATAATTAGGTAAATATATGAATTAAATTTCATGTAATATAAATTTTATAGTACTATCATATATATCAAATTCATCATTCTGGATGTCTAGGTGTTGCAATAAATGTACAATCTCAGGTCAGTCTCTACGTGTGGGTCCCATAATTTGCATCACCCTGAAAATGTAGACATAGCCAAAAGGAAAAATTTTCTATGGAAATGTCCATTTCTTTCATGGTAAATTGGATTATTTCAGTCTCAAGTATACATATATAGATGTGGTAAACTATGATATGATGTTCAAAAAGTGTATAATTAGATACAATGAGACCATAAAAACAAGCATGTCATTGGTTTGGGATAATAGCTGGTTGTGGTGGAAAGTGATAATAGAGGAGCATCCTACACATCCAGACCCATTGAACCTCATGACCTCGAAGCACCTCACATTAAACATATTTTGTACTTTTAAATGAGCATAGATTCATCCACCATTTGATTTCATAGAAAATCATAAAACTATTAATTAATATGACAATTATATTAAGTAAAATTAGTAATAAATATTTATTTCATAACGTTTATATATTTTGAGAAACAATTTTATGTTAATATGTTTAAATATTTATTTACAAATTTTATTTATTATATGTAAATATATGAAAATGTGAGTGTAATTAAATATATATAAGGATAAAATATGAAATAATGTAAACATTATACACTATAATATCTATATAAATATAAGACTTAAAAAATTTGTGTCTCTACTAAAAGAATATAATAATACTGCATCTAATGAAGCTGAAACTCTATTAAATGTTCAACAATTAATTGACCCCAACAAAAAAATCAATTTCCGAGACCTTCTAGGCCTTTTTTGACCTTTAAAATTTAATGAAATATTCCCCCTAAGTCCCCACATCATAGATATTGCCTCAATATTTGATTTGATATGTTGTAGATCTCAAAAAAACACCCTTCTCAAAAGTTATGTTCAATTGAAATTCAATTCATTATTTAAAATCATCCTAGATAATTTATTGATTTATAATAAAACTTCATCACATTGGTATTAAATGTCTATTAATCAACATTAATTAAAAAACTAATAATTAATATTGATTTTTAGTTATTTTATAATCTATTTATCACGTAATATTATATATATTAACTGTAAGTTAAAATAAATATATATATATATATATATAATATCAATTCCTCAGGCTGGTAAGTTCACTTCAATTAGTCTGGATGCATTTTTTTCACAGAGGAAGATGTAATCGACCATAAATATATTATATAAATACCAATATTTATATTTATATATTAATGTAATATTTTAAATGATATATTATTTTTTATTAGATATAGATTTTATATGTGCTGAAATAGCGCTAATAAAGGTTATCTATGCTAAATTAAGGACATATAAAAGTGATCCATATCCGGGATTTTAGAAAAAATTGATAATGGCACCAGCTTTATCAGCACTTTTTAGCATTGATAAAGGGTATCACATGATATTGCGTGATCTGTAGTAGTTTATAAATATTATTTAAAATTATATAAATATGTTTATATAAAATAATATATATATATAAATACTTTATCAATAAATATATGATAACGATTAAGGTAATTTTTTATTAATGCTAAAAAATTACTTATTAAGATATCTAATTATTAATGATAAATAAAGCGCTCATAAATAGAATATATTTATAAGCACTATTTTAGCATTGAATAAGTGTTTCCATTATCAGTGCTTCTATTTAGTCCTGATAAAATTTATCCCTTTATTTATTTATTTGTAGAACTATTATATGGTAGAGTTGAATATAGTGGAATGTATTGTAGGGTATGGCCCATTTTTTAATGTAATAAGTCATGGTCTTCAAAATTAATTATTTCATGGAAATTAATCAACCCTATATTAACTATCTTTTGTTGATGGAAACTTTTGGGTGTGTTCTAGACTATAGAACCAACAATAAATACTAATTCCCCTATACTCGATTTGAAAGGGAAATACATTATCCAATCCCCCTTGTATATTTTAAGTATTCAACTCTTAATTCCTGATTTTTATTTATTTTTTCAAATGGTGCATATAAGAGAAAATTTATTTTATGTTAAATTATTTAAAATAATAAGGAATTAATTTTATTAAAATTCCAATAGTATGGTATTAGAGTAAGGTTCTATAACACTAAATTGTAAAAAAATTACATACACTCTATCATATATAAAACCCTTTCAAAAATCTATTATTTTTTATATATTTTTGAATGGAACTTTTAAGGGATAAGTGTGAACCCTAACTGAAAAAAAGGATTCAAAGGCCTCTCCAGATAAAAAAGGTTTCAAATTTCAAATTACAACAGTTCATCATTGAAGATCTTAGACCACATTCAAACCGATCACACACCCACCAAATATTGTCACATCACACTAAATACCATCCCCATAATGAGCATCAACACCATCATCTCCAATGGAGAAAAAACAGCACCATCTCCAACCACAGAGATCATGAACCAGTGATATGTTATATGAAAAATAAAAACCTGAACAAATAAACCCTCTAAATTGACTTCCTCAAGAATCCATGATGATTTAACCATCATCACCTGAAATAATCCACATAAATGTTGGTGAACTCCAGACTCAGGATGCACTAAAAAATTTAAACATCATGAGTTGATACTCCATAAACTCCTACGGAAAGAACATCTTCCAAAAAAACTAGAGCCATAAAAGAAGCCAAATTGAGGAAGAACCTATCCAGATGACATCATTTTGTTTCCTCACCTTCGCCACATTCATCCATATTTAATAAAAAAATCAACCCTATGATTTCACCACATTTTCATACAACTCAATCGTCAAACTAGAAATAGAATAACAGAACATAATTCCTTCAGAAACTCAAAACATAAGACAAACATAAACCGTCGAGATCGAGGAAGAAAGAATGAGATTGGAAGCCTCATTGGAACTTGGGAAAAGACCTTAAAAAGAAAATGTGAAAGATAACTAAAAAAACCACTATGAGGGAATGAAACCCTAGAAAGGGACCGGAGGCCGAAACCCTAAATGTTGAAGATAAGAGATGTTGAGAGAACCCTCAACTACCAAACCATTGTTCCAAAGCGTCGGTGTTCCCATCACACTAGATCTGATCTTGAGAGGTGAGGTGGAATTCGAAGAGAGAGTGTAGTAAGGAGACCACAGAAAGGCCTTCACAGATCCAGGGGAGGAAAAATAAAGAAGCAAGACCTAGAATAATAAAAAGAGAGAGTAGAGGATCTAGAGAGAAAGAACCCTAGAAAAAACGAAATGAGAGAATAGATAACAAGATAAAGGGGATTTGAATATCCAATGCCTCTAGGGAGAGAGTAATCCATATGGGGAGGAAGATGTCAAGACAAACGCTCGATATAGGACCTATAGAGTGAGGTTGTATCCCCTTACATAAAACCCTTTCATATTTCTAATATTTCTGATCATTCAATCGTTTTCCATCAACTTCCATATTTCATCACATCATACACTCAATTTTTTATATGATAACTTTCAAATTTCATTTTTTACATAAACAAAGTTGTTAAAAATATAATATATGATTTCAATTATTTTATTATTTTCAAGGATTCAAGAAATTTTCTTAAAAAATGCTACATGATAATTTCATATGTTAAATAGATTATCGGGATGTTATAGATTTTGGTTCTATTTATTTAATTAAAAAGAAAAAATTATTCATTTCTTATATGGGTTAATGGAATTTATTTTATTATGTTAATTTATGTTTTTAAGTATATAGTTTTTATTTTATCCATTGATTCTAAACATTTATTTACTGTTATATACACTTTAATGTACTTTTTCAATAAAAATAATTTTAACAATATAATGGATTCACTAGTAAAAATATTCACTCATTAAATATATTTATTACATATCATTATTTATTCAGTTAAGTAATTATTAAATTATAATTTTTGTAAATTAAGATTTTACATAAATCATATTAAATAATATAAGTGCAAATTTTATGTTATATGTAAAAAAATAAAATATATTTTTTCCAAAAGGATTTTTATTACATTTAAACCCAAATCCTAGGATGTATGGAAGGATAAAGTTAACATTAGTGAATTATTTTGGTGATGGTGATAAATAAAGAGTATCCCATATTAGTGAAATCCACTATATAGATTGATTATCAATCTAAACATATCATCAATTACATGGAAGGGAATGAAGGTGTGGGCCACCTAGAGTAGATAACTAGCCATCGTAAAAGGATAGGAAATGTGTTCACGTCTTGGTTTAACACCTCTGTCCCAAAACCCATGATGATCATGATGGGTAGGGATTTGAGGAACAAATATCAGTAGGATGTGATGGTTGATGAGAAATAGTAGTGGTGAAACTACTATTATAGCATAAATATGAACTAGTGGAGGAAGGGGGTAAGGGATGACATTGTGCAATACCTGCAGGGACAACCCCATGGATAGATTGAGTGTTAACTCTACAAATTATTCAAATTACTCCAAAAAAATACTCTATGTAAGGGAGAATAGGAAACAAAAAATATTATTGATTGGACCCATCATCTGTGCAATTGGGAATAACAAACACTCCTATGATTATTTCAAATCCCTAGGTTCCTCTATCGAGTATCATTACACCATCATGGATCTGATTGATGATGTGGTCCCTTACTTTCCACCCCTATAAATATAGGACCCACTTCCTCTATAATAAACCACCTTAAAGTATCCAATAAAGTAATGATAGGGTTATTTGGGGATGCATTGGACGATACAAGGGATTTATTCCATCAAGGATGCATACATTATCCCTTTGTTACCACCCCTGGTGATACAGAACCCCACTGCTTCCCTAATCAACCACCTGATAGACTACAATAAAGTAGTGAAGGTGCGTCTGTAGAGACCATTAATCATCCAAGAAGAAGGAAAAATCCATGAATATTCTTTGGGGAGGTATTGGATGATACACGTTCTTTTTTCCTCCCCTGAAGATCCAATAGCCCACCCTATCCAAGATCAATGACCCGCAAGTCAGAAACTATGCAAGGACAGAGAAAATTTGATCGGAAGTACATTTTTCTTATTTATATTGGATCATAATTTTATTAATTGGTTAAATAGGAGGGTCCCTCACCACCTCATTTGATGCTACCTATAAATGGGGTGAACTCCAGATGAATTGGTTCTCACCCTACTTTACTTAAAAAAATTATATATATGTATATATAATTTCATATTTACAATAATAAATAAATATATATCATTTAAAGATATATATATAATTATAATTATATATATTTATATAAATAAATTGATATATTAATGTAATTATATATATATATATATATATATATTTAAATTAAATTTAAAAGTATTGCCTAATTTTAAATTTGGACGATTTCGGGTATAATGTTTAAAACCCAAACTCTGCCTTAAACTGAAACAAATTTGAAAATATTTCTTTTTCAATGTTTTTTTAAATGAATACATACTATATTTATAAAAAAAAAATATTTATAAGTTTATATATAAATATTTACAATTATATTTATATATAAATATATAATTATTTATATATTTATAAATAAATATATTTATGAATTCATGTTTTTATTTTTATATATAATTATACTTATAAATATATATTAATATATAATTATACATATATATTTATATTTAAATCTATATTTACATTTATTTATTTAAAAAAATTAATTATATTTATAAAAACATAAATTTGATGATATACAAAGAAATATATATCATGTGTTTGTAAGCCAAATCCATGATCCCAAAATTATTAATAAAAGTAAAGGATACAATGGTGGATGTGGGCCTAACAAGGAATAAATTTCTAATATAAGGAAACAAGATAAGTCAATACCTTCTCACTCAAGATCCCAATTTTCTAGGATTTCATCATATGCCCTTTGGATTTAAACCTCTATTACATTCATTTTCCCTTTGTGTGGAATCATATTCTTCAAACGATAATAGTTCGGGAAAGTTCATATAGAGTTTAGAAAATCCTCAATTTCCAAGAAAAAACATGAATTTCCATCGAATGATTGGATCTGAATCCGTATTCAATATTTATTTATAAAAACAAATGAACTATTAAATAGTCATTTAAATTGACTACTACTGGATCCACCGTTAAAAATTTTAAGTCATGTTGTGAAAGAAAATCTAAAACTTCCATGATGAGGTCCTCATTGGGCCTCTCACCTTCCTAGCCCTCTAGAGTTACAATATTAGAGTTTTTTATTTCTGAAATATGAAATTCTTCATATAAGGCATTGACATAAGAGAAATATAAATATTTCATTAGATTATTAAAATGTGGTGGATAAGACCATACCACATTCCAAGAACATGGATGATCAACTAACAGGGGATAAACCTATAAATGTTTACTAATTGAGTTAGCCTTCATTTGAATTAGAGTAAGTAGAAATTACATAGATTGAGAATGAGTCCCATATGTTTTTCATTTTTTAGGTATGACCAATTTTAATCCCACTTCATCCACTAATATTTTCTATCCTTTAATCTGAGTATCATGTATATCTCTTCCTCCCTGGTTGAACTCACACACCAATGATTGAACCTGAGTCAAGGGAGACAAATAAAAAGATCTCAAATGTACCTATGCATCCATATTCTTAACTTTTCTATCTATTTGTTTGATCATATGTACATGAAACATCTTTCAATTAGTAATCTCTTACCCTACATCCTCATCAGATTATTTATCTTCTTCTTCCATCCCCCAATCCTCTAACCTCACAGATGTATTAACACCTACATTTGGGTCCATAATTCCCAAAGTGGGTGATCCCAAAATCAAACAAATTCTTTCGAATTGATTCTCTAATAGAGAGGAATCAATGAAAATTGGGACCATACCCTGAAAATCCGACTACACTTATTATATTGTCACATATTAACTACCTTTTTACATCTTATCATAGCTAGAATCTAATTATGTTGCATGAAATAAATAAGTTCTTGGTGCATTCCCTCCTACACCTAGTTCATCACAAGATATCTCATGCACAACTCAAAAAATCCATGAGATCCCTACTCCATTTTTCAAGTAGCATGTTCACTACCCAAGACATGGTTTCCTATTCTAGCATTGTTCTAAAAATTTAAATAATTTGGAACACGCCATCTTTCCATGGAATCAAAAGAAGTAGAATGTTTCCTATGAGGGGTAGTATCCACATCCAAAAATGAATTTGAATGAACACCAATATTAGATGCACTATTTCTTCTAGATCTATCTTTATTTCCCACTAGTGTTGAATTCACTCCATCATTGTTACCAATATAAGTGGGATTATTTTCCTTAAAATCATCAATCCAACATCTATTTTACTATAATTAGAGAACCTCAATCCATGGTGTCATTTAACTCTAACATGAAAAATTAAAATTCTATTAGAAAAATGTTTGGCATATATTTATACTCTATTTTGAGATAGAACATAATTTCTCTAGGAGAAGAAAATTAGATTCAACCAAAGTTAAACTAATATCAAATTAAACAAAAAATAAAGGAAAAGATCTGAATTTTTAAAATTAATCACCTTAACCAATCATTATTGGGGATCCCACAACTGAGGTGATATCCCAAAGATTTTTCAGGTTCTAAAAAAACTCAAGTATTTAATATTGATCCATGATTGTGCAACATTGATTCTAGCTTAAGATTGAACAAACTAGGGGTCCCAATATTTGGCATATTATTATTTTTTAAATTCCCTTCACAACTATAAATGGGATCTATAACAATAGAATAAATAGTCCTTGAGTAACCTCAGTACCAAAAACTGGTGTATAAAGCTTAGGCACACTCCACATCTAATGTCTATGTCGCTCTGGTATCCTAGATATAAGCATGGGTTCCTCCTCAAGTAGTTTTGTTGGTGCCTCCCCATGCATCTATGTAGAGGTATTACCAACTTCATATGTCGATGATTACCAAACATATTATGTGGACCTAAATTTCTATGATAGTAGTGTCATGAATGGACCTCCTGAAGATGTCAGAAATGTGATATTAAATATTTCATCGTCAGTGGAAGTGTCACCCGAGGATTCCAAAAGCACGGTTACCTTATCCGGGTATCAATCTATGAAAACTATCTTAGATGGAGATGGTTTTTATAATGTATGATTAATCATATAAGTCGCATAAACCTCTCCCTACTGTGCAATATCCTTCACTAGTTGTGCATGATCTTCTATCTATGGTGAAACAGCATCTACAAGAGTCTATTTTGGTCATTTATCTCTCTATCCTTGACATTTCCCAAGCTAATGTTCTTGTTTATATCTTCTATTTAGAGGTGTATGTGGTGGTTCACCATCCTTAGTGAGCACAATAAGAATATTATCATCCCCATGTTTCTTTTCCTTAGCATGTGTATTGAGATATAATGATGAATACTCGTCATAGAAACTCTCACATATAAATTAGGGAGGGCCTATAGGAGATAACAGATATTGGTGAAATACATACTTCATTACAAATACCTCTACCTGAGGATCTGTGATATTTAAAAGTTGATCAATTTTTTCTGACTTCAAATGAAATAAAATTCAAATTAATATGAAACATGATCTGAGAAATATGAAATAAATGTATATACACACACTAACTGCTCAATGAATATCCCATAGTGCACAAAGAATAATATTTTGTGTGTTTGGTACTAATAGGAAAAACCCCTGATCATATAACCAAAAACATTTGTGAGATATATGTGTTGAATGACACCATATTGGTAACAAATTTCCTAATACACAATGTAACACACATGATATAGGGTCCAATCCATCATCATTATACCAATAATTGAAATAGAATATAATCCATCAACTTATAGTGTTTCCATTGGGATATGTTGTATAGAGCCAAAGTGTCACATGACTTGGTCTGTATGGTGCCACTCAATGATGTGTATGTGGATGAGCGACACCACTACACCACGATCTCCAACCATAACTGTTAAATACAGTAGAAGAAAAACATTGAAAATATCATATTTATGGGGTCCATGTACCCTAAAATTTCAAATCATAGATGAATTCATAAATTAGCATGACAACATTACTATGATAACATTGCAATGTATTAAAAAATTAAAAAGAAAATAAATTTTATACAATAAAAATTATTTTTTAACGTACATCAACAGGTTGTATAGCATAAAATATTTATGAAAATATACACAAGCCTTGTCTTAGAGTGTGTCCATAATGCTGAGATTGGATCTATTTAGTTAAAAATAATAATTTATCATAATTTATAATAAAAATTAATTAAATTATAAAATATCTAAAATTATTTTTGTAAATATACAAGTGTCCCTAAGTAATATCCTGAAATATGTGTTGTGGAAGTGATATGATAACTCTAGGAGATATATGTAGAAAATTAATCTAGCCTAATATTTATTCAAGATCCATATATCCAACAATCATCACTTCATAAGCATGAAAATATTGTGTAGTGTAATCTATACAGATGTTATAATACAATTGATCCCCTACTATATCTTCCCATAAGGCTAAGAACCTCATATAATGGTTAGAATATCATGTGTATCATGGTGGTGGAGTGTTCTATACACAACATGCATCTGATTAGTCACATAATATGTTATTTTGTATGTTGAATAAGTATATCCTAATATAAATCAAGAGTAATGATGGAAATTTCACATCAACCCACCCCATGCACAGTCGGGAACCCTGGAAGACACGTGGTATGTCGTCGACGTCAATTCCTAGTAGACAGTGTATGACATTACATAAATCTCCAATAGTGGAACCCATAATTTCCTATTAATAGATGGGTTGAATGAAAATATATGCCACAACCTCTAAATTAATGGTCATCTCCAACATAGGGAGATGAAATGAATGTGTATCTAGTCTCTATCTCTCAACTAGCACACGAATCAAATGGTGCTCAATAGAACGGAAGTTTCACATGGTGACTCCATAGAATATTTCATGCCTTAGGTGTGTAACAATGTCCACTATAGATACATCATAGTTGAAATATGTTCTCTCTAAATTGGAATATTCCAAAAAGTTCATCATTACAACACATCACATAATACGTCTGAACTACTAGGAAGATAATAGAGGAAACTCCATATGAATAGTAAGACATTAATGAAAACTATTATTTAACTCATACCTAGTTTTATTATTTGGTATAAATGTTTTTATGTTTCTAATTGGTTTTTCGTAAAAATGAATTATTATATTTATTATATAGACTTTATGTTATTTTTCATTTATGAATTAAAATTAGAAAACTACATTTCATTATACTGGTATTGGTAAAATTATATAGGAATGTTTACATAATTAAATTTTATTATAAAACTTAAAACTATTATTTAATGTAATTTTTTTAATTAATTGATAAAAAAATATTAATTATTTTAACTATTAGATGAATTATCTATATGTATAGGGTAACGTCTTCATGTGTGACCTTATTGGTTGCTAAAGTCATACTTTCATTCATGTTCACATTTTCTATTCCAACCCATATCATTTCAAATATGGGTCAACATTGGCCAATATTTTGGTCATATCTTAGTGATGTTCAGATGAATTGTTCACACATCAAATAAAGGCCAAAATTTTTATATTCCCCCATACACATACATAAATAACTATAGAAGTAATTAATAGTCTCCAACAGAGAAGCTGGATTAACAAACATCTCAATATATAAGAAAAATGAAGTTCATTCTTCAATCACATGTCTACAAGGATACCATAATGATTTAAAAAAAATGAAATCCTAGTAACACTACTCTAGTAAAATGACAATAACATGACTACTGGTATGAGTCATAGGACCATATGATTTAACAACCTTAAATTTATTCTCTGTAAGTTCAATTGAATTCAGATGAAATATTTCATCCTGCGGATTAACTCTATCAATATTCAAATAGAAATGGTGACCATATAACATCCCTCTATTGATACACTCCTTAACCTAATTTCCATGTTCTGAAAAATAATTTACATTACAATAGAAGGTCTATTGTAGAAAACATTTAATTTATATTTAAAACATTATAATATATAATATTATAATTATTTGTCTTTTGATTAACTTATATCCTAAAATTTTTACTTACTCTTGATGGGTATGTTTCAAAATCCCTTTAAAACTCCACTTACTTTGTCTATGTTTTTTATCATCATATATCTATACCCTTCCCATCATCATACACTAGAAATTATTTATGATTTCCAATTTTGATCATGTAATCATAAAATACCTGATTAGCTCTATGAATATCTTCAATTCCCTACTTTATCTACTATTGTCGAGGCTTGTATGATACAAAAAAAGGACTAATTAGAACACATTTGAAAATCACAATGATGATAATTTTTTAATAAGGATATTTATACAAATTTTTATAATTGATTTCTTAATGTAATCATCCATGATCTTCTTTTTAACATTTCTGGATATGTGTTAATATAGTATTGATGATGTGAATGGGATGGTCTACATAATAGATTATCATACTATACAACCTCCTCGATTACTCGATGATGATATGAAAAAATGAAAAATCCATTCACCATTGATCACAAAAACTCTAATGTAAGCTACGAACCCTCTCCAAGATGAGATGTTCTCCATCTCAACAAAACAAAATCCAAAGTTACATAGGTTTTATTAACTTCTAGTCTCGAAAAAATATATAATTTTCTGGTATACTAACCATATATAAATTTTTCATGGATCTAAATAAACTTCTTTCAAATTCAAAAAGTGACCCCACATTGGTAAAAATGTACCAAATAATCTATCAAACACTACATTTGACCTATCAACTTGGTTATGTTGGTTATCATATTCCAAATTATATAACTAATATATATCTTGATAATGGTTTCGTAAATTCACCATATGTTGTGTTAAAACAAAATAATATTCATACAAGTCACCATAAACACTCACAATATCCTTATATCGTGAATTTATGCCTTCTTATAAGAGATTTGATACCCAAAATTTTGTTTTATTTTCTCCACAACTAGAATTATAAGAATGTATTAACATTATATTATCATTTCAAAAATAACAGTTGGCATCAACATGGTATCTAATGAAGATTTATTCTTTGATAGGCTTCTATTTATATATTTGTGTGGAGAAAATCAAGTAATATTCCCATTTTTAAAAATGTAATAAATTATAGCTCACAAATAGTTCTGATAGTTTGAATCATATTTGTAATAGTAAATCATATAAATAGATCTATATCAATCCTATAAGACATAACTATAATTTGTTTAAATTTTATAAGGTTTTTTCACATTTTTCATTAATTATTTATTCTTAAAGTCTCTACCAATATAGAAAACACCTTCAAACAATGCTCAAATCATGCCACTAATAACTATTTGAAAATATATACTAGGAGTATTAATTGAATAATAAAACTATAGTAAGTGTGTCATGACTTTGTTCATCCATGGTTTTAGTGTTATAGGGTGTTTTAATGTTTAGTGAAACCTCATAAGGATGAGATCTGAATGTTCTTCAACATCTTCTTATTTTTCACCTTTCTGGTCGTCTTCATCTTTTAAATTTTCATCATCCTCAAAATTTTCCACTATGAAATTTATATTATTTGGAGGAATATCCATGGAAATATCAGTTACTCTATGAGACATCCAAAATTGTGGATATGAATATGTGGCATGAGGATGTGAAACAAAACTACCATTTTTTATGGATCTTATTAGAATGTTATAGATTTAATATGTTACATTGTATCATGGAGTTAATATTGAACAACATCCAATGTCGATGGAATATCCATAGTATCTATATTGATATATAACTTGACCATTTTATTTTTAGATTTATTCTTAAGTAATGAAAATATGTTTACAAATTCCTAATCATCAGTTACATGATAGACTATATGACACAATATATCTTGAAATTATATAAGTCTGTATATGATGGAATATATCACTTTATTGTCCATCAATTTTAAATAGCTATGAAATTTTATGTGAACATGTTCCATTTTTTTGAAATCTCCAAGCATTGAAATTCATTCAAGTTGAATACAATAACTACATCCTTCTTCAGTGTCGATTATTTAACCATTAAAATAAATATAGATGGAAATATTTTTGTATCTAAAGTAAAACAATGTTGTTGAGTAAATATGATCAAAGAAACAGAATATGAATTTAAAATATTGCAATATTATGATGGAATCTCACACTTAGAATTTGAGGGATATTTAATCTCACCAACATATCTCATGTAATTCCTTTTTATGTATGCATGATTCTTGAAAATCAGGTTGGAATTCTATTCCCCGCACTAAATTAATTTGTTAAAACCATATTGTCATGAAACTATTTATACAACCCATGAATTTTTGTTACTTACAAAAGGGAAAGGAATATCCAAGATAGTAGATGCCTCCCCTAATAAGTTAAAGAAGACCCCACTAAGAAATGTTGGTCTTCTAAGTATTATTGTACATTATTTTTTATGTAGGAATTCCCTAGTAGTGACGATTTTTGAAAATATAGAAGGAAATAAAATAACTTCATATAAGAGAAGATTAATTTATGTGGATGAATAGGGATCTCAAATCATTAATCAATGGAAATCGAGATCACATGATCCCACCCTAGAATCTTGGCTTGCACCACCCCTTCACACAATAGGTGATATAATGTTTTATTTCCATCATGAACATCCTATTATAGTGGAAGCTCCATCTATAAAACCTCATTGTAGGATAAGGGATGAGTAAATATAGAAATTGAACTTGTATAATCCCCCTCAATTTATTGAAATAATTAAAATTATGTAGTATATATTTAGAAAGGCTTCACACATGGAATTAAAAGTTTAATGGATCAGAAGAACTGACGTGAAAAATATTTTGGAGGGCCATGAATGTGAAAGTGATCCTCAAGGACTCAACAAGCATATTGGGGAATGGTTTGATTCACATGTTGATTTTCTTTTCAAAAATGGAACCAGAAGTCTTCGAATGAAAATACTAATATATAGTGAAGAAATTAGTATATGTCAAACTTGAAGAAATATATCATTCTAACTAGGGGTTAGACTTTAGAGACCTATCCTAGAAATTTTAGATTTGATCTATTTTAGATGACACTACTAATTGATCATCATATGAGGATCGTAGGTCACTTAAAAAATCCATAATGTGGAGGAGAGACTGATAACCATAGGGAAGAGGCTGATACCCCAAGAGAAAGGTCTCTAGAGGTAAATCCAATAAATTATCTTTTTTGTTTAATCCATGAGGTAATTTGAGGCAATGATTTTACTTTTATATTTTTTATTAATAAATGGGCTAGGTCTGTTTGGCACTATCCTCGAATTATTTAAAAAAATTACTAGTTATTATTAATTTTACTTTAAAATTATATTTATTAATTATTATTAAATATTATTTAATTACTAATTTATTATTAATTATCCGTTTTAATTATTATTCATATTGATAATCATAGAATTGATAATCATTTAAATTAATTGTTAATTTATTATTTTCACTTATTTAGTAATTATCATTTAATTTATTATTTAATAATTAACTAATCATATTTTTAATTGTTAATTATTATTCAAATTAATTTATAATTATATTTATTAATTAATTATTAAATATTATAAATTCTTGTTAATTATTATTCATATTAAGAATCATATGAATTGATAATCATTACAATTAATCATTCATTAATTTATTAATCACATTAACATAACTACTACATATAATTATTTTCTAACTAAAATTTATTAATAAATAATTATTAATTAAGTAGTAGTAATTATTAATTTATTATTACTCAATTATTAGTTAGAATTATATAATTATTATCTATCTAGTAATTATAACAAATAATTTAATGATTAAAAATAATTAATTAAAACTTAGTAAATATAATTCATAAATATTTTTTGGAAATAGTAATTATAAAATAAATATACTATATTATTATATACATATTTAAAAATTAAAACTCATATCACAATAAGATAAAAACTCAAAAATTAAATAAAAAAATAAAAAAATATAGAAATGGAAATACTTCAAAATTTAGAAGGCCACAAAATGTGATGAAACCATTGAAGAATGGTTGTTTAAGAAGAGTCAGAATGGGGTTGGGGGTATGAGAGTGGATGTAGTAGGATTTGGGGTGGGGGTAACTCTTTTGTAGGGAAATCATGGTATGTTTCCACTGGAATTGGTTCCCTTGGGTATATTTTGTATGGGAAGTGTGTCAGATGAATTCAGACACTCTTCCCTTAAAATTTAGTCCATGAATACCACTTCATGTGGTTTTCTTGATTTTTTTTGTAAAAGTGACACTTAATGTGGTAATTTTAGCTTATATCTAGCCAGTTCCACTTTATTTGGTGATGGAACCTCCCATTTCCCCAAAATAATAAAAACCTAATCTCATATAAAAGCTCATAACACAAAAAATTATTCAAAAATGGTGTGTTAGGATCTAATATTAACCAATGACATTATAGGGAGTAATGTAATGAATGTATACCATGAGGAACTATACAATGTTAATGGTGATTCTGTATACCATATCCACCCATCATTGTCACCCCTAGGAATTCATCACCCTACATCTGCCATGATCAATGGTCTACACATTGAGAACTATGAAACAAGGTTCTCATGTAGACACAACTAATAAAAGAAAATATTAGAGGGATTAGGTTTGGTCCCTATATGAAAAAAAAATATTTGAATTCATGGGAGTATACAGAAATAAATTCAATGAGATTTCCATCTCAAATTACACCCCAGTACATTAAATTTCATACATTGTGTTTTTGTTGTATTTTTTCTCAATTGGTATGTAAATATGTCATGAATAATAGCTTATTGTAATCTCATTGGTGTTCCAACAAATATTGGATGAATATTGAAGATGCATACATGGTAATTTCAGTGGTCACGTGTTATATATCTTAGAAGATGTACTGATGATTTTATAATTTTTATGGTTTCATTTAAAGTCACTGGTTATCATTCATGAATAAGTACCTTTTAGATTGAATATTTTTACTATAGATATTACATTTATTCATTTTAATGAATTACCATCTTGTTTATACCCATAAAAATGAAATTTTGTTCATATAATTCTTATGTGAAGGAGAATAATTCTTATAATCTATTGAGATCATGAATGAAGAACCATGTACCTACTACAACATACGTGAAGAAAAAAAAGAGTTTGGCACCTAGTTTTCTTGAAGATGATAGTGATTTGTGTAAATATGAAAAAAATTGATACATTGTGCAATCCTACCATGTGATAAATATTACATGAATGTAGTGGACAAACACTAATGTGAGGAGAATATAATATGATATATAAAGTTTTAATGTTGGAGTTTTAATTTATGTTTTAGAAATAATTTTCATAAAATTCATGTAATATCTTCAATATGTCATGAATGTACACTATGTATCATGCATGGAATATTAAATCCTTCCATTCACCTTGGTGAATCACACCAAGACATGAATTTTCAATGTCTTCTATTGAGGTGTGAATTATTTTTAATTCCTAAATGCAAGGTTTAAAACGTTAATGGATTTAATAAAATTCATTGTATTCACATAAAATATTTTAGGTATATGAGATAACTCTGTTATATTTTCCCTATACTATTTTATGTCCACTACCTTTTTGTAATATACTTTACATGGAAGGATAACACAATGTATCACTATTCTTCATGTAAGTACAAGAATTAGTATAATCTTTATGGAAACTAGGTGAAGAAACATTATTCTATACCATGTACACAACAGTAGGTAAGTGGTTATTCCTCCATGATATTGACAGATTATCATGGTTCTTCTTATTTGTGCAAGTGTTCTGCATAGAGTGTTTCCTTCACACAATATCAAAAATGAGTGGGTATCACCATGATATGTTCCCTTCAATTATAATAGTAACAAATGAAATATCCAGACACCTCTTCAATAAGTCTATAATATTAGAAATAGTTTAAAAATCATAAGAATTCAATGGATAATTATTAAATCACGTCATTAAATGCCTTTAAGATAAACCATAAAAATTATACAAGCATCACCACATCATCCATGATATAATATATGTGACCTTTGAACTTCCCATGGATTATTCTTAAATATTAAACAACAATGCATGGGAACACCATTAAAATTCAAATAAGTTATTATTTATGACATATTTACATACACATTGAAAATAAATACAACAAAAATTAGGATCATCAATCCCCCCTTTATATTTATTTTCAGTACCATAAGAAAATTTATGGTCAATATATTCATCCAATGTTATACAATTTTCACATATGACCTTCTTATCTCATATTTTATCATTAAAATTTTTATTTTATCATGTCCCTTTAATGATAAAAAATGAAAAGTTTCTAATAGAGGATTGTATCATCTCATTCTTAAGAAAATTTTGATCAATTATTTCATACTTCATTTACATGGAATAACCCGATTTATAAAACAAGATGGAATGATGTACACCTCAACGATTTCCATTCTAGGCCAATCTTTTTTTTCATTTTATAAAGCTGGTTTAAGGGTGGTCAGGACCCTAAAATACAACGTCAAACAAAACAAGATAACATCAAGAAACAAACAGCACATAGAACATAGACTTAAACATCATAGTAGCCAAAGTCTTCCCCATAACCCATGCTGAATTCACCTTCTCCGGTCGCCGATTCCCACTCCGAATTCCTCCAAAAGTGATCACTTTGCACCCTACTCTTAAGTTGTTCAAGTGCAAGCAGATCAGGTGGATCTTTCATGACTACACGTTCCTTTTTCAATGCTACAACCACCTCTCCATTGCGCATGGATGCCGATCTATCCTTATTGAGGTACTATTAAGATATTTCATTTTTATATTATTTTTTTATACAAATTGAGAATATATAAGTGGAACTTTTTTTATACCACCTGTTGATGGAAATATTATCAAGAAACATTTAGCGTAAAATTCTGACACTCATATCAACAATCATATAAAAAACATTCATGTATACATCGAAGGTTATGCTCTTGAATTCAATCAGGGAACTTTTACAACAATCATTTGTTCATTTCATTGATTCATTTATGTTATATCCCTTATAAACATACTTCATTAGGTTTTATTGAATAAAGATAGTAGATTATTCCAAAATACATTATAAATGAGTTCTTACACATTCAATGACCCAAGATCCCTAATTAATATGAAATTTAAATCTACAGAAAAATATTTAGATTCCCCACTCAATAGATGAATATTATATTCACTTCTTCACGATGGATATTATCACCAGTTGTTATTGTAAATGACAAATTTTGTGAATAAAAATTATTTTGTTCACATAAATTATGGTTAATTCAGATTTTATGGTCATATATGATATCCTGATCAGTATCATCAGAGTTTATCTATGATCTTTTTCAAAAAATAATCTTCAATACATCAAAAGATAGATCAAACTAAGATAGTTCTTTCATGATGATTAGAATGAATATTCCATATTTCTGATATAACAACATAAAAATATTCTACTTCGTTATTCCTGTAAGAATGTAAATAACCTTCAATTCACTTGATAAAAACAAACAGAATGTATATATTAATAATCTACATCTTATTTGTTTTTTAGTTATACAATCAAGGACGAAAATTATTTCTCAAACATGAAACTCCATTCTTACCCCCTCCATGTGAGGGTAAAATATTCATACTGAATTTTCGTAATTTATTGAAGGATTTAGAAATAATTTAATACTCACTTTCTATTGATATAATATTGAGTGGAATCGTCATTTTTACACTATCCATCAAGTCACATTGATACCCACATTCCTCTAATTATTCTCTTGAATTTCGTCTTGTGATGGTATTATGAACAAGCACTCATTAAGGATATTTCTATACCTTTTTCACCTTCCACAATGAACATATGAGATTCTTTGATTATCATTTGTTGAAAAACTCTCATGAAATTGGATTTCATCATGTGGATTCTTCTTAATGCCTTCATCTTCAAATTTTAGCTAGGATTTTCCCTATTTTATTCCCCTTTCTAAATCAGATGGTATAATTACCAGTATGTTATTTTTTATATGAAAAATGATTATGGTTATTCTAACTTTTTATCTTAGGTGTTTTTAACTACTATAGTTCTATTATTTTATTTATGCAATGGTCTTCCCTTTTCTTTCTCAAGAATGATTTAATTCATTGTTATATCCATGTCTTGGTTATAGTAATCGATAATGTGTCATCTTCTCTCGCAAAATAAATAACTTATTCTCTTTAGTGTAACACCCTTCTTGGTCTTATTGGGAATTATTATCAGAAATATTATGATCTTTACCCAACATTGACTTTTTTATCTTATAGAATTTTTGCGAATGTACATTGTAATAATTTTATCATGATTATTCCCCAATGAATGATTCAAATCCTATGGTCTTATCATATTAATTATTCACAAGGAATTCAAGAATGATTTTAAATATAATTACTATTCAGAATAACCACTACCATTGAAAATACCACATTGGTTCTTCAAATTTCTATCATGTTGGTAATATGAATACTCTTACCTTTCTATGGTGGTGTTTTCTTTATCATTGATATTCTGCCACTTAGTGTAGGAATACTTTTATTTTCAGATATTGACCAATTCCACCTACAATAATATGACCATTACCTGAATCTTTTATATCACCAAAAAACAAAAAAATCTTCACCACTTCATTCAAACTACAGTCTGGAAATATTGGCATGCTTATTGATTTAGTTTTGTTACATTATTCATATAATATTTTTTATGGGAACAATTCATTCTTTACTTATCTTTCTTCACTACAGATGTAGTGGTGGCCACTTCATCACCTTTCCTTGGCCAATTTTGCAGTGGTTTTGATATTGATCCTACACTATACAAAGAGATGGTAATTTCAACATATTTACCATTAAATATCAATGTTACATTCTTCTTAGATACTACTTGAGATTAATCACTAGATGATTTTAATATATTCTTCCACCAAATGGGATCCTTTTTGGATAATCCTCCCCCTAATATGTTTTTGATTCTATAGCTCATGAACTGACATCACTTCTTTTAGCTTATTATGAAGACTCAACATAAACATTTTCAAAATTATCCACCTAGAATATTTGCCCCTAAAAGATCAAATTTAGAATGAATTTATCTTCCTACTATGATGATAATTTTCATAAAATTATTTTTTCATCATGAAAACTTCTTCATCATACATTATATCTTACTTTTGAATCATAATGACAGACTATTTTTTCATTTTGGATTTGATCTACAGTTGAAAATTATTAACATAAATCATGTTATTATTGTTTTCTTATAATGTATATAGTATTTCATTAATTTTTTTATTGGCATCCCCCTTATCGTGATTTTTTTATCTACTGATCTTCAAAAAAGGATAATTTTTCTTCAACTTCAACAATATCTGCTTATTTGGAACCAATATTTTCATATATATTATTATTAGATTGAATTAATTATTTAAATTATTTCTCTATTTTATTTAATTATTATCCAATATTGGGGACCACTTTTCTCATTCCATTGAATGAGACATAAATAAAAATGACATCTTATTTGGGATTATTAAGAAGCATATCCTTAAATTTAGAAAAAGATTTAAAATTAGGATTATTATATATGTGATCACTACTACGACTTCTTAGATATTAATCATCCCATTTTCCATAGATTGTATTATTCATATATTTAAATGTTCTTATCGAAAAATACAGTTGTATTTAGTCCATTTTTTCATGGCCCTCAAGATCCCCCCATAAAAATAAATAATTTAATTTCCTTCCATGTCCTTGATGAAATTTAATACTTTCATGATCTTCATAAAAATACTCATTATGATTAAAAATGTAGGTGTATACATTTTCTCAATCTTTCTTATGGTTTTTTCAAAAACTAGAATGTTTCACCCAATTCATAAGGTCTTTCACTAACTATGTTATCTATGTAAGACTTTGTATTCATCATGAGAACCTTGAGATTGATGTTTTCATATTAACAGGCTACGATAAATATTATTTTTTAGTTAAGAAAGATAATTTTTATATCATCCACTTTTTTAATTGTACAATTTCATAGAATGACTCAGTTTCATAAGACCTCACAAATGATGAATTGAAGAAACTCATATGGGCCTTACTGATTAAATATTTATAAGTAGATTATTGGTCCCTTTCACAACCTCATCTCTATGATTTTTTATGTCAAGGCCTCTAAACGATATGTTGTGCCCCTATATTAAGACACTTGAATCTTATGGTGACCATAAAATATCTTATGTGGAATTTTATGGAGTCTTCTCTTCCATGAGTTCATGCTATCATCTCATGTGAATAAAATATTGATCGCATTCTTCTCCTCACATATAAACTCAAACTCTTCCATGTATGGGGAATGTAGAAATAGTTGACTACAACATCATTTGCAATTAAAATATTCACAATTCTTGATCTATCGATTATATAAAAAGTGTGACATGAATGAAAGATAATTCTTATTTAAATAATCACATTCTCATAATTAATGTTGAATCCTCATATTCGATCATCAGTCCCAACATCAAAAAATAAAAAATATAACTTCATGGGCATCTAGAGGTTGAATAAATAATTAGATTGATCATATATACAAGATGTTATATATTAGGTAGTCAATGTTATTTCTATATGTTTTAATATGGAAAAAGGTAACCATGCATCCTAATCCAACATGACTTATTTTCTTTGTTGATCTAATTCCATGCATTAAAACATGCACCACTTTCCAATTGTGCTATGGTTGTAAGGGAGAGGCACCCACATACACCTCTTGATACACGGGTCGTGGACCAGCTGGCCTTTCTAGATTGTCCACATGTGCACCCAGTCATGTGCTCCAGTGGGCCTTTACACATTCCATATTCATACCTACCATCGTGGATTACCAAGTGTGGTTTGGCTCCCACATGGTTTCCCTAGCTCCAAATTCATGTTAATCATCCCTCATTGGGTGACTATGGGTTGCCCCAATTTTTTGTGTAAGTACTTAGTTAAAATACATAGAATATATTCTAAGTAAAAAATATATTTCTTATCAATTATATAAAATTATTCTTCAAATTACCTAATACAAAATATAGACTATTTTACATGGCCTTTTTTAATTCTCAACGAACAATAGAACTATTTCATGGCCTTAACTTCTTTCATAATGTAATTACATTTTTTTGCATTAAAAACAATTATCAATATTTTAAAATACATCAAAAATTTCATTGATGTGGGAAAAAAGTTCATTCAATCATCACATTTATAAGGATAATTTCACAACCATAAAATCCAATATAATTTTATGAATCTATAACAATTATCTAAGAAAACAAATTTCTCTCCAAACACATATTGATACATCACTGAAAACAAAAGAAACAACAGAACCACAAAACTACCCATTTTATTTTTTTGTCAACATCTCTTCACAAATTTAAATGTTAATATGTTTTCTCAAAGGAGGTCCTAAATATAATAGTTCACAAATCTATAGAAGGAATTTCACTTTTGGATTTTTTTTCACTAAGAATGAAAGAGGGATTGAGTTTTTGAAGTATTATACACAATTACATCCATGAGATATTTAAGAGAATAAATGAATTTTATACACCTCAATGCATGATGATATATTATGATTTCATCCTAGAAACATGATATCTCATATTTTATATCAATAAATAATGTAAGAGGATGAAGTAAGTGGAAAATATATATTCATTTGATTATCATTTTGGTCATATAAACTATAATATTTCTAATCCTTTTCATAATGAACATTATTCTTAATAAAGAAGAATAAGAGGAATCCTTCTTGATTTCTACATGATGGATACATCCCATCAATTATTGTGATATAGGGGTATCTATTTGATTGATGAATTGTTTATAAGTTGATCATATTAAATGTATTCTATAGAATAATTCTTGGGCTACACTGGTCATCACTTCAAAAGGGGCATTCTGACATCCTACATCTTGTACATTAAAATAAAAGCTTGTATTTTACCTAGATGGTTCCATAGTATGGATTAAATCTCATTACCTTTCTCATTCTCTCATTTATAATATAAAAAAAAGAACATATGTGTAGGATAATTACCATAGTACACTATGAATATAGTCATTCATATGTAACTGAACCACTTAAACAAAATCTACGTCCATTATTATTTACTATTTTATATATATTCATTCTTATTACAGTTTATGAAATAAGATAAAAATTCACTGAATAAGTGACATATGTAAATAAAATTGTTAATAGATTTAGAGTGATAAAATTTTTATCCCAGACTAATTTACCCCCTCTCAGTGTGGTCATCTCTAATGTGATCCAAAAATTCATTAATCCCATGCCCCAAAACGATAAGAATCTAATGTCCAGGTAGCAACACGATGTGGTAGTGGATAATTTAGTGTGTCGGTGCAATAGTCTAAATTACCTACAGTGGGAGAAGGGTGATCAGGGTGAGATTCTTTGAATCACATTAGGGTTCGAATCCAAAAATGGAAACATGGTTTTCGAGTATGGCCAATTGGTAGCCTTATCTTAAACCATGGGATTCATTCAAATTACTCAGAGAAGATACTAAAATGTGGTGGGATGGGGAATAGGGAGAGAATGTGAAGTAGAAAATAATTTTTATGTTATTTCATATCGTAATTCTAGTTTGGTGTCGTCACATTTTGTGTATGGGTTTTAATAGACTAATTAATTGACTATAATTTATCATTTGACAAACTTAATTTCTTCATGTGTCTGTTTATTTGAGGTCCAAATATCTTTATTAGACTCATGAGCTAATCTTCAATTTTTTTCAAACTTATTATGAATGTGAATGGTTGGTTATCATATTTTTTTATGAGACTGTTGTATTATCAAGGCCTCACCGAAGAAAAAATGTGATGTAATAATTTAATGTTAATTCATTTGAATTAAATTGTTTTTAAATTTATTGTTGTATTTGATTTTATGTATAAAAATTGGTGACATTTTTTTAAAATATTTGTTTTCAAAATAATAATTGAAATTATGTTTGGTTAATTTTTTTTAAAACAAATTAGACCGACACCTTTCATCCAATACAAAGGAATTCAGTATCTAACACTTTTTACCAAATACTTGAACAAAATGAGTCAAAATATCTAATGCCTTATGTGCAAAAAATATTTTTTATATTTTAATATATATGAGTATATAATTAAAATTTTAATTATAATTTATTAATGTTTTTTTAACTTAAATAAAAATTTATTATAATATTTTAAATATAATATTAAATAATAACTAAATAATAATTTTAAATAATAATTTATATTAATAATAATAAATATTAATTTAAAATATATGTAATTAAATAGTAATTTTATATATTAATAATTCTTCTTATATAAAAAAATAAATATATTAATTTTATTTTTGTTCATCACTTATATTATTTAATAATTAGTAATAATTTATAATAATTTGTAATACATATAAATAATTAGTAATTAATAACAATGATAATTAAAAAAATTATAAAATATAAAATATTATTAATAATAATTAATAATAATTAATAAAAAACTAATTATAATTGATTTTTTATTAATTTAAATTATTTATTACATAGTAATAATTAATAATGATAAATACTATTTAGTTTCAAATTTTCTTTTATATATAAAATGAAAAATGGTAAGTTACTAAAAAATAATAAAAATAATTTCAAGTATATAACGATGATTAATATATAAATAATTTTAATTTTTCATTAAATAGTGTTAAAAATATAATAAATAATACTAATTAATTATAAACATCTAAGTGATTAAAAAATTGATGATATAATAAATGATGGTGAATGATCAAGAGTGCTTACTTGGAGATCATCTTGCAAGCTAGGGTTCCCCTACGACAATGGAAATAACACACTTCATGATATTCAATCATTTTTCTCAAAGTTCTACCCTAGATTTTACCCAAAACCTTGTAGATGATTCAAAATCATGAGACGACTTGGTGACATCGTAAGAAGATCCACAATGTCATGAATCAATGTTATCTACTGAAGGATGTGCCTGTGATTTTTTTCATTAATTCCTCCAACAATAGGTTACTCAAGAAAGGATCTATAGAACATGTAGATTCTAATCCAAGAAATCATTCATATAGGCTTTACTTGGGAAAAAATCCTTAATTGCAAAACTTGACCTTCATAGAGGTGAGAAACCATGGTGGCTTGAGGAGTTGGTTTACATGATTTCTCTAATTTTTTGGATTCTCATATTGGAGGTGTGTTTGTCTTTTATGAGTATTTTCCATTACCGTTCGAACTTGTATGAGTACATACTTCATGTGTGGGGTATTGGATCATTGTTCATGAATCCTGGAATGCTCTAACTCCATCAGTGGTCCCTTGAATTCAATTTGTCGCATGTTAAGAACCATTTTACATCATTATGGTTTAAGATTCAAAACCTACACAGAATTTTATGGAATTTGATTATTATCTATGGGATTGTTTCCATAATTGGAATAACCATTCTCTTAGATTGATAAACATAAAAGGTTATTTTTTTTAATTATGTAAAAAAAATTAAGTGGATCTTAGCATCACCATTTTTCATAAGGTAATTCATATTATCCCTTATAATGATGTTATATTGGATAGTGAGTATGAGAAACCGCCTAAATATTTTGTTGTGTGTGCTTATGTGGGTAACAAAAAGTGGTTTGATTAAAAAATACCTCCTACCAAACCTATAGTTTAAAGGGCCATTTTGACAAGGAATTCCATAAAAAAAGTCAATAAGAAGGAATAAAGAATAGAATGAAAGACACCTAGTGTTAAGAAATTGGATGATAATGCAAATATATTTAGTAAATCTTGGATTAAAACACATTATTAGTAAGATAAGGAGAAATTGTAGAATGAAAATAATAAATATCGTGGCCCTATTAAGAAGGAATATACGGGTCATCATGATGGTCCCATGAGGTTATCTTCTTCATGGGAAGACCATGCTGAGGAAAATGATACTCCTAAAGCTGATTATTCTATTAGATATTCACTTACTAAGGGAAATAGTGAAGATCCTAGTGATGATGATTCTTATGATAGATAATTTGAACTATGTTTACAATGGGATATAGATTTCTCCTATGGTAGGAAAAAACATGATTTTTTTAAAGAATTGGAAATGAAAAATGAAATTTCCCTCATCCTTCTCTTATAATTATAAAAATTCTTTGAGTAGCTGAGTATCCAAAATGGGAGGATGTGGTGCTTCCCTAAATGTTCCTCCTTTTGGGGATATTTTTTATCTTGAAATAAATGAACACTATTTAGGTAACTACCTCCAAATTCTTACAACATTTTGGGTGCTACATGAGGAGGGTTTTTTGGATGGGACTTCTCCAAATTAAGGCTCAAGGTATCCTCTAGCAATAAATAGAGATAAATTTAATGATATATCAACTATCTAGATGATTCTTTAGTATAATAAATAAATTTAGGGTCTTTCAACAACCAATTAGTCTAAGGTTTTGGATTAATTTTGAATGATTGCTAGATATAGCATTGGGTGGGATTGGCTTTTAATTGAAAGCAATATGGCTAAGTGCCATGTTGTTGTTGAATATTTTCATTAAGTTAAAGTATTTTTTTTAGTTTGATGTATGTTTCAATGGAAAATAATCCCCCTTAATATTATTTTAGAATAAGGGTATATTCTAGAGTTGATGGACTTAACATATTCCCCATACAGGTTATCATGGAATCCACTCAATAGGCATCTAACTATGAAAACATAAACATGTCTCAGGTGACTACTTCAAATATTTTTAGAGTGCATGAAACACCTAATTTTTGTGAATAGTATTTTATGAAATAGTATTTATTTTCTATTTATCATGATATTTCAACACCCATGGGAGGTGTGGTAGAGATCCCATGCCCTATCTCTATCACTGGAAGAAGGTGCAGGCATATGAAGATAAAATTGTATCTAAGAAATCAAAGGATTCTGTTAAACCTTTATAATAAGTTAATTTCTATAGGAAATGTCATAATCCAATATGATCATATAATGGGTATGATCTCATTAATCGCGGGATTTGTATAATTGAATCGTGATGCTCAAATCAATATTATCAAAATCTTGGTTTGTGAATGGTCTCTTTATCATGAGGAAAGGTTTGTTTTTTATAACCTCATCCTCATTTCTTTGAAATTTACTTAATAAAAGGCCTTTGACCCTGATATCATAAAAACAAAATAATAAATAATACTAATAATTTTGGTTACTTAACATCAATAAAGAATAATTTAGATTACAAAATAATATCAAATTAATTTAATAATTATGTTAAAATTATAATCCAAAAAATATAAATATAATATTAATTAATATAGATATTACATAAATACAATGCTATATTAGATAAATATAACCTAAATATAAGATATATATGACCTTATTAAGGGTTTTTTCATTGTATTTTAAAATAAAACACAAATGAGATGAGGTTTTAAATATTTTCACTTATTGTATGGGTTTAGGGTATTAGTGCATCTCTTCATAATGAAATGCTACATGTGTTTAAGCATCTACAAATTTTAAAAAAATAAACATAAAAATGGTAATAATAATTAAAAAAATTATTTTCAAATATTTGAAGTTTCCTTTCAAATAAATTATTTTTTAAAAAAAATTATATTTTTCATTTTGATTAAAAAAATAAAAATTATAAAAATTATAATTTATGGTTGTGATTTTTCTTAAAATATTTTTGTTCAATTTAATTAGTTGAATAAGGATTATATTGTTATTTGATGATTATCTTTAAAATATTACAATCATTGAAATCTTGAATAATTTAATTCATGGTGAATATATAAAATTAATTTGTATAATTAGTTTTCATTTGTGTCTAAAATGGGGGGTCATCCCACAATTTACTATGTTAATGGTATTTCCATGTAGAACATGTCTAACTTAACAATTTTCTGAGTATAATTATGTGGATGGGGAACTTTCTCATTTACATAAACCTTGATTTTATCGTATATTTTTTTAGATCTGATGGGAGGAGGTTCATTTTCGACCTCTAGGGGGAGAGATGTGATAATGCCCAACTTGATCATTCTTTCACTACATAAGTGTAAGGACCATGAATCACATAAAAATCCCCAAGTTATGTGAGGGTTTAGTCCTAAAAGGTGATGCAAATGAAATCTGATATGAGTTTCAATCTACTTCACTAGAAAATAATAAGAAAATCCTGATAGAAGATGTGATATCATGCATGTTAGTATAAATCAACAACTAGATCTAGATTTCATGATATATGTTCTTCTTATTTCAATGGAAAATGCAAGGCCTAATTTATAAATAGATGTTCTCTATGTTATCATCATCATGGTTCTTCAACATCAGAATCTTCTAGAATATATTCTTTAGTAGGAAAATCTTTTTACACTAGTGGATGATTGGATTTAATATCATGTACAAAACTAATTAAAGGTAACATCTCATGCATTGTATTATTGTACACTTTTTGACTAAAAATCATTCCCACCGTAGGTTTATATATCCATATAATATTATATATTTGATTATATTATAAAAACATTCAAACTGAACTAACAATAAGTATAAAATAATCAAATTCATTAAATTCATTCACTTACCAGAACATAGATCACTCTATTGTATTTCATAAGTTACAATAGAGAGTTTAGTCTATATTATGATGAATTATCAAGATGATATTATAGATAGAGTCTCGTTATAATAATACCCTTAAAAATAAATTCCATATTTCTGTAACGTGTATTTATATTCTATCCATGATTTAACCATCTATTGAAAACCTTAATCTTTACTAGCATTAGAGAATCATGAAATTGTAGTTGTCTTGATGTTTTTTGAATTCATTTAATGCAACCGAACTAAAACATAACTCTATTTAACAAATCTATCCCTATAACATGAAAGATTTTTCGAGGCATTAGAACCTTGTAATTATCCATCCCATGAGTGTACTATGTAAGAAGCTGGTAGAAGAGACCTCGATAAAGCCTCCATGATATATAAAATGATATAAGAGAGTTGATAAATAAAATTATTATTAATTTTAAAAAACTATAATATTATTAAATTGATTACTCATCATAACACAGTATATACCAACATTATTAGGTATATTTCTATATAACATGATATGATATAGTACCAAATTATGACTCAGTCCCATGAAATGTTATTTCTAACTCCATTTATAAAATGCAACATATCATAAATAATATGTAATTACAAATAATATAACACATATTTGAATTGAAACTTATTAAATATAATTTACCATACCATCTTTAATGTATGTCATCATGGATCACATCTATGAGATCCCCTAGAACAAAAATAATAGGGTTCCAAGGGTGGGAAGCACTCTGATTCCCACATCTATTATAGGATGACACATATACCAATATCACAGTAATATTATCAGAAAAAAATTCATAATGATCTATATTTGTATGCAAGGCATGCAGATTCAAAGCTTTCTCTCCTATCATAATCAAAGACTTAACGCATCCCAAAAATCAACATGTAGACATGAATGATCAAGTTAATATTGTGTATTTTCCCTCCAATGAGCCACAATATATATACACACGTGTGTTGCATGGTCTTATTCTCATCAACATCATCAGGTAAATGTGTGAAGTTCATGTCAAGTCATTTTAGAAATAGAATATTGTCATCAATATCTATTTCCTCCTCCATAATGTATATTCATAAAATTAAATGTGCAATATAATTTTATTATCTATTGGTGGGTCTTATTTTCATAGTAACATGAATTTGTAGAACATAAATAAATGAAACAACCTCCATGGTGATGGACATCTCTCTCTCTCTCCCTCCCTCCCTCCCCTCGAGAAATTGGAATGTGAGAGTCTCGGTTCTCCATCTCTCGGTGAGAGAAAAAATTAGATCATGGTCAAAAAATGTATAATAATATAAAATGAGCCCATAAAACCCAACATGTCAATGTTATGGCATAACAGTAGGTGGTGGTATAATGATAGTAGTTCAAACTATACACCCAGGCCTGTTGAACCTCATGACCCACAGGAACCTCACATGAAATATATATGTACTAATCAATGAGAAGAGTTGCATCCATAAACTCATTACATAAAAATTTCAAAACTAATAATAAAAATAAATAAACTATTATGTAAAATGAGTAATACATATTTTTTCATATTGATTTTATATTTTAAAATATATTTTTAGGTATATATTTTTACTTGCATTTTTATAAAATTGATTTATTCGTCTAAATATTTGAAAATATTTTTATATTTAAATATAAATAACACTATAATATGAAAAGGATAAAATTTAAACACAAAAAAATACAAATGACCGTAATACCTAACAATAAATATAGTATCCACTGAATAAAGAAAAGTAGATCTCCCCAAATGAGGATGAAATTCAACCAACCGTCTCAAAAATAAAAGAACCCAGAAAAAATACTTACATTTAGTGATGTAACAAGAATTTCAATCCTCTAAAAATTATTTATTATATAAACTAATACCCCTTATCATAGATATTTATTTGAGATTTTATTTTATTTTTTTGTATATCTCGAACAGACACCATGACTAGAGGTTTTTTTTTTTGAAATTGAAGTCATGTTTTGAATTTATCTTAGAGCTTTCTTTGATTTCATTAATTTATATGTTTTCCAAATTCTATTAAATGACTCTTTCTCAATAACAATTAGAAATTCATTAGTTAATATTAATTTTAAAATTTTTTATAAACCATTTTTTACTAAATAGAATATATATTAAGTATAAATGCATATATAGTCTTATATAAATCATATTTAAAAAAATATATATTATATATATTAATATATTTTTTATGATATAATTTTTTTAATGAATTCTAAATTTTTTCAGGGTTAAAACATCACTGATAAATCCCACCCTTTATTCATAGTATAAAAGTGATGATAAATGTGACCTTTATTCAGGATTTTGGATATAATTGATAAAGGAACCCCCTTTATCAGTGCTTTTTCTAATGATGATAAAGGTTATCACTTGATGTAATATGATATACTATTTTTTGTCAATCATATTATAAAATATATAAATATGTGTATATAATATATTTTATATATAGAATCTTTTATCAGCACTTACATGATGATGATAAAGGTAAAAAAATTTTATCACTTTGAAATAACTAATAAATGTATCCATTTATTAGTTCTAAATAAAGTGATCATAAAGGAATAATTTTTTCTTATAGAATATTTTATCATTTATAAATAGTTTCCTTTATTATAGCTTTTTTTATCACCGAAAAAAGATACACATTTATCAACAATTTTTTAATTATAATATTGGGTATAATTGAATATAGTGGAATCTATTGTAGTGTGTGGTCCATTATGTTAATCAAATAAATTTTGGTCTATGGAATTAATTCATTCTAGGAAATTAACCACCCTTGTATTAAATCTATTTTTTCAATGGAGAATGTTGGGTTGGGTTATTGATGGTAGAACCTATAATAAATACTAAGTTCCCTACACTCGGTTGAGAAGGTAAATACATCATGTAATACCCCATACAGTTTTTATGCATTCCTCTATTGATTCATAAATTTTCTTTTTTTACAATGGTTGATGATTAGATACAATTTCTTTTAATTTATATAATTTAAAATATTTTGGAATTAATTTAGTAATAATTTCTAAAATTTTGTATCATATATTGTTTTTATATATCTAAATTGTAATAAAATTATATACCATATGTTTTTATAATCCACATTCATATATCCCAGTTTTTAAATGATTCAATCATTGATTTCCACCATCCTCCATGTTTCTGTATCATTATAAATTCAGTTTTGAATACGATAGAATTCAGACATCATTTTCTATGTAAATCGAATAATATAGGAATATAATATATGATTTAAATTATTTTTTCAATGTCAAGGCTTCATGGAATTTTTTAAAAAACTTATTGGAATTGAAATTCATATATTAAATAGAAAATCACGATTTTGGAATTTTGGGATTGAATTTTTTTAAAGAAAAAAAACTTATTAATTTATTATATGGGTTGATGGTATTTATTTTATTATATTAATTAATGTTTTTAATAATTATGTTTTGACAATGTGACCAAGGTCGTAGTTTATTTTTAGTAAATTTCCCACATGTCTTGTATAATGCAATGAGGGTATTCTTGATTTCATTAATAAGAAACAATACACGATGGAGCCAGTTTGGTCCCCACATGGATCATAGCTATTAAAAGACATATAACGAGTTGAATGAATTTAATTGTGATCTAGATTAAAGTACGCATGGGAACATACCTTCTGATCCCAAACATTTCATTCAAAAAACCCAAAGGATATGAATGTGAGGGCCACATACCAACATGATGTGTGGGTGGTTGATCCAGTGCCGCAGTGTAGCAACATGAACAACCCATAGTTGGAGAAATGGGAGTAGGAGGAGATAGTTTTAAATATTGTGGGTTGCAATCCTAGAAGGTTAGCAAGGTTTTTAAGCAACAATCAACTGGTATCCTGAGTTTAAAATTGGGGATTCATTCAAATATCCCGAATAATATATTCCAATGTGGTGGGTTATATTAGTGGAATTCTTTATTCTGGATGGCCACAACCACCCAAATTGTCATGGGGAAAGTATTGTTAGGAATGGTTGGTGGCCAAACCATGCGAAATAAGTTGATGATTCACCAATAGAGAGTGATCCTTCCTAAAAAATGTAATTACCTCTACTAGGATTTTCATCACGACTAGTAATTACCTTCCGAACATCTCCTCCCATCATATTTATTTTTGTTATTTTGTGAGGTAGTTTCCCCACATATTAAACAGAGAGTATTATGATGGGTTTTATTGTAATATTGAGGGAGTATGTATCCAATTTTACGCATTGTCATCCTTCAACTTTTCAATGGTTTTTAACCCCATTAATTTTGGGGTGGTTTCATGTTAAATCTGGTGTCTATTTATTTCTGCATTTTTACACTTTAATTTATCTTAGAATTATCATTTCACTAGTAGTGCAATCATTTACAATCCCAAAAAGTAGTGTTAGAGGTTGGTTATTTCCCAGTGATGTTTACATTTTCAGATATTAATAATTCTCATAAATTTTAGTATTCTCTATGATTGCGACTCAAGTTTATCATTATCATTAGAAAAACATTATTTATATTAATTAAATGTTCCATTGTAAAAGAGTGGATAATCTAGACAGACAACATTTATATATGTTGGGTAAATTAAAAATTAAGTAATTGTGTGGGAATACTTTACCTTTCTTGAAAATTAATATGTTGGTATCGTTTCAAGATTATAATTTTATAATAGATATTTTTGAAAGAATAATTTGTGTGATGATGGATAATGGTTTTAGGGGGATCCAAAACCATGACATGGATGGAAAGGTTGTGAGTACCTCCTGAAATTGATAAATACTATTTAGTGAAAAGATTATTACTGATGGAAGTAGACAAAATCTCAATAACGTGTGGGTAATCAACTCGGGATCCACATGGAACTTGACGTCTCAATGGGAACTATATGATAAGCATGAAATTATCCTTGAAAGACTTGTGTAAATAGGGAATGATCACACCTTGGATATCATTATAGTCCTAACCATCAAACTGAATATTCATGATGGTATTTTTTGAAAAAACCTAAGGAGTACATCATGTGAAGGGATCGAAAAAGAATATATTTTATTTTGGAGAATTTGATAAAATTAGATACAATACTTGCACCAATAATGGAGTAGTGATAATTTTAAAGGGATTTATTATGGTGATAAATATTGTGAATATCATGAAGAACATGTATGTGATTAGAGGTTAAATGTTCATGTATTTAAAGATAGTTGTCGTATTAACTACCATGATGGAAGAATTAATGATGTTATGGCATTAGAGGCCCAGGAATATCTCCAAATGGGGACTGAAGATTCTGACTAATTGGAAGTTATTTCTTGGTCCTACAAAGTTATCCTTACCACTTTTTGATCATTGTGTTTTTAGAATTCAACAATGGATAAAGTTACATATGTAAACTAAAATAAGAAAATATGTCTTAGATTTGATCCATTATGATGTTTCGAAAGATATACTTAAATATCTTGTAGGGTCAACTTATATTGTATAATTCATTGATTATTATTCTAGGATATGCTGGGTTCACCCAATCAATAGAAAATTAGTTGTTTTGTTGTATTTATAACATTCAATGCATGGAAGGAGCAAGAATATGGAATGAGTATTAAGTGATCAAGGGATGAAAATTATGGATAATATACAAGTGAGGAGTTTGATATTTTTTTAATGATATTAAATTAAAAGGTTTTTCATTGTGGTGTATACTTAGTGGAATGGAGTGGCATAGAGGATGAATAGATACTTGTGAGAGAGAATAAAGGTCATGTTGAATCCTATAGTAATTACCAAAATATTTTGGGAAAAATTAATGAATTTCATCTATTATTTTATCATCTCATACCCTTCAATGGTGATTGATCTAAAGACACTAATGGAAATATGGACTGGTAAACACGATAACTATTCTTATTTACATTTTATTAGATTCCCTATATATAAATTTTTTAATGACCAGGAAAGATCAAAGATGGATTCGATATCGAATAAATTTATCTTCTTGGGATGTGTAGATGGTGTGAAACAGTTTCGTTTGTGGGGACCCATATACAAAAAATTTATCATTGGAATAAATTAAATTTATTTTACAAGAAAAGTTTTAAAATAAAATTTACGGAGACAAGTAGAAAGAGAATATTGAAACTATAATAGTCTAGGTGGAGGAAAAATACCTAGAAGAACCAGTTTCTTCTAAGGCATTTGTAGAGAAATATGATCATGTACGAGTTGAGTATAGAACACAACGATCAACTAATGAAAAAATAACACTTCTATGGAAAACATATTATGTCACAAATAATAATATTTCAAACTGATTATAGATGGATGATAGAGATAAATATTCTTTTACATAGGTGACCTAGAGTCTAGATGTATCCTCATGGATGGTGGTTATGTAAGAGGATCTTGATGCTTTTAACAAGAACAAGACTTGGGATCTTGTTTGATTAACTCAAGGAAAGAAGGCTATCAACAAAAAGAAGGTTTTTAATATTAAGCGGAATGGAATGGAATAGGTGGAAATATATCATGCAATAATGGTGGACATATAATATTCTAAAAATGAAGGTATTTGTTTCTATGAAATATTTTGTCCTATTTCTAGACTGATTGTTGTTCGGGTAGTTCAAGTGATGTATATAAGAAATAGTTTTCATCTATGTAAGATCTACGTGAAGACTTCTTTTCTTCATTGTGATCCTAATGATGATATCTATATGATCCAACTATAATTTTTTATATAATAATACAAAGAGAACATGGTTTTCAGGTTGAAAAAATTTAGGTATGGTCTCAAGAAGGCTCTGTGGTGTTGGTATAAGATATTTGACCCCTATATCATGAGTCTCAGATATGACATACATCATTCAGATACATATGAATATTTTAGGGTTTTTATTGTAAACATTTATTCAATATTATATTGTATGTGTAAGACATATTAGTTGAAGGCCCCAAAAATGATTATATCCAATATATTAAGGTACAGTTGGCTACAGAGTTTTATACCAAGGCCATCAGACCATAAAAATGATTATTGGGATGCATATTTACCGAGATAGAAAAATGTAAATATTTGGATTCCATATAAAAATTTCCTATAGAAACTAATGAAACGAATCAACATGAAATAAATTAATAAATTATCTACCCCTATTACTATTAATTTGATGTTATCTTTTATCATGATTCCTGGTAGTGATGTAGAGAGGATGGAGATGTCTATATTACCATATGCATTAGCAGTGGGGAGTCTAATGTTCTCTATTTTTTTTACAAGACAAAACATTCCACATTAATTGGGTGAATTTATTTAGTTCATAGAGAATCTAGTATGGGTGAATTGGTACATAGTGAAGAGGATCATGAGATACTTCAAAGAGACTTCAGATGTTGCAATGTTACAGAGGATCTGATTTCACATTCAGAGACTCTGTTTATTGATATTTTGTAGCTGATTCATTACGAAGGAAAATCACTATAGGCTATATGTTTAATATTTTTGGAGGATCTATGATATGGATTTAAAAGTTATTTTTAGTTGTTTATTTATCCATGTTAGAGGTGGAGTACAAGGAAACTATACAGGCTTGAAAATATGTGACATGGATGAGAAGATTATTTGCAGATCTCAATCCTAGATAGATGAAGATTTAATTGTTTTTTGTTAGTTAAAGAACTATTCACAACACAAAGAATATATATTTTCATTTTATGATGATGCATATTGGGGTAAAATATCAATTTTATAAGATGTGGTGGGGAAAGGAAGCCTGAACTTCAAAAAAATTCACATTAAAGAAAATCTGACAGATTTACAGATGAAGGTGATTCAATATGATAAGTTAAGATGGTGCAAATCCTCGATTGACCTTATAGAGAAAACAGTTGTATGGTTTGGAAGATAGAAAGTATGTGTAGATATGTGATTTTTTTACAATAAAATCTCAAAGTATTAGAAATTTCTGCAACATTATTTACTACGGAAATCCACCACCACCAAATTGTCAAGGGGGTAAGGGCTGGTAGGAATGTTTGTTAGAAAAAACACCCAAAACCGATAGTGGAGGAGGAACCAATAGAGAGGGATCCTGTCTACAAATGGAAATGTTCTTTGATAGATTTTTTATCACCCCCAACAATCATTTTCATCACATCTCATCTATTCATATTTAAATGGGGTATTTTTTGAGTAGTTTTTCAAAAATATTCAATCAAATGTATTTTTAGGGTTTTATCATTAAAATATTGAGATATTTTGTACAAAATTTTACCCCATTTTATCCTTTCATTTTCTTAGGGTTTTACTCCATTTATTTTCAAGGGTTTCAGGTAACAGTTTGTGTCCATTTAGTTCCACATTTTTTACACATTATTTTATATCGTTATTATCATTGCACTAGTGGGCCAATAATTTAACATCTAAATATTTTGTGTCCTAAGAGGTGGGAATTAGATGCCAAAAAAATTTCTTGTAAGTCATGTTTTGTTGTAATTATATTTAGGGGAATTTCATTTTAGTTTTGGGTTTTTATATATTAATAAATCAGTTGTAATCCAGAATATGATTTCCTTAAGGTTCCCATGTCCCTTTATATTTATGTTCCAAGTATCTTCATTCTACCCATGATCGAATATTCAATGTATTGTCAAATTTATTATGAATGTGATGTTTTTTAATCATATTTATTTATGGTATTGTTGTATTATCAATGCCTCATAAAATAAAAAAGATGATGTAATAATTTAATTTCAATTCATTTTGAATTTATTTATTTAAATTATCCTACTATATTATTGTATTCTCATAAAATTTTTCGATGAGTTTTTTTATTTTATAACATTTTTGAGATAAAATTAATTAAAATGAGTCGAGGGAAAACAATTTTTTATGATAATGCGTTAAAGGATCTAACACCTTATATCCATTTTTTAGGTTTTAATATATAAGTTTATATGTTTAATTTTTTTTATTAAATTTTTTTCACCTAAATAATAATTTAAAGTAATATTTGAAACATTATAAATATGAGTAAGAAAATAATAATTTGTAAATAATAATTATTATTAATATTAATAAATAGTGATTATAAATATATGATATTAAATATTAACTTTAAGTAGTATTAATTTCCTGTAACTAAAAAATAAAATATATTAATTTTAGATATGTTACTTTTAAATTAAAACACTGTTATAATTATTAATTAATTTTTTTATTAGTTACTAATATTAAGTACTAGTGAGTAATAATTAATAATAATAAGAAATAATCAACAATAATAAAGATATAAAGAAACTATAAAAAAATTATAAAATATTATTAATATTAATTAATATTAATTAATATATAGATAATGAAATTTAATAAATATTCAATTTTAAAAAGTTTTTAACTTATAAAAGTTTTTTACAATAAATAAATAATATTTTCAAATTTATTTTCACATATATATAATGAACAATAATATTTCATAAAAATTTATTAATAATAATTTCTATTATGTAATGATGATTAATATATTATTATTTTTAATTTTTCCTTACGTAGTATTAAAAAAGTAATAAATAATATTAAAAATCATGGTTACATAACTACAATGAATAATAGTTTATGGTAAATAATAATATCACATTAATATAATAATCATGAATACCTTATAATAAAAATAACGCATATAAATTATAATATAATATTAGTTATTTTTTAAAGGGGTAGGAATAAAACCCTTTTATTGAAACAAAAACAAACATTACAAAAACAAAGAGATGAGCAGATAGGTTCACACAAGTGGTTGATTTCCTCATCACAAGGTACCATGTTTTTTACTAATCTTTTTAGTAATCTTGTATTCTTTTTCTTGCAAGGCTCCCCAATTTGTTCCTCTTCTTTCCAACATCCACGACCCTTGGTATGAGGTGTTTCAAATTTTTTCTCTTGTTGAAGGAGACATTCATTTTCTAAGATCTGTGAGTCAGAATCCTCAAATTGTGACTCATCCTTTTTTGTAGTCTATTCCACCCATTTGTGTCACCACCCATGATTTCTAGGATGATATCCCTGTTTTATGTTAACTTTTTTCCATGATCCTTCCAACTCATCCTCTTCTACAGCTGATTGGAGCAACCCCATTGAAGTAATCTCATATGTTTCCAATCGAGATCTAACATGCAACATTGTCGAAGGTATTAAATAATCATTATTCACCTTTGCCTCCCAATGATGGTCAGTGGTAGTACCCTTTCCATCAGAATGCCATGCATTGCTATTGTGAGAGTAAAGAGCTTCAAAAAATTATAAGCGGTCACCTTTTCACATTGGGATTGAGAACTAGCTGGGATTTACATCATAGATATGTCATGCCAGGTACATGAGTACTATGAATGACTTTCCCATTATTCTTCTTGAGAGAAGGCTGATATTTACATGAAAATTAAATCATACCATGAAAAAAGAGGAGCAATAGGAGCCATATCCTGAAACTCCTCCATTGAGAGAGCCATATTAGGTGTAGAGGAAACTGACACATCATTGGGACTTAGGGCTGGATGAGATTAACATTATACATCATTCCTTCCATGAATATGAGGAGAATTGGGAGCCACCACCTTTGAGGGATCCACATCAGGAGTAGTGAGAACCTGTTTTCCATATTTCAAAGAAATCCCTAAAGAAAAATCCTTACATTGGTAAGTAGAAGGGTCATATGGTTTATTCACATGTGCTGGATGCATTGGGATTTTCACATCACATATTTTATAATAAATTATGGAGGGTAAGCAAGGGTTCACCCAAATCAGGTCCAAAAATGTACCCCTCTATTTCCACATGATAATTAACACTATCCATATATATAATTGGATTCAACTCTTGTGATCTGAGTTCATTAGTTAATTGAGTCTTAATAGCTTGACCCTGCACAAAAATATCATCCCATGATCAAATGTTATTCTGAACAATGATATTCTTATATTGAATGAGGTTATTTAGGTTGATCCATATAACTTGTAGAGTGATTTATAATGGGGTTGTCACCACTAGGTCTAGTATTTTGAACCATGTGTTTTCTTTCTTCTAATTATACACCAGTTCTATCTGGGCACTCAGAACCCAAATATGAGGTAGTTCTGAGTAACATTCGCAGACACACAAGAGTTGTTAGATTTCATTGTTTTTATTCTTTTAAAACAATTTTTAGAATCATGTACATAAATAGAGAAAAACTCACCAAAAATGCTACATTTTTTGAATCACCTGCCACATTTCAAAAAAACCAAACTAAAAAATAAAAATAATAAATTTAGAAATTAAAATTTTATTTATATATATTTGAACTATTATTTATAAATAAATTAGTTTTAGAAAAATTATGTGTTTATATTGATAAAAATTTATAAAAATATAATAATTAGATTCTATGCGAGTGATTTTTCATAAAATATATTTATGTTATCTAATAAGTTGGATAATTTATTGTATATTATTTGATAATAAACATTAATATAGATTAGTCACTCAAGTCTCTAATAATTAGTGCTGTAGAGAAATTATAAAATTAATTAGTATAATTAATTTTCATTTGTGTCTAAAATGAGGGTCATCCCATTGTTCAAAGTGTGAATTAGATGCACATATTAAACTCATCAACCTTCATAATGGTGGATTCTAATGACCTAGTTGGTTCCTTCCTCAGGTACAATAACTATTATTATCTACTACTTTATTTGAGACTCATCAATATGAGGTTCTTCTGCTACCTTTGGGATGTCGAGATTTGATAATGTCCAACCTGATCTTTCTCTTACTATATATGTGGAACAACCTACCATCCCATAATAATTGGCCATGATCTGTGAAGGTCCAGTCATGAATGTTGATGGAAATTGCATCTTATAGGATCGCATATCCTCTACACCAAGAAAATCTCATCAATATCCTAATAGAATATGAGGATCTCATTGCTGTTAGTACACATTAACATTTTTCTAAGGCCTGATTTCTAGATTTTCTTCCTATTTTGGTGGAACAGTCGATTCCAAACATGTAACTCAACATGTTTTATGTTATCATCATTATGACTCATCATCATCAGTATCTTCTGGAAGAAACTCTAGAGTAAGAACGTCTTCTATCTCTGGTAGATGATTAAATATATTATCCTGTAAAAATCTATGTGACGGTAACATGTTAGGTATTGTACCATAGTATGATTCTTTTTTGACTATCATTCCCTCCTTAGGTTTATATATTAATATTATATTTTTTAGTCATGTATGTTAAAAATAATTTCACAATGAACTAGAAAAAAGTATGCAAAAAAATAACTTAAGTTTGTTATCTTACAAATTATTGGAGTCGTATACCACTTAATCAAAGTTAAAATATATATTTTATTATATACCACAGTGAATACTGCATCTGATGTGATATGTGGGGTTGTATTGTAGGCATTCCATTAATATTAAATGTAACATGTGTATCAAATATGTTGAAATACTATGAATTATACCACCTTTAGTTGACACTATTACCCATTTTCAGCTTATAGGATTGGTGTATTGTTAGTTGTATCAATGTTATTGAATACATTTAATGCATTCAAACTAATTCATAACTCTATTAGGATAGTTTCACTCAATAATAATAAAGGGTATGAGAAGAACTACAACCCTAGAATCGTCTATCCCAGTAGTTTGGTATAAAATAAGCCGATAAAAGAGACCCCAATACAACTAACATGATATCAAAAATTGTATATGAGATTTGTTAAATAAAATTTAATTAATTTTAGAAAAATATAACATTCTACAATTTATTACTCAACATATGAATATATGTACTTACATTTGTAGGTAGAAGACAATCAAACATGAGATTTTTTGGGTCTAAATTATTTCTTAGTTACCTAACATGTTGTTGTGTAAGACACCACATGTAACATATAATATTGAATTTAATAAATAATATGTAATTTATTATAATATAATTCACATTCTCTTTAAAATATATCATCCCTTTTCATGTAAGACATTAGGATATTTTAAGAGGGATTTTCTGAGCCAACTTCTAGGACGATGTGAGATTTCGAGCCCTAGTGATCCTCGATGTTGATAAAATAAATATATTATATATATTATATCATGCACATAAAATTTTCATGGAATAATGGGAAAAATTACAAAAGTAGTATTTGATGGGAAATTTGAGACCTCCATTGAATCTTCAATATGGATTTTACCCTATGTGTGACATAATTTTTTTCAATTTGGGGTGGTTGGTTTTAGTGTGGTCATGAGTGATATATTAAATGATAAATTTATTAATTAATTTATTATTTGTTTACTTTAGATGACCTGGCTCCCTCTATATAATCTATTTTGTATCAAGATCATAGGTTTATCCTCATAAACCTTAGGATTGAGAGGAGAGCATAGAGGACTGTTGGAGGATTTGAAAACCCTGACCTGGATACACTCATAAACTGGTACCCAACCCGATCCATCACAAACCAAGAGGATGTTATTGATTGACACGGGCTATAAAATAGTACACATACATCAAAAATAACCAAAAGGAATAATGTTTCCCATCCTGGAGAAGTCAACATGAAATATATATACATATAATGGGAAGATATAGTGGATGAGTGAATATTAAATATATGATATATCAAAATGGAAATAAGATATGTGATACAAATAAAACATATCTAAACAAAATCCAATATAAAATTTCAAAAAAAATGAAAAATAAACAAAAAAATGTTACTCTATTTCATTTCATATGTAAACACCCATGATCTCACCACTAGCTACATATAAAAGCTGTCAAAAACCTCGATGCATCACTATGATGCCTTTCCATTTCTTGTATCAAAAGACATACAAAGGTATATTCCCTACTAAATGGGTTCATAGGGTATGGTCAAAACTAGGCCATTAGGATCCCACCTAGGTGTTTCTTATCATGTCTCTTTACAAAAACCTGAACATTATCAACTTTTTTGGAAGACAAGGAATGAATTACATTTGAAATGTTTTTATATCATAATCAGGGTAAAAAATTTCCACTTATCCACAATTCCAAATATATCATTTGAAATAGTTTTGATGAATTTCATTCAAATCGGTCAAATCAAATCGTGGTCCATATATCATATCAAATACATTTAAGTACAAGATACAAAAATAAAATAAAAATCACATGTAAAATCACACCATGTATCAAAACAAGTTAGGATAACTAAGAAAATAATACCTAGACATAGACAATATTGTTTCTCAATCCTCTAGAAATATGCATTGAATCTGACAGAATAGGAAAAACCTAGAAAGTGAACCTCCCAAAAAATCTAAAAATTCCCTAGAATAATTTTCCAATGGAGAATAGGACAACCTCATGAGTAAACCCCCTGACAGTATCAATGGAAGAGGAATGTTACTACACTTTCCACCAAAGTACCCAATGCTTACCATATGCTAGGTTTTCCAAAACATTTCATAAAAACTATGATATGAAATCCATCTCATAAATCCTCATCAAAATTATCTGAAATAAACATTTTTATTTACAACAATGTGGGGAAACCCGTATTATCTCAATAACACAATTCCACATGCACAATTCAATCATTCTAATTCAATTATAAACCAATTTATAATAAGATAGCACCATAGTTATTCCAACATTTTCTAGATATGGAAATACATACCTAAAACATGGGTCGCACAAGAGCACTATAATATCCACGAAACATGGAATCACGAAAAATGACAATAGAGTCTCTATAATAAATCACCACATCTTAAAATAAATTTAGTGAGAGAGAAAAATTAATGGAGAGGACAGATCACTACATATATAAAAGGAACTCACACTCTGCACCAAAACTATCTTGAAGGTCAAACTCTTGATTAAGATCAAAAAATTGATCTATAAATGATCAAAATAATTATCTTTATAGATTATTATAACCATAAATATTCTGTAATGGTGCTAGTGTGATCAATGAAAATGATGAAGAAGAATGATTTTATACAACGAGAGATACAGTGGAACCACAATGATAATTAATAACTGAAAGAAACGATCAAAAAGGATAAAATATCCCATAAATAATATGGTAGACCACCTAGTTATGATAAGAAAATTACATGGCTTAATGAATGTTCAATCACCAATCTAGAACCCTAAAAACTCGAGCCCTAAATCATTCCCAATATGAAACAATTTCAAAAACTGAATTTCTCAATTTTTAAAAGACTATGAAAAACACATCACCTCAATTTAAAATCATTATTTTAACATTTCACAACTTGAAAAATATTCGTGGAACATAAACCATTCACATATTGAAACAATTCGTAACACAATCTCTGAAATTTTTTCATGTTGTGTAATCCTTACATGATGTTAAAACATCATTCACGTAAAAAAACTAGATTATGCATATAAAACAAAAAAATAAAATATTTTGTAAACACATGGAGAACCCCTCAAATAATTTTAAATATTTACACCTATGATATATTATTTTATAAAAATATACATCCCAAAACATTATCTCAATTTCCCAAAAAAATCTCTTCATCATCACGGGTCCCAAATCACAGCCAATCCAAGAGGGAACCAAAAAGATAGATGAGAAATAGTTGAATGAATGTAATGTTATGTCTCAAAATCCCCACTATGAGGATTTCATTCCCCATAATTTCAAATGTAAGAATAAATTATTCATAGAGATGAGGCCACTACTATTTTATCAAAGACTCCTTCTCCCAAGTCTCTTGAGAATTTTATTTTTCTGATATAAAACTGAAACCAATTGAATCAACTTCCCATGTAATACATTCACGTAAGAGTCAAAAATCCTCACTGGTTTCTCCATAATAGAATTATTTGTCTCCAACACTATCTCTTCCTAACTTAAAATGTGAGATAGATTAGTATTGTATTTCATGAGATGAAATATGTGGAAAAAATCATGAACAGACATCAACTAAACCAACAATGGAAACTGATAAGAAACATTCACAATATTTTTAGTGACCTCAAATGGTCAAGAATATATCATATCCATCATTCCTTATTTTAAAAGTTGATATTGACCCAACCATAGATATACATTAAAGAAAATGTTGTCACCAATGGAAAACATCAAAGATCAATGATGAGGATCTTCATATGATTTATAGAGACAATGTACTATAACTAAAAATAGATGAATATAATAAATCCTCATTTATTTATATTTAATGAGACTTGGTCCTATTATAGAAGCATCACCCACCACTTCCCAACTAGGAGGTGACCAACACAAGTGACCATACAGAACCATAAATGGAGTCATTCTAATCGATGAATCATAAATATTATTATAAGAACACTCTACTAGTCCTATATTTTTGACCCAATATCTATCAAAATCCACAACACAATCACATGACATATAATCCAGGATCTAAATAGAATTCTATGTCTGGTCGTATGTATATGGGTAGCATGTTCTATTAAATATGACATGAGTCCATATTGCTTCCTAGACACTCTTCCAGAACCTACAGGTAAACCTAATATCCCAATCAAAAAATGGAATATGGAACTTCAGGTAACCTAAAAATATATTGTACATATTAATTACCCATTTCTTCAACATTAGTGGTGTTCCTAATTAGAATAATGATATCCTACATTGTGAACTGATTAATAACCACCAAGATAGAATTCTTCTCTTGGAGAGTCCATGGTAATCTAACCAAAATGTCCATCAACACTTATCCCCATTTCAAAACCATCGCCTATAGATTTTGAAGAAAAAAAGAATTTTTTAGATTCTCTACCTTTATCTACTCATAGCTTTAACAGCTTTATACATAGTCTTCAATTTGACACTTCATACCCAACCACCTTAATCATTGTATCATGTCATAATACATCTTAATAGTGCCAAGAAGAACAAAACACTAAGAACTTTGAATTTAAAACAAAACATACATCCTCATTGATGATGTGATGAAAAAACAATTCCCAAAATGATGAATACCATATAAATATAGATACAAATAACAAATGGTATATCCACCATATATGGTATCTTGAATTTCCCTAAACTCATTATCCTTCTAATGACCTTTAAAATTTCACTCTTGGAGATATGATTATAATGAAACACTATTATTAACCATACCTAAAACATACTCATGATAATCCAAGTGAAACTGAGTGGAGAGTCCCATGAGTTTCCACTCTTCAAATTCTAGAATAGCTTGTGGAGGTACATTCTTTCTTAGAGTATTTTCAATGACATTCCACTTCCTAGGGTATAGAAGATATTGAAGTCAAATGTTTCATGGTATTACACCAACTACATCTATCAGAGATTCAAATATTTCTAAGAAATGATATTGAATAGATTATAATATTCATAAATGATCATGAACCTCTCACCAAATAGATATCACTACCAATACATAAGTGCATTTATAATAGTTTAAAACTCTAAATCATGAGTGGGATAATTATTCCCATGTGTGTGACGATGGAAGGGCTTGTAAGACACTAAATTATCATCCTAAATAATCAAGCTACCAAAAATGACACCAAAAGCTTCCCATAAAACCACATACCCCTTACCAAGATCTAGTAATATCAGAATAGGTGTTGACATTTTATGTCATTTCAAATCATCAAAATAACTAAAACACATTTTTCATCTCATGTAAATTTCACCACCTTTAGGTTATATTTAATAAAATGTGATGTAATATTTAATAAAACATTGATGACTAGTTGGTAGTATCCAAGAAGGCCAAGGAAGCATTGAATCTCAAATACCCTCTTTGGCTCTTTCTATGAAAATATCCTTCACCTTTTTAGGCTCAACTGATAAGTAATTCTTAAAAATCTTCTGTTCCAATAACTTCATTTATTGGATCCATAAATTTCATTTTAAATCATTTCCATATAAATATTAACTCCTCAATTTTTCTAGAAACAACCAAAAAATGAGATCCTTTTTGTAGTATAATATCGTCTAAACCAAAATATCATCCATAAACACTACCATATAAATTGCATGATATTCATGGAATATATGATTCATAAAATCCATAAAAAATTTCACCAGCATTAGTCATAAAAAACATCAAAAGATATTGTTAATGTCCATACCTACTCCTAAAGGCTATCATTGGTTTTTCAGACTTCTGAACTCTGAGATGATGGTAACACAGCTGATGATAAATCATAGAAAACCATTTTACCACTTAAATATTTCAAATAAATCATCCACTCAAGGAAGAAGATAATTATTCTAAATTGTTTTCTAGTTCAACATCTGATATTATGCATACAATATATGTGAACCGTCTTCCTTATTAGAGAATATCACAGGATTTCCCAATGAAAAACACTAGGGTGAACAAAACCTTTTTTTATAATATCATCTAGTTGAATATTGAACTATTTCATCTCTACTGGAACAAAATGATAATAATGTATCAAAATCTTCTAAAAACATAGAAATAGATCAGTCATAAACTCAACCTCTCTCATTATAGGATTCACATTTAAATCATCTACAAAACATCATGAAAGTATCGAACAATAGTGGGAATATCAAAAACCAAATAAACTTCATCGGTATAAATTTCTACAACAAACATAAAAATCCTGATCTCTAGGTAGGAACATTCTATGTGACCATAAATTGCATCCCACTCTAGTTGAAACACTTGAGAGCTCCCATAGTCTAAAATGAAAGAGAATCACTTATGATGAAAATCAAACTCATCATGATGTGTGATGATAGAATCCATCTTCATTATAATGAAAAACACATCCATATTGAGAAAGAGGAAATCCCTGACTAATAACTCATTAGATATTGATAGAAAACAAAAAATACATTAAAACCCCATGATCATTTCTCCTTCTAAGATGTGTCACTAAATCCACCAAAGAGTACATGTGTTTTTTTAGAAATATAATCATATATAAATGACCAGAAATAAATGAGTGGGAAGAAACTATATTAAATAAATAAGTCTCTCATGATGATGTAATAAATGTTGTAACTCTGACTATCTCTTAAACCACATCCACCATTGGGAAAAAACTAACACACTATGTGGTTGTGATTCACTATTATGGAATATAGCTAGAGCACTCTAGTCATTGAAGTAACTGACTATGTTGTAGTAGCCTTTAGAGATGATAATCTCTAACCAAAACAAAGTGTAGGAATATCCTTCTACAAATGTGAAATATTAGCATAATTTACAGAAATTTTACTGGTATCCAAATAAATTGAATAATAATGGAGGGTCTGCTAAACCATTCCATATTAATAGAAAGTCATTGGATTACTACTAGCTACAACAGATGGTGTATAGGTGGCCTACTACTAAGAACCTCTACCACCACTCCTACAATAATAATTCCACTTCCTATTACCACCTTATGTGCTATTAAGATTCTACTGGGTGGAGGATAAGGGTAATAACAAACAAAATTTCCTACCATATTCATCACTTCCATCATCACCCATTATACATTTTTCATATATGGATAACTTCATCGTAAATACTTGTATGATAACATCTAATCGCAAACCCTAAATGTACATATATTCATTCACCTAGAAATTCTTTACCTCATTTGGAGAATAATGAACTAGATCAATGAAACAAATGGTGTACACTGATAATGAACTCACACCCTGATGTAAATATAAGAACTCCAAATAATTTTCCATCATTATAAATATGGAACAAACTGATGGAATAATAGTTTCTTCAAACCCTTCTAGTCTAATCAAATTAATTTATCCACATGTACAATTGAATCCCACCATCTCTTTTTTGGAACCTCAAGTCTGAATATCGCATAATTAATCGTGATACTCTAAGGTTTATCCTAGAAGTCAAATACATGATTCATTTTATCTAGCTAGTCATGTTCTTCATGAGGTTCATTTATACCCTTAATGGATAGTCGATTCTCATATAGAAACTCCCATGATCTATACCTTTCCCTTAAAAAAACTTGTTATAACTCCACAATTGAATTCTGGAAATGTGGTACATTTTGGATGAAATCATGAACTTCCCATAGGATAGCCTCATTATGATTCTAATCAAGAGGTGGATTCCTGTATGTTGTATTAGGTGTACTCTCCTTAGGAGCCCATGGAGAAAATCTCATAGGCATAAAACTACACTCTAAAATAGTACAAATGATAATAAAATATAAAAATTACAATTCAAAAATGAAAAAAATAATAAAAACCTAGATTAAGATAAATAAATCAAATTTTGATACACACATATGAAAATCTTATGGTAGCTTGGGCCTCGTCATGATAATATCTTGTAAAGATCTCCCTAAAACCTACCACTCATGTTCTGATAGTCCAATCAACAGTCTATCAACCTCCCAAAACTACACACAACCAACAAAAATGTTTTCCTATAGATGAATATCACACAACATATCTAGAAAGGATCAAGAAAATTTTCATCTCCAATAAACACATCCATAAACATAGAAAAATGGTGTTACCATGATCCATGATAATGAAGAATAATTAATATCACATACCCATAGAGACATACTGAATCCACAAAGAAGATTAATTGATAAAGTAAATGACCCAAAATGAGCGAATATCCCAAAATATCTTTAGAGAGATCATATGTCTCAGAGAAAAATATTACAGTTGAATGAATTGTCAATCACCCTTGCAGTTCCCTAAAAAGAAAAAAAATAAAACACGCATGATTTGAATTTATATAAAATTCAAAAAAACTCACCACCTCATATTAAATATCCTAATTTCACCATTTCATTTTACGTACCATATTCACATCCTAAAAAAAATTCATCCCTTGAACCAATTCAGGATGTATTCCATACAAATTTTTAATTCCATTTTATCCTTTCCCAATGTGAAAATGACCTAGTTACAGAAAACATACAAGGTTATAAACAAAAAAAATCATATTTTGTGTTCTCTACACTTAGGGAGAAACAAGAAAAATGTTAACACATTTATAACTAAAAATCATTGATTCAAAAAATTATATATTCCCTAACATTAGTCCATTTTACCAAAAAAATTATCTCTATCCACAGGGGTCCCAAAACACACAAACTGTAGGAGGAGATGAAAATAGTGATGTAAAATACTTAAAATAATGTAACACGGTTTTATTTTGTATGTTGGTATCATAGATCAGTGATTGTGGTACTATAAAGATCTCCAACAACAATGGAGTTTGTCAATATTTCCAACAAAAATATTTTATAATCATTCTTCTACAGTGAGTGATCCAAATTCAAGATAAGATGTTGTTTTGTGTGGACTTACTTGCATTTTTATCCAATAATGAAAGAGATTAAATTATTAAAATAGTTTGATTCACTAGTCGATCAGTTTATGAGTGAATGGTATTATCTTCCAATAAATAATAATTTGATATTGAATTGATTATTTCCTCTTTTATCATCACATACTACAACAAATCGAGGCCAACTCGAACAATGGATACTGTTCTTTTCTCACATTTTTTATTGAATTTGTATCTCCCATTTCTATGTGTGATCATCAACATTTTTTTACATGGCTAAAGGATTGATAAATACCTAACTAGAGATCATTTAACAATCATTATTTAGAGAAACGGATCATCACTATGGGTTTGAGATGGATATTGAGGGTACAATTATGTTGTATGGAGATAGGAGATCAATTAATTAATATTTAGATATCCTAATTTATTTTTTGGAATCCAATGATAAAATGTTGAAAAGTGGATAATTTTTTGAGAAGATGAGGTGGTCATAAACAAGTAACTAGTAAAAACAATCTTGAACAATCATAGATCCACCTTTTTTCAAGTGTGATTGGTGGACAATCGAAGGAGGATGTCATGAAAGAAAATGTGTGAGAGTTCCTAGGATTATGTAAAAATCACAAATACATAGTGTGTAATACTAAGAAAACAAGTTGTGTATCCCCCAATATGGTGCTAGGTTTTATACATAGAGATATGTATTAAATTTTGTGTCAAATGTGCGACAACACATGTAGTTCAATATTGCTAAATATGTGTCTATCTTAGAGGGGACATTGGAACAGACATTTCCAGGCACACTAGAATGACTAGAGTGTATGGTAATAATGCGGTACTCAAACATATCCAATAACATGGGAATAACCAGAGTACCCAAGCATGACTCGATTCTCGGCCACGTCTAGGTGCAAGGGATAGGCCACTATATTTGGGTATGACTTGATGTAAACGAGCATAACCAAATGTGAACAAGCACAGGCCGGTGGTAGGTTGGGTGTTGTCACATCCTCTACCTATAATATATTTTAAAATTACATTTTATTTATACGGAATAATAAATTTTGTTTGAGATAGAAAGACATTGGAATACTGAAGTCTGACTAGACACACCGTGTACACCCAATACATGTCGTGTACTTTCTATTAGGTAGTGTGAGGCCAACATTCTATTTAGTGTAGACAAGCATCAATTGGGTTTGTTCTCTCAGTCCAACCCTATAAGGTTATAGTGTAGAATTATGTCTTTATCATAGCATTTTGATCCTATATACGGTTTATAAAAAGATATAGTTTCCATGAATCCATCCAAGATTCATTTTGTGGAATCCTCTGTCATATCATTTTACCTAGGTGAGATTTTCCAGATATTCATGAACAAATTATGTGAGAATAAAATCCCTTACTTATTCATTTATTACATATTAGGTTTGTGGTATCCCCCACGATCTCTATGAGTTATCCTATTTTTTGTATTCATCTATTCTATGTTCCAGTTAGTAATTCTTGTTTGGAAAGGCTTGATGTGCGTGATCTCTCTGATGAGAATCATTCAAGGTAGTATGGAAGGTGAAGTGGATTCTCTCAGTTGAGCATTACCTTGAATTCGTGAGTATCATCCTATGATTGAAAGTATAGTTTAGACCTCTTGAGAATAGAAGTCTTCTATTAGAATATAATGGTTATTTTTCTTATTTGTTTCGTATTTTAATTAACATGACCTTGTGATTATGATTTGGCTACTCACAATGCTTTATGTTTTGGGATTTCACGGTGTCCTATTGGGTATTATTATAATAATCCATTCTTTGGATTATCCCACACATGTCTTGTCTCATGGAGATGATGACCCTTTTTATATAGTAATAGGAAGACCATGAACATTTTGAGAACATTTTGGTATAGAAAACCCATGATTTTTCCATGGATTCATTTGAGAGTAGTCTCCTCCTTCAAATTAGTTTGGACCCTTTTCCAATTTTGGCATGCTTCTATTTGGGCCTTTATGATTTCGAGTAATTTTTTCATACTCTGATTGTGGGATAGATGATATGAATCCATTATTGTATCATTTTTATTTAAACTTTAAACATTCTATATATATTTTGAGATGTGTGACTGTGTGTGTGTGTTTTTTGTGTCTATACATAGGTTGTGTCCTACCATGTGTGAGATATACCAACTCAGTGCTGATTAGTATCCCCTGGCCTATTGGTGGTGGGCTTGGGGTGTGAAACATGGCCTACCATTGTGCAGGATGTCCTCGATTGTTCGAGTAATGAAACATTGGAGTCATAGGGTGTGTTGATCTTATAACTAGAGTTTGGGTGTTTTTATAGCTGTGATTTTTAGTTTGGGGATTATGTAAATATTTTCAAAACGTTTTAAATTTTGGATCTTAGGATAGGGACTCCATTGTTGGTGAAATAACCGACATATCTATTCACTGATACTATGACAACCTTCTTGTTGACATTGTATATGTAGGAATAATATGTAGTGGAATTCATTGGAACATGCAACATATATGATTGTTTTGTGGTTTAAATGTCCTTTTTGAGTCTTATCTTTGGATATACTCATTTATTTTGGTAATTTTTATTTCCTTGCATGATGTTTCTATGAAAAAAACCAGTGATGTTTCTATAGTAGAGTCAAGTGTATATCCGGATGAGTGATGATTCATTTCTGAAGGGTCCTAATAATAAGGTGTTATCCTTTCAAATTTAAAAAAGGTGGTACTTATACCCATTGATTAGTAAATTAACCCACCTTTAATGGTTCAGGTTGATGAATCAAGTCATACTGAGAAATAAAAGACTATGTTGGTGTTGCATGATGATGTTCATGGGTTGATTGTATATCATAATATTTTTTATTAGTAATGTCTTGGGATCCAGGGTCAGAAGGACCCACTGATAACAAGTGTGATACTAGTCATTAAAAATGATGTTTCTTCATTCATTAGGACCTTAAGAAAAACACATCCCTATGAGGTAGAGGTGTTTTTGTTCCTGTGGTGGATGAGGAAATATCACATGGGATTTTCCAAACCATCATTTTGGAGAAAGAGATGATGTCAATAGACACATTGGTAGAGGCATCAGTTGGACCAAGGAGGCTTATAAGTTGTTAAATGTGACAGAGGATCTTGGATAATAACATGAGGTTTCTGGTGTTATGATTTATTTCCACCATCACCACCCTTTGTGTTCCATGCCTGAATTTGGGGGATTGTGGAAATGGATTTACACATATTCAGGTGCTATAAAATTATTAACTATATGTTCCATGAGTTATTCTAGGTATTATCTATACAATTTATACATTTTTTAGTATTAAATGACATGGGTGTGGGAAACTCTTTCATTTCTAAAAAACATATATAAAACCAACTTCTCGTAAGTGGATTTATTGTCTCAAATATTATAAACAGAGACTCATTTTATAGGATATTCCAAAATAATTCCTTTTTTTCACTATGTGATCTATATTTTATAGGAGAAAAATTCTTGTCAGAAGTTTTTGTAACCACTATAAGACCTTGCGATGTCATCTATTGTATGGACTTGTTATCTTAATATCATTCCCAGATTGACTATTTCATGTAGGGGATGAAATGTGTCCATAGTTTTGAGATAATACATTACTTTATTAGAGATAACGAGGTCTTGGTAGGGATGTATGTTATTGTGTGTCAAGTGATATAGTTTATTTCTCATCATGTAGACTATATCGCCCTTGGAGAAATAGATGTTTTGGGATTTCAGTTTCTTGCAGTGGTGGTAGTGTATGGTAAATTATTTTCTTAGGACATTCTCTGATTACCTCCCTACTGAGAGTTATAATTATGTGAACACATAAACCTAGGGGAAAACTTGATATCCTCAAAATATATCAGATGGATCCTATATAGCATTGAGGGCTGAAGGTGCGGTTGGAGGACATGTAGAATAAGGTATTTTTACGATTCAATCACCCTAGGAAACACCAATGTTGTTCCCCATGAAGGAAGATGAGAACTTGAGGTTGTGTTTAGATTTTCTTTGGCTGAAAAAGGTGACTGTAAAGAATAGTTAGTCACCACTAAGGATTAAAAACCTCTTTGACTAGTTGAGAGGGGTATGATGGTCTATAAATATTGATCTCATATCGGCGTATCACGACCCACATGTTTGTAATGAGGATATAATAAAGATGAAATTATGATTTCACTATAGTCATTTTGAGTACTTAGTGATGCCTTTCAGTGTGGAAAATTCCATTTTTTTGTTCATGGGACTCATTAACAGAATATTTTAATCATTTTAGGTGAGTTTCTGGAATTCTTCTTCAATAACATTCTAGTGTACTCGAAATATGAGGAGGAGTATGTGAGACACTTGAGGATGGTGCTCGATATACTTTTAGATCACAAACTATGTGGAAATCTCCTAATGTTTCTGTTCAGGATTTGAGAGCTACTTCCTTGAAAATTTCATATATGTAGAGGGAGTATTAGTGGAGGAAATGTTAGATTAGGATACTCCCAAGATCATGATGGATGTGCAGGATTCCTTGGGTTGGTAGGCTACTATAGGATATTTTTTCTTCATTTATTTTTGATATTATCACCTTTGAATAATCTGAATTATATTGGAAAACCTTTAATGTAGATGGAAATGTTCTATATGGACTTTCAAGAGTTTTTAATGTGGTTGGAAAAAGCCCCCATATTCAGAATTCTAGAGGAGGGTTTTGAATACATAGTGTTCTGTGATGACTCCAGGATCAAACATGGATCTGTCCTGATGAAGATGCTGGAAGTGATTGCCTATTGGTCATGACAGTTGAGAATTAATGTACAGAACAACTTTAATAATTATGTAGAGATAGAAGAAGTGGTATTCACCCAATGGAATTAGTGATAATACCTTATGGGTGTGAGTTTTATCATCTATTATAACAACATAAGTCTCAAGTAATTTTTCACACATAAGAATTTTCGCATGACCCATAGGAATTTTCTAAATTTCTTCTTGGATTATGACTTTGTGATATTCTATTTTCCTAGGAAGGGGAACATAGTATAAGATTCTCTATATAAGAGATCATTGACATAGTTATTGATCAATGTGTTTGATCAGTTATCATCATTTTAATTTTCCTTAGTAGATGGTGGTAGTGTTGTTTATTTATAGTTGATGGTTGGTACCCCTCAGATTCTATAGGATGTTAGAGAGAATCATCTTTAAGATACTAATTATGAAAATCATGCATGACCATATTTCCATTGGACATGTTCGTAGTAGATATTTTTATGGTATGGATCAAGTCATCCTTCTTCGGGTATGGATTATTACACTAGCAATGTGGAGTGAGGAGATGCTAAAGAGGATTCATTCTTTCCATTAGTAGTACATCTCATGGATATGAGGATATACAAGGATCCATTAGCATTAGTTTGGAATCCATGAATGTTGTAACATATTTTGATGTTAGACTCCTGATTTATCATCTATTTTTTGGTTAATAATAGAAGATCATAGTGTATAGTTTGGGTATCACTGTGGTTGATCATGGTGTGTTTTCCCCAAGATGATGTCCAAATACAATGAAACTTTTATGTTCTCGAGAAGATGCTTCGAGTTAGTATGTTTTTTTTCATCCGTATTTGTGAGGAACATCTAACATTAGTGGGGTTTCCATATCAAAATTTTTACCACTACACTATCATTGTATCACCATTTGAGATCATGTATGGGATACCCTATAGGTCACTATTTTACTAGTTAGAGTTAGTGGGAGATAGTGAATATAGTCCCAAAGTTAGTGTTTGAGATGGTAGTGAATGTGTAGCTAATCAAGGGGTGGGTGAGGAATACTAAAAAGTGTCATGTTCCTTTGTGTACAGTTAGTAGAGGTCTTTAATGATAAATTAGGGACACCAAATGATTCTATGATTCATCCATTTTTTGTGTTAAAATTATTTTCAAGGGGAAATAATTTATCTTTGAGAATCAAATTCCCTTCTCCAAATATTGTTTTGGTTAATGAGGTGGTGTCCCACTTGACCATATAATAGGTGTAGGATGTAATCCATATTTCATATATGAGGATATATTTTCATTACATGTTACATGATGTCAAAAATTATGATATTGGAATTGAATATGAAATTATTTTTTAGTCATGTCTAATGGAATTGAGAACTTTTGAGAGATAACCCATCATGAGAAAGTGTTTCCTTGGGTTCATTTATGATGGTAGCACAAGAATATTTTGGACAAAACATGGGATTAGGATAAACATCTACAAGTATAACATCCTCATATTTTTAGTGTGATTTTTCATTTCTGCTTGTAAATATCTAAGTAAGGGAGAGTGTAACAACTGTGTTTGTTCCAAGAAATATTATAAAATATTTTTATAAATATTTTTAGATATAGGTGGAATAATGGAATAATATTTCATGTCCTAGTTGTACTTGGTGTTGATATAATAAAAACATTAAATTTATTATATCTTTCACACATGGGTTTCCTAAAATAATGGATTAAATCCCCCAAAAGAGTCTCAGATTGAAAATCTGAGACTACTGTTAAATACAGAATGTGTGGTTTCCACTAGGCACGATATAATCTATTCCAATATTGGGTGGTTGTTTTTAGTGTGTTAATGGGAGAAATATTGCATGATTAATTAATTAATTAATTAATTGGTTATTTTTTAGGACCTCAATCCCCCTATATAATCCCAATTATATACAAATCATATCTTTAGTTGTAGAACCTTGAGGCTCTAGAGGAGTGTTTGGAGGATCATAGGAAGGTGTTAGGATCTTCAATCAATGATCACAGTGTTGCATGAATCAAAAATGAATGTGGAGCCTGTGGATATCCCAATATTCAACAATGTATAACTATTTATAATAATCATGGGATCCAAATTCAAGGTAGGACATTGTTCTATGTGGATTTATCCCCAAGTGATTATCCCACAAATAAAAAAAATAAATTCTTTTAATGATTTTATTTTCAAGTCATTCATGTTTTCTAGGTATGGTTTTATCTTTTTGGAAATAGGAATTTGAAATTTTGTGGATTATTTTATCATCATTGGTCACCCTAGAGAAAATAATTAATGTTGACCTGAAACTGGTTTAGGTTTATTTATCATAATTATGTCTTTTTTTATCATTATAGTCTACATGTGATAATTTTTCATGTTTTATTTAGTTTTTAGTTTGACAAATACCCATTGATAAATCATTTCAAAATTTTATTTTGTGAAACAAATTTTCACCATGATTTTTGCATGGATATCAATGGTATTGTTGTGGCACATAAAGATTATGGATTTATTGGGTTTGTATTTAGAGATCCCCGTTTGTGTTTTGGCATGAGTCATGGTGTGATATGACATGGATGGTTTCATTAACCAAATATGTATCTATTAATAGGTCACCAATGATAAAAATCTTGGCCAAAACCAAATCCACCTATTCAAGTACGGATTGGTGGCTAGTTGAATGAGGAAGGGTGTGGGACAAAATGTGTTAGAGTTCATGGGATTCTATTAAAAGTTTGAATACATAGTGTGTAAACTTTAAAAAACACACCACGTATCCCACCTACATTTATAGTGTTTATACATTGAGATGAGTTATCACATGTCCTATGACATGTGTTATATTCCATGTGACCTGGTATTTACATCTAATCATGTGTTATAGAGGGTACATTGACATGAATATTACTAGGAACATGAGCATGAAAATAGTACATGACAATGGACCAGTACTCAGAAGAAGACAGCAACACATTCACAACCAAAGTACATGGTTCTACCCCAAAACTCAGACATGTCCAAGTGCACTGCCACAACCATAGTATAGTAGCACTATCTGAATTATGCAGCCATAGAAAAATTAACTTTGGAATATGATGGTGGAATTACAAATTTTAACTCATCATATAGATTCTATATATCCTAAAAGTAAATTTTGTTTATATGTACAAATACATGTCACGTTAGACAAGAATAAACGGCCAGAAACTTGGCAGACCAGACATGTGACGTACACCAAGTACACACTGTGTACTTTGATATGATTTTTATGAATCCATCAATGGTCCATGGGGTGTAGTCCCCTATAATATTGTTTTACAAATGTGGGGTTTGTGGAATATTTATAACCAAATTACATGGGTGTAGAATTCACTAGTTATTGGGTTGTTCTATATTTGGTTTTTGATATTCCCCCAACCCCCAAGAGTGATACCCTATCTATGTATTGATCTTTTTTGATTTTCAATGATTCCATAATCTTTTTTGAGTCCTAATGAGAATGATCTCTTAGATGATAATCATCAATGGAAGCATGGCTCATGGATAGAATTCTCCCAGATGAGCATTTCCTATAAGCCTCGTATAGAATATGGTGGTTGGAAGTATGGTTGATACCTCTTAAGAAAGGTAATGTATTATGAGAATATATGGGGTTTTTTTATTTTTTTTGTATCATTTTCTGATTGAAATTACCTTGTGATTAATAATAGACTACTCAAAATGATTTTTGTTTGGTGCTTTTTTGGTTTCCTTTTGTGTATATCTATACTCACCCAGGCATGGGAACCATCCATACATGGAAGTTATTATGAAGTCAACGACACTTTTTTTGAAGCCCTTGGAGGACAAGGAGAAGGAAGAGAATTGTTTGGACTAGATTTTCCATAGTTTTACCAAGTGTTTCCTTAGACAATAGTCTCATCTTTATTATAATATTGTACTCATTTTTAGTTTTTTGGGTCTTTATTTGTGACTTTGTGCTTTCCAACACTTTTTTATACTCTGATTGTGGGATAGTTGTTATTCATAGATTATGGGATCATCTACACTTTAAAATTAAATATTTTATCGGTATTTGGAGATGTGTTTTTGTGTGTGTAAAGGTACTTAGGGTAATTACTCCCATGTCTGTGATATTCTTACATAGCATTGGACTCCAATGCTTATCATATTTGAGGCATTCAGGGGGTGGCACAATCAGCTTTCCATTGACTAGAAAGGCCACGGTGAGTAGGGTTGTGATAAAATCATTAAATATAATTGATCATGCCAACATCCATGTAGAGAATCATAGATCATTTCTATGGTATCCTCTGGACTAGAAATAATATGGTCTAGTGGAAGGATTCTCTCCCATGACAGCATCTAAGGTAGGTTGGAACATATCCCAATATTACTATAATCATATTAGAAAACAAAAAATAATGGCCTTTATTCGTATTCCAATCACAAAAATTCTAAATTTTGTGTTCATTACTCATTTAAGATTTCTAACATCCCCAAATAAATCATGTTTATGGGTAATCTCAAGTGATCAGTTCACATTATCCCTCTAATGACTCACATGATATATGCACAGTTGGGATGTGTAAATTTTTAATCATTAGGATCATTGTGAAAATGTGTGAAGTGTATTTCAATTCATCACATAAACTAATTAATATAATATGTAGATATTTCATTCTCTTCAATTTCTATGCATTGAAATCTATGTTCAATCTCATTCCAATCTCTATGAGTGGGTTATATAATTCCATCACCCTAAATAGGTAGACCAAGTGAAAATGAAACATCCACTAGGTTTATGTTCATCTTTCTATTAGGAAAGTGGAATGTGTGAGTCTCTGGTATCTATATCTCGATAAGGGAAATAATGAGATAATGATTAAGAAAGGTATAGCCAGATACAATGAGCCTATAAAAACCAGAGCATTGTTGGTATGATATAATAATAGGTGGTGGTGTAATGTGATGATAGTGGAGAAACCTAAACACCCAGACTCATTGGACCTCATGACCTTCTATCACCTCAAATTAAGCATATAAATACTTCTCAATGACAAGAGTTTCATCCACCATCTCAATGAATAAAAATTAAAAACCTATTAAGTAAAATGATATAACTATTATGTAAAAGTAATAGTAATTATTTTTTTCCCAAATGGTTTATATATTTAAAAATATTTTTTTTGTAAATATGTTTAGATATTTATTTTTATAATTGATTTATTATATGTAAATATATGAATATATATTTTTATATTTAATTATAAATAACACTAAAATATAAACAAAATGTAAAATTTAAACATTATGATCTCCATTGGACTTTAAAACTTGAGAATAAATTTAGTCTCCACCTAAAGAATAAATAAAAACTCCCTCAAATGATGCTGAAATTCCATCAAATGTTCTAAAATTATTGTACAATGTTAAATGACTTACTTTTGGAGACATTTTAGGCCTTTTTACCTCTATAAATTTTAGAATATGTCTCCCTAAGTCCCTAAAATGTATATAATTTAAAAAAAAATTGATTTGATATATTATAGATCCCAAACTAAAACCTTGTGAAAAAGTTATGTTCATTTGAAATTAAAGTCTTTTTTTAACTTATCTTATATCATTCATAAATTTATTAAATCTGTATGTCATTAAATTTTTATTAAATGACTATTACACAATTATAATTATCAAATTATTAATTAAAATTATTTTATAATTATTTTATAATACAATTTTCATGGAATATTATTTATATAAATTATAAATGCCTATATTGTCTAAAAAATAAAATTTTAAAAAAACTACTATTTATATCAATATATTATTTGTAATGATATTTAATTTTTTTTGGAAATATTCATTTTATCAATGACAAAATAGAATTAATAATTGACACCCTATATCCGTGTGAATGAAAAGAACTGATAAAATTCAACTTCATCAAGGCTTTTATATTGCTTTGGTTATGGCACCCCATCTACCAATTATTTTTTCACACTGATAAAGGGTAACACATGATATCTCATGATCTATTATAGATTTTTATTTTTTATTTATTTAGTATTGATAAGGTGTTTCCTTTATCAGTTATTTTGTTTAGCACTGATAAAAATTCTACCCTTGTGAGATTTTATTAACACTAATAAAGGGTATAATGGAAAATAAAAATTATTTAGTTTTGTATTTTCCTTTTTTATTTGGAATAAATTATGGTCTATGAAATTAATTATTTATTGTAAATTAATAATATCATGATCAAATATCTTTTTTAGATGGAGAACATTAGGCTGGGATCCTTATATTATAGCCCATAATAAATATTAAATCCCCTACACTCTACAAATAGGGGAAATACATCATCTAATCCCCCATACATATAGTAGGCATTCAGTTCTTGATTCAATATTTTAATTTATTTAAAATTGTTGGAGATAATTGAAAATTTATTTTACTTTAATTAATTTAAATTATTATGTAATCAATTTTGTAAAAATTTCTAAAATATAGTATCATAGAATTGTTATATAGTTATAATTTGTAATAAAATCACATACAGTCTATTTTTTATAAAAATCATTCATACTTACTAGTTTTAAAATGATTCAATAATTTTTTTCATGTCTTACTTCTCACCATCATTATAAATTCATTTTTTAATTTGATTGTTTTCATTATAAATTTTATAAATAAATTGAGTAGTTTAGAAATATAATATATGATTTTGATAATTTTATAGATTCCAATACTTCAGGAATTTTTCATAAAAAACATACTACATTTTAAATTCGTATGTTATATAGAAAACTATAATTATATAAATTTTGGTTTCATCTGTTTAACAAAATAAAATATTATTCAATTTTTATATGGGTCAATGGAATTGATTTTAATATATTAATTAATATTTTTAATTATTTATTTTTTATTGAATCCATTCATATTCAAAATTTATTTTTATGGTATATAATCAAATGGATTTGTGAAAAAAAAAATATAGAAATTTATGGGATGTTGTGTTCGGATGCTTTCTACAGGGGTTCAAATTGAGGTCACAAAACTCTTTTTCAAGCCTTCTATTATATCTTTCATAAGGTGGGTGGCCTCCACCACTAATTATAGTGATTTCTACTCCATAATCGAAATAATATGATTGGATTTCAGTTTATCCTTCCATGGATTACTCATTAGAATTCATTTTGTAGAATAAATCTCGCTCAGATATTCTAAATGTGTTCATGAAACTCATTCATACACTATATTGATGCAAAAACAAATTAATTAGGCTGCTTATTTCATGAAAGGAAATAAACTTATAGTGATAATGGTTGATAATGTAGGGAATCATTGAGAATGAATAAACATTTGTCATGTTGGTAACCTGTAAAGTCTTTTCCTTTTAGAGTTAGGGTCATCTCATATATGAGGAATCTGGGGGGTAAAACCTAAGGCATCCAATGTTGGTAAATGGGGTTATTGATTCTAGGGGAATAAGTCATTTTAGAGTAATTTCCATAAAAATATTTTTATTTATACATGAGGTGTATGTTATGATACATGTGTTGGGGTAGTACATTTGAGGCCATGTGTGGACTCATTTGTCCATATTTTATAGTTTATAGAGATGTTCCTCATTCACACTTCTTATATACTAGACCATATGGGTGGCATAACATTGATAAGTTGGATCCAATTGGGATATAATTTTTTGATGATGATAGGTTAAGTATGTCCACATTGGGGAATATAATCATACTTTTGAGTTGGTGAGAGGTTAAGAGGGTCTCCAAGGGGGATATTATCACACTTTATTATTGTTGAGGGGTTATGTGTATCCCATAGAGGATTATGATGATTATTTTTTATTATAAGTGTGTCCCTAGGGGGGAAGATGATCAAAATTTAGTGTTTTATGTGTGTCCCCGTGGGGAAATATGATTACACTTGAGGTTAAACTTTTTCTAGGAGGAGGACATAAAGATTTAATGTTGATGATGGTGGATCATGATTGAACCTCAGGGAGTTATCCCAATAATATAGGGTTTTTGGGATTTTACCTCATGATATAATCCAACATTACATTTTATGAGGCTGGGATCAAAACCCATGTAGTTAGATAGCATATTTTATGGTTTTTTAATGGGACCAATGCATTTTGTTTAATGTGATGTGGTAAGGAAGATCATGTTGCAGATGGAGCATCACCGAGAGATGGTGTTGGTATTATTCATATGGTATTACCAATAGGTGTGTTTTCATCCTTTTAAATTTATTCATGTGGAATATTGTTTCATTTCATATGGTAAAACTAAATTTTAAAACCATGTATTGAGTGTGTTTTTATAAAGATTAACACCAAATTACTAGTACGTGGTGTTGCCTTATTTGGCATATTGTAGCTCAGACAAGGTGGGGACCTATACCCGAGGAGTTCATATCCAAGTAGTATAGTAGGGTAATGAATTATCCATCATTAAATAGAAATATAATTAGTTTCCCTAGATGATTCTAGCTTCAAGGATAAAGTTCATAGTGTGTGGGAAACTCTGGTTGGGACATGGCGTAAACACTAGCGCAGTAAAGTCGCATATGTGGGTCTCGATATTAGGTTACCCATGTTTACGAAAAATACATATTGGGGTGATAATACAAAGGAAAAAATTTCAATGAAACTATCCAGGTCATTCTAGGATGAAATTTGTCAGACTCTAGGGTCGATGTTATTAGACACACAGAAGAGAGAGTGCAAAGGAACTGAGATTGGATTGGTACAGGGCACCCAAGAACTCAACATTCATGATGTTCTATCTAATGAAATGATATAGAATGAAGATTCTTGATGGATTGGTTTCATGATGTTTAGATATTTAGGAATTTTTATGTTCTCACAGAGTGAATAGTTATCACAACAGCATATCATTCACAAAACATGGTATCCTTTACTTAGAATAATGTCTTGGTTATCGTGGGGAAATTTTCATGAAGTATAACTATCTTGCAAAACCCTAGGAGTCTCAAAGGGAATCTTTATAATTCATTAGTCATGGATGGTAATTAAAATATTATATATCATGTTTCAAAGTTCTAAACAACTCATGGGAGCCTAATTCATATAAAATGGTCACCTATTGGAATCCATCTCCTCTTATACTTATGAATTTTATAGTTTCATGAATTCAGAGCTTTTTTTGGAAGTCCTATGGTCTTGGACACTTAAAATTTATAATAAGTGAGGTATTTATATGTTCTATGGATTATAGTAAAAAACATTAATGAAACATACCACCTCATATGTATGTTTCATTAATTTTTTGTGATTGAGAGGTTTTATTAACGATGATACATATGTTTTGTGACGTTTATGTTATCAAACTTCTATGGTGGCTATATGAATTTTATGCAGATTTTGTCATTCACAGAGGTTATGAAAATTATAAAACAATGACATTTAGTATATTTTCCATTGGTTGGTCCTGGATTCACATCGATCTGTTCATGTATTCCTTGATTTTTCCCATATTGAGTGTTTTTTTGTTCCAAAAAATCCCCCCTTAAAATGGGAGTTTATGCGGTAGAGGTGGATCAAATTATGAGGTGAAACTACCAAAAACTAGATATATGTGATACATTTACATGAATAGTTGTTGTACCTATACATATAAATAGGGGTGGTGGTCCTCAGGGGGGTTGCTCTTTTTTTGTAAGATAATCCCTTCCTCTCTTTTTGTGAAACTTAGGAACTTCTTGAGCGTTCAATGATCTCAATCCTTTCCACTTATATAGAATTTCTCTTCACTGAATGGTTATTTTGTAAAACATAAAATATTGAGATAGTGAACTTTCATAAATGATACCTTAATGATAAATACCTTCATGAACCAAAATCTGAAAATTTCCAATGTCTTGAAGATGGATGCTAGAAGCCTCGATGATTTGGATTATTGATGGAGGTTGATGGATTGAAACATCCTGATTATGAAAAGATTAATAATGGATTAAAATTGTGATAATCATACAATTTTAAAAAAAATTAAAAACTATAATATCCTATCATTAATAGGTTATAGTTCCAGGGCTGGGGGTTTAGAGATGATGTGTTCTTCCCCAGTGCTAATTAATATTATCACTTTTACTGGTTTAGAAACTTTCTCGGGTAGTACCAGTGGAATAGGTCTACCATGGGTCATTTTTTGAAATACCACACATCACTTACTTCTCATTAATTATTGAGCCATGTGAAAAAATCAATGGTGAAATGATTTTTGTAGATATACCTCCTCTTCATTATGGAAGAATCATCAATGCGGGATTGGAGGACGATCTCTTGGGATAGATGAAGCAGTGAGATTTATGCTACGGAAATAATTTCATGGATGAGTGGGAATGTGAATATTAATAATTCCATTAAAATGATGAATATTATTAATATCTAAATATGTTGGGGTTGTATAAAGTATCATAAACCTTTAAATTACATTTCTTCCAGCACCCAATCATTTTCCAAGAGCTTCAAAGTAGGTCTTCACTAGGGATTAACATGATCCATCTAAATAATTCGGTGGTCAACATCATCTTTTAGGATCTTCACATGATTATGAGGATCCCTATTCAGGGAGATATATATGATTAGTTCCTACGTACTAAATATCTTTTGTATGACCAAGAGAATATACTAACAATAGCATGGGATTTACTATATTTAGTGTAAGTAGAGAATAAGAAAGGTCCACAGATGAAGGATTTCACATTAAAGGAGTGGTTTATCATATTTATGAATGATCAAGTGTATAGTCTATTAGGGAGGACCTGTTATTTCCTAAAATCATCACAATTATTTATGTAACATTTTTATTGGAGGACTTTATAGATGAGCTAGTGGCTCATGTAGGCGTACAATGTGGAGCCTGTCACTATCATGGTCAGAATAGAGTGGATTGTTGTGGAACTCATCAGTTAGTGGATTATAATAGTCAATGATATATATAAGGGGTTTTAGAAAATCACATTGATTATAGAAGTAGTGATTCAATGGGATTCGACATTAATCTCATAGTGAAGATGCTGGAAAATATGTAAAGGTGATGTGGTGCATCAGCAATAAGAATACCCACTCTCTATGTGTAGCCCAATTCACTTTTTATACTGCTATTTCACTTCAAACATGGAAGGTATGAATACCCAAACCCAATATCACCTTATTGGAAAAAAATTATGGATGTTAATGCGCAACATTTTCAGGAGTTATCCTCTCATTCTTGATTCATTGTGTGTGTAAGTGAGGAACAAGGTAACTGACTACTACATATTCCTCTCGTTCCCTCTTCAAACATGTGTTGTCACGGATAATTACATGATGATGGTAGAGTAGTTTTCATAACTCCCTACCTTATGACACAAGGTACTGATGTCCAGGGTAAATTATAAAGTTGTTTATGAACCATAATATCTTCATGAGTTTTCCAAGAGATTATGGGGTCTTCAAAGTCTCTCCCTGTTGGTGTTCACCAAGGTGTGAATTGGGTTCCATCCCCAAATTGTATTACATATCTAGAAATTTTTTTCAAGAGTAAGATAGGGGAAGGATTTAGTTTTATTAAATCAACACTATGTATGAGAAATTCTAAGACAACACATAGATATGGGAGATAATTCATCCTAGGGAGATAGTAAGGTGACCAATTACCAAGAAGACTCTTGGAAAGGCACCCCACATCCTTGGGAAAAAAAGAATGTGATATTAGGTGGGGAACTCCATGGAGTAAAATAAGGTATTGTGGGGAGTGTAACAACCATATATCATTTAAAACTAGAATTAAGTGTGGAATTAGGACCATGAAATCTGAGAAAATGGGCTCAAGATGAAGGTTAACACTACAAAGGATTTTGAGGGGAATAGATGAGGCCCTACGAAAGCAGTTGGCCTAGCCAGAAATCCTTAGTGAAGCTATGGTCCATGATACCAGGGAGAGATGGTGGATCTATAGACAAATAAACTCTCTCTATGGTCTATGTATACGTCTTTATTATGAGGGGATCCCTCCCAGGAGGGGACCTATAAGTTAATACTTTCATGCTCTAAAAAATCAGTGTTTCAATTCCATTATAGATATAGGAAAAATTGTCCACCCTCATTTTGTTGCATGGACCAAGATATGTTTGGTGAGGATTATGAAATATATGATCTCTACTGGAGACTTTCCCAGGGGTCAATCGACTATACACATGAACAATATAGAGGACTCATTCAAGGATGAATCCATGGGGACTGATTCCTACCTAAACTCCCTCAGGCGGGATCATCCTAAAGATTAGGTAATCATCTGAATTTCATTTTCCTTGACCAATTTAAAATAAAATATGTTTATTTTTTAAATAATTTTCAAATTTTGTATGAAGTGGTGATAGTATAGGAAGGGAAGATTTTTAATGAACCTCTAGTGGATGATGAGCTAGCCTCAATCCTTTAAGGGGTGGGAAGAGGGCCTCCCCCTAACGTATCGGTCACATGTGGGTGGACATATATTGGTGTTGTGGAACCTATAACATTGTTGGGGGCCCAAAATTACCAATTACAACCTGGTAAATTCTCTTTCCCCTTCTTGATTTGAAAATTTTCATCATGATTATATTTCTGAATTGTTTAATTCTTTTTAATACATCCAACACTTTTGGATGAGTAGTATCCCCTGGATACTGAGTCATTGAATCTTGAATAAATGTTGAGACTAGTGGGTCTACCATAAAATATCATTTACTCTATAGACATTAGTTATGACTATGTTATGCCTCTTAATGTTTTACCATTTCCCCATTTTTTACCTTTGAACAGTCATGTTTTTCTAAATTTGTGTTTTGATGGTAGTGCATATAGGTTTTAGGGGACACATAATTTTGCCAATGCCTATGCTAGAATCTCCAGTATCCGATTTGGTGACGACTGATGCTACAAACACAATGGAGGTGTCTGATACTATTCCCTCTATAGAGGTTGTAAAGGAGGATATTGTGGTTGAGCCTAAGGGGGAGACAACCGAGGTGTTGATAGACAAGAATACCATATTTGTTAATATTGAGGGGCCTAAAGAGACTACGGTGGTCAAGACATAGGGGCATGTAGTCAAGGTGGTGGTGAAAGAGGAGGCGTTAGTGGTTGAGCCAATTCCATGGGTTGCTGAGGAGGTTGGACAATCCCTCACCATAGGTGAAGGGTTATATGTAGGTGATTTGTTCTTGGCATATATCCTAGCTCATCAAAGAAGATGCATGTGTATGAACCCGCTACCAAGGTTTCAGTGACCTTATTTGAGATCAATCATGCACCAATAGTGAAACATGAGTAATATATCTATGATTTGGTTGATGATAATTAATTCATTAAAAATAGATCATGGGGTGGTGTGTGAAACAAAATCACCTATACTCTATTAACTGATCTAATGCGGCAAATGGGGCCACATCACCACTGGATTTGAGACCATGGATTCGTGACTTAGACTCCCAGGACCTTGATGCTTTGTATTGGGACTTCCTTGTCAAATGAGTATAATTGGAGTGGATGGAGTTTTACATGTCCTTGTATGAGGATGAATATGATGTCATTAAGGAACTCTAGGAATCATATTAAGATAATTCAACCTTAGATGAATAGGAAGAAAATCATGATGATGTTGATGTAATGAGAGGTTATATGATCATTCATCAAAGGTCATTAATAGAGGTGGCCAAGTAAAAATAATTAGAGGAAACCATTGTATAAGTGGATTAGAATTTTGAACACATTTGAACAAAGATTTAGGAAAATGAGGTTATTCTTATCACAGTGGAGTAAGCATCAAATATGGATGTGTGATAGATGACTGTAGAGGCTACGCAGCCACGGTTAGAGGATCCAGTATAATCGATCATCATGTTTGAGCCGTAGGGAGATTCTTCATTCCTTTTATTGAATAATGTTGAGTCTCTAGCCTATGGATGGACCTCATCATTAAAGAATTTTATTCTTTATTTTAGTTCTATGCAGTCATATTTATCATTCTTAATACATCCTGATCATATTAATAATATAACCAAAAATAAATACAAAATAACATGTGATATATTATTAGTTTGAGAAACATGGGATAAATATAATACTACTCACTTATATGAGAGTTACATAAGAGTACAAAACAATTGAGCTTATAATTTTTCATCGACCATCAAAAGATTCCTCACTACAAACACCATGGACAGATTGTATAAATCTACAAAATATACATTCTTTCCAAGAATTGATAGGTTCACGAATGAGGTAATGTGAAAGATAGTGGATTATCTGAAAACAAATTAGAAGATATTGTTTTTGAATCCGTTCATCCAGGATTTAGAACACAAGGTGTGATAGGTTGTATGTAGATGACTAGTGAATGCATTCAAAATAGTGGTTCCTCAATCTCACATCCAAGGGTGAGTCTATACAAACAAGGGTATACTTTTGACCATGTTTGAAACACAAGACCCATCTGGTTATCCATGAAAGTCATACCATGAATATTCCTAGAACATGAGGTGATCCATCTTCTCTAGAGACCATCGTTATTAGTGGGTCCTAGTCATATTTTTAGGATGGTATGGAACCAAATAAAGGGACACACAAATAATGGGGTGATCTTGAGAGGACGTTCATATAAAGTTTAACACTCTCGGGATTATACTACAGTAGATCTGATCATATTAGGTGGGAACATCAGACTGTGCAAGAGCCAAACTCTCTCTCTATGGGAAACGTCATCTCATTTATTGAGAGATGGTTGATAAATTCAAGTGGTGTGATAGGTGACTGACATCAAAGGGAAAAATGGATTTTTAGGTATGGTTCTATGAATTTTTGAAGGTTGAAATCATGAATATATGATGGGGAGTGTGTAATTTATCATCATGTATCATGGATGTGGAACACAAATTTTAATTCAATTTAGTGAGGAAATGTGGTTTCTATAATTTCAATCCCATGTATTTGACCATGGAATTGTATAGTTCAATTTCAAAAGTTCTGGATGCATGTAGTTCAATTTAGCATCATGTGCCCATGATCTGATAATTGAAATTAATTAAACCCAAACATTTTGAATTTGGGGGTGCTAAAAATGGTAACACTAGTAGTGGTTCCTCATAGAGGAAATTATGGAATAGATGGAGTTGATATTTGGATAGAAATTTTTGTGAAAAGTGGGTCAATCTATCATTGACAATTTTTTTCGAGGGATTGATGAAATGTCACATAGTCTTTTTACCTCTTTGATTCACACTATCACTTTTTCTAAAATCATAAGGGTGAATTGGTAGGAAAAGGAATGAATTTTTTATATATTACCCATATGGGTCCTCAACATGACAGATATCTATGAATCTTACCTAAGTGAGATTATATAGATAATATTTGGTCTAGATGGGTATTTATTTTGGGGTATATTTATTTTTGGTTTCATATAGTTTTAATTTTGTGATGCATAGACGGGAATTACTACTGGTTTAAACCAATAAATATTTGACCATAATGAGTAGAGAATATAGAATTTCCACATATTAAAAATTATTAAAACATGATGTGAAGATATTTACATGGAGGCTTCGAACCTCATAAAGTATTTTTAAGGTATGTCACCCATATTTTTATGTCATAATTCTTAGAACAAAGGGGGGTTTTGGTTTTAGGTCATATAGCATGTACCATGAGTTTTTGAATAGTTTAAGGTTATAATTAATGGACCATGGAGTGAAAGGAATTTTTTTATATTGTTTTAAAAAACATAATAGGTAATAAAGGAACATGAAATGTAATAAAGGAAGGATAGGTTCCACATAAATCATCAAAACAATATGTAGATAGTTTAAATTCATGATGCATTGACCATATGTGGTTTATGGATAGTTTAACATCATGATTCTTGGAACAATGGGGTGATATTTCATCTTGGAACATCTATGTGCCTCAACCGTTTTGTGAAAGTTTCCTCCATGACTTCTAATCCCCCATGAACCATGCTTGACGTGAGAAACAATTATTTAAAGAATGTTCCCCTTACAACTAGGGAGGGCACAATAATGTGAAAAAATCTGAATTAAGATTGTCCCAATGATCCAAAACTACTTTATCACCACACATGAACACAGAAATGTGTAATATAATGGTTGTTGAATATCCACAAGAACAATGGGAAATGGGAAGGTTTGTAAATCAAAATTTCCTAGAATGGATCATGATAGGGGAAACTGATTAGTAGTGGATGACCACCGACCATGTTTGAAACATTGGTCACAAGACCACACCAGTCAATGATGGAGGAAACAAATGTTGAATATATTTTTTACCATTTCAAAAAAATTGGAACCATCATCTACCACTAAAAATATTTGATGTGTGTTCCCAGTATGGGAGGTGAGAAATTTTATCCATACACCATCGTAATCAAGGGATGGTCATATTAGGAAGGTTGTGAGGATCCAAAATGAGAAAGATGTGATGTGTTAAGATATGTGGGTTGAGGATTTCCAAGGAAAAGTTAGAAACATTTGGGATTATCCATCCATGATCTCATGTGTACTGAATGTGTGTTTCAGTGAGTAGGAACTAGAATGATCCAAGGGGAATAGACCTAAAAAAGATTGGTGGTTTAGATGGCCCCCTAATATGATGCATAATTATTCCTATATATCCCATGAGACTTGGATTCAATCCATATTTAGTTATAAAATGAATCTCTACAAAGTAATAGTGCCGAAAAGTGGAATATCCTCTCAAGTAAGGTATGGAGATAGTACTCATTTTTTTCATCATGAGACCAAGATTGAATTTATACCTAATTGGTTTAGAATCATCTCTTGTTTATAACATGAGGTATCAAATATCATCAATTGATACAACACGTGTTTATCACATAGGTAATCCCATGTTAGTTGTATAGGGTATGGCCATATTTAAATGTCATGTGCAAGGATATGGTTAATGGGGATTACATAATGATCTACCCAATTTCCTTCACCATGATAAACAAGGGAATTTTAATTGATCCATGAGTTAGTGAATACCAATATTTCTTACACTTGAGGAAGAGGACCAACCAGGATTTTTTAATAGAAAATGACTATAAGTGAGGGGTTATACACTAGGGAAGCCTTCTGTATCATCCTCACATTGGGACACTGGTGTATCTTGGCCCACTGGTGTGTTGAAAAATGTTACCAGGTACTATACCTATTGGGTGTCCCATGGGACCCCTTTTATTGACTCATGAGGGATCTTGCGCATATCACAAGTTGAATAATATTCTTATTACAAAGGGTATAATTTTGTTTAATTTTATGCATCTAGGAATTTTATTGAAGTTTGGGTGACTTTACTAGCTATGAATAATGGACCTAACGTGAACAGAGGACATGGAAGACTAATTCTCGCTAAGATAACCTCACCCTAGTTGACATGAATTTATAGCTTGTCCAAGAGAAAAATAGTTTAGGAATCTCTATGTATCCCAAAAAACTAGGAATTAAGACACATGTAGATTAGAAATATGGTATGTTAAAATTATGATATTGGAAGTGGAAGGGGTTATCCTATAAAGAAACAATGAGAAGCTAAATCCATATTTTAAAATTTCATACAATAATACTTTAGTTCATGAATACATGACCTATAAATAGAGGTGTCTCAAATTCATTTGTGTGACATGGAAGTGGTAGAAACCCAATGTGATAGAAGTTTTATGGAGGCTAAGTTCCCCAAAAAACTTCAATAAAAGATGAAAGTAGTTTGAGATTATGATTCTTATACCAAGGAGTGAATATGATATGGTTATTTTAGTTATTCATTGATGAACCTATTCAAAATATAGGGTCAAGGAACCGAATTATAGTGCAAATTATCTCATTCAGTAGTGGTATTTAAAAATGATTCAGAGATAGGTGGTCTAAAATGGGTCATGGTAGATGTGTGACGCTAGAATGGTGGAATCCACTCTTTTAATGATGTTGAATCATCATATATTTTTCATATGAGTCAAAAAAATGTTTATTACATGGTGTTAGTCTATAGTTAAACATCATGTGATGAGAATGTGATGTCATATCGTATTTAACACATGAGGCATCCCATGTTTATTAAATGGGTTAAGGATATATTTTAACATCAAGTGATGAGTATGCGATGTAATCTCATAATTAACATATGTGGAATCCCATGTTAACTAAATGGGGTAAGGCTGAAGTTTATTATAATATATTGAGGACATGTGGCTTTGCAGATTATATTCATATAGCTCGAACTAAGAAGGATTATGTGATGTATCACTTGAGGAACCTGGTATTGGTGGGTGGTGTGATGTGCTCCCCATCCATGGTGATCATTGAGTATGCGCTATTATAGTAGACCTTATGAAATATTTAATGTAATTCACATTTGGGATCCATCTCTGGTGGTTTGGTTTTGGAAATCACTGGTTTCCTTAGAGAGAGAACCATGCCCCCCTTAAAGAATTAATGAAGTCATAAATTCTTTTTAAATGATCACGATACTCTTTTATTATGTATTTAAAGGTTATTCAGTGATTAAATACAAATTTTCTCAAAATATTGACACTCATACATGAGAATTTATCTACTTTTATAGAATTTTTCAGTGATAAATTTCAATTCAATGTGATGGAAATATAAACTTTATAGGTAGAACTACCTTTTTCCCATATACCATGTAATTTAGGGCTACTAACATCGAATTTTGAGTCATTCTCAAATAGGGCCAAATAGAATTAGAGTGTTTATCAAGAAAAATAATCTTTTTTTTTATCTACCATATTACGAAAAATAATGGAGTGGTTTATGTTTAATTGCTCGATCAATCAATTTTCTTACATATGATAGTGGTAGTTGTGGTTAGATTAGATGTTGTACCTGGAATATAACTTCTTCAACTTGGAAGAATTAATGTTAATGAATTTTTCTTTGATAATGGTGTGAGGGATCCAAAATCGATGGATGATGTGGAACTTCACAAACTCAGTCATAGATTGGTTCTTGACCCCTTTGAGGGGAATTTATTTTGCCTTCATTGAGATTAATTTAATTTTAGTCAGAATGAAACAATATTCTTGAGTTTTCACTAATGGATAAGGACCCATAATGTCAATTAAATATACAGGAACAAGATAGAAATATACAGTGCTATGGAGAAGACCCAACGGTTGGTAAACAATTTTGACATGGATCTATGATTCATGACACCTCTAATAGAATTTAATATTGTCACAAAACATGATGGTCTATAAATAACTAAACCAATGAATTTGGTGGGAGATTTTCAATCATAGATGATGGTCCCCAAAGTACCCAACATGTACCTATTTTATGTATTGAGGTATCAAATCCCATTGGATTCTACCGAGAAGGATCTCATAAAGATAAAATTTTAGAGAGTCTTCTCAAGATTGGGGTCACCCTAAATAGTGGAATTGGTTACACACTGATGGATTCTAGCAAAATAATCTCATTATAGATGGGTATTGTAATGATGAAGATACTCAGTTAATGGATCCATCCAATGGGGAGTTTCTTAGACCACTGGATAATTTGAGGGTCCTGATGAAAAAGTACGAATATCCAACGGATTTCCTCATTTGTAATCGCCTTCTGATACAGTGGGGGGGATGACACCCTGATTCACCACATGAATGACTAAGTCATCTGGTTCAGAATCTGAAAGAGACACATCTTGGATAAACATGCATCATCTCAACTATTCTATGACCGAGGAATACGAGTAACCTTTGTTTGGGAAGGTAATTTGAACATCATCTCATGAGCCTGCTCAAGTTGGGGGGGAAGTTCTTATTTCTTGACAACATAATAAATAGTTATCTACTTGATGACCAACATGGTGTCTCCCTTCACATGCAAATAGGGGAAATTAATCAAAAGGGCCAACTTGAGACTAGTTATGAGTGCCTGATACATAGATTCATTATTGGTTCAACCTTATGAAAACATGAATTATTACTAGAATATGGCATGTGAAGGAGTGATGAATATAATCCCCAATCCTACACTATTTATTTTAGGTAAATATGATACTTATCTCAGTTATTCTTCAAGAGGAACCATAAAATTTTATATTCCAACATGGAATAATATGATCCATAGAGAGGATGGATTCATCTAGGAATTTAACATGCATGGGTAGTTCCCCAAGGGTCAATTGTGTGTCTATGATTTCTTCATGTTATTTTCTTTGAACATATTTTTGGGGGGAAACCTAATGCCGAAATACTATAGTGGTATTTATTTCATTCTCAAATTGGAGAGGGATTTTCAAGGATTTTATAAGGTATTTATGCATTTCCCTTGATATAAGGGTGTCATATAGGATTGATATCCTCACTGGTATTTTATTAAAGAGATTCATAACTTCATAATTTTAGAAAATTTGAATATTTACACCTATCGATGGTCTCTCTCTAGTAGGGATCATGGAAGGTGTAGCTGATTGGGGTGCCAGGGTTGGAATAGTGCTGGTTGTATTCCACTTTTGATTGAATGAATTAGGATGAGCACTATAATTCTATGTTTGAACCCTGGATGGATGCTTCCAAGTTCCATACTATTGTTACTAATCCATGTGATCGAGTAGTATGGTCAGCTATAAAGGTTCACCCAATAGATTAACATAGGATGGCTATTCTTTCTTATCCCTATACAAAGAATTATTTCTGGTCTCAATGGAATGAACAATTCTTTCTAAAGTTCTATTGTGGGATCATTTCCAACTAGTTTGGTATCTGCCTCTCATTTGACTGAATCATCAAGAGGATCCCAAGGGGGCCACCTGGTGTTCCACATCACAATGTTTCATATTAGGATCTACCAACCTAATAAACATGAAAGCGGTGTATCATTGAATTTTTTTGGTATTTAATCCCTTAATAGGATATATTCTTCCAGTATCTCCAAATATTGGAAGCATGGAGTCACAAATAGTGTAGAATATTTTTGGAATCTATGGGGGACTCTGATTTTATTTGCACTGCGGATGTCTGCAGTTTTGAGACCTAGAATGATGTTATGGAGGTATTTTTTCCAGTGCAGGCATGGTGATCATAGTAGGTTTTTGTCTAATCAAGATGGAAAATATAGTTTTTTGGGCGTTACTGACTATATTATGTTTCAACACGTCATTTTTCTTTTTTATTCCCTGGTAAAAAACATGTTTTCACTCACTGGATCCTTTACTATCACTATTGTTATCATCAGAAAAATTTGAAACCTTCACCAGGACATCAACCAATTTTACTAGGACTTGGTATATTTGGTCCTGGAGAAAATATTTGAATATGAAGAGTTATTTTATTGTATTTCCAATAATTATATGGTATAGGTAGATTTTTATACAACTGGTGAGATCATCTTCATGGGGCCTTTTAAATTCCTTTAATCTCATGATTATTCTTTCCTTGGAACAGTTGAAATATCCTAGTACATGTGTGTCATTAAAGGAGTATTTCTAGTTCCTAATTTTAGAAAATTGGACTTTGGGAGCCTAGCCCTAATGGGGATCCAGGAGATCATTCTCATAGAGTGGATCCTTTGATTTGGCTACACATATCAATGATACACTTGGAATGAAGTTTCTAATAGAGGTTCATGAAGGAGGGTAGGGTTGGGGGATTTAGCCTATACAATGGTTTATTTTTGTACCATTACTATATATTGTATGATTATTAGAATAATTAATGAGTGATAGAACTATTTGGTCCACTATAAGGATTCTTTCGGGAACTAATCCCCTTCTGAAAACTCTATAAATAAACCTAGATATCATAGGGAGATGTGTGTAGGGACAAACAAATCATTGACATTCTCAAAAAACATTGTTATGAGATGTTCATCAAAAATATTCATATCAAGTGAGTTCAAGAGTCACTTCCATCAGATAATGAAGTTAGTAACCCACTCATTAGACCTCTCTTTTCACTTGTAGAGTTCTATGATTCTATTATTGTGTAACGTAGATTTGATCTAGTAGAGAAACTACCTATATAGATCCTACCAACCAGTTATAAAAATCAAGGCCAGCTGACAATACTATACAAAGGATTATCCTTATAGGATTCGGATGAAATAAATAATCATTGAAGCCACCTGATATTAAAAGTTCCCCAACATTTGGAGCCACTATGTGTAAATGTGGGACAATTTTTATAATGGATCACCCATGTCGTTTAATGGGACACAGATTAGATTGCTTAATTATACTAGTGGAATACCTGATTTACCCATGCTGGATACAACTTTCCCTCAGGTTTAACCAATTCGTATTGTGTCTCCGAACTCTCAAGGTAGGCAGTGATGGATTATATCACATAATACTAGTGTTATTTAGTAGTCCCTAATGTGTTGACATGCCTAACATATTTAGAGTCATAGTGGTATCAATCCTATGGTATGTGGTCGCACAGATCAGGCATAGTATGAGAATCATATCTTTTCTGCTTTCCATAGCCTCCATATTTCACCATAATTGGATGTATGAGATCACCTTGATCGACCCTGGGTGCCTAGGCAACATGGAATCGGTGTTCTACTAGAGGGTAAATGGAGTTCCTTATGTCATTTTTATGATTTAGGAATTTCATATAAATGATCATATTATATCCCTTTAGTTCCTATATAATAGAAGAATACATGGGGTTTGAATCAGTATTTGGTGTGGTCTTGGATAGACCAACATGATTACTGATTCTCATTTAATTTATAATATGTTGGTTGGTGAGAAACAATACCTCATTGGGGAGAATTACAAGGTATAATTATTGTCTCTACTAACAAGTAACTAAACCTACTAGAATGTCTTATTTCTACTTTGTTGGTCCTCAATGTGAGTTTTCTTCATCACTCCTTATCTCATCTGTCTTGTTTCATGGATTATCCAAGTGACTGATTGTGTTGATGTTCATATTGATTTTTCTTAAAGGATAACCTTAACTATCAGTGGATTAGTCAGGCTTATAATCCAGTTATTCATGTGGTAGGGGGATGAAGTGAAGAGGAGTTTACATTCTCAAACCTCTTATATATATATATATATATATATATATATTTGGATTAATCTTCTATGAATGACTATAATATAGTGAGGCTCTTGATGTTGGTCCACTAGAAATCCTGGAGATACTGACTAGTGCACATATCCATGGGAAGTTCTATGATGTCAACACTCTATAACTACTGATAGATTTCATTGAGACGCTCATGAATTCTAAATTAGTGCATATAATGATTTGATAGGTGTTTAATAATTACACTGATATTTTGGTAGAATCGTTTCACTTGGTCCTCAGTGAAGAAATCTGGGATGATGAATTTCAGGGTTGTGGGTGGCCAATACAAGATCAACAATTGGTTGGTGGCCACGATATCCCAAAATTCCTCTTGTTTATTACCCATAGGATCTTACTACTTCTGATTATCCTTATCTCAAATTATAATTGGTAGGGTTATTAGAGGTACCTATGGTATACCCGCTCTACTGCTATCATTCTGCTAGGGGGGAGCATCATGTCAGCCAATCTTCTATGGAACGTGATAATGACTTCTAGAAGAAGTTTGAACTTCATCACCATGCCCATGCAGTATGGGATATCTATATACTATTGATACTCGTGAGAGATAATATCCATCTGAGGCTCATTTTAGCATTCACCATCATCGGAGGGAACCAATCTTGGCCTTGATGTCTCTGTCACTTCCAAGGTGTAGCTTGAGAGGTGGGGTACCCATGACGACAGATGTGGTCTCACTATAAGATCCTTGAAATAATTAAATACATAATCCATATGTAGGTATCTATGGGTGGACTTGGGAACTTTATCAACTTCGACCCTTGGGATAGTAAGGACTAGTCTACGGGCTTCTACCCCATGTTCTGGTGGTAGGGGTGAAATTTCTCCCATTGTGTAATCTATGATTTCATGCGCTAATAGATTGATTTAGATGAATCCTTTATCTCATTCATACCCTAAGAAACATTTGAGTTCTCAAATAATGGAATCTTTAGGGTCATAGGGATTACATCTATGTGTGAAATTACAGATTATGATGGTGGGACAACCAAGACAGTTGATGGTCCTCCTTCTATGTGATGGATCTTCATTAAAGAGAAAGTATTTGACATGGGGAAGACCTCCATGGAGGTTGAGAATGTTGTTTGTAAAATATTTTTTGTAGGATTTTATATCATAGGATAGACCATGATGGTTTCAAGTGGTTCACGTGATGGGGATAGTCAACCCAATCTTCTTATTTGGAAGATGGGATCTTGATCCCAATCATGTGAAGATGGGGCCTCATGCATTTGTTAAGTGGGTAGGGTAAAGAGTACATGTTGTGGCTCGGGAAACTGGAGCTAAGGGATATAAATCATGTCAGAAAGGGTTCATGGAATGACCAGAACATCAGTATCATGTGTTCTAGACTAGGTTCATTTTTGTTGGGTTAGGTTGGTCCTTTCCATCGTCCTAGAGAACCGTTTGGTGTCTTCAGTGTAACAGGGTGCGATCCCTCATGGGTGACTCATGTGTAGCGGTCATTTTTGGCATAATTTGTGTATCAACAACTTTATCATAATAAGGGAGGAATATATTTGATTATTCTGAATATATGATACCAAAATATTTCAATTTCATGATGGGATCTCTTGAACCCATCGTGGCCCTTGTGGGCAGTGGTATTGGAATAGTACCAGGGCCTCTACATCATTCTGGGAAAATTCCCCAGTCTTGATGATCTGATCTTTATTGTAATGAAAAACAAGATTATTGATGACCATTTATTTGGAAAAAATATATTGATAGATTGAGAAAGGGGTATCCGTGGTCAATTAAGGGTTGGACACCATGGAAAGAGCATAGTGGTATGGTATTTCTGCACCATTGGTCTCCCTTCCCCCACATTAGATAGTTTTGGGTCCTCATAAGTTTCCTATGGGTTAGTTCATGTATAGTACATGGGTCCAATAATTATTAAATTAAAAAAGAAAGTGATGTATATAATTCCTAAAGTGATTATAACACCTCTATGGTAGAGGGAGGGTTCACATAAAATACATATTAGATTGGGGATGAAAAACATTCTTCAGTCCCCCACAACATCCGAAGAAGGGTTCTATGTCAGGCCATCATTTATTCGGTAGGGCTGGTATTAAAAATTTGAATCTCAAATAATATGGAACCCAAAAATGAACATCCCCTCACTTTATAAGGATATTAGTTTCATTCCTAGTTCAACATTTTGTTTTTTGATGCCTTTTTTTGTGCACATTGAGACTGTGATAAAATTTTTCTTTCCTCGTATTCCTACTTTCCAAAGGCGTGTGACTTCCACCACCATGGTTGGTGATATAAACTCCACGATCAAAATTGGATTATGGTATATTGGTTCCTCCTTTCATGAATTCCTACTTGGATGTAATTTGATATTCGTAGTCTCTATCATAGATTTGATTCATGTTCAAGAAACTTATTTTGGGTTCCATCTCATAGTGGGAAATGGTTAATTATGTTGCTTATGTATTGACAAGGTATAAACGTACACATAGAGTGGTTGGTAACATTTGGAATATTTGGTAATATATATATGGTGTTTTAGGAACATTTAAAGTATTCCCCTTTTATATTTTATGGAATCTCATATGTGAAGCATCTTGGGTATGAATCTCAAGGTATCCCATGTTGACCACTAGGTAATTGACTTCAAGGGAGTAAGGAATTTGATAATCATTTCTTCAAGAATAACATGTTCTTTACATAATATATGTGTTATGTTACAAGTGTTGGGACCACATATTTAATGTCTTTTATGTAATTTTTGGTCACTGGTTTAAATCCTTGTGGAGAATTGTTTCATATATGCGTCTGATTTACTGGATAGTATGGATGTCATCACTTGGAGATGTAGATTTCTAGTGGTGGAATCATGTTTGGATGGTGATAGTTTAAGTGTTCCCCCATTGGGGAAGATGGTCATAATTTTGGGTTAGTGAGGGGTAATTTATTCCCCTATAGGGAAATACGATAACTCTTTATGGTTGGTGAGAGGTTGTGTGTGTACCTTTGGGGGAAGATGGTCACATATTAGGATTTGAATTATGTCACCACAAGGTAAGGTGATCAAACATTATTATTGTAATTATATCTACATGTGGGAATTTGATCACACATTAGGGTATCTTATTTATAAGATAAAGTCAAGAAAATTTAATAGTGATGTTGGGTAATCGAGATTGATCCTTAGGGACGTATCACAGACATGTCAGGTTGTCATTATTGAACCTTAAAGAGTCATCCTAAGTAACATGTAATGGGATAGAGATAATACCTAATATTTTTTTATGTTTTACTTTTATTTTATGAGGAATTACTATTCTGTACTATTAAATTTCATGTGGAAATGATGATCTTGTAATTAAAGGATCTTCACTAAGAGATAGTGTGGGTCTAACACATATGGGTTTCCAAGTGGTGAGGTTTTATCCCTTGAAAGTCATACAAGTTAAATCATGTGTTCATCTCATAGGGTAAGACTATAGTTTAATATAATGTACTTAGGATGTTTTCATGAATTTTTATATCATACGATTGGGACATGGTTTTATGTAGTTTAACATCTTGATGCTCAAATGTGGTGGGGGCCAATACCCAGGGGGGTCACTTCCAAGTAAAAGTGGAAGCTAAGGTAGTATACCATTAGGAAATACGTGCCTACTGTACATGTTCCTCTAGGTGGCGCATGGCATAAACACTACCATGGTCATGTTTGTAAATGGGGGTAATAAAATTTGGGTACCTATTATTAGGATAAAGAGGACTTTGGATTCCCATTCATAGGATAAAAAAGATATGAAGCCATCTAGGCACTCGATAACCCAACATTCATTAATGTGTTTGTGCAGAAAGGAGGCACCATGGAGGGGCCTAGTGGATGTGTTTCTTGCAGATTGGGGCATCCTGAAGGGTTATATTATTAGGAAGAGAAGATCTCTCATGATGGAATCACTTTCATGAAACTTATTGGACCTATCTTGGAGAAAATTATTTATTCTCATGGATAAGGTTTCAAGAAGTTTAACTATCACTCAAAACCCCAAAAATCATGAAAGGAATTTTTGTAACATGGAGGTCATGGACCTTCATGAATGGAATATATACCATAGTTAGAGGTTCTCAAGAAACCATGGAGTTCTAGTATGCACTGATTCATCCCACTTAACCCATCACATCTCAACCAAAATCCCTAAATGATAGGAAAATGAGGACCAAGTACCAACAATCTGTGCCCATATCTCATTGTCATTAAGATACAAATATCTTTATTTTACCGATGACAAAATATTCAATGTTTTTTGAACATATTGTTAATGTAAGGATTTTGAAATCATATTTGTTTATGGGAATTTAGTATTATCTAGAACTATAAGAATAAAAATGGTGACTTAATAATTAAATAATGATTCATTTTGAATATAAATATTTTCAAATTTCATATCATATTTTTGTTTCCTATTAAAAGCGGTGGATGAGAATTTGTATTTTAAAATATTTGTGGTAAATAATAACTAAAACGGGTTTATGTTTAAAAAATTAAAAAAATGAACATATGCCTTTCAACCAAGCCATATAGATGAAATTCCATAACGCTTTTAAAAAAATACTTGAACTAAATGTGTTAAAGGAAACAACTTCTTCAAACCAATTTTTTTTAATATATAAGTTTATATGTTTAAAATTTTTATTTTTATTTATAAAAGTTGTTTTAACCTAAAAAAATGACTTATTATAATATTTAAAATATTCTAATAATTAGTAAATAAATAATTATTTTTAAATTGTAATTTATATTGATAATAATAAGTAGTAGTGGTAAATATATTTCCTTAATTATTAATTTTAAATAGTAATAAGTATTAATAACTAAAAAAATTAAATATTATTATTAATAAATATAGATATAATATATTAATTATTTTTATTTTTATTTTTTATTATTTTCCAATATTAAGTAATAATCGATAATAATGATCACATACTGATGAAATGGACAATTTTAAACATAAAGCACCTGATATCTGATCTGTATTCCAAGTCATTTACATTTTATCAAGACAACAATCAAGAAATATTGTACAATTTGGTAGGTATACACCCAATTACCAAGTATTTTTTGTCTCATGAGATCTGTCAATGCATCGATGGGCTATACAATATCAGGCATCTCCCATAACTTGTATTTGTTCATTGCATTCACCATAAGATAAAATGAATAAACAATACAAATACACTTTTAAAATAGTAATATATATAGAAATAAAAATATATATAATTCCAACAGATTTCATAATTTCAATAGAAGAGATAAATTAATCCAAAAACATTATTAGGGATAAGGGGGTGCTAAATCATAACATAGTAAACTTGAAAATAATTATCAACATTGGAATGATAACATATAAAATGGAAATAATTTCACCCATGTTAAAAGAAAGTCATAATTTCTATGTGACCATATTCCAATATGAGTTATGTAAAATTTGATTTTCACACTATATATAATATTGAGTATACATCTAAGTCATTACACGAATAACATGATCATAATCAATCTCTTGAAATAATGTCAATTTTTTTTCAAAATACAATACCCTAACAAGTGAGAAATATTTTTCATAGGGTATATGTTGTAGGAATTTATATATATATAAAATAATGATATAATATCACATAATAAAATCATAGGGTGAAATGTACCTGACATATATGAAATAAATTCAAAAATTGATCATAACTCAATGAATGAAAATTGATTTTCCAAATATACTCACTACTGGGAAACAACTGAATCACTAGATGATTGAATAAGGGAAAATAATTTTTCTAATAAATCCCATGTAATAAATGGATTATTAATAAATATCTGTGGATATTAAAGACACCATATAACGGAAGCATGGTTCACAAAAAATGTATTATGTCTCAATGAATCTGAATTGAGACCAAGAAATCCCTTGTAGCATGAGTGGCACTTCTGGATCAGAAACGCTTGAGATTTGAAACATAAAATGTGTATATATATATATATATATAATTAAATGAAATTTATTCATGACACAATATCTTACATTATTTATATAAACAATTAAAATTTATGTTTAAATACAATACTTATATCAACAAAGGGGAATTGATTCAGAAATCTTTTCCTCCAGTTCCTAACATCCACGAACATTCATTAAAATTATATATTAGAATCATAGATATCATAATTAATTTATTTATTTCCTTAATAATATCTTTTTTCATTCATATTCTTTAAAAGTATTCATTCTCCATAAGAATTATTTATATTTTTCACATCGGGTGTTTATCATTTTGATCATTTGTAATAGTTTTACAATAGTAGTGTATTAGTTCATTATTTTTTAAATGTTCATCATTTCTATATCATTATGGTAAAATTATTTTATTATTAATAATAATATATAGTTTTTAAAATTCCATTCATCTGCTTATCAATCTATATCTTGGAAGATAAAATTTATACTAGGCATGCTTCTGTGGTTCATGATGATTAAAGTGTGGTTTCTCTATTAATAAATTTAATATTAATATAACATCATCATAAATAAAAATTATTTTCAAATTATTATCATATTTTAATAGTAATTATATTCCCATAGTAATTCATGAGATAAATTATTAATATTGATTAATTGTGTGGTTAAAGAGACCCAAATCATTAACATACACTAATTTAATGATTGATTATAAGATGTTTTTTAGTAATGATATTATTTAGTTTTTATTAGTTTTATATATTTGAATTTTATGTATTTTTTATAATAAATAATTGATATGGAAGAACCAAATTATTTGAATAAAATATTATCCTTTATGTATTCTTATTTTAAACAATTGAATTATCAATGATCTTTTTTTGATCATATAATTAATAGGTTATTTAATTTTTCATTCCAAAACCATTGTAATATCATAAACATAATTTTTATCCTTTAATACCATACTTATATCATCCATTTTTTGGAAAAAAAGGGAAAATAAAATATGTTACATTTTGGAGGATGTAGGCTGCACAATGCATGAAAAAAGCTTTCTATTTCTTAATGGATATAGTATATGAATAAATTTAGATAATAAACATAATATACTATAATTAAATTTTATTAATATAATAATATCATTATCTTAGTGTGTATATTATTAATTTTAATGATGTCAACTAAGAGGAAAACTAAGTAGTAAATAATACTCACGTTCAGGAAATTTTCTGTGAAAGTCCCCTTGAATTTGATGTTATTAGGCCAGCAATGATTGATCCTAGGACTTTGTTCATGGTATTTAGTTCCATTGATAGTTAAATTTTATAGTCTTATGTATTAATTCGAAGTAAATGTGGGTCTTGAAGTGGTGAATATGATACCTTTTTATAAGTTAAGGGAAGGGTACTTTTTTTAGATTAACCCTTACATTTTAAATAATGTTGTGAAACAATTCATTGTTCATACCTAAAAACAAAAAAAAAATTGAAATGGAAACATGTATTGGTCAATAAAAACGTCAACCATTTAATTATATCATCGTTTATTAAATATTTTAGGACTTTTACACAAGGTTAAAAAAATTATTCCTTTTCCTTTTACCTCAGTAATTAATTTATAACCATAGCACATAATTTTAATGACTAATATTAATATTGAAATTTTTAAATAATATGAAACTAATAATTTAAAATTTAATAATAATTTTATCAAATAAAATTTATTAAGATGTAAAATTTAATTTTAAAATAATTACACTTAATCTCTTAAAATCAGTTGTATAAGAAATAATTTTTTTAATATTTAAATTTCTATATAACATTAAATTATATAGGATAAATATTTTAATAACATAAAAAATAATTTTTATCAGTCTTCAATGAAAACAAAAAATATAATATCCCTTGAAATATAATTTATTCAAAGAAGATATAGAATTTATTTTTTATGTTAGAGTATCAACTTAATTAGCGATAAAATTGGTTGACAAAGGTTTTATAAGTTAAAAGGTTATTTTAAAATGAATAATTTTATTCCTAAATTTATATTTTATTTCATAATTTTTTTTAATAATATCTAGTTCAATCTCATATAAAATAAAATTCATAGAAATTATTGGACTTGGGAAGACCATATTTTTTTCTAAAAACATAACTTTTTAGAAAAAACGCAAATTCATAATAAGTTATTTTTATATATTGAACTGAAAAATGAATTAATTTTTATTAATTAAACCTCATAAAATTTATAAATTCAAATTTTTAATAAAATCATAAATTATAAAGAATTTTTTATGAGAACATGAAGTTTTAAATATTATTTTTTATTACTCTTATTTTAGATCATTTAAAAACTAAAGTTTTGTTAACTACTTATTATGATCAGACATAATTTGTTATTAAAAATAATATGTTTCTTGAAATATGAATTCATATCATATAATTTTTTTTAGAAAAATACTATTTTAAATAATAAATAATCTTATTAGTCATTTGAGGTAAACTAATTGAATTAATTTCATATTAATGGTACAATTTATTTTCAAAATACATGTAATTAATAAAGAAGTTACTTATATTTATTCCGACAAATTAAATATCTATTTTTAATGTTCATACTAAAATATTTATATTTTCAAATAAATAGTTTGTTGTTTTATTTTAGTTTGGTGTTGGATGTGAAGAAAGTTATCTAACATGTTGACTTATTTAATGGTGATCATTTATTATAATTTTGGAGTGACGAACCTTATATAAGTGGTGACTCTTATGTTAATGTTGTGACCGCCCTTAAGAGGTGATAGTTTCATTAAGGGTGAAACCACCCTTTTGTAAGGGGAAACCCATATATTAAGGTTGTAGTCTCCCTTATGTAAGGGATGACTATTAGATAACAGGTGAAATCATCCTTTCGTAAGAAATGGCCATTATATAAGGACAATATGTGAATAAATAAATAAATAAAAAGAAATTAATGGTTAATTTTCATGATTAAAAATATTTATAATGGGATATATGGGAATTTTATGACCACATATATAGTGAATCACAAGGATAAATTATCTTATTAGTGGGGGAAATTCCAGAATCATTCTGGAATTAAACATCATCAAATCCCAAGTAATTATTAAAGGTAATCTAATACATTGAGTTTATATTTACATGGTCTCTCCCTATCTACCAAAATATCAATTTATATTCACCAAATATATGTATTGTGTGATAATTCCACTAAATAATAGTTCAATAATCATGATATCAAAGGGATTTTTCTAAGTAGGGATAAAAAAGTTCCCTAGAAGAAGATCATGTAATGTTTTGTGAGGATTTAAATTTGTATATCACATCGATGGTATTATTTATGGTTTTAGTAATTTTCATAAAATTAATGTCTTAAGTTGAATGTTATATTAGGTTTTTTTTTGTGTTGATGTTCCAAATATATTTTGGGGGTGGTGCACACCCCTTTTCTCTAGGATTATACCTAAAAAAAGTTTTTCAAATATATTACGCATTGTTCAAATTTCAATTAAATTTTAAAATTAATAATAAAACTTTTTGAATGATTAATGTGGGAAATTGTTTATAAATTAATTATAATTTATTATTTATGTGTTATGGATTGAAATAGGTGATTGATAAATAATTTTAGTATTGGATGAGAATGGGTGCTGGTGGCCAAGCTGCTGTAAAGAAAGGAAAATCAGTATGAGGTAGGTTGTCCCTTGATTATACCCCTATGGAAAATACATTTTATTTATTTTCATGAGATATTTAGTGTCTTCTCCACGATTAATTAATGGGTTTTTAATAAATTGTTTATGTTAAAATAAAAACTTTTGTATACATTAAAGTTTCAATGTCCTTGATTGACCCTTTTGTACAAACTTGATTCCATGACCATCGATGGGTAATGTATTGATTATAAATATATTCTTTCATATTTATGGACCCATAGGTATAATAATTTAATTAAATTAAGGACCATATATGACCTATAATAAAGATTTGTTGGCTCCCCTATGTTGGGATTATTAATGGATTAGGCATGGAAAACCCCAAATGACACATTAAAAATAGGGGTGGTTTATGATGGATTTGAGATGCCTTAGATATTTTGGATTTTTTATTTAGTAATAGAGAAAGGTTTCCAACCTAATTAGTATTTTATTACCCCGGTGAATGTATATTAGCAATATATGTAGATGGTTGGGTGAGAGGACTGACCTCAAATGGCCATGGAAAATGTCATTATCCTGATATCATCTCTTAAAAGTAATTCCAATGGGGATTATTATATGATAATTGTGAGGTCTTAATGTGATTATAATAAAAATGTGGGACGTTATGTCCTGTAAGTTATGGTATTTTCCCTAGATATAATACTAAGATCAAGTAACCCGTATTAGGTTCCATTTCCATGGTGTGACCTAAAGGTCCTGGGTGGGTTCCCAGGTGATATGTTGACCCATGTAAGGGTCAGGGTAGGAATGGGTATTTTATCAACTTGGGTTTTCAACTTAGAAACTTATGGTTGATGATGTGACCTCAATGTGGTTTTAGTGATGATTATATGACATAACATAGAAGGGGTGAACTGCCCTTGAGTCTTCATGAATGAATCCCCAGGATGATTAGGTTTCAACTTTCTGCTAGATAATTGGCATTACTGGGATGTTACATAGGATTCAGTTTAATGCATAATACATGGAATTCCCAAGATGTGTGGGGTTCTTCTCTTTATTCCTGATAGTTTGTAATTATATACAGATTACATAGGATTTAACTTTATTATTAATACAAGAAATTTCCCTGATGGATGTCCTTTGTCCCTTTTGTCCTAATACTACAGAATGTATATTCTGGAGTCCCCCTCCCCCTCCCCTAAACTGGGTACCAAAACATTCATGTGGCTAGGCCCAAATAGAATTATCAATCACTATGTGTTGGAGACAACAATATGTGTAAAAAAATGTACACTATATGAATTATTTTTTTAATGAAATATAATTTAATATGAAACATAAATCTTCTAGAAATTATGGCATGACCTATCCATACATGAAAATTATAAACAAAAGAAAATAAATGGTTTCATATTCTAAATTAGATAAATGAAACACAACCAAGATAAAAATACAATTAAACATAATAAAAATAAGTATGATCAAAATCTTATCTGCAAAAAAAGATAATACTCAGAAGGCCTACACATCAGTAATACTGAAATAAAAAAACAAAATACATGAAATAATCTATATGTCTCCCTATTTTCACCAATAATCCTTAGAACCATTATCACTCAATAGAGATCAAAGATGAACGATAAATTAAACCTGAAATGTAACATGAATGAGAATAAAGTCCTAAAAAATTTCTAATTAAACCAAACCCCATGTATAACCATTACATAAATGATCCATTTCATTCTAGTTTGAAAAAATTTTACAAATTAGGTTTTCAATCAATTTCAAAATTCATTAATGGGTAATTAATAATTTCAAAAAACAAATCTTTTAGAACATGTAATTTATACTTTTCAATTAAACAATTCCCTTTAAGACCTTTAATAAGAAAGAAAAAATTTCTTAAAATTGAAATTTCATTTTAAAAAGATAAAACATTTTTTCCCTACAAATAAAAGATAAATAGTAAATAATCATAGAAAACAAAAATAATGATACTAAAAATAGTAATACAAGAATACGTGAGAATGGGAACACCTCCGAGCTAAGGGATAGATTTATAAAAATACTAAAACTTGATCCATAATGGTGGAAAACATTATGTAATCAAAAATAAATAATGCTCAGTCGTACCCTACCTGACCTAATAAGGGGGGGATCCAAAAGTATGGAATGATCCATACTAAGTGAAACAATCAAGAGTGTGATCCAATTATATTTCTACAAGGAGTACGGACATCTCAATAGCTATTAAGGGAATCCCATAGCCTATGAAGAATAGGTGGCAAAATCAATATTAACAAGCAGTGTTAGGAAAAGAAAAAATACATATTCATAGGTGTGTATATATATACACATATAAGTATTAGGAACTATAACCATTCCATGCCTCTAAAAACTTTTTTCCTCTAATACACCCATCAATTTTAATATAAACATAATTTTCCCAAACAAGGGATCAATGTCCTCATCCATAAGGGGTATACTTCAATGATTTAATATTTATAGAAAGAACATTAAATGGGATAGTCAAGCCTCAAATTCATTACTTTTAAAACCATTTTCTATGGAATTTAATTCTAATAAACTAAATAAACCATATTAAACATCCAAAGCTTTTTAGTTCTTTAATGCACTATTTTTTTAAGAAACAATCACTCCATTAAAATACAAGTAAAACCTAGGAAATTATTTTATAGACCCAAACACACTTGAATAATTCAATGTATCATTGTAATGGGTATTCGGGAAATTTTTCAAACAATAGACATTGTAAATTGATAAAAAAAAATATTTAAATTATATTCTTAAGTGGAGTAACCATTCACTTCAATGAAAACAAAGTGAAAATCAAGTTTACTTTCTAAAAAATTGTATAAACACATGAAATGATATTATTAAATATTTAAACATGGATATAAAAATAACTTTATCAATAGTTCTATAATTATAGATGGTATCTTGGGGAGAACCTACCTTAAGTCATTTCTTTTATAAATTTATGTATTATTCCACCATTTAAAGGAAATAATGATTCTTAGGAAACCAATGTGAATAAAAAATTCACAAAATCCCCCAAAATAAAAAATATGGAAATAAATAACATGGTCATCAAAGCCTGATTAATGAATGAAACAAGAGGTAAAATGATGAAAAACGAGAGAGGAAATGATTTGAAGTGAGATAACCTAAATAATCACACTTATGTATTGAGGAAATTCACATGGAATAAACATGTAAGATATGATAATGAATGTGAATGAATTATGGGGTTGAGATGTTAAATGGGTGGAGTAGGAAAGTCCAAAAAAATTTAAAATATATGATTTGTAAAAATGTAAAAAAACCCCATTAAAAACAATGTAGACACTAACTACGCCACAACCCAATTGGATAAGGCGTGGTTCCCCTTACAATAAATCCCTTTTATGTATCCCTCCTACTTTCATATAGAGGTTCCCTAAATTTTAGGGATACAACTTCTAAAGAACATAAAACCATGTCACCTCTAGATGGATTTTGCTTGGTCCTTCACCAATAGAGAGGTCTATACTGTAGCCTTCCTTGCCCATAAAGTGTCTTATATGACCAGTGTAAGGGTAACATTGGTTACTTTTATAAACTAATGGTTAACCATTGAATAATCCTTATTAACACTTTATGTCCTACTATATTCTACAACTTGAATCCATAATTATCTACCATAACTCCAAAAATAATTAGTAAAAACAATAAATAAGATGAACTAACTTACATATCAATAATAATGTACAATAATAGGGAATGTGAGGTCGGGGTGTGAAAATTATACCAATCATAACATTGTCTACCCCCAAAATTATTTATTATAATCATTTGATCAATGAGAAGGATAATATTAAACTTTATTTGACATGAATTTGTTCAAATGCCAAGGAACACCCTAACTAACATCACAATAATGTATATGATGCTAACCTGTATGAAAAAATCACTTAAAACAAACCATCTCCCAAGGAACCACTGAAGACATTACCAATAACTAGATGATACAAGGTTAGGAAAACTATTGTAGCCATCCAATTATATTATAATACCACTAAAACATCAATTCTCCTATGAATTGAATAGTGAATATATGTTTAATGAAAATGATAGATTAAACTCAAGTTCCAAAAACCAGATAACATTGGCTACAAAAAAGAAAACTTTCGGTACCACCAATAAAATTTAAAGTCTCCATTAGATTGAGTGTTTAATAATAAATGATAAAACATTCCATTAATTTTAGTTCAATGAGGGAAACATGTGTAAATTAAATAAATAAGGAATACATAATACCTCAAATAAACAATTAATAGACATCATATTCATCAGGTTAATCATGTGGATCCTTCAAATAGGTATATCGGATTCCACTCCCTCTCTAAGAGATTCCTTTTCAAAACATTTTTAGATTACTCATACTAGAACATCCATGATAGGTTCATAAATCAATAAAAACCAAGTTATTTTAACAACCCAAGTTATTTATACAACCCAATTTATTGTACTAACGTAACACTATGGTACCACCCTGAGATGAAGCCTATGAGATATCCGGGGAACTCATTATACTATTACCTATCTTTTTAAAAATGGAATATTTCCCCTTTTATTTACTATATCTCCATTAACCACTCATCGTAATAGAGTAACTTACTATCACCCCGTGAAATATTATAAGGACAACCTCAACCTGAACCACCCACCTCGCCATTTCTATATATTATGTCAAAAAACTCCAATACCCATGATTGAATATAAATATAATGAACTCTTTCCAAATACCAATAATTCAAGGAATAAATTATGTCAAAATTTGGATGATAAGTTACTCGATAAATGAAATTGAAGACATACTCTTACATCAAATGATCACTATTTTTAAGTCAGTACAACTCTATAACCTTTTCCACCTTTATGAATTCATAGGAATATAACTGGATAAACAAGGGCTTAAAACACTCATATGAATGTTCCCCTCATAGATCATCCCAAAAAAATGGATTATCACTACATAAAACTCATACCATCAAGCATAAAGGTAGTTAATTTGATCTTTAGAGATTCAGGAAAATCACGAAAATTTAAGAACATTTAAATAATTTTCAAATAATATTCTCATTCATAAGTATCTGGGTAACCATATAAGAGGGGGGACTCAACTTCTAGAACTCTAAAAGGAAATATTTATTTGGATCAATTGAAGGGTTCGCTAATTTAGAACCACCCATAACATCCCCTTATGAATACTTTGAGACTCAGTGGGTGGCTTACTCTAAAAAGGATTAGAAACACAAATAAAATTAATCAAACCACAATATAAAAATCTCTTGGATGAAAATACAAGGAATCCAAAAATTATCAGTAAATAAATTCTCAAAACATAGAGATAAATCTAATCACCTAAATCTAAAATAAAATTTAATCAAAGATAAAAAATTTCTAAATCCTAAAAGAACAAAAATATATAATTTTGATTAAAATATAGATTTATTTCATTTTTTAAAACCCACTCTACCATTTAAAAACTGTAAATTTAACCACATTCCAATTAAAAGTAATTTGGTACTTAGGCTCCACATTTATTTCCAAACCATGTAATCTCACTCTGTACCATCATTTCAAATCTTTTTTTTATTAATAAAACAAAAAAAACATTCAAAAAACTCACACTATTAAATAAAATCAGAAATTCACTTAACTAAATTTAAGATACATTAGAAATAAATGAGAACAAGAAAAAAATCAACTCTATAAACCTGGATTCCCTCTATAACTAAAGGTTTGATACTAAAAAATCTGGCCAAATAGTTATTAGTACATATACCCAATGTTCTAAAATACATATATCCAATTTAAAATTTTATCAAAATAATAAACCTGTCTATAATACCATTTTATCATTTACTAACCTAATCCACCACAAAATCAGCCACTCAAATACTCATGTGGAATGTATCAAAGGAATTTATTGATCCCCATGAGTGAGAAATATGTTATATGTCATTAGAATTAACATGATGGGATTAATTTCACCTAATAAACATAATTTAATAGGTAGGATAACTCATCCACAAATCATCTCCTGACCTATCCATACATTTGATGTCAAACCTAAACAAAATAAATGGTTTAAAATTATAAATGAGACAAAAAGGGAACAAAAAAGATAAATATATAACTCATCAAAATCAAAATATGATCCTAAATAATATTTGATATAACAAAGAAGAATGTTGATACGGTTGAAACATTTTTAGTACTACAATAAAATACCAAATTACATCATATAGTCTCCATGTGACCTCGTTGTCACAAATCATCCTCAACAACATCATTACTCCATGAAAATCGAGGTTATACCTAAACAAAAACCTGATATATAAAATGGGAGAATGAAAAGACCAATAGGAATTCAATATAAACCACACCCATGTATAATCTTTATATAAAAGATCTATTTCATTATAGTCTAAAATTCATTTAGAAAGTAGGTTTATTCTCTTATTCAAAATCCAATCATGCTCCATTAGTAATTTGAAATAAATTATTTTAAAATTTGATGTTTTAATTTTCAATTAAAATGATTCAATTAATATTTTAAATAATTAATAAGAATTTTACTTAAAGACACATTTCATTTTAAAGACATAATCCATTTTTTCTTAAAAAAATAATTACAACAAGAAAATAACCACAAACAACAATCATAATAATATTATAAATAGTTATACAATAATAAGTGAACAAGGTAACACTTCATAGAAAATGGGAAAACCAAAAAAACATGATCCATTGTATTGGAATACCTAATTCAATCTAAGCACTCCCACACTCAACCTTACCAAACTAACCCGACTGAGGAAAAATATTCCAATATAGGTAATTATTCATGCTAATGTACATTTTATAGAGAATGATCCTTATCTAGTTCATCATATATATCGTTACATCCCTCAAGATACTCTAGTATTCCCATGACATGTGAAATGGGGGGTGAAAAAATAAATGATAACAAGTAGTTTCACTAAAATTATACATACATATTTGTTTGTGTGTGTGTATATATATATATGTATATATTTAGAGATATAAGAAATATGAACCATAAGCATGTCATATATCCAAAAACTCCATTACACTAAGAAACTCCTTAATTCAAATATAATCATAATATCCTCTAATAAGTACTCAATAACAACAAAGATAAGGGGCATGCTTTAAGGGAATGGTCTTCTTATAAAAATATTTTTCAAGGTTCCAGTTATGCCATATAGTAATTATTTTAGAAATATTTTTCTATGGAACTAACTTTAAAACAAATAAAAAACCATATAATGTGTCTGATAAAAATTAATATTTTTTAGTGACCCCTTTTTTATAACCATCCATTCTATTAAAATACCTTCAACCCCTAGGAAATCGGTTATAGACCCACAAACACTTAAATAAATAAATATTCCTTTCTAAAATTTGTTTAGGATTTTTTTTTCAAATAATATATGTGTCTGGTAGTTGAGCTAAAATATATTTATACTATATAATTAAATATATGAATCCTTTGCATTGAATGGAAACTAAGTGAGACCCAAATTTACTTCATAAAAATTCAATAAAGACAAGTAATTCAATCATCAAATTTCTAAAACATATATAAAAATATAAATAAATAAATTTATATACACTTAATAATTAAAAATGATTAAATCCTTCCTACAATAATATATTTCATGAATCGAGGTGTTATTCCAACCATGGATGGAAAGAACAGCCCGTAGGGAACATAGATAAACCATAAAATCCCTAAATACCCAAATAAAAATCATCCAATATAGACCTAGGTTGTTGTAACCTGATTAGGGCATGAAAAAAGATACATAGTGTTGAAAAATAGGATAGGATAGGATTTAAAGGGTCATACCTTGATGAATGAAACATAATTTATGAGGAAACCCACGTAGAATCACCATGTATGGAAATCGAATGAAGAGGAAGGTGATTTGTGGTCAAAAAATCAAATAGGTAGATGATAATAACCAAAAAATGTTTAATAATGATGGGTGATATAAAGGTAAAATGTCAATTAAAACTTTTTGTACACATACCACATTGTATCCCTACTTCTTATGGCATGGTTCCCCTTTCCTAAGAAACCTTGTAATGGGGCCCTCCATGTATGATGTGGAGGTTCCACGAATAGAAGGGACATTTCTCATAGGGTCCTATTCCAGAAAAGTGTATCCTGACGGTTTTTCTATGTTCCAAAAGAAATTGGATGGGCTACACCATGTAATCCCTAGGTTATTCCACAACCTTCCACACTAGCATAAGAGTAACATCATCCCAATGGGTGATCATGTGATGTTAACTAGAATTTCTATGATTTTGTTACTAACTATTTGGTGATATATCTTGTTCTCTCATATTTACTATTTGTACTCATTTTATTTTTATTTTGGATATTGTTTGGGTATTTTTATTGGATTATAATTGGTCCTAAAGGTTCATCATATGAAAAAAAAAATGTATGAGAATAAAACCCAAAATGGGCATGATTTATCCTTATATGATTCAATGAGTAATATAAAAGAAGAATTTAAATGTTCATACAAGGACACCAGTAATCTCTATCTTAAACTTTATATATATTATGCATGATTTTTATCACTAGTTGATTATAAAAAATCCCCTAATTCAGAGGTGATGGCACCAAAGTATCCAAAAATATTCCTTGATGATCCTTAAATGTAAAAGGGGGGATAATTCCGTCACTTAGTGATAAAAATCACATTGGGAGGAAGAGAGTATTAGAAGTCTTGTATATAGTCTATCATATCAACAAATGAAATCTATTTAATCAATTCATAAATATTTAATTTAATCAATTCATAATATAATATATGTAATGAAACTATGTATAAATATTTATGCACCTAAATTCATTCATATTTTTAACAACACATCCAACATTATATAAATTTCACTATAATCCATTTAGTATATTATGTAAAAGTTCACAAAAAAAATTTAATTCCATCCAAAACACCTTTTGGTTATGTTTTCTCCAAACACTCATAATATTGGAACAAAAACATTTTCACAAACATATTATTTAAGAAAATTAATTACTTGTGAAACCCTTTGGGCCTTAGTAACATTGAAAAAAAATTAAAATCGATATTTAATATATATATATGGAAAGGGTTTCCTCTAGAAAATAATTTGTACTACTCAAGATACTAGGAGGTATAGTATAGTCTTCATCAGACATACTCATATCTATATACAACCATTTCCACCACATGATGTATTATATAAATAATATTTACACTTATATAATCCTTTTTTGATGACATCAAGTGACTAATAGGCCTAATAATGTCAATTTATCATTGACCAAAAAATATTTTCTTGATCAACTGAGAAAAACTGACTTGGTTGATGAATAAATATTTTTTCAATCATATAAGAGGTGAGAAAATAAAATGTTCCTCATATAATTAGTTAAAAACTTATATGTACCATAATTATGAAATGAAAGGTATTTACTCAATATAATTCAATCAAGGGACATATTTATTAAATCATCATGTATATTAACAAGACCTGTATTGGTTTCACTTAACTGATGACATGATCAACATCCTACCAAATCACAGCCTTGTAAGTTAAGTCACTTTTTACTTGCATGTGGAAGTTTTATAATTAATAAGGTTATTATTCTATACATCTACCTAACATTAGTTAATTGGTGATTTATAATAAATATAAAACCCTAAGTATATCGATTGATATATGATATTATATGTGAAATACATTGGAATACCAATCCAAGTAATAATCTTTTACATATTACCATATAAATTCACTATTAGTATCATATATGCAATTATTTATAATGAGTGAAATATCTCATTCATTCTAACCATTACATTTTATCACATCCCAAAGTAATCTATGGTGATCATCGATTAAGTATTAATAAAAATTGATTTTTGATGGGATTTATCAGTCGACTTTTCATGTAATAAACATTTCAACACTTATGGGTGAATAATAAATATGGATTTCTTTTATTATAAAATCATGATAAATTATATATCCATTACATTAATCTTTTAGGTTTTTAATACCTAGATATGTAACATGACACTCATATTGTGGGTGCTATATTGGATTTGTCAACTGATCTGTTACAATGTCCTCTGTAGACACCCCATTAATCATTATATCACCAATCGTAATGATATAACTGATGATATGGTACTTAAAATGAATTTTTTTATACCTTTGGGAAGACCATGGTTACATATCATAATAAATTGCGCCGTTATTGTCACATAATAACTCAATTCCTCCCACAATACTATGAACAACTCTATGATCATATATAAACTTCTTGATCCAAAATACATCCTTTATAATATCTAATGAAATGATGTACTCTAGCACTATTAATGAGTCCAATGTGGTGTATTATTTTAGAATTACTATAAATGATAACTCTACTAATTAGTAAAAATAAAAAACTAGATTGATACTTCATACCATTTATTCTGAATTAGAAATTCACATATATATTATTTTTTCTAAAGAGATCAACTTCTTACCTTAAGAAAAAAATCATATATCTAGTCCTTCTCATGTACATAAGAATGGTATTCATAGTAATCCAGTGATTTTCACCAATATTAGATTAGTTTTCACTTTTTATTATATGATAAGTGGTGAAATAAAGTCTTGTAAAAAAATATGGTATACATGATAGAACATATAGAGGATGAATACGGAAAATTATCCATACTTTTTAACTCTTTAGAAGTACCTTTAAACCTCCTAAGAAACATTCCATGCATCGCCAGAGAAGTGTCATTCATGGATTTATACATCCGAAAATGCATTATAACTTTACCAACAAACATTTCATGACTAAATCATAGAATCCTCTAATATAAATCTCTATAGATCCCCATACCCAATATGTAGGTATCTCTATAGCTATCATTCATTGATAAACATTTACCTGGACACAACATCACAAAATTAAGAGTCATGATATCATTTATTATATGGAGTACAACATCCACATAAAATGTTAGAAACAACACTATGAACCCACTAACCCACTTTTATACATATTAATATTCCATGTTCATCATGATACTAAAATCTTTGATTAAATCATTAAAACAAATATTCATACTAAAATAATCTTTCTCTATCCCATAAAATGAAATTAGCAATATACATACCATAGAAAAATCATATGGAACATAAAAAACATTATGTTATATCAAATTAAATTATTAAACTAAATTTCCATTAAGGATAAATGGTTTGACTTATAGTTGATATATCTCATAATTATATTGAGCCATAGTATAATTAAAAAAACTTAATAGACTTAACAATCACAACTGCTGAAATGATTTCTCGAAAGTCAATATCATGAATTTTTTTATATCCATTTCCCACCAGAAAATATTTATATGTAGACACTCTACCATCCATGTCATATTTCATTCATAAAACCCACATTAACCCTATAGATATTTCGCCTTAATGTGAATAAATCATGTTATAAACACTATTAGTGTATATGGATTCCATCTTATATTACATGTATTTTAACCATTTAACAAATTAGAACTCTCAATAGACTCTTAGTATATAGTATCTGCATCTCTTATTAATGTTATATCACCAAAGGTTTCCTTGATAAATCAATATATTTAGTTTCTTAAAGAATATTAACATACCTTTCAGGTTCATGTGTACCATGATTCTATTAATTATCCATAACTCTTTGTATAAATGACACCACCTCTATCTCTAGAACACTCCATGTTGGTTAGCCTTAAAGTTTTCCCTAGGATAGCTAAAAAATAATCAGTTCTCATATTTTGAGGTATGTTTTTATAAATATAATTATTTAATAAATTCACCACATCCCCAAGTATATAGAAAATAAAAACTCTTATATTTCCCATATCATATATCATATGATACCTTTATGACTCATTTAGATGTAATGAAATTAAGTTGGAATATAATAATCATTGAATCATAATATGATAATGAAATGAAAAGATCACATAGACTCATCATCAATCAAACCATGTCCAAGATGGTATGATTACTCCTTTCAAATAGACCAATCCATTTTGGTGTTCCAAGAGGAGTGAGTTTTGAAAAAATTCCCCAATCTCTTATATGATCAATAAATTCTTGTATCATGTATTGACCCCCCATTAAATTTGATAGGAGAATATTAATAATAGTTAACCATTGAATTAATACTTATTTTTTAATCTCTTTTATCTTTTAAAATGGTTCAAACTTGTTTTTCATTAGATAAACATAACTATACTGATGAAATTCATTAGTTATAGTAAAAATTTACTTAAAACAATCACCTTCTTATGTACTCATTGGTCCACACACATAACTATGTATGGGAAAGAATATTACACTATCCCTTTCACCATTTATATTAAATATTTACCCTAAGATTTTTTCTAATGATAAACATTTTCATGTATCAAACAATCCATAATTGAATGATTCCAACAATCTATCATTATAGAGTCTTTGAAAACATTTCTTATTTATATGTCTACGGTTAGAATGTAAAAGTAAAGTTGCATTATAATCAATCTCAATAAACTTATTATAAAATTTTTAAGTATTATTATCTATATATAGAATATATAAACCATTAATTATATTCCCAATGCCAGAATATATTTCACTCATATATATAATTACTCATCTTCTTAATAATTAATGAATATATATTCTTACCCAAAAACATAATAGAAATAAAAATTTTCTTTAGGGTGAGAATATAATAAAAATACTATAATTATAATATTAGTACACTTCTTTGGAAAAGATAATATGTTTCTACTTATAATTCATTAACTCTTTCTATATTTCAGACATTGAGATAAACTTTAAACTTCATCAATACCCTCTTATTTTTGGGTTTGTTTTTATCAAGAGAAATATGTGATGCACACCCAATATATAATTCCCATTATTCATAATTATTGGAATTAGTCTCTATTAAATTAAAATTCATTTTCTAAAAATTTATATCATTGACAACACTACTCAGCCCAATATTCCAAACACAAATTTTATTATTATAAATTTATCCATAATCATCTAAAAAGACATATCATTGGGTGATTATATTGTTTCATACCTACCCATCAAAGGAAATTTAATGAAATTTACCCCCACCAAAATCAAAAAACCTATCCATAATATACATTTAGTGATCTAATATCCATATTTCTCTAATAACTGAGTCTAATGGTGTATTAATCTCACAATATAGTTATTTAGGAAGGTAATAATACCGAATAAAAATAGTTATGAATCATGTATAGTACTTTAGAAATATCCTTATATAAAATCTTCACATGGATGTACTCAATAGTATTCTTTGGTATCCTAGCCATTAGGGTTTCCCAGCTAGTGTAGCCTAAATTGGGTACCAAAAAGAGTCTGACACAGGACAATCTAGGGGTACTATGATATATAATAAAACACCCCATTTTTATAATTTATCATAACCTATTAAATTATTTACATAAACAAGAGGATAAAAGGTCATCCAGTTATGGAATGAAACTACAAATTTGGAAGATTAAGATCTCAACAAGTTCCACTTTAGTAGGAATTTTAAACATAGTATTTGAGGGGTTTTATTTTTAAAAGTCTAACCTATTTTATATACATAATAATTATACTAATTTAATAATTACTAACACATGTGATATATTTACTTATCATGTTTTATTTATGTTTTTATTTAGGATTCCAATTATTTAGTTTTCAAATTCATGTTTAATACAATAAATTAATGTGTTCATACCATATTAATGTGTAATTTTTATACACAACTGATTGTTTTGTTACACACCCAAAAAATAAATGAATATCCTTAGATATATGAATTCATCATGTAAATAAGGTATATGAATTTTTCATAAAAAATATATTGTGTTATAGAAGATTGATAATCTCTATATAGGTAACTGTAGAGTGATATATATCCAACCCCTTTCCTTTTAAAAAAAGAAATAACCCTCATGGTCGGTGGGTAGTCTAACCCAATGTCCCTCTCCCTGAGGAGATTGTAATCAAGACATGATTAAATTATTCATATTTATAACACCTAATATAAAAAATATATACTCAAAATCTATTCTCTTTCACATTTCTCTAATTGCAAACTATAGTCAAGGTAGATGAAAATAAATCATTTTGAATCTGACCTATCATGTAATGTATGGATATAACACCTAGATGAGATTTATAACACAATTATTTCATAAAAATATTCACATATTGTCTAAAATTAACTAAACCTAATATTAAAGGAATAAATAAAAAATTATTCATTTTTTAAAATATGATATATCTATTCCTGAATATTTAAAAACTAAATACTAACATTATCAATTTTATAAATTAGATGGTATATTATGTATCCTCCACAATCCTGAATATAAAAACATTTATTCTCATTCATAATATGAAATTTTCAATTGATACATTGTAAAAAATATCTATTAAAATAATTTATAATTAATGAATTATACTCATCTTAATTGAGTTTCTAATATGTAAAAATTTCAAATAATTGATATAACATATACTATGAATTATTTAGATTGTTTATTATAAAAATAATTTTTATGTGGTATAAATAATATTAAATAAAATCTTTAATTCAAACTTTGAAAAACTAGGTTGAGGGTTGAACCCTCTATGAATAAAACACGAAGGGAATTCACCTTGTAAACTAGGAAAAAAACCCAAAATTTACCTTGAAGGATAGTGGAAAAAGAATTTAAAAAACATGGCCCAAAGACCCAAAACATGGAATAATTGACCCAGTGATCTGAATGTATAAACGAAGAGTGCTTCATGACCAACAGTAGTAAAACGTTGCACCACTTCCTTCTAGAGCAACTGCACAAGTGATGTTAATCAAAGATGATGTCTCCCCCTTCGAGATTTGTGATGGTTTGAAAAAATGTAGAAGATAGCCCCTTCATCCCAAATTATTATATATTGGATTACTAGATGATATATGTCAATAAAATTATCTATCTATCGATCTACCCACCTGATGGTGCTTACAAGGAACCCATTGAACTGACATCATGGTCCTCCACATGAAGTGAAAAAACTCTGAATATAAATCCACAAGACTAGGAACCCATACACCGTACATTATAATAAATAATATGACTAAATTATTGGTTTCAACACACCCATAACTCTTTTGTGGTCTCCCACTTGATTTCTTTAACATGAGATGTTGTATCACCTATCAAATTCTTTGAGACAATAACTATGATCAACATGTCACCAGTAAACATAAAATAAAAAATAGATTCCTATTGGACCAAATACCAAGGAACATGTCCTCAAGGGATAAAGGTGAATAAAACTCAAAACATAAAATCACATGAACCACTTTTTTTCATTATTTCCACCTGATCCAACCAAGCCATTACTTCCCTCCTAGAAAAACATAAATATTCAGGCATATCCATCCCCACCATCTGAACACACTATTGATGATACTTAAGCAATAAAAGAAACTTTACACCCTGATGTATTATAGCACTGAGGCCACTATTATAATTGGTTGAGATTATTAATTACACAAACACCATCATCGTTCATATTGATTCCCACTTGCACAAAAAACACATTGCTGACATCACTTGAACATGCCTTCAATCTTTCTCGATGATGATGTTTCTTCCTCTATCCTTGATCACTGAGGTAACACTATCATTATTGTAAGAAAAGAAAAGAACATCCCCACCTACTTCTTTGTTGATAGAACGATCAATATTATACCAACATCAGATCTAGAATAGATCTAATGTGACACACAAAAATCCATGGGGAAGATGAGAGGTAACAAGTTTGGGCAATAGAGATTTCCAATTCTACGAGAGTGAGTGGAAGAAAACACTTTGAGGTTTGTTGGGGAAAAAAGATGCTACAATTATCCCTGTCTCTAATCTATTACAAAGTATCCCACCCCCCGACTAAAAATCCTTATAAAAATAAAATTATTCCCAAAAACCTAGTGGCACCGCCATAGATGAATGAATCATGGTCTATTGATGCATTTTTCTCCACTCAGTGCTGCTTCTAGATCACACTATGGAAAAATAGTTAAGATTTCATAAATCGTGTTGTTCATTTATTAGATAAAAACATATTGATTCTATGTGGATCCCATATTAGATACCACTAATTGGATTTATAGCTTCATCATAAGAACAAATTAAGCTAACAAAAATCCAGATATGTTATCAGTATATCCTTGATAGAATCAACATGTAATATTAATGAAGAAGTAAAATATTTATACCTCAACAAAAATAACCTCTATATTCAATATTTGACATACTACTATTGATATTTATCGCTAGAGACATAGATGAAATCCTCCTTCTATTACGGGGATTAAACCATCTAAATGATCACAGAACATTTATTGAGCTTCCCAAAATGATGAACTAGCATTGGAACCTTTACCTGGTGAAAAAATATATCTCATTAGTAATAGAATACTATAATGATTTCATATAATCATTAATATCCAATAGAAGGGATTTCAACCTGTATATGTCAATCCTTAAAATGTTTCATTTAATTCAACACATCAACCATATTTAATATATCAACATATTTTTATTTCAATTTGGATTATTCATTGAATCAATTTAGTTAATTCATAAATTTAAACCTTCCATAATGGATATACTTTAAACCATTTATAATGAATTATAATCTATTAAACATTATAGGAAGATTCAATAACCTAAATTTGTTTGTATTTTTTAGTTCTCATACAATAGTTACTTACTTTGATTTGATAGTATAGTTTCTCCATGATGGCACATTATACCCTTACTACTAACCGGTGGCCTCTGGTGTATAAAGAGATGTATTGAGGTCTTGTAGCTCTATGTTGAATTGATAATTATTATCTGTTTTTTCTTATTTTTGGGAATTTATGTAGAAAAAAAGATATATTTCACAACCTACATTCCATTTGGGGCTTCTTTGATTGGAGGTGTATTCCTATATGAAAGGGTTATTTCCATATGTTTTCCTCTATAAAGAAATTAATAATAATGAATGGGGGAATAGTTCAATTCCCCTTAATATATGTTTGAAATTAATCAAATATTGAGATGTTCATTTTTATCTCTTTAACCATAAGAAAACTGAATTACTTATTTGGATTTGAGTTATTTCCATTAATTGGATTTTATAAAATTCTTTAATTTTATATGATATTTTCTCTATCATATGTATTCCAATAGATATGGATAAATCCACAATGGAAGCTCAGTTAAGATTTATATCTAATAATCTCATAGAGATTTATTTAGTTTATACACTAACTAGTAATGTTGTTTTCTCAATTGATAAAAATGATATTAATCTTTAGATAAAGTATGAGGAAATCCCTTTTTATGTTTCCATAAAATTTATTGGACATATTCAAGATAATTTCTATAGGAATTAACTTTGTTCCTTCTACTCCTAATAGGGGAATAATAAGAGGTTTTGAGGGATGAACTAATGGATTATGAATTCTTATCGATTAAGTTTGATTTTTTTTAGAATTCTCAAGTATATAAAATTTTAGTAAATTAGGAAGGTAATATTAATTAGGGTTGGTAGTTATCCATTGATTATAAGGAGGATTATCGTTAAAAACATGATGAAGGAGTATATAATTATGAAAATAAAGAATATGATATTTTGGATCATTCACAGAAAGTGAAAGTTGTTGATGTTAGGGGAACTCAATTGTATGAAAAGTAAGTGATGATTCAGTCTATTATGGTTGTATGTGGGGATAAATATTGGGCATCTGGAAATTATTCTAGTTTAAATAACCCTATAAATCTTCTTATCATCAGTCGACATGGTCTAATGAAATAAAGTTACTCTAGGGGTATAATTGAATGATAATGAACTCATATTTGATGAAAATGGTCATACTTATAATGTTGTAATTTCTTTTATGGATTCCCTTATCGTTGGTATTGGGGTTGTATAATTTTATGTTGATAATAATAATTATAAATATGATTAAAAAATAAAATAAAATGGTGATCATCAATTATTAAATGAACTCAAGATTAATTATTCTAGTGGATGCAAAAGAAAGAATTATTTTGGATGTTTCTTAGGGGTTGTGGTCCAAAACCTATGAAGGGAGCCTATATTAAAGTGTTATTATGATGTCTATGTTTTTGGAGAAGAATGGAGAGGAACTATAGAGTAACATGCCTTTTATTTATAAGTTTTTATAGGAAAATTATTCTTAGTAGGCTAGTGTTAGGGATATTGATTGTCAACATTATAATGATTTTGTGTTGGGTGCTTCATATTAATCACCATATAGAATTGTTGGATTATAAAATAGTAGGTAAGATGCATGTTATTTTTTCCAACCATGGAGGATCCAAAATAAAAAACAACCCTCTGTATACATTGTAGATGGAATAGAGGGATTGATTATTAAACCAAATCTTGAGCATGATGTTGTACAGAATAACTCTTTCACTCAAATTCATGCACTCAAGTAGGGATACAAACTATAAATAGACACACAAAAATTTAACATGGTTCATTCAGGTTGACCAACATCCACTAAAAAGGCAGCACATAATTTATTATTCAAACATGAATAACATAGATCAAAAATACTCCATGATTTTTCTCATATAGTAGTACCCATATGTATAGAAGTGTTAGAGAAGAAGACTTTAAATTATCCACAACAAGTCTTTTTTTGGTGGCACCAAACCCATTAAAATTCTTCTTGGATGACAGAAAACACTATAATGGGTTTCATATTTAATCCACCTACCATGAGGTATTTATTATTTTCATCAACATTCAATAATATCAGACTTGAATAAAATACCAAATGGCTACTCAAATAATTATTCCTACTACCGATGACTTCCTAATGCTTATAGGATCCTCATGTTTAAGATATATTGATCAAGTCCAAAAAAATTGGAACTAGATCGTTGTAGCTCCATTCTTTCCCATCGGAGGAGGAACAAGATCCCATGTCTAATTTTGATGTAGTGAACACATTAATTATTATATAACAGACTACCACTGCTTCATTTAGTTATTATCCAAAACATCTGGATAGATATCTAGAACACCATCTTCAATAACTTAATGATCAAATATAATCATTTAATCATATTTTTAAGGTCTCTATATGTTCTATCATTTTATATATATGGAAATATTCTCTTTTTAAATAGATTCTCTACATGTATTAGTCTCATAATTCAAAAAAATTAAAACAAATTCCCAAATAAATTTCATTATAAGAAATTAACCATGGATAAAATTCATGAATCCATATTTTATGGTTATCCAATAACCAAGATTATCTAATACTCCAAGAGATATAAGGTTCTATTGAAAAAAAATTAAATATCGTTTATTTGTAATGAGTTGAGTTATACCTTGATGTATTTTTAACTGTATTGTTCCAATTCTTCTCGCATGGAAATGGTTGTTATTTCCCATAACCATGACACCTTAATATGAATCATTGATATTGTAAAATCAATCATGGATCATGGATATATGTAATGAATAATTTGAATCAAGAAACCATCCTTTTGAATGGTTGACTGTTGAGGAATCAAGGAACTCAGTATCATAAAAATCCTTTATTTTATGCACAACATTAACCTTTTTCCCATTTTTGGGGAAATAATTCTTCTAGTTCCCCTTTTTAGGACATTAGGCACACTAATATATTGCTTTTTGGTGATATATAGACTCACCTATTGACTTAAATCGTGATTCACTTCTTCTAAATACTTTAGTCATCCTCCCTGATGATCTTTCTTTAGTTTTCATTAATTCCCCAGAAGCAGAATATCTATAGGAATACTTTTCCTTCCATATATACTCGTTTTTAACGAATTAATTTCATAAATCAACAAATTTTATCTCATATATAACATACAACAATATTATAGTAAGATGATCATAACTCTATGGTAGAGCGTTTATAAATAGAAGTGTATTATCTTTATCACCAATCATTACATACAAAATTTTAAGATCTACCATGATTTTATTAAAACAATATAGGTAATTAATTATGGTCATACCTTACTTTTACTAAAATATAAAGAATAATTTTTTTGGAATACTCATTTTTTTTATACATTTTTCCATGTACTTCTTCTCCATAACATTTCACAATCATTTCAAAGAAGTTTATGGCATCGCATTGTATTTATAATCATTAAACAAACAAACCTGAATTGTAAAGTTAGTCTAATAGATGATTCTCATCCAACAAACATAAAATATGTTGATGTAGTTTTCTTATGAAGTGATATCAAACTCTAATTGAGTATTAAAATTTAAAACATCACATTTCTTCATTTTGAAATTATTTATTCCATCGAATTTCTCAACCTCATATTTTTTATTGGAATCCTAATTTATAGGTACTAAACTACTTATAGTCCTCATATATGTATTTTTAATAGACTCATCTTGTGGTACCATACAAGTTTCATCTTAAGGATTCTCCATTAAAAAATATTATCATAATTTAAAAATATACTTCTCTAATGAATCTAGAATAGTAAAAAATGATAAAATTGAATTTAGTTTCATAAATCAGACCGCAAATGAAAGCCATAAATTTCTTCCCAACTATTAAAAAAATATAAAAAAATCACAAAGAAATTTTTTTCCATGTCACGAACTTCTCTGAAAAATGAATTATAACTTTTTTTAAGATAAACAAATGGAACACCGCTTTTCCCCTCTTTTAAATTGAACAATAACAACATGACAAAATAGACTTCCTATATTTCCATGCCCATCACATGAATCCTCCCATTTCCCCTTTTTCATAATTCTCAAAAAATATAAAAACTAATTAATAGGAAAAAATTGAAATCAGGCATGAGGCTAGGTTGCAAACACAAGCTTTGTGCGGATGGGATACAATCACAATCTTCAAGAATGAAGAAAAGAAATGATATGGTTAAAGTCCTTCCAAGGGGTGTAGATCATAGGTATCATCATCGAAAAGAGAGAAAATCACAGTTGGGTTTTATAGATGCATAAAATGGATAGTTTCAAGGACTTCATCATTGGAAAGAAGTTTCAAAAAGTGGTACTGCGATTCTTTCCAAGGTAATCAAACTCACTTATCTGATACAATTTCTTGTTTAAACCCAATATTTACCTCAAATTTTTTCACACAAGTATGGAAAAAAATAGATACACAAATAAATAAGATGGTTTAGTCAGGGTGGACTACATCCATCAGAATGGAATCTTATATTTTATTATTCAAATCGGAAGAACAAGAATTACTAATTTACCATGGTTTTTCTCATATAGGGTAACCTAAATATATTTTAGTGGTAGTGTATAAGACTTCAAATTTGGTCACAAAAATTACTCTCTAGGAGGAAAAACCCCCCTAACCAAGTTATTCATGTGTGGAATCAAACACTATAGTGATCCTCCTTTAGTATCCACCTACCATGAGTTAGTGATTATTTTCATCCACATTCAACACTTTTCCTGTTAATGCTCAACATGAAATTGAATCTTCAAAATCAGATTCTATAAAATTTGAACAAAAAATCTAAATACTATAAGGTATTATTCCAATCTCATTAAAAATATCTTGTTTTACTATCTATAAGTGATGGAGCTAGAGAATCTGACTATTTCGAGATAGTTATGTCTAATTTCAATGACTTGTCTCGTGTTAAATCATAGGTTACTAAGTACAATTTCATTAACAGGGTGGATTTAGAGATAGTGGAGACAATTAATACTAGTGTTTCTATTTTAGATAAATCACATTTGTTATACTATTTTTTGGAGACATGATTTTTATATGAGAGGCCTTTATCCAAGCAGTATGATTTTTCCACTGATAATGTGTATGATTTTTAGATCAATTTGAAGTCTCCAATTTGTGTGTTTTTGTTCTGGGTAGATCCATATATTTTTTGGTTTTATTCAATATTTGAAAATATAACTTATTCATTTAATTTGGGTTTTTCATATATCCTTCATTTAAAGGATGCATTTTTTAATTGGATTGAATTTTTTGTGTTATGTTTTCAACTTAGTTTTAGATTTTTAGAAGTGTTCTCTATTACTGATATTTATAGGTTTCATTACTATATGTTGTAAAATATCATGGGATTTCATAATTTTTGAATGTTTTGTATTTTATAGAAGAATGTGACTTGGTAATTCATGTATACTTTCAATTTTCATGATGTATGTGGTGGATCTCTTCTTACATGATAAATTGGGTTAAGAAATTCAGTTTTTAAAGACTTAAATTGAATGTCGATAAAATGTTCGGGTTTAATGGAGAACTAAATGAAATTTTTGAGGTTCTATAACTACATGTTTTACATGTTTGGTTATTATCATGGTTTAGAGATTTGGTGGTGGTTTTGAAGTGGGCATGATCTTATTTCATTAGTATATTATGTTGCTTATTTCTCACTAGATGTTTTTTTCTTGTTAACTATATTTGGATTGCATACCATTGTATATTTTCCTTTCATTAAATTTAACGTGGGTTCCAAACCTATGGTCCAACATGTTTCCATAGTAAATATTAATTAAATATTTTAATTTTTTAAATTTAATTTTATTAACAAAAAAATATTGAATGGTTTAAAAAAAAAGAATATTCGGTGTTAAGGGGTTATAAATCATAGAAACACCACATTACCTTTGGTATAACATTTTTTATACCCCCCCCCCCCCAATATATGACCAAAACCAAGATAACACGTTAAATTTGATGCCCAGATGTCATGTGTCTTGAAATTTTCTTTTTTAGGGTGGAAATTACCCTTCTATAAACAATACTTCTATAGTATACATCATTGTATCATTTTCATTACTACTATAGTACCTACTATAGTAATTCTATAGTACCTATGAACCAAACACCAAATGGGGGGTGGGGTTGAACTTCTGACCTCATACGGTCTCATGGGACACCTTAACCATTGAGCCAAGACCACAATGAGAATTGATATAAAAAATAATATTAAATTTAATTATTAAAATATATCGAATTTATATATTATTTAAATATCATTCACATAATATTTGTAAATTTACCTATATGTTTTTATTTAATCTAAAATATGTATTCATTAAATAATTAATAATATTTTTAAATATATAACTACTATTATTTAAAAATAATTAATTCTTCTTAATAATATATATGATATTTTTAATATTATATACATTTATTGATTTATTAATATTATAAACATTTACACTTTTCATTTATCTCTTTTATGTATACATATAATTATTTATGAATAAGGTTGAATAGGGGTAGTTTATGTGATTCAATTTCTTAGTCTGTTTGGAAATCTAGGATTTCAAACAATAGAATTTGATCTTGATTATTATTTCAATCCTCGTGATGTGTTTTTCCCATTAATGATATTGGATGTTTCAGATGCCTCCATTAATGTTTAGGTGGTTTGAGATGGTGTTAAGAAAAAAAATTATGTTTCTTCAAAAACTCTTTTTTCTTCTCTAAATTCATGATTTGATATATTCATTAAAATAAAAGAGTTACTATAAATGGATAATTTACCCTTATGTAGGAATATCATGGAATTATATTACAGAGGATCATTGAGTGAAGTAATTCAATTATTCTTCTCCCAATACTTTTGTTGGAGAGTTAATCTTGAAACATTTAGGAATTGAAAAAATGACTTCTACAGATTTGGGGCATTGAAGGACGATTGATTACTATGATTGGAATGGTATTTTCAGGTTTTATTCCTTAAAATAAAGACAAATTAGTATGTTTTTGGATTGGATTTTTTTCCAAATTAATCATGGATTCATAAAGATCTAGGATTGTGATCACTTGATTAATCCATGTCCGGATAAAAATTAATGAGTCAAGAATGGATGTGAATTCAGAGTCATGGTTGGTTATTTTGGAAACCTCAAATCCATTGGGATGTTAACTCAAGGGTTGTGGTTCCCATTAAAATATTAAAGTAAATTGATCGATCTAATATATGTATATTTTTCATGAATAATGTTTTAAATTGATCTTTTTTATAATCTTCATAATATTGTTCTTCTATTTGATTTTTAACATCTGCTAGAGTTAAGTATAAATAATTAGAAGAGGACCATTTTCGAAAGAAATTTTAAAAGAGTTTCTTGTTCTGTATATTTATTTAGTAGTAATTTAAAATTCATTAATTATAGGACATATGGGAATTATATTATGCAATGTAAATTTTAATTTCTTGATAATGGATGTTATTCTATGAATGGATTGGAATTTAAGAAGTAAGTGTCTGGATCAGAAAAGATTCATAATTCTAGGAAGTGTGAGTAGTCTATGGTTAATAAAGATGTAATTTTTTGGGTAATATTTTATTTTGTGGGGAATGTGGTATTAAATCTTGGGGTGCCAGCTCAAGAAAGTTTCCCTAGTTAGTAACCTCATTTTCTTCTAATGGAAGACCGATCTAATAGAGTTTCTAAGGATGAAATTATAAATTATGGGTTTATACTGAATGATTAAGTGACCATTATGGATGATTCTAATAATATTATTATGTATGATCATCATGATCTTGATTTTGAGAATAAATAGTCATAAAGTGAAATTTATATGCCAAGGTTGGATTATTTTCAATTATGTTGGGAGCAAAAACTGGTGCTTTTAAAGGGCCGCAAATTTAAAGATAATGTTGCTTTACCTTTGAGCCCTCAACTTAGAAATTATTAATATGTTCCTTTTATGCATCATATTTAGAGGTCTCATGTTGTAGGGGTTTTTCTTGCTTCAACTGCATTATTCAGCTTCCACGATGTATCTAGTACCTTGTTAGGGATTGTGGTCTTTAAAAGAGATGATTTTCCTTCTCTATTTAAAAAGGTGTGTTTTTTTGGGAAATATACCCTCTTAAATTAGGAAAATGATGGTCACTAGACTAAATGAGAATTTAAGATTACATATGGATTTATCTCATGTATTTATAAAATTCTGGATGTTTCTGTTAATTATAATGTGGTACCAATAGAAGCATATCATGTGGTTGTTACTACTACTCCTAAAGAGATATTGTTTGAGAAGAATAATGTGGACAATATGATGGGTGTGAATCACATAACTATAGAACATCATGTAGAAATTGAAAATCTATAATGGGATTAGAATAAAAAATTATGCCATAAAACTCCTTTAGTTTTCTTACTATTCAAAGTTAGGTTGTCCAACCTATGAAAGAAAAATATGGGTGTGGAGGTCATGGTGGATACAGTAGGCTCCAAAAAGGTCGATCCTAAGTACATTAACAGGAAACATGAAAATAAGGTTGATGGGGAGGAGTTATCCCACCTCAACATAAAGGATACCTATATTAAAATGGACTTATTGAACAATAAAGAAGAAGGCAACATCCTTGTGGCTGGGGTTCTCTACTTTCTCAACATAATATGAGCCTTCACTCAAAGGCTAAGGATGTGGAGAAACAATGCCTCGTTCCAAATCCCAAATCGTTCCTTAGTGGTCATTTTTTTATTGAGGGTAGGTTTTCTTTATCGATCCCCTTTCCCCTATCCATTGTTTTTTTATTTTTTTTATCAAAAATAACCAGTATCCCAACCTATTTTGATAATTATTTATGACTATAATTATTCATTAATATAATTAATATACTATTTTTGAAAAATATTTATTCATTAAATGAATAATTATATAATTACCTATATAAACGAAAATTTTAGAACTAATATAGTCTAGTTACATAAGGTTAACCCTTTATATTTCATCTGGTTACCCTTACATATCATGATTTTATTTTTTCTGTCTATAAAATAGATAGAGGTATTTTAATTATTCGTAAATTTAGTACTTCTCCCTACCCTGAAGGCATTTGAAATTTTTATTAATTATAAAACATTATTTTTAATTGGGTTTAGTGGGAAACCTTGCATTCTTATAGGGTTTTAGGTATAGTTTCGATACATTTTCAGATGACCCAGTGGGAAAGAGGCATAAGGCTTGTACTTTCAAAACCTTTTTCTGGCTCCCCTTTATGTGTTTGTTCTTATTATTGCAGTTGGATTCCCAGAACCAACCTTGATTGTATTTGATTATATATTATTCATTATTAATTATTTTTTATTATCACATTATTATTGTTTCTTTGCATGATATTTTAATGTGATAAAATCCTAATAATATATGTCTCACTGAAAGATCATAGCAATTACCCGCGACGATGAGAACCTAGTGGGGACATGACATTATTCTTGAATCTTCTTTTATGGAATGATGATATTTTATAACATGACATATAAAATATAGGATACTATGGGTAAAAGGCTCATAATAAATTTAATCACCTTATCATGGTGTTCATCATTGGTATTCTCCAATATAAGAGGTTATGAGAACAAACCAATCAAGTAGGAAATACACATTTCATTTTTCATTGGATGCTTATCTATGTGGATGTGTGTATTGATCTAGGTAATTTCTGATCATCATTAGTGAATATGATTAATTTTTTATTTATATTTATTTATAAAAATCATAACTACATATTCTTGTGACCAGGTATGATGATTTGGGTATGTTCAGATGATATAGGATTAATGAATACTGTGAGAAAATATTTTTCCCATCAGTCCTGTAATGTAAATTAATATCATAAGGTATTTTATAGAATATTACTGCCTACATAAATCCATAAACATATAGTTATTTAAGAGAGTAAAATTATATAAATTCAAAGAAAGAGCATCAAGCATATAGATTGATGGAAATGGTATGCAACCTTCTTTATTTGAGATATCACAAAAAACACCGTTAATGTTGTTTATTTTTTCAATGGTAAATTATTAATGGATTCCCATTACTAATGAACCTTTGTGATGAGAGTTCTTCACTAATGTAATTTCATAGAAAATGGCATCGCAGTTATTACTTTTATGATGGGCCATCAAAAATAACTATTTTTATATCATATGTGGCATCCATCGAAAATAATATCTTTATGTTTTCTTAAATAAAAAATTGTGATGACCCATCCAAAATAAAAATTATTTTTGTGATGGGAAATGGATCCATAAAAAATAAGACGAATAAATTTTTTTAAAAAAACAATATCAAAAATTTTAAATATCCATTTCAATTTTCTATATTTTAAAAAAATTCAAAAAATACAAAAAAATAAATTTTATTTAATTTTTTTCAAAAAATAATAAATACAATAAAAAGAAGCATAACATTTTTACATCACTTCACATATAATATGTTCATGATCCCAATATACATAATAGTAGCAAAAAACTATGGACCATTAAGGTGTATTAGGTGGAGGAGGATCACATGAAGGGTCGGGAAAAGGAAACTTCATACCAACATCACACGCATGTTATCACATATATTCCAATATATACTCATCTCAATAATGATACTACTCACACTTCTCCTCCATCTCTCTCTCTCTCTATGAATTCACTATATTATATCACCCTAAGATCTCGACCTCTCCATGTATTGTATAGTGGATGAAAAATATGACTCCTAATGATCTCCTTTCGAGAAGACCATTGAAATCATATAAGTATAATAAAAACAAGTATGTGTAAGTTGTGAACCAATACTGAACACAGAACCTTTTATGACCCCATGAAAATTAATATTTATCAAAGCTCCCACATCATCACATGAATCTCATGTGGAATTAGTTTATATCTTGGATTTACTCTCTCATGAATGAGAATTTTTATCTTCATACTTTTCATTCAAATATAATTAGAAATTTGAATAGAATTAAAATTAAAATTCATAAAAAAATAAAAAAATGTTATCCACAATATAGAATTTTCAGTCACCGAAATTCTATCCTATATAGATATCAGTGTAGTTATTCTTGTAAACATTGAAATCAAAAATATATGGGTCTATATAAGACTGTAAAATATTAAAAATGTTTTACATTTATATTATATATACATTAAAAAATAATATAACTTATAATAAGTCATCAATGTATACCAAATGTGAAAATCCTTTCTTTATGTGTTACCTCCTTCCTTCCAAGGATCTAACATAAATATGATGACCTCATCTTAAAATTATCTCCCAAAAAATAGAAGCATAATCTATCACATACATTAGCTGTGATATATTAAGGAAGGTGGGAGGTACAAGATTTGTTAAAAGTGTTAGAGAATCTATATCTATGACATTCTTTATGAGGTTGTGTAAAAATTAAAAAAAAGGTTCACAAATAAAAATCTATTATTCCATCCCGATAGGATCTATTAGGTGATCATCAATTAGAGATTAGAAATTTTGTAAGAAAATTAAAAAAGTATTACTAATTAATTAAATTTTTTAAAAAATATTATTTAATAATTCCTAATCCATTCAGTTAACATTTGATAATGCCTTATAATGAAAACCTTATACCATGACACCCATGTCTTAAAAAAATTATTTCTTAAAATTACACTGTCATGTACAGTAGCTAAATGTGAAATTCATTTTAAAAACAAATATGAATATTATTACCCAAATTGTAAAAAATAACTTAAAATAAAACAAATACCTTAAAAAATTGAACATGGAAATATTAATGAGGATCAAAATCAATTGATTAGCGTCCCTCTAGAACACAATATGGAATCATAGATCATGTTAGGCTACACCAACATCAAATAGGTGAATCATCCAACAGATCATCTGAATTAAACTCATCATTGGGAAGTCTGACGTCAGCAAGAGAACAAAATAGATCATTAAGAGCATCTCGTACCATCTGAAATAATTTATCTTACCTATAAAAAAAATAAATATGGATATAAAATATAAAAAACTATTAAACACCATAATACAATAATATTACCTATATATAATTATTAATACATATGTCAAATAAAAAAACACCATAATATAATAATTACCTATAAATAAATACCATAATAAAATAATCTACCTTGTAAATATTTGTTAATAGTGCTATAAAATATAAAAACTAATAAATACCATAAAAATATAGTATTCTTACCTATAAATAATTGTTAATACAAATATCAAATATAAAAAAAATAAATATTGGCATTAGGTAAGGAACATAATAGATCATTGGGTCTATCCATCTAAAATAAAAAACATTTTTGTAAATAATATTTACTACAATATCAAATTTAAAAAACTAGTAAACAACTGAATATAATACATAATTTGTTATCTTCTTACTCATATTAATTGAGTATAATTTATTCCTATTCAACATTAGTATCATCAAAATCCCTAGGAATTTCAATTTTATTATCCCTTATTACTACATCAAGATTATCAATATCATCATTCCTTAACTGGATGGTTTCATTATTGAAATTTATATCTTATTGGGTAAGAGATATATTTGGGGATGTTTCATTAAAATTTTAATACGTTTCACTTTGATAGAACCATTTTCATTTTCATGTAAATGAATTTCTAGAGATTTCATTTTTATTACACTCCACTTGTCATAAAAATATCATGAAACATCACAGTAATTTTCAAAATAAATTTGATATGATCGATGTTCCCACATAAATGGTTCATCTGATGAAAGAATATTATTGCATTTTATTTAAATCACTTCATGTCATTGATTAACTCGCATTTCTAAATATTTATGATACCAATTACATTTAAATATTGTAAAATAAATGGGTCTTATATAATTTAATTCAATTATTTCACCAATAATTCCATAAAATTAAACTCCAGTTTCTTTGTTATGAGATCCTTACTAAAAAACACCATTATTCATTGAATTATTTTATTCACCAAATGTGAATCTATTAAATCGTAACACATTATCTAAATACCCATTAAAATATTTTATGAATTTGGATGGAGTTTGTTTTGGTACACATAATCAAAATTGTATTTTAAATTCATATTTTTCTTGCTTGAAAGAAATAAAAATTATTAATAAGACATACCATTAAAAAAATCCTTGTTCCACCAAAAAAAATGAATTACCAGTATTTGAAGCCAATATGAAAAATTATTTCAATGGTTTTTTAATGATCAATAAAGGTAATTTATATATTTCTTTTTATACATTATTCATATAGTCTACAAAAAAATAATGTATATAAATATATCTGTTATAAAAATTTAAAACAAATAATAAAACTAGTACTTACTTCATAAATAATTTTATTTATAAGAAATTATATAGAACATATGTATGATATTTATGAATTTCATCATCTAAAATCCATTATTAATGATATAAACCTAAACCAAGATCATGCTGATTAAGAAAATATAGTATATGGTCTATGAAATCATAAAAATTGTCCTTATTTTGAACTATTTTATATATTTTGAATGATATTCTTAATGAAAATAATAAGTGTAGAAATTTAAAATTTCATCCTCTAAGTACCATTCTTCAATTGACCATTAAATTGATGTTTGTTGAATGCTTTATTCTTTAATTTTTTCACACATCTATTAAACTATTACATCATTTAGAATTATACAAACTATCCAAATTTAGATTCATATGAATAATATAATATTAAATGTTTCATTGATTCAAATAAGTTCAATGAGAATATTTTATCCAATTTACATAAAATTAAAACAAATATTTTTTCTACACACTCAATGCATCATAATTTGACGTTTCTACATAAAAATGTCGAAAAAAATATTATATTTCAATCAGAAATTCATATATTTAAGCACTGAATATCCCTTTAAGACAAAAAAGAAATAATATTTATATTACGACATGTATGACATGTCTTTTTAACTTAGTAATATATCCATTTCTAACTCAATGAGATAAATTATAAGCATAACCATCTAATATCCTCAAATCATTAATCCATTGACATGTAATTAAATGAATATCTTGAGAATGTGCATAAACAATTTTTTCCCTCATTAAACTATGTGATCTTTCATTTTCAGATAATTCATGTTTAGGACATCTTCAAATTTGGAAAAATCTAACTATTCCTTCAAATTATCTTTGGTCATACCTAGGGGATTCAAAAACATAAAAAAAATATATTATAAAAATGTTATTCTCAATATTCATTATATATAACATCTAAAAAACTAAAAATAAGACCAATATGATAGGATCCAATAAATATTATATTTTATCAAATTATTATCTCTCCTATAACAATTTTTTCATATATAGTAGATCCAAATGTAATTGGAGTTAATTCGGTGACAAAATAATTTACCTAAATACTTTGAGATAACAACTATAGATTCGTCTCCTTCAATTATACCTATGGTAAAAAAATTGTATTCCTTCAAAAAAGGTGATACAATTGAAGAAATACTAGATGATAGTCAAAAAAACTAGTTTTCCCCCATTGCTAAGAAAAAACACACTTTTTTCTCATCTATGCACTATGGATATGATTTTCAACCATGTTTAATCCATCCCAATGGCATACCACATTCTAGAAGTTTATTCATCATACACATAAATGAAACCATAAGTATAAATTCTAATATATAACTATATCAAGAGTAGTTACACCATTGTTTCATAATTAAGTTAACTTATCAATTAGTGGATTCAAATAAATATTGATACTCTTCTTCGACTATCTTGGAATTAATATAACCAAATATATATATGTTTACATCATTATCATTCATGGAGGTGTGTTATATGGAGTAATGAATATAGGCTAAAAAGAATATTTAATATTGTAATCACAAAATGGGAAAAAACTATATGTAGAAAGATTCAATCATGTGTTAAGAGGTTCAAAAAAAATATGACTCATCTATTAAAAGTGTTTCCATGAATCACCATCACATGGATGATTTGAACATTCATTAATTGAAATATTTTATTTATTCCATTTCCTCAAAGAATATTTCTCATGGTACATAAATAAACTCTATAAATGGAGTGTAATTTGAAAATACATCAACTGTTTCATTGGAAATATGGGATTTCATTATTGTGAAACTTTTTACCGAGATTATTCACATGTTGGAATGTTACCTAAGGATTCACACTCACCATAATATAACACTAGTTCATTTCAAAACGAATGGATCTTCTGATAACTAAGACCCTTATTATGGACCAACCTCTTACTTCGATAGAAACATGCAAGTAATGTATTTCTATTAGAAAAAAATGATTTAATCCATGAAAATGTATGATCAAAAACACTATTTTACATCAAAAAATATGATCTAATATCCATAAATCTTGTAACAGCTTCAATTTTACTTATCTAGAATACCGAAAATTGGGAATCCTCGGTAGATTTCAACAAATTATAAAAGTGAGATGGTTATGATTTAGAGTTTGGAAAATTAATCTGAGTTTTTATTTCCAAAATAGATGGTCCAATTTCCAAATTTATTAAATTCTAAAATGATGGGTCCAAAAAAGAATTTATATTTTATACTAAATTTTGATAAAAAAGTTGATAGAAAAATAATTATTCTAAAATCCAAAATATAATAGATGAATTCTATCATTGTAAAAAAAATTAAATCTTTTAATATAACATTTCTTACATCTACATTTCATTTTTCCTTCATTAAAAATCTAGAATTTGATGATGAAAATGATATAAATACTTCAAAACTCTCACTATATATAGAAATAATATCAGATTCATTGAGTTTTTTTTAATAATTTATCTAATCATGATCACATTATAGAAACTAGTGTCTACTTTATGAGTCTATAGTTATCTAAAAATAAATAAGATTAAGAATAATTATTACTCGTTTTGAATAATTACAAATTATTATTATAATTCAATTTTGGCTAAATATAACTACATATCACGATTTTTTACTATTTTTTACTAATTATTGGAACTATTTTTAAATTTTTACTAATTATTATAATTTTTTAATAATTAATAAAAATTATTTATTAATTACAAGTGATGTTTTAATAAATATTATAAATTTATAATAGTTTTGTTTCATGAGTTTACATTCATAGTTTCTCCCAAATTATCATAATTTCCTCATATTGACAAATTATTAATGATTAGTAATAATTATTTAAATTATTACTAATTTTTTTCTTAATTATTGTGAATATTTAAAAAAAATTAGTAGTTATATTTTTATACATTTTATTAAAAAAAAATTGATAATTATTAACAAAACAATTTTTATAAATATTACTTGATTTTTATAGTTATTTCTTTCATTAAAACATATTTTATAATTTTTTTATGAAAAGGGTTTTCTCATAAAAACATTTTTTAAAACACTTTCCTCAAATTCATTTTCACACCATTTTTATAAAATAATAACTTATTATTAATTTTAAACATTATATAAATATATATTACTTGATTTCTTAATCAAATAGATATATATTCATCAAATATATTTTTACACATTTTTTCAAACAAATATACTTATCAAAAATACACACACACATATTAAAAAACATAAACATTTTTTTAAATGTTTTTACATGTATATTAACAAGTTTATATATGTATATATATATATATATCCAAACATCAAAAAAAAACTATATTCACAAGTTTAAAATAAATCAAAACCAATCATAATATAACAATAAAACATGGTTTATCATCGCAACTATAATTCATGTAATACTATAATTCATAATAATTTATATCATCATAAGAATGATTTAAAAACAATCATAATAGGGAACAAAATTCAACAATTTCGTTAAAACAAATTAAGCAATGTTCTCATCTAGAAATACTATATATATATATATAGACATGTTACACATAATTATATTTATCTATATATAAGTCTAAAAATATTCAATTTTTATATATACATACATATATATGTTTAAAAGGATGAATTTCTTATAGATATACATATATAAATTGCAATATTTTTCAATAATCTATATATATAACATATATATGTTATTACATATATGCATGGATTGAGGGAGATGTTAGTAGTTGCAGATTCACACAAGGAACTCATGCACATCAAGAGTTGGAGGGGTGGAATGATATCTCAAAATAATCAAATACGAACACTTAAATGAAAAAAATATCTTAAATATAAAGGATAAATGGTGATAAAAATACCTCAAATCAATAATAATCAAATTGTGTGGATCTAAATCATGTAGTATTCAATGGTGGATACCCAAATTGAGAATAATAAACCATTAATAACCATAAACACCTAATTAACCATAAAATGGGTAAATTTATGGAACTAGGTGTTGAGAAAACTAATTTATACAATAATTAAAGTTAAATTACAAAAATAATTACAGATGAGATAAGAGGAGTCCATACCTAGGATATTTAAACCAAAATTTGAATGAAATCTGCTACTATATGAAATTTTGGGATCCGGTTGTTAAAGGTTTTTGTGACCTGAGGATGTGTGCGATGGAGAAAAGAATTCTGGGAGAGGAGAAGAAAGGTTCGTGTAAATTTTATAAAATATTTTTTTATCTTGTTAATAGAGAAAAACTTTAATCTATCACAAAAAAGTAATTTTTGGGAAACTTTTTTGTGATGGATAATGAAATTAGTCACTAATAATCTTTAACGATGACTAATAATGATGGATGAAATAGTCTATTACTATTATCCATCTCTAATAAGTTTCTAGTTGAATGTAATGAATTCATGATAAATTTATTTTTTTATTGGAAATGTTTTTCATTTAAAATAATGATAAAAAAGATTTATTATGACAGAATGTGTTGTGTGTCCCAAATAGTGTTTCTATGAGAAAATTTGTGATGAAAGTCTTCCTCATCACCAATACCCCATCACAATTAACCAATGTTAAATAATTATAAGGGGATTATATTAAACTATAAGAATTCATGATATATTAGATTTCATTGTGAAATTAACTTATTTTTTCCTCTGGGATCCATGGTGTATTGAAAGATGCTAACCTTGGACTTTATATGGTTATGACTAATACCATAGGGAAAGAGGCCAAGATGGTCACATATTATGTTTATCTAAAAAATCAGTAAAATAAAATTATTGAATTTAATAGGTCAGAATAAATAATTTTTTTTCAGGTTTAGTTGATCATAGTAATTTAATCACATGTCATTCAGAAGAATAGTCGAGATAAATAATTATTATTTTTATTATTAATTTAAATGTGTGTAAAATATAATATTTATTATATTTATCATTGAATAATGATGTCACATTTATTTATTTAAATAATTATTTTTATAGTATTGATAAATGTTGATGAGGGAAATTTGACTAAGCATAATGATCCAATTAAAATGGTATAAGTGATACTTATTTATATTCTTAAAGTGTTTCACATCTCAAGCTATTAATAATAACAACGTTATTTTTAATGTACTTGAGGTAAAATAAAATTATTAACATTGGTAAAGATTTAGTGTGAAATTTTCCAACCTTAACCCAGATATATTCAATATCTAATTATTTCACTTTTGGAATTATACTTTTGGTGTTCACAAAAAATAAAGAGAGACATGATCAAGATCTCGAGAGAATTTTATCCTCCTCTTCTCTCAAAAATATTACTGACCACCAATAACTCTTCCTTTATTTAGAAGAATCATATATAGACAAACCTGAAAATATCAAGTGAGTAGGATCTCTATGATATCCCCTGAAGATTATACGGTGTCGTTCATAGATTTTGGTATATGTGTGGATCACTGGTAGAGGGACTTTTCACTTGAATACTATAACTAAATAATAGTTTAACAAGATCCTTTCCATTGAATCTTCAACAAAATATGAATTTGAAGAAAAAATTAATTCTGAATCTTCCCATAAATTAATTTTCAATTACAATTGAATATCATTCTCTTTTGGTTCTAGTGCATTAATATGGTCTTTTAATCTAATATTGTAATTGGACATGATGTTTTGGTCACGTAAGGAAATGATTAAAATTAATTTAAAATTAAAAGAATTTTTTTTTATATTGTCAATGTATTCATCCATTGTACCCAAAATCTATAAGTGGTATTAGAGGGGTCACATGTTTAATTTATAATTATTTATTATTCATTGATTTATTGTGTGTGTTCTCATTTTGTTTTAGATAAAATTATTCATTTTAATGTATATGAATCATTATATATTCTTTTATTCATTCTCGATAACATAAACAGTAATTAGTTATTGATTAAAAATAAAGAAAAATATGATTCAAACATTATAGAGGTGCCAGAGGCTCTTCCTGGAGAAAAAATACAGCACATGTCGTGTAATTAAAAAATACACATCATGTATTATTCCACATCTATATCATTCTCTATCATGAAATATATGAAAAAATCAGATCTAATATCATAATGTATTATATAAATGTGTATATCCATGCATAATACAACATAGCATGAAGAACTACTCAATAAGTAACCATTGTACATGATTTTTGGTCCATATTATCTCATAATTTAGTACATGGGGCATTCCTAAAATTCATTGTATCAAATACATGACATGGGGACTAACAAGCCATTCAATCTAGGGTTACAAGATCTTTATTTGTTGTACTCTCTGTATACCTATAACATGTACAATTTAGGGAACATTCTCATACCCAATGTATGTTTTGTGTACATGAGATGAAGATAAGTATATGTTAGGTAAAATACAACACACTGTGTAGTCTTCTTCTAAAATGGTCCTCTCAACGGAATCTTCCCATCTTCTGTGTGTCTAGGGTTTATTCATGTGATTAATATCCTCCACTTTTCTAGTGTGTATTAGAGGATCGTCATCATCTTCATCTAGATCTCGTCTAGGAGGTAGCATGGCTTGGTGATAGATTTGTTATGGTTCTGGTATGGCTTGGGATGTCTCCATCTTTCTCAGCTTGGTGACAGTGCGGCTTGGTGATGGCTCTAGCATGGTCTTCCAGTGTGGCTCTCCATTAACCATAGAGTGGACCGAAGTGTGAAGGATCTCTTTTTCCTTTCATCGTCTCTTCAACTTCATGTATGTTATTCATTTGGTGGTTTTTTGATGGCATTTAAATAGAAAGTTTTTTTGGTGGATTTGTGGCATCAACATCACTGGTGTACCTCCCCACTGACCTATCCTGAATTTTTGTAGTCTTCTTTGTTCAGACTCTGGTGAGGGTGCATCTACAATTTAGATCTGATAGGGTCCATTCCCTGAGAGATGTTTCTAGTTTATGGTGGCCCAGATCTCTTTATCAGTGATGCTCCCTCGAGTTGGTGTTGATTCATCCAGCCCTAAGTGATAATGGCTTGACTTATCATTCTTTGTATCATCTTCTAGTTGCTTATGCAGCTTCGGTGTCAATGGTAACGCAGTGAGGATCGATGCACTCTTCGGTGGAGGTGTAAAATATTGTGAAGTTTTCATGGTGAAGGGGATTTTCTGGTCTGTGATGCTATAGTGTGTGATGGTGGTGAATTTTTGAATTTGTGGAATGTATTTTGTGTGGTGTTTTTTGTGGTCCTTTGGTTCACAGTTTAAGGGTATATGTAACCAGTTCATCTACAAGGATATCCTTCAGATGAGGTTTATAGAGAGTTTTCACCTGGTCATTTTATTTAGATTTGGATGTTTGAGAGGGTATGTCATTGACATCTGTACCAAGATCGTAAATCCATTCACGGGACTGTTAGCCGAGTAGTTATGATATAGTGGAAGTCGGTCTAAATGTTTTTTATGCTGGGTGGAGGATTTTCATTGTAGACTTGAATGAGTTTTTTCCTCTGTAAAATCTTGGACCATTAATGCATGGTTTCCATTCTCATATTTGATTTCATGTTGAGTACCCCCTTTATCCCTTAAAAGTGGGGTTATGATAATAAAAAATTAATTTTCAATCTTGTAGTCTTCTTGAATTAGTGTTATTAAATTTTAAAGGAAAGAAGAATTAAATTTATAATGAACCCTATTGATTATGTGTTATTTTTTTCACTCATTCAGTTGTACATTCCATGTCATAGGATTAACAATTGTATATTAAAATTAATTATCATGTTAAAATTTTGATAAGATCACGAAGTTTCCTCCAAGTACACTTTTTTACTTAATTATTTTTAAATGAAACTAATTATGTTTAAAATTAAATATGATGGTGGTTTTAATATGATTGGATTAAATTAAGATAAAGATAATTAATTTGACTAATTAATGGTGAAATATCTTAATTAAAGAACTAATAAAATTAATTTATAACAATATTGAAAATGTAGGATCATTTCATGTTGTCTAGATGATCCTGAGATTATATTTTTCCTTTTGTAGGTGATTAGTTTATTTATATTTATTTGACTAAATAAAAATTATGGAATGTTTGTTTACCTCTTCCCTTTATTATTTAATTTCTTGTGTGTCAATGATTTCATTTATGTAGTCCCCCATCATCCAATCTATTGGATCCCTTCAACTCTATGTGAGTAAAATCTTTTATAAGGAGGGAGTTCCTGGGTGGGAGGAGATGGTCTTTGTCAAGGATTCAAGGAAATTGTAATCAAGGAGATACATATGAGAAAATAAGTATTACTACAAAAAAACCATGTTATGTTCAATGTTGTGTTTTCCCCTAGGGATGACAGTTAGTTCATCATCAAGGAGACAAACTACCCATTAGAAAATGTCATGATCACGCAATGTATTTTTTATTTCAATTAGTTTCAGGGTTAATTATTGATGTATGTTGATTATATGTGATCACAAAATAAATGAATTAAAAATAATGAAATATAGAATTAAATCTAACCAAGTTATGTGTAAATGTTTTATTAGACATGGTTAATCACCCAAGTAAAATCCACTTAATAATTACTAGTCTAGTTAAAGTAAAAAATTGAAAATTATGAATACTAGTATAAAACTACCTCAAAATAAAATATTAATTTTCATATCCTTCCAATAATTATGTTGAAAATAATATCATAGTTCAAAGTGAGTGGACAACCCAATTTAGGGTTCATTGAATTATCCTGGAACTTTTAACATAATGTTTTATGTTAACATTACATGGTTTACATGAAGTCTTGAATACCAAATAATTACATGATGTAAGTAAGATTCAAAGGTTTAAGAAATATTTAAAAAGGACTTAATGGTAGGGTTTTTCACTAAAGGGTAAAATGTACTATGTTTTAATGTAGTTGGAAAGTTACCCCTACCTAAAGACCTTCAAAATAGCTTTTAAATCCCAATTCTGGATTATTAGATGGGGAATATTTATCCTTTCCACTAAGAACATCTATGAGATGAGATATTATGAAACTAATTATTAGGGATACTAGGTTTATATAAATACTGGGAGATTAAGGGAATTTTATTAAATATAAAATTATTAATCTATTTTTGTAATAAAAAAAAATAACAAGTTATCTTCACTTAATTTTTGAAATGGAAAATCATTTGACATTGATAAGGTCATTATGATTCATACTTTAGAAGGGTAACCTTATCACCTAAATAAATTTCTTGTAATACTATAGGTGTTTTTTCAATATAGTTATCCATTAATAGAAATTGTACATGCTAGACACCCAACTTCCATAGTTCATTTCCAAATTGGCTATTTTTGAATAAGTATCTCTCATTTTAATTCAAGATTATGATTCTTTGGATGTCCAGTGTTTTAGCTTTACTCCATTTCAAATGAGATTCTAATGAAATATTTTTATATGGGTTTCGTAGCATAGATTCTCACCATAAGTATTTATATCAATAAAAAACAAGATCAAATATATATAAGATATACAATGTACTACTCACATGAAAGATTATGGAGTTGCCTTTATCTAGGAAACATCTTGTCAAGATGATTGGCTTCATTGATCTCATAGACATCTTATGTTTTAATATCCCTTGTGATATTCACATAGATCCTATTCTTTCCACACTACCTAAAAAAATTTCAATTTTTTGTTATGAATTACTATATGATAAATAGGGAGAATAAACTCCAATAACATCTTATTATTATTCAACATATTTACAAATACATGGTTTCTGAAAAACCTATTGTCCTTATGTTAACTAAGAATAGTAAGAAAAAGGAAAAGGTGTTGAAGTATTATTCCTAGTATAAGGCTTGTGTGCACTATTCTTCTAAGAAAAATATTATCTATATGTAAGGAATGGAACATGATGTTGTATGTTTTTCTTTTGGCAAGAAAGGGTACTATATTAGGAATTTCACCCGGCCAAATAAATAAGGGGAAGCTTTATGTGCTTTTGTTATTGAGTATATTATTTTCATATCTACAAGTTGGGCATTAGATACTATCTATGTTTCTAAAATTATTATCAAATTATAGGAACCAAGTATATTTCTGAAGATTACCATTGATGAGGTGGATCATTAGGCTACCAATGGAGAAATTTTGGATGCCCTTTCCATTTAATACAGTTGTATCACATTTCTATTAGGATTAATTTTCCCTTTAAATAACTGTTATTATGTTTCTAGTATTACCAAGGAAATCATTTACCTTTTTTTATTACATATGTATGTATTTATATTCATATTTGGAAAAAAAGGTTATTAATTTTATAAATATCACATATATTATGGTATGGAATAATTGAAAATTGAAAATTTTGTAATAAATTGTGAAAAAGATTATAGGAAATAAACAATGAAGTCAATATGCATGAGTATTATAATACCCAGTTATGGAATCTTCTTCTTGGACATCTAAATAATAAAAGTTTGAAAAATATCTATAAACATTGTTACATTTACTTTTTTTGATTTTACGAAACTTGAAAGTTTCTAAGCTTGTTGACAATGTAAGATGATAAAATCATCATTTGGTGGTCAATGTGGAGCGGCCATAGAGATTCTAGATTTGAAAAACATGGACATATGTGAATATTTTTAAGTAGAGACTATAGGTGGGTCTCATACATTATTACTTTTACTGATGTCAAGAGAATGTATGTTTTATATACTTCATGAAGTGTAATTTCGAATCCTTTGAGAAGTTGAAATAGTTTAATAATGATGTTCAGAATCATCTTGGTAATATGATAATGATACTTAAATCTGATCTAGGTGGTGATTATCTTTACTAATACTTTATCATAAACTTACAAGAGTATTAAATAATATCACAACTCACTCCACCTTTTGCACCTTAGTGTAATTTTGTTAGGAAATGGTCGAACCATACCATGTTGAAAATGGTTATGTAATTAATGAGTCACAAAATCCATGAAAAACCCTTTTTGGGATATGAATTACATGTAAAATAATACATACTAAACTGAGTCCCAAATAATGAAGAAATAAATATTCCATTTGAGTTGTAGAATGAAAAAAAAACATATTTTGGGAACATGTTAGTGCATAGGTCTGTAAGGAATTTGTTAATTCAAGTTCAATAAAATAAATACCACATAGAGGAAAAGTAATATCACTATTTTGAATCCAAAAGAAATAAGTGTATCCTATATATACAACCCCTTATAAAATAATCTAATTTTTCAAGATAGGATAATCTTCTTGTAAGGGAGAACATCGTTAAGGATGATAGTGGGGGAATGATTGACATCAATGATGTTTATTCTCAAGATTCACAAGAGTTGGTATAGGAACTGATTTCATAGGTCCCCATAGAAGAAGATATTCCTAAAACACAAGTGTTGTATAGGAGTGGTAAATGGTAATAGAACTAGGGAGATATGGTTTTTTAGACATGAATGATAGTGACTCATTATTGGATGAAATGATGATGTTATCTTCTATAAGGAGGCAGTATATATCTAATAAGTAGAAAGGTGGAAAGAATCCATGAATTCTAATATGTATTCAATATATCAAAACCTTTTTCTGTTTTGATCAATTCATCGATTAATGTACATCCAATTGGGTGTAAAATGTAATTAAAGAGAAAATTGGGAATGTAAGGTAAATTACATACCTATAAATCATCACTAGTGGATGAATGGTTTATACACATTCATGGAATATTCTATGAAGAAAAATTTATCTAGTTTTCTTGTTTGAATACATTAGAATCTTTCTTCCCATATATTATTAGCATGACTATGGAATTCAAAAAATAGATGTTAAATCTACATTACATAACAAGAACCATTAATATGATGTGTATTTGACATAACCATAAGATTTTGTGACTCCATGAAATGGTAAAAAGTTATAAATTTTGTAGAGATCCATTTTTGGATAAATAAAGATTTTATTTCATGGAACAATCAATTCTATTAAGTTATAAAGAATTTGGTATCATTAATATTAAATTTGAGCCTTGTGTTTCCCAGAGTTTCAGTGAGAGTGTGATTTTTTTTCATAGTAGTATATATTAATTATATATTACTCTTAAGAAATGATATAGCAACCATCAAAAATTATAAGGAATGGTTTATCAAGTTATTATTCATGAAATACATACGTGAAGAATCCTATATTTTATGGATAAATATCACACATGATAGATCTAAGATATTTCTATGACTAAGTCAAGGTATAAATGTTTACCAGATACTAAAGTGGTTTAGTATAGAAAAATCCAAGAGGGTATTGGTTATAATGTCACATGGTATATACCATTCCATCAAAATTAATCCAAAGAAAAAAATAAAAAGGAGAGAGAATTAGTAAGATCCCATATGATTTAGTGACATAATCTATAAAGTATTCCATATTATGTATGAGGTTTAACATTTATTATTCTATGAGCATGGTAGATAGATATCGTGAATATCTAGGTCAAAAACATTGGACTAATATTAAGACTATTCCTATGTATAAATTTAAAACTAAGTAAATCTTCTTAGTGTATGGAGGAGATGAAGAGGCAGTCATCAAAGGATATATAGATGATAGTTTTCAGATAGATCAAGATGATCAAATATCTCATTCTATATATATATTCTATATCAATAGAGGATATTTTATCTAGTGTATCTCTAAGAATATGGTTATTGTTAATTCTTCAATAGAGTCCTGGTAAATTTTAACTTTAAATGTATGCAAGGAAGTATTTTGGATTTGAAATTTTTACTAATATCTTAAATTGGTGCCTGGAAGTAAAGAGAAAATTATATTTTACCCTGATAACACTAGAGTGGTGGATCTCTCCAATAATAAAATTTTACTCTAAATGAAAAGGCACATACATGGAAAGTTTCATATGTTGAGGGATTTTTCTAAATGAGGTGAAGTTTCAATGACTAAATAATCTGTAGCGGAAAAAAATGAAGACCCCTTGACCAGGGCTTTATCTCATTTGAGGCATGAGCATCATGTGATATCTAGTAGGCTGATAATTATTTTTAGTTGGCTATAGTGAAATTAAAAGTACATTGGAGGTGTTCCCTAGAACCAAGATCTTTGGTACTTGATTACATATTATTCATTAATAATTATTTTTTCTTATAAAATTATTATTATTTTTTATATATGAAATTTTTATATTATAATGCCCTAATAATATATGTTTCACTGAAAAGTCATATCAATTCCCAACTATAATGAGAATCTAGAGGTTCCATGACATTATTATTGAATCTTGTTCTATGGAGGAATGATATTGTCTATATGGTCGTAGAAAATAATGGATATTTGGGGTAGTAGGCTCATAAGATATTGAAATACCTTCTAATGGCTTTCTCCCATGGTAATATAAAAAATAAAAGGTTATGAGAACAATCCCATCAAATAGGAAGTCTACATATCACATGGAATTTGATGTTCCTAAATCCCGACATATGTATTGATTTATGCAATTCAAGATTATCATTAGTGGATATCATGAAATTAATACTTATATGTGTTGACAGAAACTTTGATGACAAAATTTCATGGCCATGTAGGGTTCTTTGTGTACATAAATAATGATATTACAATAATATAAAATGTTAGAAATAATGTATCCCTTATATCTCTTGATGAAATTTGATATATCATGTCCTTTTATGGAATATAACTGCCTGTATAAGTAAATGGGGAGGTTTTTCTCGTGGAGAGGCTAATTTTAAAAATTCAATTAAAGATACATCAATAATATAGGTTAATATCACTGACATTTATCCTATTAGATTTAATATATCATGATAAAAATATAATATTACATACTACACATTCGTAGGTGGTTTGATTTCATTACGACATTAACTAATTTTTTTCTATAGTATAATTGATATGTTCCTAGATGCTAACCTTGTAATTTAAGTGTTATAAATAATACCACTAAAAAATAGACCAAGAGGATTACATAATAACTATATATACAATCTCAATTACATTCAAGTAATTAATTTCATAGGTAATAATAAATAATACTTATTTAGGTTTGGTTGATCATCATAATTTAATCACAAGTTATTCAAATGAATAATTGAGTTAAACAATAATAAAAAATAGTTATCATGATTGAAAAATATAATATATATTATATTTAACATGGAATATTGAAATTATATTTATTTAATTAAATATTAATTATTTAGGATTGATAATTATCGATGAGGGAAAGTGGACAGAGCATAATGGTTTTTTTAATGGTATAAATGATATTTATTTATATTCTTAGATAATATAACATTTGTTGAAATTTATAATATTATTATTAATAATAATGGAAATGTGGTCAAATAAGAATATTAAATCTAGTAAGGATTTAATGTTAAATTTTCTACCTCAAAACATACCATAATAAATATATAATTATATCACATTCCAAATTAGACTTTTGGTTTGCACAATGGATATATAGAGAGACTACATCAACCCCTAATATGAATGTTATCCTCCTATTTTATGTCTTTGAGAGAAAAACAATATCTCTTCTTTCATAATGAATAATCTACTATGATTAATCAAAAACTATGTAATCAATCAGGATTTCCCATACTAGAACCTGATGATTCTACATTGTCATTTGGAGATTTTGGAACACATCTGGATCACCGCTAGAGTTATTTTTCACATGAATACTACAATGAAATGATGGTTTGATGAGATTTATTCCATCAGATAATTAATGAAATTATACTCTCAATTTAATGGTGATTCTGAATTTTGTAATAAATTAATTACAAATTTCATATGATGATCCTTCATTTCTGGTATCAAAATTTTAATATAGTTTATTAATATAATTTTATTCATTTGAAATGATTTTATGATAATGAATATTAAGGATTACATGTGATTTATGACTAAAATATGGTTTGGTTATACCTTTAAAGGATTCTTCTATTTTTCATGAAAAAGACACTTATTCACCACTAATGTTATAACCTAGACTTTCCATGACCCATGTAAGGATGCACATAACCTATTTCTATTGGTGTTACTGTCCTATCCCTCCCAACCAACTATAGTTGGTTATAATTGTGGCTAATACTACTACTAGTACTACTAAATGGTTTCACCAGTTTATGGTTTCTCTAATCTATAGATCAATTCTTTTATAATGACCTAGTGGTATAGTCACACATAGGACCATGTGTCCCATTAGCATATGGATGTACATAAAGATCAGTTTCCTGAATTCCCAAATGAATTGCCTAATATCACAAATTTCGTGAATAATAATGTTTCTATAGTACCTTGTGTAAAACTAGACATTATTTAGTGCTACAATAAATCCTTGTAAATTCATCCCCATCTGGATTTGAACCATATATTTATATAAGATTGCATAGACACTTTAATACTTAGGTAATCCCCCCCAAGATCACTAAATTCATCACCATAATATGATTTATGTATCATTACTTATAATTTTAGTTATGATTAAGGTTTTATCATCATTTTTTGGTTACTAATGATAAAAATCATTCCCTCTTTTAAAAAGATCCCAAATGGTCACACGACACCTCTTTGTTGGTTAAGATATCATGAAACTCAAACTTTTTTACAAAATATGTGGAATATTTTGTGATGAATCATCCCTAAAAAAATTATGATATTTACAACCTTTTTAAGGATTTATTAACTGATCTTGCATGATTTGTTTACCAATTTTTTTCTTTTTTTCCCATAATCTGATGTAAATATGATCCTTGATTCTCTATATATATAAATATTTATATATCTATGTATATATAAAATTATATATTGACCATAGTATTAATTATATACCTAATAATTTTGTTTTCTATTAACATTTTTTCTTATATTATATATATATACATACATACATACACATATATAAAAATATATAAATTTTTTCATGTGTCTTAAAAGGGATTGGATTTATGGTTTACCACTAGTTTCCCTCGAAGGAATGTATGGGAGGTCTTGGTTTTGAGTCATCCTAGAAGATCCAACAAAATACTAGTGGAAATATATTAGAGGAATGAAAATATTTTGGGTGATAAAAGTTAAAGTATATATAATTTCAAATATGTCCACATGAGAACTCATAGTTGTATACTGTGAAATTTGAGATCTTTGGCCAACTTCAAACCACTAGGATACATTCTACCAATTCTTATATTCTAGATATAATACTTATATCATATAGATTGAGTTCAATATCTAGAGGAGGGTTTTCTTGTAGAGGGCATATTTATTTTTAAAATATATATGTGTGTGTGTGTGTTTGTTCCATCTGTTTATATATATGTAAATTTGTATATATGTTTTTTTGTGTATTTATTATATATTTGTGTGTAGAAATTTATATATTTATATATAAATAAAATCACATATTCATAATCCTAATTATTTTCATTACATTTTTATGTATTTTTTTAAATACTTTATTTATGCATGTGTCATAATTTTTAAGCATATTTTTCAATCATATTCTTAAATGTACAGTTAATACATTGAAAATTTTCTACCTCTCTACATATAAATTTTTTTACATATATATTTATATGATTACGCACATATAAAAATAATTATATATGCATACAAAGATTAGAATTTTTTGACATATATATATATATGTGTATATATAAATTATATGTATATATTAAAATTTTATTATATCTATATATTTTACAATGTGTTGTAAAATATAAGTTAAAAATCTATTATTTTATATGATTTATTATTTTATATTTTTATTTGTTGTTAAATATATTATAATTAAACAAAATAATATGAGAAAAATAAAAATGGTTGCATATAAGTTTTATGATAAAGGATTATGTGGATGGGGTTAAAGTGTTCATCAGGTTTTCTATAGAGTGTGAAAATGACCAATTTGAAATCATTTTCCAGTTTTATGTTATTTATATTGAAGATGATTTTTTTTCTTTTTAGTTTGATGAACCCTTGAACTATCATAGAAAATAAATAATTTAGAAATGATACACTAAAAATGTGTAAAAACTAGTTGTAATTAATGTATGGGATAAGACTACAATTTATGGATCATCAGATTTATGTACCACTATAAACAATAATAGGGATCACATTGAGGAAAATAAAATGGAAATTGAAGATGAACTATATGATTATCCAAAGCTGTTTTCAAAGTTAAATATTTGTGTAAATATACCATTATATAGAGGTTGTACTAAATATACAATACTATTTATTGTATTGAAGCTATATAATTTGGAAGGGGACAATGGAATGAGAAACACCAGTATTATAGAAAAACTTACACTCTTGAATGATAGGTTTACAGAATATAATGAGATTTCTTGTTTAATATATGATGATAAATGAATTTAATGTTAAATGGGTATGATATTTGAATGAATACTTGTTTGTACAAATGAAATTATTCATAAGGGATGACGTTGAGTCCAATCAACGAACTCAAAGGCTTACCTTTCATGGGGTAATCAATTTTTTTTATAATTTTCTTCTAAATGTGTATTAAAAAAACAACTGATATTGTTTGTGTATTAAATTTCTCTTGGATGAAATTTATTATTATTTATGTTTATAATAACCCACTAATTTTATTGTTTTTAGAGTTATAGTTTTCAATATCTAGGGTGATATTATATACAATAGTCAACATAGAAAATATCACATGAGAGTAGTGAATTATGTATCTCATGATCTATTTATTGAGTATCCATTTCCGCTAGATGATTATGATGTTTTCAAGATCAAACATATTATTGGAACTTCCACAGTATGGTTTTTTATTCTTATAAAGATATATGAGGATAATGAGGTATTCCCTTTACATTTTATTTTAGATTAAAAAATATTTTAAAATAAAATAAGACAGGTTTGAACTGAGGTATGTTGTTATATTAAGTGAAACCAAGGGATAAATAGAAAGTTGAGTTGATACGATATAAAGGATTAACTAATTGATTGAAAGAGACTTCTATGTGTACCTTTACCCCACCAATTTCAATGTAATGTTTATTAACATTAAATGTTTATAGGAATACAATGTTCCAAGATAAAATTATATTATGTATTGAAGATGAATAAAATATATATTGATAGTCCATTACTAGATTTTTTTTAAAATGTAAATGAAACAATAAAAATGATTTTTTGGGAGCTTTGGTTTTGAATGTATACATGTGGTATATTTGTGAAATAAGTGGAAAAATACATTGGGTTAGAATTTCTTCGAGCATCATGGAGAGGTGGTTTCATATAATGTTTATCCTTTTTTATTTTTTTATTTTATAGAGATCATGAAGAGGTTGTTTATCAACAACTCATTTAATTAATTTTATTTTCATTTTATTTTAGATTTTCGGAGAGAGACATTATAATTGAGAAGTTTCTATCTTATTATTCATAAGAATAAATATATGAAGATTTTGTTTTATCAATGTATTGTATAGTAATGTTATCGATTTTAGATTAGAGGCCCATGTTATTTAAAAAATTGTTCATTTATAGTATTTAGGATAATTTCTCTAATACTGTAGAGATATTACTAAACATTTCTATAATAGGATTCAAAATGGATGGATAAAATTAGAAATTCTTATACAAGTATTTTTGAAAAAAAATCCCTTTGAAATTAAAGGTTATATTTTATAACACTATAATTAGTCCACAAATACTATATGTTAGTCATTATTGTCCATTGGCGTGACACCTTGAACAAGAAATAATGGTACCAAGAATGAAAATGTTATTATAGAAATGTGATTATACTAAAAAGATAAGATTGGAAACAAATGTGTTTAAGAGAAAATTTGAGTGGTTGTAGTGGATGGGAAGATGAGTAAGGTAAGATTGAGATTTTTTGACATATTGGAATAGAATTGTAGTGGAATTAATGATTACATACCTATATTGACATTATTATTATAACATGTAGGAACACTAATATGGATAATTAATTTTTTATGTGTAGTTATTAACAACACATTAATCTGATACACGGTGTCTATGGCATGGCTAAAAGTGTGTATTTTCAATAAAAATGGAAATTTTAGTTTAAAACAGACATTAAAAAATTAAAACTATGAAAATACAGACTGTCTATCTTAAAACTTTAACAAAAATGTTATTAATTTTTTTGATTGGTGGAAATGAACCTCACTTCAATCTGACACAGGATATGCCCAGTATGACTGCATGTAGATGTTTTCAGAGTAAATGTGACATTTTAGTTAAAAATACAAGTTACAAAATTAAAACCAATAAATCACACTTATATTATCTTGATACTTAAAAAAAGATTGATAATTCATTTAAAATATTTAGTAATTAACCACAAGTCAATACAACACATTATGTGGTCGTTATGATTAAAAGTGAATATTTTCATATTAATATTCCGTTTTATTTCAAAAAAATTGTCACATGATGAAAACCAATAAAACATCATCATATTACACTAATACATTAGGATAATGACTAGTAATTCATTTTTAACATATAGTAATTAACCTCACATAATTATTGTAAAATAAATGGGTATTATATAATATAACTCAATTATTTCATCATTTATACGACAAAATTAAACTCCAATTTTTTTATTATGAGATCCTTTCTAAAAAAACATTATTCATTGAATTATTTTATTCACCAAATATGATTGTATTAAATCGAAACACGTTATCTAAATACCCATTATAATATTTTATGAATTTGGATGGAGTTTTTTTAGTACACATAATCCAAATTCTATTTTTAATTCATATTTTTCTTGCTTGAAAACAATTAAAATTATTAATAAGACATACCATTAAAAAAATATTTATTGTTGCAAAAAAAACATAACTTACCTTTCTTTGAAACCAATATGAAAAATTATTTTAATGGTTTTCTTCATGATTAATAAAGTTAATTTGTTTATTTATTTTTATATGGTATTCATATAGACTACAAAAAAATAATGTAAATAAATGTATCTATTATAAAAATTTAAATAATAATAAAATTAGTACTTACTTCATAAATAATTTCATTTATTATAAATTATGTAGAACATATGTATGATATGTATTAATTTCATCATCTAAAATCCATCATTCATGATATACACCAAAACCAAACTCAAGCTAATTAAGAAAATATAGTAGATGGTCTATGAAATTATAAAAATTGTCTTTATTTTGAACTATGAGATATATTTTGAAGTATATTCTTAATGAAAATAATAAGTTTATAAATTTAAATTTTCATCCTACAATTATGCTTCTCCAATTGAACCTTAAACTGATGCTTTTTTGAGTGATTTCTTCTTAAATTTTTACACACATCTATTAAACAATTACATCTATTCTAATTATACCAACTATCCAAATTTAAATTCATATGAAAAATATAATATTAAATGTTTCAATAATTCAAATAAGTTCAATGAGAATATTTTATCCAATTTACATAAAATTAAAACAAATTAATTTTTCTGCATACTTAATGCATCATAATTTAACGTTTCTACACAAAAATCTCATAATAAATATTAATTTTCAATAAAAAATGCACATATTTAAGAACTGAATATCCCTTTAAGACAAAAAGGAAATAATCATTCTATTATGGAATGGTTGACATGTCTTCTTAACTTAGTAATATATCCATTTCTAACTCAATGAGATAAATTAGAAGCATAACCATCTAGTATCCTGAAATCACTAATCCATTGACATGATATTAAACGAATATCTTGAGAATGTGCGTAAAAAAATTCCTCATTAAACTATGTGATCTTTCATTTTCAGATAATTCATGTTTATGAAATCATTAAATTTGGAAAACATCTAATTATTCCTTCAAATTATCTTTAGTCATACATGGGGGATCCAAAAACAGAAAAAAAAATATTATAAAAATGTTATTCTCAATATTCATTATATCTAACATGTGAAAAACTCACAAATAAGTCTAATAAGATAAGATCAAATAAATGTTATATTTTATAAAATTATGATCTCTCCTATAACCATTTTTTCATTTAAGGTAAATCCAAATGTAACTAGAGTTAATGTAGTGACAAAATATTTTACCTAAATACTTTGAGATAATTCATATAGATTCATATCCTTTAATTATAACTATTGTAAAAAAATATATATTCCTTCAAAAAAGGTGATACAAATGAAGAAATACTATATGATAGGAAAAAAAACTATTTTCCCCTCATTTCTAAGAAAAAAACACTTTTTCTCATCTATGCACTACGGATATTATTTTAAACCATGTTTAATCCATCGAAATGGCATACCATATTCTAGAAGTTTATTCATCATCCACATTAATTTAACCACAAGTATAAATTCTAATATTCAAATATATCAATAGTAGTTACACCATTGTTCCATAATTAAGTTAACTTATCAATTAGTGGATTAAAATCAATATTGATACTCTTCTTCGACTGTCTTGTAATTAATATATCCAAATATATATATGGTTACATAATTAGCATTCAAGGAGGTATTTTGTCTGGATTAATGAATATATTCTAACAAAAATATTGAATATTGTAAGTAAAAAATGGGCAAAACTATCTATAGAAAGACCCAATCATATATTACGAGGTTCAGAAAAAAATTATGATTCATCTGTTAAAATTGATTCCATGAATCACCATCACATAAAAGATTTGAATGTTAATTAATTGAAATATTTGATTAATTCCATTTACTCAAAGAATATTTCTCATGGTACATAAATAAACTCTATAAATGGAGTGTAATTTGAAAATACATCAACTGTTTCATTGGAAATATGGACTTTCCTTATTGTGAAACTTTTTACCCAGATTCTCCACATGGTGGAATGTTAACTAAGGATTCACAATCGCCATAATATAGGACTCATTCATTTTAACATGAATGGATCTTCAGATAACTAAGACCCTTATTATGGACTAACCTTTTACTTTGATAGAAACTTGCAGGTAATGTACTCCTATTAGGAAAAAATGATTTAACAGATGAAAATATTTGATCAAAACAACTAATTTACCTCCCAAAATATGATCTAATATCCAAAAATCTTATAACAGCTTCAATTTTACTTATCTAGCATTCCAAAAATTGGTAATCCTCAGAAGATTTCATCAAGTTGTAAAAATGAGATGTTAGGATTTATAATTTGGAAAATTATTCTGAGTTTTTATTTCCTAAAGAGATGGTCCAATTTCCAAATTTATTAAATTCTGAAATGATGGATCCAAAAATGAATTTATATTTTCTACTAATTTTTTTAACTTGTTGATAAAAAAATTACTATTATAAAATCTAAAATATAATAGATGAATTCACATATTGTGAAAAGATTAAAATCTTCTAAGATAACATTTCTTACATCTACATATAAATTTTCCATCAGAAGAAATCTAGAATTTGATGATGAAAATGATATAAATACTTCAAAACTCTCTATATATATAGGAATAATATTAGATTCATTGAGTTTTTTTTTTTGATAATTTATCTAATATTGATTTTCATAATAGAAACTAGTGTCTAATTTATGAGTCTATAGTTATCTAAAAAGAAATAAGAATAAGAATAATTATTAATCACTTTGAATAATTAAAAATTATTATTATAAATCAATATTGGATAAATATGACTACATATCATGATTTTTTACTATTTTTTACTAATTATTGAAACTATTTTTAAATTTTTACTAATTATTATAATTTTTTGGTAATTAATAAAAAATTATTAATTATAAGTGAGGATTTAATAAATATTACAAAATCTTTAATAGTTATTTTTCTTTTCTGAGTTTCCTTTCATAATTTCTCCCAAATTATTATAATTTTCTCATAATAAAAAATTATTAATGATTAGTACTAATTATTTAAATTATTACTAATTTTTTCCTAATTATTATGAATATTAAATAATTATTATTAGTTTTATTATTTATACATTGTTTTACAATTTATTTGATAATTATTAACAACTACAATTTTTATAAATATTACTTGTTTTTTATAGTTATTTCTTTCATTAAAACAAATTTTATAATTTTTTTATGAAAATGGTTTTCTAATAAAAACATTTTTTTAAAACACTTTCCTCAAATTCATTTTCACACCATTTTTATAAAATAATACTTTCTTATTAATTTGAAACATTATATAAATATATATTGCATTATTTCTTAATCAAATATATATATATTCATCAAATATATTTTTACACATTTTTTCAAACAAATATACATATCAACAATACACACACATAAATCAAAAAACATAACCATTTTTTTAAATATTTTTACATGTATATTCAAATGTTTATATATATATATATATATCAAAACATCAAAAAAACTATGTTCTTAAGTTTATAAGAAATAAAAACCAATCATAATATAACTATAAAACATGGTTTATCATCACAACCATAATTCATGCAATACTATAATTCATAAAAAATTATATCATCATTAGAATGCTTTCAAAATAATCATAATTGGGAACAGAATTCAATAATTTATTTAAAAAAATTAAACAATTTTCTCATCTAGAAATATTATATATATATACACACACATTACACATAATTATATTTTCTTTATATAAGTCTCAAAATATTCAATGTTTATATATATATATATATACATATTTATATGTCTAAAATGATGAATTTATAATATATATATATATATATACATATATAACTTGAAATATTGTTCAATAATCAATATATATAACATATATATATATATTACAAATATTCATGGATTGAGGGAGATGTTAGTAGTGTCAGATGCACGCAAGGCACTCATGCACATCAAGAGTCGGCGGGGTGGCATGATATCTCAAAATAAACAAATATGAACACTTAAATGAAAAACTATCTTAAATCTAAAGGTTAAATGGTGATAAAAATACCTCAAATCAATTAAAATCATATTGTGTGGATCTGAATCATGTAGTATTCAATTGTGGACACCCAAATTGAGAATAACAAACCTTAAATAATAATAAACATCGAATTAACCATAAAAAATGGGTAAATTTTTGTAATCAGGGGTTGGGAAAACTAATTTCTACAAGAATTAAAGATTAATTAGAAAAATAATTATAGATGAGATTAGAGGAGTCCATTCCTAGGATATTTAAACCAAAATTTGAAAGAAATTAGCTACTACATGAAATTTTACGATCGGGTTATTAAAGTGTTTTGTGACCTTCAGATGTGTGTGATAGATAAAGGGATTGTGGGAGAGGAGAAGAAAGGTTCATGTGAATTTGATAAAATATTCTTTTAACTTGTTAATAGAGACAATCTTTAATTTTTCAGAAATAAAATAATTTTTGGGAATCATTTTTGTGATGGATAACGAAAGCGGTCGCTAATAATCTTTAGCGATGACCAATAATGATGGATGAAATAGTATATTACTATTATTCATCTATAATAAGTTTCTAGTTGAAAGTAATGAATTCAGGCTAAATGTGTTTTTTATGGGAAATGTTATTCATTTAAAATAAAGAAAAAAACAATTTATTATGACAGAAAGTGTTGTGTGTCGCAAATATTGTTTCCATGAGAAAATTTGTGATAGAAGTCTTCCCCGTCACTAATACCCCATCACAATTGACCAATTTTAAATAATTATAAAGGGATTATATTAAACTATAAGAATTCATATTATATTGGATTTCATTGTGAAATTAACATATTTTTTCATATGGGATCCATGGTGTATTGCAATATGCTAACCTTTGACTTTATATGATTATGACTAATACTATAGGGAATGAGGCCAAGATGTTCACATAGTAAGTTTATCTAAAATATCAGTAAAATTAAAGTAATGAATTTAATAGGTCATAATAAATATTGTTTATTCTGGTTTATATGATCGTAGTAATTTAATCACATGTTATTCAGAAGAATAATCGAGATAAATAATAATAATAATAAGTATTAGTTTACATGTTTAGAAAATATAATATTTATTATATTTATCATAGAATAATGATGTGACATTTATTTATTTAAATAATAATTTTTCTAGGATTGATAAATGTAGATGAGGGAAAGAGGACTAAGCATAATGATCCAATTAAAATGGTATAACTGATACTTATTTATATTCATAAATTGATGCACATCTCAAGTGATTAATAATAACAACATAATTTTGAATGGACTTGAGGTAAAATAAAATTATTAACATTGGTAAGGATTTAGTGTGAATTTCCATCCTTAAACCAGCTATATTCAATATCTAATTATTTCACATTCGGAATTAGACTTTTGGTGTGCACAAAAAATAAACAGAGAAATGATCAAGATTAAGATTTAATTTTATCCTCCTATTCTATCAAACATTTTAGTGACCACCAAGAACTTTTCCTTCATTTAATAGAATCGTCTATATACAAACATGAAAAAATCAATTGATTAGGATCTTCATGATAGAACCTGAAGATTCTATGGTGTCATTCAGAGATTTTGGTATATGTGTGGATCACTAGTAGAGGTATTTTTCACTTGAATCCTATAACTAAACGATAGTGTAACAAGATATTTTCCATTGAATCTTCAAAAAAATATGAATTTCAAGAAAAAATTAACTCTGAATCTTGCAATAAATTAATTTTAAATTACATGTGAATATCATTCTCTTTTGATTATAGTATATTAATATGGTCTATTAATCTACTATTTTAATTGGACATGATGTTTTGGCCATGTAAAGAAATTTTTAAATGTAATTTAAAAATAAAAGACAACTTGGTTATATCATCAATGTATTCTTTCATTGTACCCAAAATCTACATGTGGTATTAGAGGGATCACATGTTTAATTTATAATTATTTATTATTCATTGATTTATTGTGTGTGTTTTCATTTTTTTTACATAAAATTATTCATTTTAATATATATGAATCATTATATATTCTTTTATTCATTATCTATAACATAAACAGTAATCATTTATTGATTAAATATTATGAAACATTTGATTCAAACTATTTGGAGGTGCTAGAGGATCTTCATGGAGAAAAAACATAGCACATGTCGTGTAATTCCAAAATACACATCATGTATTATTCCACATTTGTATCATTCCCTATCATGAAATATATGAAAAAATCAGATCTAATATCATAATGGATTATATAAATGTGTATATCCTTGCATACTATAACATAGAATGAAGAAATACTCAATATGTAACCATTGTACATGATGTGTGGTCTATGTTATGTCATAGTTGAGTATATGGGGTGTTCCCAAAATTATTTATATCAAATACATGACATGAGGACTGACATGCCTTTTAATCTAAGTTTACAAGATATTTATTTCTTGTACTGTCTATATACCTATAGCATGTCCAATTTAGGGAATATTCTCAGATCCAAGGAATTTTTTTTGTACATAAGATGAAGATAAGTATATTTCATGTAAAATACTACACACTATGTATTCTTCTTCTAAAATGGGCCTCTGAGCAGAATCTTTCCATCTTCTATGTTTCTTGGGTTTATTCATGGGAGTAATATCCTCCCCTCCTCTAGTGTTTCTTGGATAATCATCATCTTATTCATCTAGATCTCATCTCTTAGGTAGTGTGGCTTAGAGATGGATTTGGTGTAGTTCTAGTGTGTATCAGGTTGTCTCTAGCTTTATCAGCTTGGGGACAGTGCTGCTTGGCGACAGCTCTAGCATGGTCTTCTAGTGTGTCGCTCCATTTAGCACAGAGTAGACCGAATTGGGTAGGATCTCTTTTTCTTTTCATTGTCTCTGCAGCTTCATGAAGGTTAGTCATTCGGTGTGTTTTTATGTAGTTTAAATAGGAGGATTTTCTATTGGATTTGAGGCATCAACATCACTGGTGTACCTCCCCACTGACCTATCTTGAATTTTTATAGTCTTCTTGCATTCGACACTGGTGGGGGTGCATCTGCGATTCATATCTGAGAAGATCCATGTCCAAAAAGGTTTTTCTAGTTTAGGGTGGCCCAGATCCCTTTATCAGTGATCCTCCCTCAATTTGGTGTTGATTAATCCAGTCCTAGGTGCTGATGGATTGACTAATCATTCATTGTACAATCTTATAGTTTCTTATGCAGCTCCGGTGTCAATGGGAACACAGTTAGGTTCAATTCTCTCTTGGTGGATGTGTAATAGATCATGAAGGTTTCATGGTGAAGGGAATTTTTTGTTCTGTGAAGCTCTAGTGTGTGGTGGTGGTGAATTTTTGACTTTGTGGAATGTATTTTGTGTGGTCCTTTTGTGGTCTTTTGGTTCATGGTTTAAGGGTAAACGTAACCAGTTAATCTACAAGGGGATCCTCTATATGAGGTTTAGAGAGAGATCTTTCACCTGGTAATTTCTTCTAGATTTGGATTTTAGAGAGGGTATGGAATTGACATCCCTACCAGGCTCGAGAATCCATGCCAGAGATTTCTAGACGAGTAGTGATGGGATAGTGGTAGCCGGTCTAAATGTTTTTGATGCTTGTTAGGGGATTTTCTTTATAGACTTGAATGAGTTTTTTTCTCTATAAAATCTTAGACCATGGAGGCATAATTTTTGTTCTCATATTTGATGTCTTGTTGTGTACCCCCCTTTATCCAATCTATTAGATCCCTTCAACTGCATGTGAGTAAAATCTTATATAATGTGGGAGTTCCTAGTTGGTAGGATATGGTCTTTGTCAAGGATTCAAGTAAATATTAATCAAGGAGATACATATGAGAAAATATGGATTACTACAAAGAACCATGTTATGGTCCATGTTATGTTTTCCACTAGGGCTGACGGTTAGTTTATCATCAAGGAGTCAAACTACCCATTAGAATATTTCATGATCATAAAATGTATATTTTATTTCCATTAGTTTCATGGTTAATTATTGATGTATGTTGATGATATGTGATCACCTAATAAATGAATTAAAAAACCATGCAATGTGGAATTAAATCTAACAATGTTATGTGTAAATGTTTTATTAGACATGGTTAATCACCTAAGTAAAATCCACTTAATATTAACAAGTCTAGTTGAAGTAAAAATTGGTAATTATGAATAATAGTAAAAAATGCCTTAAAAATATATATTAAGTTTTCATATCCTTCCACTAATTAAGTTATAAATAATATCATAGTTCAATGTGAGTGAACAACCCAAATTAAGGTGCTTTGAGTTATCGGGGAACTTTTAACATGATTTTTTAGGTTATCATTACATAGTTTACATGAAGGCTTGACTACCCAAGAAGGACATGATGTAAGTAAGATTCAAAGTATTAAGAAATATTTAAAAAGGACTTCATGGTAGGGGTTTCCACTAAAGGGTAAAATGAACTATGTTTTAATGTAGTTGTAAATATACCCCTACCTAAATCCCTTCAAAATAGCTTTTAAATCCCAATTCTAAGTTATAATATGGGAAATATGTATCCATGCCACTAAGAATATCTATGAGATGAGATATTATGAAACTAATTATTAGGGATACTACGTTTAGATAAATACTTGGAGATTAAGGTAATTTTATTAAATATAAATTTCTTAATCTGTTTTTGTAATCAAAACAATAACAAGTTATCTTATATTCATTTTAGAAATGGAAAATCAAATTAAATCAATAATATCATTATGATTCATACTTGATAAGGGTAACCTTATCACCTGAATTAATTTCCTATAATACTATAGCTGTTTTTGTGTTATACTATGCCATGAATAGAAATTGTACATTCTAGACACCCACTTCCATAGTTCATTTCCAAATAGGATAATTAGTAATAATTATCTCTCAATTTGAAGCATGATGATGATTCTTTGGGTGTCTAATGTTTCAGGATATACTCCATGTCCAATGCTATTCTAAAGAAATAATTGTATATGGGTTTCCATATCATAAATTCTAACCATAAGGATCTATATCAATTGAAAACGAGATCAAATATATATAAGATATACAATGCACTACTCAAATTAATGATTATGGAGTTGTAGTTATCTAGGAATCATCTTTTCAATTTTATTGGCTATATTGATCTCATAGACATCTTATGTTTTAATATACCTGGTGATCTACACATAGATCATATTCTTTCCACACTACATAAAATATTTTCTATTTTTTGTTATGAATTATTATTTGATAAATAGTGAGAATAAAATCTCGTAACATATTATTATTATTCCACATGTTGAAAAATACATGGGTTATAACAAACCTATTATACTTATGTTAACTAAGAATAGTAAGAAAAAGGGAAATGTGTTGAAGAATTATTCCTAGTCTAAGGCTTGTGTGCACTATTCTTCCAATAAAAATAATATCTATAGGTAAGGAAGGGAACATGATGTTGTATGTTTTTCTTGTGGAAAGAAGGGATACTAGAAGAGGAATTTTACTCCGCCAAATAAATAAGGGGAAGCTTTAGGTGGTTTTTTTATTGAGTGTATTATTTTCAAATACACAAGTTGGGCATTAGATACTACCTAAGTTTCTCAAATTATTATCAAATTATAATAACCATGTATATTTCTGAAGATTACAAAAGATGAGGTGGATCTATAGGCTACCAATGGAGAAAATTTGGTTGCTCTTTTCATTTGAGACAATTGTCTCACATTTCTAGTAGGATTGATTTTGTCTTTAAATAACTATTATTATGTTTCTAGTATTACCAAGGACATTATTAACTTTTTTCTATTACATGTGTATGTATTTATAATCATATTTGGAAACAAAGGTTGTTAATTTTATAAAAATCACATATATTATGGTATGGAATAATTTAATAATGGAAATTATGTAATAAATTTTGAAAAAAATTATTAGAAATAAACAATGATTTCAATATGCATGATAATTATAACACCCAATTATGGAATATCCTTCTTAGAAATGTAAACAATAAAAGTTTGACAAATATCTATAAACATTGTTACATTTAATTTTTTTAAGCTTATGAACTTTGAAAGATTTCAAGCTTTTTTACAATGTATGATGAAAAAATAATCATTTGGTGGTAAACGTGGAGGAGCCATAGAGCTTCTAGATTTGGAACACATGGACATATGTAAATATTTTTAAGTAGAGGATATAGGTGGGTCTCATACTTTATTACTTTTACCGATGTCATGAGAATGTATGGTTTTATATACTTAATGAAGTGTAATTTCTAATCCTTTGAGATGTTCAAATAGTTCAAGAATTATGTTGAGAATCATCTTGGTAATATGATAATGATCCTTAAATCAGATCGAGGTGGTGAGTATCTTTAATAAGACTTTATAAACAACCTACAAGAGTATAAAATAATATCACAACTCACTCCACCTTATGCACCTCAGTGGAATTGTGTTAGGAAATGGGCGAACCATACCTTGTTGAAAATGGTTAGGTAATTGATGATTCACAAAATCCTTGAAAAATACTTTTTTGGGATATGAATTACATGAAAATCATAATTACTAAATTGAGTCCCAAATAATGAGGAAAAAAATATTCCCTTTGAGTTGTGGAGTGAAAAAAAACCTGTTTTGGGAACATGTTACTGCATGGGTTTGTGAGGCATTTGTTAATTCAAGTTCAATAAAATAAATACCACATAGAGGAAAAGTATATATCATTAAATTGAATCCAATGGAAATAAGTTTATACTATATATAAAACCCCTTATAAAATAATCTAATGTTTCAAGATAGGATAATTTTCTTGTAAGGGAGAACATCTTCAAGGATGATAGTGGGTGCATGGTTGACATCAATGATGTTTATTCTCAATATTCAAAAGATTTTCTATAGGAACTGATTTCATAGGTCCCCATAAAAGAAGATATTCATGAAACACAAGTACCTCATAGTAGTGGTAGTGAGGTATGAGAACTAGATAGATATGGTTTTCAAGACACCTATGATACTGAATCATTATTGGATGAAACTGATGATGTTATCTTCTATAAGGAGGCAGTATAGAGCTAATAAGTAGAAAGGTGGAAAGACTCCATGAATTCTAATATGGATTCAATATATAAAAACCATTTTGAGTTTTGATCAATTCATCGACTGATGTACATCCTATTGTGTGTAAAAGGGAATTCAAGAGAAAATTGGGAATAGAAGGTAAATTACATACCTATAAAGCATCACTAGTGGATTAATTGTTTATAAACATTCATGTAATTGTCTATGAAGAAACAATTTTTCTAGTTTCCTTGTTTCAATACATTTGAATCTTTTTTCCCATATATTCTTAGCACGACTATGGGATTCAAAAAATAGATGTTAAAACTACATTACATAACAAGAACCATTAATAGGATGTGTATATGACATAACCATAATCTCTTGTGACACCATGAAATGGTAAAAAGTTATAATATTTTTAGAGATCCATTTTTGGATAAATAAATAAACCATTTCATTGAACAATCAATTCAATTAAGTTATAAATGAATTTGGTATCATTAATAATTAATTTGAGCCTTGTGTTTCCAAGAGTTTTACTGTGAGTGTGATTTTTTTCAGATTAGTATATATTAATTATATATTACTCTTAATAAATGATACAGAAACCTTACAACATTTTAATGAATTTTTGATCAAGTTATTCTCCATGAAAGACTTAGGTGAAGCATCCTATATTATTTGGATCAATATCATACATGATAGATCTAAGATATTTATATGACTAAGTCATGTTATAAATGTTGACTAGATAATAAAGTGGTTTAGTAAAGAAAAATCCAATAGGTTATTGGTTATAATGTCACATGGTATATATCACTCCATCAAAATACATCTATAGAAAAACGGGAAAAGAGAGAGAATTAGTAAGATACCATGTGCTTCAGTGATATGATCTATCAAGTATTCCATGTTAGGTATGTGGTTTAACATTTATTATTCTATGAGCATGGTAGATAGATATCATGAAGATACAAGTGAACAAAATTTAACCATTATTTAGAATATTCTTATGTATAAATGTAAAACTAAGGAAATCTTTTAGTGTATGGAAGAGATGAAGAGGCAGTCATCATGGGATATATAGATGATAGTTTTCAGATAGATCGAGATGATAAAATATCTCATTCTATATATATTTATATATAATCTATATCAATGGAGGATATTTTATCTGGTGTATCTCTAAGAATCAAGTTGTTGCTAATTCTTCAGTAGAGTCCTGGTATATTACAGCTTCCAATGTATCCAATGAAGTATTTCGGATTAGAAATTTTTAGTAATATCTTAAAGTGTTACCTGGAAGTAAATAGAAAATTATATTTTACTGTCATGAACCAACCCGGTTCGACCCCGAACCGGTCACACGAGTCAGTCCGTGACATGGCCCGAGAGGCGTTCCTGATCCTCCCGAGCTGGCAACAAGCGCCAGGGCATCACATAGTACACATGGGAACGATTTTGCCCAATAAAACTTACTAAGAAGCAGAAATAAACAAATGACAATAAAATAAAACATCCAAAAACATAACTAACCTTACCACTAACCAAAACCCCTCGTGATTTCGAGAGTCGCCCAACAAACCACAACCAACTCTCGCCCACGGCGAGCAAGCTCAATTCAACCTGCAACAGAAACTAAAAACAGGAAAACACTATAGGCGTGAGTATTAAAACTCGGTAGGTAGGATTGACTAAATCTATTCCCAATGCACATACCATTAAATAAAGAATTTACCAACTTCAATTTTGAACTACATTATAGCAAATATGGGTTTTTACACACACACACACTTTACTTTTTGAAAACAAGTAACAGTCCATTTCCCTTTTTAATTTAGAACAAGTTTAATGTTGAAAGAAATAGGTGAATTGAATTTTTAAATATTTTGCGAACAATTTAGAAATCCAAACTTTAGTTGTTAGTCAAAAAGAGAATCACACACAACACACACTAAGGGAAATGGTAAAAGTGGCACACACGGGTCAGCAACCGAACTCGAACTCTCAATCGTCCGCCACACACAAATGAACACTAAAAGAAACATGGGTCGAACCTAGGAGATCGTGAACAATCCAGAACGTACTATACATGTGACTCATCCTGAAAACATGCCATAACTCGATGACTTCATAACACCCTAACGCTCGGCATAGCCCTGCATGGCCTAACCGAGGGCCCTAATCCCCATAGCAGTAATAACTCACTATTCCCCTGCTATGGGGCCACTAGCCAGTGCGTGGTCTAAACTAGTGCAGTAATCGATCTCAGAAAATTCACTCAATATGCCAGGTTCCCATGTCAACACATATAATAAAATAGGGGTGCATCCCAATGTAAATCAAGCAGACACAAAGCACTAACCTCACATATTGCTCACACGATCAATGCACACCAAAGATCACCCCCGAGTGGGTTTTCCAAAATAATCTATTCTATTAAAGTGCCAAACGGGCCTTCAACAATTTTAAGTCAAAACTTCATTTCTTGAGAAAACCAAAAACACTTGTTCAGAAGAAATCATTTATCTTTAAAACTAGAAGTACGTTTGAAATTCTGTGAATTATTTTTAAAGGCCAAACGGGCATTCTTTCAAAATTGGGTGTCCGCCCGTATAGAAAATATTCCAAGTGTTCGGTATAAAATAAACTGCTCTTCTCACACTAAATAGTCATTTAAAATTTTATTATCTAATATTATTTATCATTCATTAAAATTAACAAAACATCAAGCAATTAATAAATTCTAAATTTAAAGGTGAGTGCAATGGGGGACCTACCTCAATTTGCAGCTCGGTTATGACGACGTGACACGTCTCACACTAGCGCACAAGCACGCGCAACTTGCTAACGACCGCAATACCGCAGAAATACCTCACCAAAGAGCTGTAACAAGAGTAAAATAATCTAAAATATAGGAACACTGACCAGAAATAACCTGACAATTTAACACCGCAAAAATAACTAGAAACAAACATAACCACTAATTTAAATTAATCAAAACAAAATATAGCACATACCTTACCCGAACCTCTGTATAGGTGAAAAAACATGAAGGAGACAAGGCCAGTATGGGGGTGCGCTCGATCAAAGGGATTGTGAGAAAGAGGAAATGACCGTCGAGGATGCTAGTGAAGAGCGCGACGCGATTGGGAGGGTGCGCAATGGCCGGACCAGAGGCGTGTTTGCTGGAAGCGCGCACGTTGCACTGGCGAGGCCAGCCAGATGACGTGTGGCAAGTCAAAAGACGTGCGATCAGAGGGTGTGCGGCTGGAAAGATGTCTGGCACGTGTGTGGAACCCGGAAAGAGGATTGGAATAAGTAGTTTGTGGTCGTTATAGTAAAAGGGGGAAGTCGCCATGGTGTTGCACCGCTTCTGGTTGGCCGGAGTAAGGAATCAGATGCAAGTTACATACAAAGGAAAAATAAATGATCAAATTATATGAAATGTAATCGAACCACGTGTCTAGAAAACCATTAAGGACATAGATGAATCAACCAGAGGGCACGCGACAGCTGCCAGAATGTGTAGCAAGGGGGACCGCGTTCGAGACCTTCTCGTAGGAAAGGGAGGTACGCTGTCACGGTGAGATCGTGTCCGGGGCGTTGCGCCACTGCTGGTCGAACAACGGGTGATGAATGGAGGTGGGTTGGAGGCCAAAGAGGCATGGCCAAAGCAGGATTACAGCTTGGAATAGGAGGGTTCTGAGCAGCGAGGAGGATGTTCTCGGATGAGGGGTCGCACGCCGGTTGTGCGGAGCATAGGGGCTTCGTGCAGGGGAGTCGGGCCAGAAACATGAGGGCGGCGTGAAGTGCGCAGGATGCGTAACAGCTGGGCGTGGCATTGGAGGGAAGGTCGTTGCAAGGAGGAAGCAAGGACGCCGGACAAGGAGGTGTGGTACTACTAGACTGCAAGGGAGACAACAGCCGGTTTGATGTGGAAGGTTGGTGTTAGCGCACTGGCATGAGTGCGGCGTGTTTTCCGGTGCAGGGCAGGATAAGCCGAAAGACGGTGTCGCAGCAAGGCGGAGGCAGGTTTGAGCGGGAGGCCGGTGGCTAAGAGAGGAGCGATGAATTGGGGCAGGAGGGAGCATGGATGAGCCGGGAGCAAGGGCTGGGGATGAAACATGGAGCTGGCGCGGATGAGCAGGGAGGAGGGAACATGGGGCTGCCGGAGTTGGGAGGTGGTGTCGGAAGTAGGGGGTGTGCACCGGACGAAGGAAAGGGGAGTGGTCCTCTGCCGCTAGTCGGACGAAGATAGAGAGAAGGTTGTAGTGTCGGCCGGGAGGAGAGAGCGTGCGGCCGGTGTGAGCGGGGACCGGAGGAGGGTGGCATGAGGCGGCAACTTCTGGTCCGAGGAGTGGGAGATCGGTGGTCTGCAAAGGAGGTGACGGGATGGGATGGCCGACTGGTCCGGCGGAAGGCGCAGGCAAGGCAGGGAGGGTAGCAGCTGGAGGGTGCATGACTGGGTAGGAGGAGCCATTGTGCCAAGAGAAGAAGAGGGGAGTGGCGGCGCGCGGAGAAAGAAAAGGTAGAGGGAAAATATAAGAGGCACGGAACTAGGGTTAGCAGAAAATAAAATAAAAACAAACAAAAATAAAACCAAAACTAATAATTTAAATAGAATAAACATTTATCTATAAGAATAACTCATAAAAATAATAAGAATAACTTTCATAAAATATAATAATGATAAAACAATTATTTTAATTATAAAAAAAATTCCTTAATAAAACTAATAATAGTGATAATAATAATAATAATAATAATAATAAAATATTTATCATTTCATATTTAATAATAATTATAAAATTATTACCAACAATAAAAAAAATTTAAACAAAACAGTAAATCACGAAGATCACTCATTTTAAAATTTCCGAAGGTCAACGGATCGTGCCGATGTCTAAGTGGTGGCGTGCGGGGTATCCAAAACGTACTCTACCCAAGCGTTCAACGACGTCACTTGAAAAACGCGCACTTTTTAACATGAATAAAAAAAATTTCATCCTGGACTCAACCTGAACCCCAAAAAAAATTTAAAAAGTCAAAGAAAACCATAAAATAAAATAAATGATGGAGCGAGGTGTGGCAATTCTCCCCACCATAACTCTTTCCGCCCTCGGAAAGCAAAAACAAGATCAAGACCCAAAGATGAAACTCCTTAAGTGTCGCTCACCCCCAAAAGTTTAAGCGCCTCCAGTTGGTCGATCCAAACAAACACTAAAACCCATGACACACAACTCATCCATAAAACAAGATCACCTTAATCGTCACAAAGCTGAACCGAAACCATCTGTTTCAACCAAGGAACGAATGAACTAAAATCACCTCCGAGACTCATCCATGTAATCTTAGTCCCAAGAAACTGTTGGGTGTACTCCAATCTCAACATTTACTCGAGAAGACGAACTCACGATTAGGTGGTTCCGCACGAAACCACCTACCACCAAACGATACACAAAAAGAAACTCAGATATATTGAAACGGGGAGGCCGGAACGGACTCCCCACCATAAGGATCGGGCTAACTCTAACTTAATTTTGGTGTAACTCCCCGAGACCCATTGTGGGTCTCCCCACCATAAGAACTGATGATATTAAACGAACTTAATAACATTCCACATGGACCAGAAACCCCCACCATGAGGGGGGGGAAGAAGGGAAGGGCCTGGTTTGTAGAGCATCAAAACTATTGTCGTCTCCCCATCAACACCGTCACATCCTCGGAAACACACATACCATGCCACACTATGGGCTGAGATTAAACCACGACCCTTCTTCACTGCTAGGGTTCTCCTGACTACGCGCCAGCTTCACTCCGATGCCTATAACTGGAGCACTGATGATTGAAGCATCTCCTGCCTCGTAGTCAGGCTTCAGAAATTCCCAAACATAACACAAAAACCAGAACTTCACCAAACACATTCCAATAAATTAAATATTTTAAAAAGGTTCAACCACAACCATTCTTACAATTGAAGAAAAAGAAACACTACAAAACGATAAAAAAGATGATTACCACATCCAAGAAACACTACAAAGAGGATCCCTCGAACTAATCCCCAAAAATCGCCCTACTCCTACTGACGGGCCGAGGTAACCATAGACAAACTAGGTCTGACTTCAGTGCTCTTCTTGGAAACACCTCGGCAGAATCGCTTCAAGTGACCTATACATCCACAGGTGTGGCAGGGTCTTGGAGCACTTGGACATGTCGGCCTTTTGTGACCATACCTACCACACTGGTGACAGATCACAACATTACGCTGTGAAGAAGATGACTGAAGGTCTGAATGTCTCTTGATTCCTCTACCAGCACCACTAGCATTAGGTCGCTTCTCATTCTTCTTATCACCATCCTCTGCACTGCTTCCCAAAATTGGAGGATTCGCCAACTCAAGTCCTCCTGCTAACCCAACTTCAACCAAAAAGGTTTTCCCCACAACATCTGAGAAGGTGGTTACGTTGAGCTCTTCTACTTTCGATCACAGCTCAGGTTGGAGTCCAGACTCAAATTGTCTAGCCTTCCCAGGATCATTCGCAACAAACCACTGTTCATACGGAACTAGGTCTATGAAACATCGATAGAATTCCAGGACTGATTCAACGCCCTGTTGAAGACAACACAACTCCATCCTCTTCCTCAGCTTCGTCAACTCATAGAAGTGTTTTTGGATGAATGATGACTTGAAAAACTCCCATGTTAGATCTTCCCCATGCTTGTTCTGAGACATGGACTTCCACCATTTCCAGGTTGGACCTTCAAGCATGAAGGTAGCCAACTTCACCTTTAATGACTCAGGTAGACCAACGAAACTGAACTTCCTCTCGATCTTCTGCAACCACTCTTCTGCCTCAAGAGGCTCTTCTTGTCCATAAAAGAGAGGAGGGTTCAACTTCCGGAATTCCAGAACATAGTCTACAGGCTGATCAACTGGAGGACTTTCTAGGGGCGCACAACCAAAAGTTTCACTTCGGGGATCCATCAAACCATCATGGGGGTGAACACTAAGGAACGAGGAAACAAATAACATAATCAAAACATGGTCATAGCCATTTCAAATACCAAAATAACACTTTTTTCACAACAATTTTTTCAGAAAAAAAGGAAAGCCCAAACGATTCACTAGAGGGAAACTAGTGATGATTGGTGACTCGACCATATGGTTGGTGGCCATACGCCAGTCACACCACTGTCACTGAGAGCATTGTTGGGTGAAGTCTCCAGCTCCGCAAGGCTTTCCAGGCCCTGCGAGCTCACGAAGCTACTTTCCCAACTCCCTTTTCATTTCCCAACATAAAACAATCTAAAAGACCCAAAAGACACTAACGACCCATACATCTCATGGTAACTCGAGGTTTAGAACGAGCAGGGGTTCATGATGTCCTTCCCATTCCCACTCCTCGAGTCCGAGCAACTTTACTCCCTTTACCATGACAACTCCAAATAGCAATGGGCGCTTTGAAAAACAAGGTCTGCTTAGGAGCCGACCGGCTCTGAGACCATTTTTTCACGAACCAACCGGATTCGACCCCGAACCGGTCACCCGAGTCGGTCCGCGACATGGCCCGAGAGGCGTTCCCGATCCTACCGAGCTGGCGACAAGTGCCAGGGAATCACAGAGTACACATGGGAATGATTTCGCCCAATAAAACATACTAAGAAGCAGAAATAAACAAACGAAAATAAAATAAAACATCCAAAAACATAACTAACCTTACCCCGAACCAAAACCCCTCGTGATTTCGAGCGTCGCCCAACAAACCACAACCAACTCTCGCCCACGGCGATCAAGCTCAATTCAACCTGCAACAGAAACTAAAAACATGAAAACACTATAGGCGTGAGTATTAAAACTCAGTAGGTAGGCCTGAATAATTCTATTCCCAATGCACATACCATTAAATAAAGAATTTACCAACTTCAAGTTTGAACTACATTATAGCAAATATGGGTTTTCACACACACACACACTTTCCTTTTTGAAAACAAGTAACAGTCCACTACCCTTTTTAATTTAGAACAAGTTTAATGTTGAAAGAAGTAGGTGAATTGCATTTTTCAATATTTTGTGAACAATTTAGAAATCCAAACATTAGTTGTTAGTCAAAAGGAGAATCACAGACAACACACACTATGGGCAATGGTAAAAGTGGCACACACGGGTCATAAAACGAACTCGACCTCTCAATCGTCCGCCACACACAAATGAACACTAAAAGAAACATGGGTCGAACCTAGGAGATCGTGAACAATCCAGAACGTACTATACATGTGACTCATCCTGAAGGCATTCCATAACTTGATGACGTCATAACGCCCTAACGCTCGGCATATCCCTGTATGGCCTAACCGAGGGGCCCAATCCCCATAGCAGCAATAACTCAGTATTCCCCTGCTATGGGGCCACTAGCCAGTGCGTGGTCTAAACTAGTGCAGCAATCGTTCTCAGAAAATTCACTCAATATGCCAGGTTCCCATGTCAACACATATAATAAAAGACTGGTGCATCACAATGTAAATCAAGCAGTCACAAAGCACTAACCTCACATATTGCTCACACGATCAATGCACACCAAAGATCACCCCCAAGTGGGTTTTCCAAAATAATCTATTCTATTAAAGTGCCAAACGGGCCTTCAACAATTTTAAGTCAAAACTTTATTTCTCGAGAAAACCAAAAACCCTTGTTCAGAAGAAATCATTTATCTTTAAAACTAGAAGTACGTTTCAAATTCTGTTAATTATTTTTAAAGGCCAAACGGACATTCTTTCAAAATTGGGTGTCCGCCCGTCAAGAAAATATTCCAAGTGTTAGGTATAAAATAAACGGCTCTTCTCACACTAAATAGTCATTTAAAATTTTATTATCTAATATTATTTATCATTCATTAAAATTAACAAAACATCAAGCAATTAATAAATTCTAAATTTAAAGGTGAGTGCAATTGGGGTTCCTACCACAATTTGCAGCTCGGTTATGACGATGCGACACGTCTCACACTAGAGCACAAGCATGCACAACTTCCTAACGACCGAAATACCGCAGAAATACCTCACCAAAGAGCTGTAATAAGAGTAAAATAATCTAAAATATAGGAACACTGACCAGAAATAACCTGACAATTTAACACAGCAAAAATAACTAGAAACAAACATAACCACGAATTTAAAATAATCAAAACAAAATATAGTACATACCATAACCGAACCTCTGTATAGGTGAAACAACACGAAGGAGGCAAATCCAGTATGGGGGTGCGCTCGATCAAAGGGATTGTGAGAAATAGGAAATGACCGTCGAGGATTCTAGTGAAGAGCGCGATGTGATTGGGAGGGTGCGCGATGGCCGGACCAGAGGCGTGTTAGCTGGAAGCGCGCACGTTGCACTGGCGAGGCCGGCCAGATGACGTGTGGCAGGTCAAAAGACGTGTGATCGGAGGGCGTGTGGCTGGAAAGAGGTATGGCACGTGTGCGGAACCCGGAAAGAGGATTGGAAGAAGGAGTTTGTGGCCGTTATAGAAAAAGCAGGAAGTCGCCATGGTGTTGCACCACTTCTGGTTGGCCGGAGTAAGGAAGCGGATGCAAGTTACATACAAAGGAAAAATAAATGATCAAATTATATGAAATGTAATCGAACCACGTGTCTAGAAAACCATTAAGGACATAGATGACTCAACCAGAGGGCACGCGACAGCTGCCAGAATGTGTAGCAAGGGGGACAGTGTTCGAGATCTTCTCGTAGGAAAGGGAGGTACGCCAGCATGGTGAGATCGTGTCCAGGGCGTTGCGCCACAGCTGGTCGAACAGCGGGTGATGAATGGAGGTGCGTTGGAGGCCAAAGAGGCATGGCCAAAGCAGGATTATGGCTAGGAATAGGAGGGTTCCGAGCAGCGAGGAGGATGTTCTCGGATGAGGTGTCGCACGCCGGCAGTGCGGAGCAGAGGGGCTGCATGCAGGGGAGTCGGGCAAGAAACATGAAGGCGGCGTGGAGTGCGCAGGATGCGTAACAGCTGGGCGTGGCATTGGAGGGAAGGGCGTTGCAAGGAGGAAGCAAGGACGCCGAACATGGAGGTGCGGTGCTGCTGGACTGCAAGGGAGACAACTGTCGGTTTGAGGTGGAAGGCTGGTGTTAGCGCACTGGCATGAGTGCGGCGTGCTGTCCGGTGCAGGGCAGGAGAAGCCGAAAGATGGTGCAACAGCAAGGCGGAGGCAGGTTTGAGCGGGAGGCCGGTGTCTGAGAGAGGAGCGATGGATTGGGGGAGGAGGGAGCATGGCTCAGCCGGGAGCAAGGGCTGGGGATGAAACATGGAGCTGGCGCGAATGAGCAGGGAGGAGGGAACATGGGGATGCCGGAGTTGGGAGGTGGTGTCGGCAGCAGGGGGTGCGCACCGGACGAAGGGAAGGGGAGTGGTCCTCTGCCGCTAGTCCGACGAAGATAGAGAGAAGGTTGTAGCGTCGGTCGGGAGGTGAGAGTGCGCGGCCGGTGTGAGCGGGGACCGGAGGAGGGTGGCAGGAGGTGGCAACTTCTAGTCCAAGAAGTGGGAGGTCGGTGGTCTGCAAATGAGGTGACGGGATGGGATGGCCGACTGGTCCGGCGGAAGGCGCAGGCGAGGCAGGGAGGGCAGCAGCTGGAGGATGCGTGACTGGGTAGGATGAGCCATTGTGCAATGCGAAGAAGAGGGGAGTGGCGGCGCGCGGAGAAAGAAAAGGTAGAGGGAAAATATACGAGGCGCAGAACTAGGGTTAACAGAAAAAAAAATAAAAACAAACAAAAATAAAACCAAAACTAATAATTGAAATAGAATAAACATTTATCTATAAGAATTACTCATAAAAATAATAAAAATAACTTTCATAAAATATAATAATGATAAAACAATTATTTTAATTATAAAAAAATTCCTTAATAAAACTAATAATAGTGATAATATTAATAATAATAATAATAATAAAATATTTATCATTTCATATTTAATAATAATTATAAAATTATTACCAACAATTAAAAAAAGTTAAACAAAACAGTAAATCATGAACATCACTCATTTTAAAATTTCTGAAGGCCAACGGATCGTGCCGATGTCTAAGTGGTGGCGCGTGGGGTATCCAAAACGCGCTCTACCCAAGCGTTCAACGACGTCAATTGAAAAACGCGCATTTTTAACATGAATAAAAAAAATTTCGTCCTGGACTCAACCCGAACCCCAACAAAAATTAAAAAAGTCAAAGAAAAGCATAAAATAAAATAAATGATGGGGCGAGGTGTGACATTTACCCTGATAACACTACATCGGTGGCTCTCTCCAATAATAAAATTTCACTCTAAATGAAAAGGCACATACATGGAACGTTTCATCTATTGAGTGATTTTTCTAAATGAGGTGAAGCTTCAATGACCAAAGAATATGTGGCAGAAAACATTGAAGACCCCTTGATCGAGGCTTTATCTCATTTGAGGCATGAAAATCATGTGATATCTTGTAGACTGATAATTATTTTTAGTTGGATATAAGTGAAATTAGGAGTACATTGGTGTTGTTCCCTAGAACCAAGATCTATGGTACATGATTATATATTATTCATTATTAATTAAGATTTGTTATCAAATTTATAGTTTTTTTTCTATATGAAATTTTTATATTAAAATTTTGTAATAATATATGTTTCACTGAAATGTCATATCAATTCCGAACAATAATGAGAAGCTAGAGGTTCCATGACATTATTATTGAATCTTGTTCTATTAAGGGATGATATTTTCTATAGGGTTATAGAAAATACCAGATATTTGGGGTAGTAGGCTCATAAGATATTGAAAAAACATATAATGGTATTGTCCCTTGGTAATATCAAAAATAATAGGTTGTGAGAACAATCCCATAAAATAGGAAGTATACATACCACATGGAATTTTATGTTCCTAAATTCAGACTTATGTATTGATTCATGAAATTCAAGATTATCATTAGTGGATATCATGAAATACATACTTAGATGTGTTGACAGAAACATTGATGAAAAAATTTCATTAACATGTAGGATCTTTTGTGTACATCAAGAATGATATTGCATTAATATATAATGTTAGAAAGTATTTATCAGTTATATCTCTTGATGAAATTTGATATATCATGTCCTTTTATGGAATAAAACTTTCTATATAAGTAAATGGAAAGGGTGTTCTCGTGGAGAGGCCAATTTAAAAAATTCAATGAAAGAGACATAAAGAATATAGGTTGATATCACTGACATGCATCCTACTTGATTTATTATATCATGATAAAAATATAATATATCATAGTAGGCATTCATAGGTGTTTTGATTTCATTATGTCATTAACTTATTTTTTCTATAGTAGAATTGATATGTTTCTAGATGCTGAACTTGTATTTTAACTGTTATACATAATACCACTAAGAAATAGACCAATAGGATTACATACTAACTATATCTACAATCTCAATTACATTCAAGTAATGAATTTCATAGGTAATAATAAATAATATTTATTTGGGTTTGGTTGAACATCATAATTTAATCACAGGTTATTCAAACAAATAATTGAGTTAAACAATAATAATAAATAGTTATCATGATTTAAAAATATAATATTTATTATATTTGTCCTAGAATAATGAAATTATATTTATTTTATTACATATTCATTATTTAGGTTTGATAATTATCGATGAGGGAAAGTGGATAGAGCATGATGGTTTATTTAAAATGGGATAAATGATATTTATTTATACTCTTAAAACATATCACATTTGATGAAATTGATAATAATATTATTATTAATAATGAAAATGTGGTCAAATAATAATATTAAATCTGGTAAGGATTTATTGTTCAATTTTATAACTCAAAACATACCATAATAAATATCTAATTATATCACATTCCAAAATATACTTTTCTTTTGCACAATGGATATGGAGAGAGACTAGATCAACCCCTACTATAAATTCTCTATTCCTATTTTATGTCTTAGAGAGAAAAATAATTTCTATTCTTTCATCAAGAAGAATCTACTATGATCAATAAAAAACAATGTAATCAATCATGATTTCCCATACTAGAACCTAAAGATTCGACATTTTTATTTGGTGATTTTGGTACACAAGTGGATCACCTCTAGAGTTATTTTTCACTTGAATACTACAATGAAATGATGGTGTGAAGATATTTATTACATCTGATCATTAATGAAATTATATTCTCACGTTAATGGTGATTCGGAATTTTGTCCTAAATTAATTACAAATTTTCTATGATGATCCTTCATTTCTGGTATCATGATTTTAATATAGTTTATTATTCTAATTTTATTCATTTGAAATGATTTTATGATATTGAATATTAAAAATTACATATGATTTATGACAAAAATATGAGTTTGTTATACCTTTAAAGGATACTTATATTTTTCCTGAAAAATACACTTATCCACCACTAATGATACAACCTAGACTTTCCAGGCCCCCAGAAAGGATGTACACAACCTATTTATAATAGTGTTACTGGACTATCCCTCCAAAACAACTATAGTTGGTTCTACTTGTGACTAGTAAAACTAATACTACTACTATATGGTTCCACCAATTTAAGGTTTCCTTGATCCATAGATCATTTCCTGCATGATGACCCAGTGGTATAGTCGCACATAGGCCCTTGTGTCCCCTTAGCATATGGATGGACATAAAGATCAGTAGCCTGAACGCCCAAATGAATTGCCTAAAATCCCAAATTGGGTGAATAATAATGTTTCTATAGTTCTTTATACAAAACTATACTTTCTTTAGTACTATGATAAATCTTGGTAAATTCATTCCCATCTTTATTTGAACCATATATTTATGTAGGATTACATAGATACTTTACCACTCAGGTAATCCCCCCCCCACCCCAAAATCACTATATTTATCACCATAAATTGATTTATGTATCATTACTTATCATTTTAGTGATTATTATGGTTTTATCACCATTTTATGGTTACAACTGATAAAAAGCATTCCTTCTTTTAAAAAGATCCTTAGTGGTCACACTACACCTCTTTGATGTTCAATATATCATGAGACTCAATGTTTTTTACAACATATGTGGAATATGTTTTGATGAGTCATCCCTAAAAAATAAATTTATGATATTTATAACCATTTTAGGGATTTATTAACTGATATTTCATGAGTTTTTTTACCAATTTTTTTTATTGTTTTCCCATAATATGATGTAAATATGATCATTGATTCTCTATATATATAATTGTTTATATATCTAAGTATATATAAAATTATATACTGACCATGGGAGTAATTATATACCTAATAATATTGGTTGTAATTAACATCTTTTCTTATATTATATATATATATATACACACATATACATATATAAAAATATATAAATGTTTGCATGTGTGTGTTAAAAGGGATTGGATTAGTGGTTCACCACTAGTTTCCCTCGAAGGAATGTACGGGAGGTCTAGGTTTTGTGTCATCCTAGAATATCCAATGGAATAATAGTAGAAATATATCAAAGGAAAGAAAATCGTAGGGAGATAAATGTTAAAGTATATATAATTTCTAATATGTCCACATGAGAACTCATAGTTGTATACCGTGAAATTTGAGGTCTTTGGCTAGCTTCATACCACTAGGATACTTGCTACCAATGCTTATATTCTAGATATAAAACTTCTATCATGTATATTGAGTTAAATATCTATAGGAGGGTTTTCTTGTAGTGGGCATATTTATTTTTAAAATATATATGTGTGTGTGTGTTCCATATATTTATATATATGTAAATTTGTATATATGTTTTTTGGTGTATTTATTATCTATGTGTGTGTAGAAATTTATATATATATATAATAACATTTTCATAATCATAATTATTTTCATTACATTTATATGTATTCTTTTATATACTTTATTTATGCATGTGTCATAATTTCTAAGCATATTTTTCAATCATATTCTTAAATTTATAGTTTATACATTAAAAATTTTCTATCTCGCTGCATATAAATTTTTTTACTTATATATTTATATGTTTACACACACAAAAAAAATTATATATTCATACAAAAATTAGAATTTTTTGACATATATATATATATGGGTATATATAAATTATATGTATATATTAAACTTTTATTATATCTATATATTTTACAATGTGTTGAAAAAAATAAGTAACAAATCTATTAATTTATATACATTATAATTTTATATTTTTATTTTTAGTTAAATATATTATTATTAAACCAAATAGGATGAGAAAAATAAAAAATTTATGTATATATGTTTTATGATAAAGGATTATGAGGATTGGGTTAAAGAGTTCATCATGTTTGTTATAGAGTGTGAAAATGACCAATATGAAATCATTATCCTGGTTCATGTTATTGTTATTGAAGATGAATTTTTTTATTTTAGTTTGATGAACCCATGAACTATCTTAGAATATAAAAAATATATAAATGATACACTAAACATGAGGAAAAACTAGTTGTAACTAATGTCTGGGATAAGACAACAATTTATGGATCATATGATACATGTACCACTATAAACAATAATAGGGATCACATTGAGGAAATTACAATAGAAATTGAACATGAACCTTATGATTGTCCAAAGATGATTTTGATGTTAAATATTTTTGTAAATATACCAATATATAGATTTTCTACTAAATATACAACACTTTATATTGTATTGAAGCTATATAATTTGGAAGGGTACAATGGAATGAGAAACACCAGTATTATAGAACAACATACACACTTAAATGATATGTTTACAGAATATAATGATATTTATTGTTTAATATATGATGATAAATGAATTGTATGTTCAATGGTTATGATATTTGAAATAATAGTTGTCTGTACAAATGAAATTATTTACAAGGGATAACGTTGAGGCCAGTCAACCAACTCAAAGTCTTACTATTCATGCAGTAATCAATTTTTTTTAAATTTTTTTCTAAATGTGTATCAAACAACAACTTATATGGTTCTTATACTAAATTTCTCTTGGATGAAATTTATTATTATTTATTTCTATCAAAACTCACTCATTTCATTGTTGTTAGAGTTATAGTGTTCAATGTCTAGGGTGATATTATATACAATAGGAAACATAGAAAAGATCACATGAGAGTAGTGAATTATGTATCTCATGATCTAATTATTCAGTTTCCATTTCCACTAGATGATTATGGGGTTTTCATGATCAAACATATTATTGGAACTTCCAAAGTTTGGTTTTTTTATTCTTATTATGATATATGAGGACATGAGGTATTGCCTTTACATTTTATTTTAGATGAAAAAGGATTTTTAAATTAAATAAACCAGGTTTGATCTGAGGTATGTTGTTATATTAACTGAAACTAAGATATAAATAGAAAATATAGTTGATACAATAAAAAGGATTAACTAATTGATTGAAAGTGACTTCTATGAGTACCTTTACCCCACCAATTTCAATATAAAGTTTATTAACATTCCATGTTTATAAGAATACAATGTTCCGAGATAAAATTATATTATTTATTGAAGATGAAGAACATATATATTTATATTCCATTACTAGAATTGTTGTTTTTGAAAATGTAAATGAAATAACAAAAATCAAATGTTGGGAGCTTTGGTTTTGAATTTATACATGTGGTATATTTATGAAATAAGTCCAAAAAATTCATTGTGTTAGAATTTCTTCCAGCATCATGGAGAGGTGGTTTCATATAATGTTTTTTATTTTTTTATTTTTTTATTTTCTATAGATAATGAAGATTTTATTTATCAACTACTCATTTAAATAATTTTATTTTCATTTTATTTTATATTTTCGGAGAGAAACATTATAATTGAAAAGTTTCTATCTTATTAATCATAAGAATAGATATATGATGATTTTTTTTATCAATGGATTGTATAGTAATTTTGTGGATGTTATAATAGAGGACCATATTATTTCAAAAAGTGTTCATTTATAGTATTTAGTATAATTTCTATAATGTGGTAGAGATATTACTAAATATTTCTATAACAGGATTAAAAATGGATGTATAAAATTAAAAATTCTTATACAAGGATTTTTGAAAAGAATGTTCCTTTGAAATTAAAGGTTATATTTTATGACACTAAAATTAGACCAAATATCCTATATGTTAGTCAGTATTGGCCATTAGCGTGACACCTTAAATAAGAAATAATGGTATCAAGAATGAAAATGTTTATATGGAAATGTGATCATACTAAAAAGATAAGATTAGAAACAAATGTGTTTAAGAGATAATTTGAGTTTCTGTAGTGGATGAGAAGATGGGTAAGGTAAGATTCAGATTTTTTTACTTATTGGAATAGAATTGGAGTGGATTTAATGATTCCCTGCCTATATGGACATGATTATTATAACATGTTGGAACACTAAGATGAATAATTCATTTTTTATGTGTAGTAATTAACAACACATCAATCAAATACACGGTGTCTATGACATGGCTAAAAGTGTATATTTTCATTAAAAAATGAAATTTTAGTTAAAAACATGAATTACATAATCAAAACTATGAAAAAACACACTGTCCATCTAAAAACTTTAAAAAAATGTTATTAATTTTTTTTGAATGGTGGAAATGAACCTCACTTCAATCTGACACAGGATATGCCCAGTATGACTACAAGTGGATGTTTTCAGAGTAAATGTGACATTTTAGTTCAAAATAAAAGTTACAAAATTGAAACCAATAAAACACACTTATATTATCTTGATACTTAAAGAAAAATATTGATAATTAATTTAAAATATTTAAGAATTAACTATAATTCAATCCAACACATGATGTGGTCGTTATGATTAAAACTGAATATTTTCTTATTAATATGAAATTTTCTTCAAAACATTTTTTACATGATGAAAACCAATAAAAAATGATCATATTACATTAATACATTAGGATAATGACTAATAGTTGATTTTTATCATATAAGAATTAACTTCACATAAATCTAACATAGGTTTTGGATGATAAGACTAAAATTCATGTTTTTAATAACGAAATGAAATTTTTGTTCAAAATGACTACCAAGTAATATTATGACCCTTAGATTAAGGTGTGTATTATTTAATGTTCTGCCAAAATACATTATTTTTTGTTAATGAAATTTATCTCGAGTCTACTAGGGGTATTGGGGGTATCATGGGGTTTTCGGACATGAAAAAGGGAAAACATGTTCATCAAGTCTAGGTTTCATGGTAGGCTCTATGTATGTGCTAACCATGAACCATAATCAGGAATCCCTAAAGAGGATTGTGAATGGTTATAAAACCATTATCAATATCCCAAAAACCATGTGGCCAAGCCTCCTCCTAGGATAGAGGATGGAACATGACCACCACACATTTTTTCAAACTGTGAGGGTGGCCTATTCGGACCGTGTGGCATGGCCGCCTCATGGAAAGAGTGTGTCGCATGATTGGAAAATAGTTTGTACAACCATGTGTTCAAACCATGACCCTCTTAAAAAATGGGTAAATTCACACCCCCTAGGATTTATGGTTTCTCTTCCAATGTTTTCATAATTTATTCCTGTAACAGTAAGGGTCACAAACATATAAATCTCTCCTCTTATTAGGATCATGTTCCTTTGATTTTGGGTTGGTTAAAGTACCTTTGGTTGAAAATTGAAGCTCTGGATGAGTTTACCACTCCTATTTCTCCAATTTTTTGGAATAACCAGGGTGGGATGTTTTCTCTCCTTATGAATCCTATAAACCATTGTATTTTTTAGGTGTTATTCATTTAGGTGTTTGATGTCATTTTCCTTATAATTATGGAATGTAGTTAGACAATTGAGAATCTATGAGATTTAGTTAGGTGGTCTACAAGTTACATCCCATAGTCTTGATGTCTATTCATGTGTATGTGGTTTTTCTTTTGTGTCATTGTCATATGAATTTGACTCCATGGTAGTTTATGGTAAATTATGGGATTAAATTATGTCTTAGACTCCTCTTGATCCTCATTGGATCCTTGGGGATGATTATACCTGTACTATCATAACATATTTTGTGTTTCACTCCCTTTAATAAGATAGGTGTTTTGTTAACCATTGTTCTAAAGGGCTTGTGGGATGCAACCATTAAAACTTTTTTCAATTGGTTATTGTGGAATAAAGGGATGACTCACTTAACATGAATGAGTTATATGGGGTGTGTCTTGTAAATGGGTAGAATTGGGAAATGGATTAAGAGGAATATCCAATTGGTAAATGGATTAGAATCTATAAAAAATGGTTGTAATTATTCTTGAATAGTGAAATTGGGTAACTATGAGGATTGAGAACATATTGAATGTAATGAACCATGGAAATGTGATAAATAAGGATTCTCACCAGTTATATATTTTTTTTATACAAATGGGTCACTGAAGTTCACCTTCATAAATTTGACTGATGGTTGGTTACTCTATTGGAACGATTCCCCTCTCCCTTTGGTGGTCTATACAGATGCTCCAGGTGCTTTGATGCATTATAGTTTCATAGGATGGACCGATGCTCCTCGTATCAAGGGTATCGACATGGTGTTCCATATCATTATTGGGATTGTCAGAAAATGACTTTTGAATCCTTATTGGATACATTTATTGGTAATCCTTATATGTAGACCAGTGACACCTATGAAAAATGGTTCATATGACTAGCATGGGTCAAAGCAATTCAAATGGATATTTGTAGAACTTTGAATTGAGAAAAAAGGTGGTTAATTAAAATATTGTTAAATAATGAATCTAATTTTATCTATTTTTTTTAATATTTAATTTATCTAAAAATATACTATATAAGACGAGATATTATTTTATATATCATTGGTGGTGGTATACAATGTTTTACTCACACCTTTCTCAGGAAGTTGTGGGGTACCCGGGTAGATTTCATCGTTCCATGTTAGGATAATGGAAAAGTCCCAATGTTTGATGGATGATTTGGTGTTTCATGATAGACTATGGATGGGGAAACCAGACAGACTTTAAGACCTGTTATTTTATATTTCAATGTATCTTTATTTTTGATTTCGTTTCACACTTGATACAATTATGGAATGACATGCTTATTGTATGGTTGTGGGAATGTCCCTGATTTTAGGGAATTGAATATATGATTAATTTTTGTTGTTTATAATCATTTAGTGATCATTAAATTTATTCATTATATTTTTTTACTTGGGTAAATAGTTATAGTTTCTATACATATATTATTATACCCATGTTGTTAATCAGAAACCTCTGGCATGTGGGGAGGCACACCTAAGTCCGCATACCAAGCCAGCACAGGGAATAAATTAATGGGAACTCAGGATGGGGAATTTAAAAATAGTATGATTGAATTTTTCTTTATTATGGATTTACAATTTGGTAATAGTAGACATAGGTATAGGGAGTTTTGGGGCTTTGAAATGATAATATTCATGAGAGTATCTGACACATATGTGGGGGAAACCCTATAACCAAGGTTGGGATTATTGTTTATGATGTTTTATTATTATAGTTAGATTTTATTTCATGTTGGGTGACACACTTGTTGTGTGATGTTAATGTTTTCTAATAATTTATTTTTGGGACGTAATTGAACAAGATTTGAGTGTGTATAAATCATTTTACAAACTTATGGATATATGTGACATGTATCATGTTAGGAACACACTAAAAAGGTGGTTTTACTTCTATTATGGAATTTGAAAATGAATTTTGGAATTTATTGTTTTTTAATGCTTTCATGCTTAATAAAGATGGTGAAATTGTTTCAATTTGAATGATGAAAAAATAAAATGGTTAGAATGGTTCATAAGAGAAAAGGATGTGTTTCTAATGTTTATTGTTTTAATGTAATGAAGGTGAAATTAGTGTCTAATGAAAATCTTGTAATTATGCCAATTTAGTTGTCCATGTGTTATCCATGGACTTGGATAGGTATGGTTGAGGTTAGTGATAGTGTTGTGGTGGTATCCATTGGTAGAGTGTGTATGGGGTGGCTTTGTTTTGGATAGTGATGAAACCCATCCCTCTAATTCATAGTTTTGAAAGTGTTATGTTATGTGTTCTAAGGGGTGTGTTTGTTATTGTAGAGGTATTCCACCATGACAACTCTTATCGGATAGGAGATGGGAGGACATCACTAAGAATGCTCCTCTAGTTGTGGGTTAAGGTCCAATTTTGGTGCTAGATAATATGTGGAAGATTAGTTACTTAATATTTTTTGTAGTTTTATGAAATTTATAGAGAGATACCTTGGGGGGTATACATCAATGATGTTTGATCTAACAAGTGAGTTTCAACAACATTACCCTCCTACATTTTCTAGAGGGTGGACCTGAGGTAGTAGAGTTTCGGATTGAATATCTCCAGATGATGCTAGAAAACATGGATATGTATATTGAATAGAGAGTTAGTATAGAAGCCTATATGTTATGAGGAATAGAAAAGCACATGTGTGATATTTAGTCATGGGATAATGAGCTAGAGGTAATTACATGGAAGGAATTCCATGATATTTTACTGAAGAAGTTTTACCATGAAACTTTAAGGAAATGGAGTGATGAATACTTCATGTGGTTTACTCAGGAGATTGTCTCTATGTTGAGTTATAGTGGCCACTTTATAGACTTGAATCATTTTTTAGTGATGTTGATATGAGATGAGGAAGTTACAGTTAGATTATTTTAGGATGGGAATTGATGTGAGATCCAGTAACAGATAAATATCGCTCGGTTGAGGAGGATCGTTGAGGCATTAGATCTGGCTCTCATTTATCATGGGGACTTATGATAGGATTCTATTAGTGGTGAGATAGTTTTAGTTTTGTGATATGGTGAAACATATTTTCATATTGGGAAGATTCATTATAAAAACTTTCACCGGAGTGATGGCAGATAGTGTTTCTAAGAGAAATGATCTATCGCATAGGTCATTTATGGAGTGATCTTCTATTAGTATGGTAGAATGGGCCACATGTGTGGTCAATGTTCTTGAACACTAGGGTAATTTCGAGATTATGGGGACATGGTTCACCTGCATAGGTTCCATCGGAACCCAAGATAGTGGTAAATGATGAGGGACCAAGGCCGATGCTAACCACCAGTAGAGAGTTAGCTACCCCATATCTGTTGTATAGTTAGAGTTCCACCAGGCTTACCAGTTGGGGTGGGGGATGTGGTACATCAGGGAAAGATCATCCTTATTATAAAATAATTATAAAACATGGTACATAGATTATATCCTAGGGAAGGGATACATGACAACTTCATGCACTTCAGCATACTCTGGATGGAATTGAGGTTGGACCATTGACCGTTTGTGGTATGATTATTATAGATTATACGATTGATAGTTCCATATTTCATATAGTTTATTTTAATTATTTTACATATATATGGTTTATGAATATGGTTGGAATACAAGTTGAATATATTAGTGTGTTTATGTCCATTAACATATTATTATGGGTGCGATCGGAGGGTATCCGACAATGTAAGGAATGTTCCCATGAGATTTGTTGGTACTATTTCCTTTGGGACTTGTTTTTTCTTTGGATGATAGGTTTTGACATAATTATAGAAATATATTGGTTATTTTTATATCATGTACACATTTATTGTTACCACAAATGGGTAACATACATTTCTCTAAAGGGAGACACTTATGTTCATTGTGGGTAATGACATATATTGGAAATCCATGTTGGTTCAGTTCATTAAAAACTGGGTGAGATCATAGCCTAGGTTTTGAGTATTTTTATTTATGATGAAGTAGTGGAGTTGCATGGTTTCCCTCTAGTGGTAGATATTTTCAAGGATGTGTTTCATGAATACTTTTTGGATGCCTCCTGAGTAAGAGGTCGATTTTATTATTGAGCTCATGCCTAGAGCTGATCCAGTTTATGTTTAATCTTATATAATAACTCTAGTTAAATATCAATAACATATGATGTAGATGGTATAATTATAGGATAAGGGATTTCCCCATCTGATTACATCATAATGGTTTTCTCTAATTTTGTTTTTTAATAATTTTTTTGGAATTTTGTAGTTGTGTGCGATCAATGGAATTAAAATAAGATGATCGTTAAGAAAAAATATCCCCTTATATGTATTGATAATATTTTTGACCAACATATGGGTGAAAATGTTCTACCAAAATAGATTTCATGTCAGGGTATCATTAGAAAAGGTTGACACCATATAATATACCATGAAGTACTTCTAAAAGGAGTTATGATCTATATGAGATCATTATTTTGTCATTTGATCTGGTAAAACTCCTTGTATGCTTCTGGATTTGGTGAACCGAATCTTCCACCCATACTTGGATCAGTTTGAGATTGATTTTTTTGATGAAATCAAAGTATACTCCTAAGAATCAAAACAATCATACCCAATATCTTGAAATAATCTAGAGAACATTGAGATAGTTTCAGCCATACAAAAAACCATCTAAGTGTCATTTTTGTATCAATGGGGTGAATTTCATGGGTCACGTCATCTCAATAGAAGCTATGTTAGTAGGCCAATAGAAAGATTAGGTATTTATTTCTTCATAAAATCTCAAAAATGATTTGTGTATCCTAATATTTTTACATTCAGTGGGTTGTTTTCGAAGGATTTTCAAGATATTTTCTATCTAGGACATGCCACTCTCAGGATTTAACAAGAATGGTATGTGTTTTGAGTTGTTTGAGGCATGTGAGAATCATATCAAGGATCTAAATATGCATTTGACCATAATACCAATTCTGATCTTACCTAAACCAGGTACAGAGTATATCGTGCTTTGTGATGCCTCTTGGATTGGACTTGCAGTAGTGCTTATATATGAAGCATGAGTTATGGTGTATGGATCATAATAGTTTCGGTCATATGAATTAAATGTTTATCTACATGATCTTGAGTTGGCCATAGTGTTTTATGAATTGAAGTGCTAGTGTTAATATATTTTGGGGGAGAAGTTTGTAAATTATATTGACTATAAGGTCCTTAAATAAAACTTTTCCCAGTGTGACTTCAACCTATTAAAATAGAGATGGTTTGAGTACATGTAGTATTATGAATATGAGCTATATTATACACTAGGAAAGGTAAATAGTGTTTCGGATGTTTTTATTCGAAGTACATAGACTCAGGTGGTTCGTGAGTATAGTTCAGAGTGGAAGTTTATGGATTTGTTTTCTAATATATAAATATATATATATGCATTGAAAAGGAGCATGAGTTGATGAAACTTATGTCATCATCAGTCGATCCCATTCTACTAAACTGGATAAAGATGATACATTATGAGTACTCAAAATATTTGGATTTGATGGATATTTTTTTACATTGGTTTCCACCTACTGATTGGACTACTAAAGATAACGAGATTATTCATGTTTCTAGCCACGAAGTAGTTCATATTTATATTTGGGAAGATAATATGTGTGAGATTTATGATTTAATATGGATAGTGCACCATGGTTTGACCAAGATATACCAAGATCAATAAAGATAGTATTGGATTCTCGGGATGAAAAAGGATATCAAATGATTTTAATGACCTTATATGGATGTTGGCATGTAAATGATGAGGATCAGTAGGCAATAGGTATTTTACATCCATTTCCCATTCGAGAGTGGAAGTGGGATGATGTTACCATGGTTTTTTTGGTGGTTCATCCAATGATTCCTTAGAAGAATGGTTTGATTCAGGAGATTCTAGACTGGTTTACTAAGGTTATGCATTTCCTTCCAGTTTGGGGTAATTTTACCATTGACCAGTTAGGGTATTTATATGTATGAGTGATATTATATCTACATAGGCTTCCAAAAACCATAGCTTTGTACCATGATCCACATTTTACTTCATGATTCTAGTAAAGGTTGCAGTATGTTCCTCGTACTTAAGGGATTTTATGCACATATTTTCACCCATAGACAGATAGGAAATTATAGTATATGAGCTAGGAACTAGAGGACATGTTGAGGGCATGCATCCCCAATTTTGGTGGAACATGGGAGAAAAAATATATCGCTCGTTGAGTTCACCTATAATAACAATTACCAGGTGACTATTAAGATGGAATTATAGGAGGTAGACTATGGTACACCATGCAGATCTCAAATATGTTGGATGGAAGAACAAGAATCAGAGTTAGTGGGACTGATTCATATACATAAAAAATTTGAGTATGTTCCGTTTATCCAAAATTACTTCAATATATCACATAGTATCCCCAAGTCCTATCTCGTTCAACTTTTTCAACCCCTTGATATTTAAGTGGGGGACAGTATGTATCTTATACTACAACCATGGAAGGGTCACCATTGAATTTGAATATAGAGAATGTTTTCACCTAGGTATGTGGGGGAGTTTGAGATCCTAGAGAGGATTAGGATAATGTCATACCGATTGTCTCTTCCAAAGTAGCATGGTGGTATACACATTGTTTTTCTTATGTCACAAATTCAGAAGTATCACCCCAACCCCTCTTATGTGATTAATGTTGATAATGTTGTTCTTGAGGATAATAAATCCTTTAAGGAGAATCTTATTTTTTTCTGGACTATAGTATGAAAATTATTCAAGGGAAGACCATAAAATCAGATGGTATACTTTTGTAGTATGGTCGTGTTCAGGGGGAAACTTTAGAGAGGAAAGATAAGATAAATTACTTGTGGATTGATCATTTTTTTCATGGATATTTAGTTTTTCTTTGGAGTTTATCTCTTGTAAAATATTTTATAAGGTGGGGAGGTTATAAGATTATAACCCTTAGATCAGGGTATATTCTATTTAAATTTTAATTAAACTCCCTTATTTTTTGTTAATGATATGTATCTCGATTCTATGAGGGGTATTTGGGGTTCCCTAGGGGTGTCCAACATTAAAAGGGGGAAATGTGTCCATCCTATGTAGGATTAGTGATTGTAACATGGATATTAGTAACCATGTTCCATAACTATATGGACTCATAGAGGGATTTCAAGTTTCCTACAATTTGAAAAATGAGGCCAAAAACCCACCACAAATTTTTTCAAACTGTGTGGAAAGACAAACCATACAATGCAGCCTAGCCCTCTCTTGGGTAGAGGGAAACACAAAATTTTTGCATTTTTTTACAAACCATGTAGTAAAATTGTGTGCCTATTAAAACATGGGTAAATTCTCATTTCCCCATTGGGATTAACATTTTCTCAACCAATCCTCCCCACATTTTCTCATCCAGCTGATAGGGTCAGAAACCACATTCTCTCCCCTCTTCCAAGTATCATTATCCTTCGATCTTGGGTTATTTGAAGCACTATTGATTGAATATTAAATCTCTAGTTGTTTTTAAAACTCATGTTTCATCTATTTGATGGTATAAAAATGGTGGGTTGTTTCTTTATACTTTATAATCCTAAAAATTTGTTTTTTAAGGTGTTATTTGTTTAGGTGTATAGGTTTATTTTAGTTCGAATCGAGGGGTATAGTTGGATAGGTGAACATCTATGAGAAAGAGTTAGTTGGTATAAATATTATATCCTATAGTATTGATCTTTATTCATGTGTATGTGGTGGTTCTTTTGTGACATTGTTCTACGCATTTTATTCCTTGGTAGGAAATGATAATTTAGATGTCTAAATGATGTTTTGTACTCCTCCCAATCCATGTTGGATACATGAGGATAAATATACTAGGCCTATAGTCACCCATGGGGTGCTCATATCCGTTGAACATGAGAGTTGAGTTGTTAAATAATGTTTTAAAGGATTTTTTTTAAACTAATTTAAATTATTTAAAGTGGGTAGTATGGAATAAATGGCTGATTATCTTACCATGATTGATTTAAATTAGTAATGTTTTATAAATGAGTAAATTTGAGAAATTGTTAAATATTCATTTCCATGTGGTTAAATGGATTAAAAGGGGTGGAAATGGTTCTAAAAATTCTTGAATGGTCAAATCGGATAACTATAGGAATTGAGAACATATTAAATATAATGAACTGTGGAAATGTGATAAATTAAATGTTACACCTATGATATCATTTTTGATAAAATGATCATTGATGTTGGCCTAAAAAATGTGAGTAATATTTGGTTTTGATATTGGAATGATGTGCATGTCTCTTGGGAGGGACAGAATAATGTTCCATGTGCCATAATGAATCATAGTTTTGAAGGATCGATTGATGCTCTTGACTCCAAGGGTATGGAAGTGCCACTCCATATCTTGGTTGGGATGGTGGGACATTAAGTTCTAAATCCTAGTTGGATACTTGGACTGATGCTCCTTTTATTTTGGCCAATGGACCCTATAACATGTTGTTCAAATGACCAAAATGGTTCAAATAAGGTTTGATGGATATGGGTTCCACTTATGATTGACAAAAAAGGTGGATAATTTAAATATTTTTAAATAGAGTATCTTGGTTTATCTATTAGTGTTTATTGTTTAGTGTACCTATGAATAAATTATATCATAATGGATATTATGGTAGAAATCATTGGTGTTATCCTACTGAGTTGTACTCATGCCCTTCACATGCCTCCATTAGGTATTCAATAAGGAATCATTGTTACAAACCACGATAAGTGAAAAGTCCCTCTGTTAGATGACTTATTTGTTAAATTAGGATGAATCATGGATGGGTGAACTAGACTGAGTTTGGGTCAATTTTATGGTTTCATCATTGTGACTTTATTTTGGTTTCATTTTGACACTTGAAACTATTATGGAATTACATGGTAAATTTATGGTTTTATGTATGTACCCTATTTTAAAAAATTGATTATATGATTTGTGGTTTTTTATTTTTATCATTTAGTAATTTTTATATTCATTTACACTATTTTATTACTCTAGTGGTGAGGTTATAGCCTCCCCATGTACTTTACTAGACCCTTGCAATTATTCAAAAGCCACTAGAAAATGGGGAGACATTCCTAATGTCATATACCAAACTAACTTGATGATCCATTTTAGTGTTACCAAGCTTAGGGTGTTGTGAATCACATGCTCCAAACTAAAAAAACATTCTCATGTTGTTCTCATACTTTAAGATGAAGATATATAAATCATTTTTGAATATTATGAATTGTCTTGAAATTAATCTGAGACATAGTGTATATATTATGAATGATTCTGAAGGTTTTATAGGAAAAGACGCATTTCAGTAAAAAGATCATGTCACATGATCAAATGGAGAAAAAATTATTGGGTTTCCTTGATTTTCTTGATTTTCACGCCCATGGATTATGGTATGTGTTATTATGAACCTTGAGATGGTTTTATATTGTTTGGGATATGTCAAATGGTTCTCAAAAACATTAAAGAAGGTGGTATTGGGGATATTATGGTGCAACATGAGATGAACCACACTATGGTCCCAAACATTTTTCACCTAGAGATATCCTGTGTAAAATTGAAATATCAACTTGGAAAGGTCAGGAATTGTTTAGATTGGGTGGTGTGGGAATTATCCATTTTTACCATGAAAAATATTACCTCACCATGCTATGTGGTAGGGTGTGGTTGGTTTAAAATGGATGTGTTTTTCCCCTAAATCATTGTATGTATCCATGGTCAGTCTCCTTGTAATGGTGTGATAAAAAACACCATGGTTGTTGGAGACACCTACACATCATGGTTTCAGTAGTTTTTTATTTTTGAAATCACTGAATCGGCCTCATGGACATCTAGAGATTTTATACTTGATGATTATTATGGTGTGTGGTATTTATTGGTGGTTTTTAAGTCATATTTCACATGTATTATTCTCCAAAAAATCTTTTCATTACAACTTTATAATATTTTATGGTCTCATGTTATTCTAGTGTGAGATATAGATGACCTATATTTTTTCAAATTAATTCCTTATACGATCTCACAATTTTAGATTTTTTCTAATCATCTTTTTTTGTAATGCTTTCAAACTAGATGAAAATCATTACCTTTATCATGAAAATCCCAATTGGTTTTTGGAAACACCTTGTCTTTGAGGAAGGAGGTCCGGTGATGTCCCTTGAAATATTTCTATTTTATCTTGTATATGTGATATACATCCTACTGATAAAATGTGTTCTTGGTCCTTAATATTTTTCCTAAAATTATTTATCTTAGAACTTCCGAACGACATCAATAAATATATTTCTGTGTAATCATGGGGAGAAATGTGCACAAACCTTTGAAAATTAAAAAGGAATTAAAGAGGTGACTCTAAGAGAACCTTGGACTACCTAATGGCTAGTGGAACATTCCAAGATTCATGGAAAGTAAAATTAATTCAATATTTTTAGTTAAATTAGAAATTGTTAACACTTACTGTATTATTAATAATGAATTCATGGACATGGAATTGAGGTAAATGATTTCGTTAATAGAATGATGACTTGTGGTGAATTTAGTTAAATGGTATTATTCGTTATTATTGTTTGGGGACTTTGATTTTATTTAAATTATTTGTTATATCCTTGATTTGATTAATTTATGGGTGCCTTCATATTATTCCAAGGATTTGGATTAAATTTATTGGGATTGTTATTATTATTAGGGGACCTTGATGTGATTCTAATGACTTGGTATTCTCATGTTCTAAATATTATTTTTTGGGGACCTTGATGTGATTCCAAGTACCTTATACGATTTTGTTGTGATTGTTATTGTTGGGGAGTATTTATGATATTCCAATTATATTGTGTGACTATATAATTTTAAAATGGACTATGTTATTCTTTATAGAGACATCTGGAACTAGTTATAGAAGGTATGGTTTACCTCAGGTGCCACCCTGGACCTAAGGATTGATGATATATCTATTTTTAATTTTTATATCACATGTTATTTCCTTAAATTTACATTGTTATACACATAAATCGGGTTGGATATTATTTTTAACCCATTTTTGGCTTCATAATGAGTTTTAATCACAATCTTCTAAGGTATCCTTTGGTACCCATCCAGATTTATTGGTTTCAATTCAAGGTAATGTCAAGGACCCAATTTTTTCTGGTTGATCAGGAGAGTAGAGATTGGAGAAGAAAATATGGGATTGAGAATTGAATCTAAAATTATTTTGATAATATTTCTATGGGTTTTATTATTCGATTTTACTGGCTTCCTATATGCCTTTATTTTTTCAACATGGTTATACATTTCATATTATTTGGAACATTCCTTAGTGTTTACTTGTGATGGTATGTGATCAGTGGAGTTGATATTATTTATCTTTTTATTATTACTTTGGTCAATGGGTAAAGCCTCCCCAGGAGAAAATCATAGTCCATTTATTTTTATCAGTATCCTCTAGAATATAGGGAGGCGTAGTGAATGCTATACAGAAACGGGTTGGGTTACTTATGATTGAATCGATTTAGTGATATTAAAAAATTATATTTGGGGAAATCATCTTCTGAATTACTATTTGGCCATGGTGGACATGTGATAGGATGATATCAGTACATGGTATAAAACTGATGTATGGGAGTATTTACCCCATGTACATTGAAATTACATGTTACTAAGTGTCATATTTCTATTTTGGATTTCATTTTTACCATTGATTTATTTCAAATTGAGTGATGCACTTGATTTTAGAGAGTTATTATTAATTGTAAAATTCCACTCATGGGTCTATATGGAACAAAGGTTAGTATGAATACATCATTATAGGAATAAAGGGGTTTTACCTTATTTTGTGATTATATATGATAAGTATCTAAATAAATGTGATTCCCTAGTGACTTATAAACTATGAAATATAAGAATCATAATGTTATTCCTGTATTCACTTCCATTCTATGTAATGTTCTAATTTTATTATAATTTGGTCAAAGGAAGGTGTTTTTCAATGTAGTACAATTCCTCCATGAATAATTCTAGTACTATGAAAAGAGGGTGTAAATGAGTATAATCCTTTAGATGTTAGAAAAAACCCTCTAGTGACTCAAGAAAATACAACAGATAGCCAAATCAATGTTAGCATATTATGAGTTATACAATAGATAGAAAGAGTGCATACATGGGTTTATCCAACTATATAAATCCTTAAAAAATAGTTTCAACTACAATGCCCAAAAACCATCGTATGGGAAAGTAGGGTCCCAGGACATTGGTGATAGGTGTGGTATTACAACCCAATTGACCAACATCATATTGGATGATAAAATTGAATAGTAGTATGTGTACCCTCTAATTTTCAACCTGTTTTGAGATATTTTCCTAGATGGATTCATAGGATTATCAAATGAAAGGGATGTAGAGTTCACCATAGTGATCATATAGGGAGTAGACCAAATTTCTATTCATCTATATCAAATGTACCCCATAGAGCCTCATGAATTGAAGGTTTATTTAGAAGACTTAGAGGGAAAGATGTTTATCTGGATAATTTCCCCACCATTGGGTTCTCTAATTTTATTCACCATAAATACCAACAATTTCTTCATGTTGTGAAGGGATTTTCAAAGTTACAACCCTGTGATTCTCAAAAATTAATACCCAGTTTCGTGTATAGATGATCTAATTGATCAACTTAGGGGACCCCATGTGTTTTAATGATTTAATTGAGATCTTGTTATCAATCGATGATAGTATAGAATTAAGATATACCATATACTTACTTTAGGAATAAAAGTGTTCTATATGAGTATTTTTTTCATGTTTTTGATCTTGAAGAATGAACTAGCTGCATTCTTGGCCTTGATGAACTATTTTTTCATCTGTTCCTAGATAATTTTTCAATAATTTTTTTGATGATATCCTCATATAATATAATTCTATGGAAGTGAATTCATGGAATCTATAGGTTTTTTGTGAACCTTAATATCTCACATCTAATGTGACATGTTGTTGGGGTGTCACTTCTAGAAAAACAATGTACAATTATGGTGCATGTCATATATAAATATGGATTGTTCTTGGACCCCAAAAATCTATGTGTAGCAGTTTCATTAGAGTATCCCATGAATGTTTTTTAGATTCATAATTTACTAGTTTTGGATGGACACTGTAGGAGGATTATTCATGAATACTCATACATGGAAGTGCCAATGAGAAATCTAAACAAGAAACATGCGACATTAATGTGGTCTGATTGCTATTATAATTCCTTTTAATAGTTGAAGAAATGGTTGAATTCAACACCAATTCCGATCTTGTATGATCCATGAAAGAAACATACCTCACTTTTTTAAATGATTGGAGTTGGGGTAGGAGTATTCTTGATGCAAGATGGTCATGTTGTCTCTAATGGAACGTGTAATCTAAGTCCACATGAGTGAATCTATCTGAAACATAATTTTGAATTAGCAGTTGTGGTGTGTGTTATGAAATATCATTATGTATTGGGTCAGAGGTTCATCAAATATATGGATCATAAGATCTTGAAATAAATTTTCTTATAGAATGATTTAAATATTTTTTAGTTACGATGGGTACAGTACCCATAGTCCTTCAATTTTTATTTAGCATATTACCGTTGGAAAGGAAATGTCATTGTTAATGCATTGAGTTGGAAAACTATAACTCAAATTATTCAGGAGTCCATGCATGTGTGCTAGATAATGGATCTTTTGTGAAGATGCGTCTATATTTAAATGAATTTCACAGTCAAACAACTCTTACATTTTTATCTTTTACATATTTTCTTATTAAATGGATAAAATGAAGACAATTTTTCGACCCAAAGTTCTTATCCTTGAGGGGTAGTATATATAGTGGGGAGTTTTCACCAGAATGGACCATCAATTACAACTATGTTCATCATTTCCATGGGTGTACGTTATTTACCATGGATATGAATATGGAATTTTTTAGGTAATTTCATTCTTCAAAGTGTTTATTATGCCTAGGTTTGACTAAGATGTATCGAGGCATTCAGAGGAATTACATGAGGACATGGATAATAATGCATGTTGCATGATTTGTGTTTTGAGTCTCCACATAAAAGCATGTTAAGGATGAGAACTAGTGGATCACTGGTCTTCCAAAATATTTTCTAATACCTTGGTGAAAATGGGATGATATCACAATGAAATTCATGACTATTCTTCTAAGTACACCCTAAAGGAATAACATTGTGTTGGTTTTACCTGATCAATTGACTAAGTTATATCATTCCATACAATTTTAGAACATGTTAACTACGGATGAGCTAGGAATGAATTCCATTTGGTATATAGTGAGTCTTCATGGTTGACCATATAGTATAGTTTTAGATAGGTATGATTTCATTACCTCACAATTATGGTAGGAATTACATAAAGTTCCTGGTGTACATATATACTTGAATATCTCTTATCATCCAATGGTAGTTGGAAAACATAATCATACCATTAGATTCTGAAGGACATGATGATTTCATATGACATTGATTTTGGGGCCTCCTATGAGGACCATTAGATTTATCCTAGTTTACCTCCAATAATAGAATACATAATTCAATTCAGATGGCTCTATTTGAGGCTTTGTATGGTAGGTCATGTCATTCACTATTTTTTAGGACCACTTCAAGATATACTAAATAATGATAGGGGGATTGAATCAGTGTTATAAATATTTTAAAAATTTATAAATTTAATCCCTTTTACCTCTAAGACTTGTCTGGATATTTATTCTCCTATTATGTTTTCCTTATCATATATAAGTATATGAAGGTTGGTAAAATATGGTTCATGATATTTTTATAAGGTTTACTACTCAATATGAGTAGTTATACTTTGTTGTATATGATGATTATTAGTAAAAATTCTATACTATAAGTAGATACCAAATATAGTGGTGTGGAAAATAAAACAACCCTTAGGTAAGTTTGAGTCCTTACACTTTTAGAGGGTGGGTAGAGATAGTCATATAACCAATATTAGAGAAATCCTCATACTACTTGTATCTTATCACTGGTCCTTTATAATACATTTTAATATTGTCTTCAGATTATTTTTAAGGTATTTTGTAACACCAAAAATATTCCACTAGATGATACTTCTCATAGATGTCAAAGTGCATCATTGTTCTTTTCTTTCCATTATTCTTTCTTTCACAACTTCATATAAGTAACTCTTCTTATTCACAAAGAAAATTAACTGAACGATTCACTCCATTTTACATCCAAATATTGTATGTCCAATTATTTCTTCTTCTTCGCCTGATTTATTTGATACCAAATGATAATAAAAACTCTATCTGGTATCACATTGAATCTTTCATCACTATTCTTGCTTAAATAATAATCAATTAATAACTTTACAAACTATTTCTATTCTTCAATCTCAATGATATGGATATTTATATAGAATTAAATCTCCAAATTCATCAATTCACAATATCAAAAAAAATTGAATCGGTTCTTCCCTATTATTCAGGGTTTGATAGTTATTTTTTCAAATGAATCACACTACATATTTAATTTTATTTTATGCAAGACTAAACTTTCACAATATTAAATCCATATTATCATAAATAAATTGTTACACTTATTATTTATATAGTATTTAAATCGATTATAAATTTAATCTTCACTACCTTCCTATTATTCCTCATTTATACTTGTATATGCATGACTTAGGTTCCCTTCAATATGTTAAACATGTTTAAATGTGCATGGGATAATACATGTAAAATCCTTCATGTTATTGTGTCTATGTACAACACATATTGTGTTCTCTTTCTTTATTAATTAGAGTGTATGCAAAAAATCTCCTTTATGAAACACCAAAAATTTGTGCAAACCTTATTCTTTACACAACTAATGATCTTATTTGCATTATTGATTGTTTTCAAATTTGATTTTATTTTTGGAATAATTCCTCACATAAACTCAAGTGTGTAGTATCTAAATTATTAGTGCTTCAAAAAACCAAGTGTTTACAATGATGTATTTCTTATCATGTTTGTATTACCCAAGGAGTTTCATACAACCAAGGATGAGCCTCACATAATTGTGTACACGGAAGATGGATCCTTGAATTCTATGTGACCTAATAGTTTCATGGTTCTTCTTCATGTAATATTTCATAGTTAGTCTACTTTAAAAATAATAATTTCACAAAGATCTCCTATTTTTGATACTGAGTGGGTAAAAGTAACTTTATCTAATTCATTTAAATGGAATATAAAAGAGACACTATTTTCAAAAAATCATTACTTTTCAGATAAAAACAAGATAGGTAGCGACATCTCTTAGACTTTGATGCCCCCCTTTTATAGGTGAGTTCCACCATCCAATTTTTCTTCCTTCACAACCTAATAATCCCATAAAATATTTCATGTCAATAAATATTTGTTAATTCCTGAATATCTCAAAAAAAACATTTTTTCAACATGGGTTACATGTACCTAAAATTAATGGTTTTTTTTGTATGTAGGTTCTTATTGTTTTTCATGTTTGGACTCACATTCATACAAAAAAATCACATATCACATCCCAAATTCCATAAATCTTATAGACACATAGATATTTCACTGTAATATCTTATTTCATCTTAGAAAAATCTCTATTATTCAAATAGTTTCTTTCATGCAATAATTATCACTTTTTTATCCCAAAAATTCATCCATTGAAGATAAGATTTTTAGTATCCTAATTCACAAAGATGGATAAATTCATGTCCAACAAATACCTCAAGTATTCAAGATAGTGTTTCTACAATGTGGAAGACAATCTAGGGATTCAATCATAAATATTAGAATATTTGATCGGGTAGATAATGCTATATTCATTTATTTTAAGACATAGGAATAGTTTAGTTCACTTCAGCCATGCCACATTATACTTTCAATCAATCAAGTGGTTATTAATAAATGATTAGGTTCCTACAAAATTCTCAATATTGCATCAGGGTTTGTCACCTGGAACACCTTTCACACATGCCCACAAAAAGTCATGTCACACTTACAGTATCCAACCGGGAACCTCTATGCATGCACCATGTGAACCCATCTGTGTTCTCCCTATGGACACTATGCTCTCCCTCGGTCCTACTATCATAGACCTACTAAATTGATTCAGGCTCGATGTAGAAGAAAAGGGGATTTGTTTTATAAATAAATTAATCCCTTACCAAATGATCATGAAACATCATGCAATGAGAAATCATAAAATTTTCTTAAAGATTTATCCAATTTTATTCTAGGATGAACATAAAAAATGTGGTATGAGTCATAACAATCAAACTAAAACTCATTAACTCACATTAACAAATATATTAAAATTATTCATTTGTAACAAGCTGGATAAGAGACCTTAGAAAACTTTCATAATTGATGTTTTATTATGTCATAGATGGATTGGATTAATCCCCATTTGTGTTATGTTTGTTATTTTTTAAGAAAATATATTAAGAAGAATCATTCCTTTACTAAAGGAATGGTCTTCAAATAATTTCCAAAATAATATGATTTGTATGAAACAATAATTTCTGGAATCTTTTTCAACATTCATAATTTGTCTTCCCCAAAAGGGAAACACTCCTAAACATCATCATAATGGTTAATATCTTTATGAATGGATTTGAAAAGGTTTAAATATGGAAAATACACTAAAATTAATCTTCAATGTGTGGACGACCAGATTTGACACTTCCCAAAAAATCACCAAGAATGATATTCCTCAATAATATTTTTTTAGGATACAAATTATAAGATCAAACCAAGATGGTATCTCTTTATCCTTATTATCTATGATATGAAAAAAACTCACATAAATCATCATATGTGATTATATATCATATTTTTTGTTTAATCCCAATTGAGAAATACTTTAAGGGTGATGAATTTTTTAGCTATGCAGTCAAAAATTGACCACACTGACTGCTTCATTGGTTATCCCCCTAGGTATATTATTTACTATCAATTTATTACATTATAAGCACAAATAAAACAACAAAATTATGTAGTGAATTAGGTGGATCATTGTTAATTCTGAATTTGAATAGTACATTTGGTATAGTTTTCTCAACCATGTTACCCCATTTCCCTATTATTTATTCTTTAATATCAAAACATAAAGTTATAATGGGGATGCATGGATCATATTTGTTATTTAATTTATTTGGGTGTTAACATTCACTCTTCAAGAGATTTTAAATCTAATTTATAGTGTAACATTCATCTTTCTAATGAATTTTTCCCCCTAAAATTATTACATAATAATCATTATGAGTGTTTATAGCCACGTTTCACCTCACACGTGGAACTTCACCTTCATATAGATTAATTTCATTCTCCATTCGCACTATAATTTTCTTGTGTTTCTCCCATTATAATATTTCCTTCCAAATATTATGAAGATATAACTTACATAACATTAGGATCTTTCATTGAATGTTTGGATATTCCACATAACTTATTATGAGTGTCATCATTATTATTAGTTCTTTTTGGATGATGCACTTTTCTTAACCTTTTTTGATTTAGAATCCAAGGAATTCTCACCGTTCCTACTAGAAATATTATTGAGATGATTTTTGTTAAAACATTCTTCTTCTTACTTACCAAGAATGATTAATTATTTTAGTCAACTTATATGAATTTATTTTCTTATCAGCTTCAGATACATTTTGATATGATCATGTACCAATATTTTGAGCACCACCATTATATACATCATATATATTTTCATGTTTTTATAAGTTTTTTTCAATATAAAAATTTCTCTTGACATGTGGATGTTCATTATTCATCTCTTAATTTCTCTCCCTTGACATGGACTTCTTTTATATGTTTTTATTTTGACAATTATACCGATAATTTAATGGACAATTATCGAAACTATTGAAACACCAACAATCAACCAAAAACCATGAACTTAATAGTTATTAGTTTGATGGTTTTTGGTTTTCTTCATAACTTTTTGTGCTCCTCATGGGTAACCCACTTCTACACACTTTTCCCTATCAACTGTAATCATGTTTGGAGGTTCCTCATCATATTTCATCATCCATACTTGTACATATTTTGTATTCCTACCTTCATTGTTCATGATAACATATTTAGAATCATTATTACATAATTGTATGTATGGCACCTCATTCTTCATAGATTCTTGAGATAGATCATTGAGTGAAGTCATGATATTCATATCACATGTTAGAGGTTTTTTAATAGTAGATTCTTCTAATTAGTATTGAATATTAACAATGAATTTCTACTCATTTTGTAAATATTCCATGTGTCTTCTCAAGATTGTCCAACTTAACATCCAATTCTAGACAACTGATATTTAGGATGTTTTTCTGATATTCAATCAAAATCATCTCCTCTTCAAAAACCATCTGCATTCATTCAACATCCAGTTTATGTAGCTTCACAATGTTTTTCTAAAAAGATTCAATTTCATTAATATTCTTTAATTTTAACTAAAATTGAAACTCTTTGAAATGAATAATATTTTAAAACATTCCTTCAAGATAATCAATATTTACTTTCATTTCCTTCTTAAACCCTTTTCAACATCAACATCACTGAGCCTATAGTATTCAAACATGGGGGGAAATTATTTCTATCTCTATTATTTCTGCTCTGAATGCACTATACTATTTTAAGAGATTTATATATTATAGAAATTTGTCATATAAAGACTTAGAAATTACATCTGAATTATCCAAAATCTAAGTGACCTCTTACTATATGATTTTGAATTTCCTATATTTAATAGGGACTAATTGTTTGGGAAAACTTTACATCATATCCTTTAATGAACAAATTGAAAATATAACTAACATGTCGTCACTCCCACATGTTCTCAGACTATATCTGGGACTTTTTTTATAATAACGAACACATACTTATTGATAACTTGAATTTATTCATCCAATAGAAGTAGAGAGACTATTTTCCTTCTCCGTAGTGGAAATATGATTCACATAATCTTAACTTTACTAGTATTATGTATCATCTTTCATAAAATGTAATGGAGAATCTTATACTTCCCCTTATTTAGATATGAGGGATCCCTTATTCAACTTCATTTTCTTTATCATTCTCATGATCATAATTGTCTTGGTGATAATAAAATTTTTCCTAGAGATAAATTAAGCTTCACCAAAACTTCACTTTATTGTTAATAAAGGAACGAAACTCAAATATTCATAAGATAATAAGAAAAATATATAGAATCTATTAGAATTGATATTGTCTTTGATTCAAATTGATATGAACACTTCATGATAGAGTCAATACTGATAGGGTTGAAACACTATTGGGAATTTTTCTCCTTTTATATATTTTATACCTTTTACCTCTTAGACCATTTGGATCTTGATTCTACTATTCTATTTTCCTTATCATATGTAACTATATAATATTAGGTAAAATAGAGAATATGATATTTTTACAAGTTTCCCTACTCAATTAGAGTATCTAATCCTTTACACATATGGTGGTAATTAATGCATATATTCTCCACTATAATAAAATACCAAATAATGTTGTATGTAAAGAAAAAAATCCTTATCAATGTGTGAGTTGTTATACATTATGAGGTGTGATGAAATTAAACCTCTTACGTAAATTGGTAAAAACCTATACAAACATATAGCTCCTTATTGGTTCATTATAATTCATCTAAAGATAGTCTTCACTTTATTTTAAGGTACTTTTGAACACCTAAAGTATAACACATGATTAAATCTCTATTATATTTCATAGTTCTACTTTTTTCATCACTTCCCACTATTCTTACTTGCAAAACCATATACATAAATCTTCTTTTTCTTTATAGTATAAAACTAAAAGTTTCACTTCTTATTTCATCCAGATATTATTCACTTGATTATTTATTCTTCTTCAAATTGATCATCTAATTCAAAATGATAAGAAAAAATACATTTAGTAACAAACTAAACTTTTCTTAACTATTATTTTCTAAATAATTATAAATCTATATATAAAAAACTCTTTCTCTTATTCACTCTCAATGATTTGAATATTACCATTAGCTGAAATTTTATACTTCATAGAAACTAAATATCAACAACTATTATTGTGTATTGAAGTAGATGTTTATTTAACTAAATCACACTACACTTTTAATATTGTTTTATTTAATATTTTCTTTGTAAATTCTCAAATTAATAATAGCACAAATCAAATATTATCCTTGTTATTTTCTGTTTTATTTCAATATTTTCCCAGTTACTTATTCACTACCTCACATTTATTCCATTTGTATACTTGTATATACACAAGTTCTATTCTCTTAAATCTATTACACATGGTTACATGTTCATGGGATATTACATGTAATACTATTCACATTTTTTTTCTATTCATATCACATACTGCATTATATTCCTCTTCACACAACTGTGTATGCATAACATATCTTCATAAAACAACTAATAGTTGAAATCCCATATTATTAGAACATGTAATCATATTTAGTGTATGAGTTATTATTTATGAAAGACAATTTTATTCAATGAATTGTTCTTCAGGAAATTTTAATTTCATAATATCATGGTTACGAGTGCTTTTCCAAACCGAACATTTATAGTGAAGTAGTTATTATTATCTTTTATTTATCCAATTAGTTTTATGTAACCTAATATACACATCACATAATATTATACATTGAATATGTATCCTTAAATTATTCATGACCTAAGAGGATCCTAGTTCTTATTAATAATAGAGTTCGCAGTTCTTCTTCATTGTTAAAATCAGTTTGTTGAAATATCCTCTTCATGATTTTTTGTGGCCTATGGTGCCTCCTAATTTATTATATAAAAGGAATATCATAGATACTCTGTTTTCTGAAAAAATTATTTTTTAATTATAAATAAGTGAGTGGACAAAGAATATCTTAGTCTTATATGTTCTTTATTTATAGGAGAGTTCCACCACCTTAGCCTTTTTATGTCTCATATATGTGGTTTACGTGATTCTGATGATCATGTCATATATGTATAAGAGTATTCTTCTCTATTCGTGAGTTTGGGATCTTGTGCAAGTAACAAAAATAATGTGTCACATATCATATTCCCTCATTTCACTAAAAGAAAGTATTGAACTATAATATCTTCTGTAATATTGGTCAAAGATCTATATTTGAAATAGTATATTTTGTGAAAAATATAGATTTAATGAAAGATTTCTCATCATGTTCATCCAAAAAATTCATCCATTTGAGGTCATGTTGTTAGTCATATGATCACTAGATATTGAAGACATTGAGGGCTATAAATACCTCACATGTACATTGTTGGGTTTTCATAAGGTAGAATATGATCAAAGGTGGTGATCATAAATCCAAGATAATTTGATCGAGTGGTCATCATTATATCTATATATTTTAAGACAAATTTATTATTTTCATGAATGTGTTACCCCAAATAATAATTTCAACCTTTAAAGCATTTCAAAATAAATTATTCTATTCTCATTGCATGAACAAGCTGGCATTAGATTTTATCTCTCATTACACCTTTTAAACACTCCCTCAATGGGTCATTCCATAGTTGTGTAGTCCACTAGATCACTTCCGTGAACATTTCATGTGATCCATGCACACCCACCAATCCAATCATTGTGGGTGTTATGTTCTCCCTCACTCATGCCTTCACTGTACTACTTAGTCGATCTTCCTCCCAAGTGGTTGATCGATGCTCCCACATGTGGTTGATATACGTATATTATGGGTTTATTATTAGACATATTTTTTAGAAAAAATAAATAAAAAGAGTTATCAAATATAATTATAATTCTCAAACCACTAAAAATTATTCTTCATACATCCTGAAAAATGTTCAATATATTTTCCTTTTTCATGTATATCAATAATCATCAAAAAAGAATGTCTCAATACTAATGAAAATAAATTTTTTCATGGATTTCATCAATAATTCTCATATAATAAGGAAATATTTCATATTATGCATCTACTTACTTATTAAAAAAATTCACCATTGAAATGATTCTTTGGTATAAATAACCCTTCAAAAATCATCAAAATTAAAATAAAATTCATCAACTTAATGATATCAATGAAATATATATCTAGTTCATTAACCACCATTAGAAATCAATAAAAACCCATTGGCAACAAATAAAACTCACAATAAAAGTGGGATCTTCACTATTGTGATTGTTGGATGATAGAGAAGAAATGCACGTAGGTAAAAGATTTATGAAGGAAAAATTTGAGCATACTTATTTTATTATTAAGATGTTATATACATAACAATGTGATAAGAAGTTTTATAATGATCATCTATGGTGATATTTAGTTTTTATGGTTGGAAAATAAGTATTTCTATAGGTGTCTCCAAGTATGGGACACCATCATATTCTGAATTAGGTAATGTTGGTTACCTAGTATATTAGGGTAATTGAGATTTATAGATAGGATCATTGTGGGGGATTATATATTGTCCCATCCACAATGTTTTGAATCCATACATGAAGTTTTTTATGTGTCGCATCATTTACAGTATCACCCTAACCCCATAAAATGTTTTCTAAATTTATTACATTAATGTTGAACGAAATTAATTTTTTGGAATGAATGTAGTTTATATAGTGGATAAGAGACAAAAGACTCTATATAGGAAGAATATTCCTCTAGTAATAGTGTTACAGTAGCACATACATATTAGGTAGGAGACATGTGAGTGAGAGAAAGATATATGGGCTCATTGGTGTGATTTTTTCACCACTGATTCTTAGTGATGATCATAATTACTTCTTAATAAAAACATGTTATGTGATAGGGAGATTTCAAAATCCCTAGGTTAACAAATGTATTTCTTTATAATTATGATGTTTTATTTTTTGTTTGAAAATTTTCATATTAATCACGAGGAAATTAAATGGGGTTTTGGATTTTTATGGTGTAACACAGGTTAGACCATGATATGTTCATATCCAGGTTCAACCAAGAGGTTGTACGTGTAAAATGGGAAGATGAGCATGCCTGGTTTGGGAATGGTCATGAAAGTGGAGCATGGGAAGTATCCTTATTAACCATGACCAAGATTACCTCACTATGGTGTTATACAAGGCCTAATAGGTCTAAAATAAAATTGGTTTTTCTCTACACTGTGTTCGATCAATGCTTCCAGACTCCTAGACATGGTGTGATCAAAACCACCACCATTGGGGGTGGACACCTCCACATTTTTTGTCAGTAGTATCAAATTTTTGAAATGGATGAATCAACTGACTGGTTTTTCAAGGAGTTTATGCTTTTTTATTAGTGTGTTTTTTTGTCTTTATTGTAGGTTTTAATGAATCCTAGATTCTTATTATTCTATATAACCCTTTTTCATTCCACCTTTATGAGACTCAATGAAATCAGATGGTTCTAGTGTGAGATCTAGATGATATTTCTTAATTATAATGACTACTTTAGATGATCTCTCTCACACATATCTATTTTGGTTATGTTTTTAATGTACAATCAGACAAAAAGAGCCTGAATTCTCTTTATATTTTGGATGTCATTCAGTTGTTGGAAACTCCCAATTTTTAGGTAAGTTTTATCAGGATATACCTTTTAGTTTTTTTTCTTCTATGTATGTGATGTGCAGCTGATCAAAATAATTTTTGAATTTACCTTACCATATTAAGTAAATTTTTTATACCTTACAATAAACCCTGGGAGTTCCATTGGAACAAATATATTGGGATATAGGGTACCGATTATATTTTCCCAACCAATGAAAATAAAAGGGAATTAAAGTGGAGACTCTGGGGGAACCATGGACTAACCAATGTGTGGTTTACCTTTACAAAATTAATTTAAAATACTTTAACATGAAGAGTTTTATTATAATAAATAATTTTAAAACTTAGTTAATTTTAAATGTCAAATTCATGGCCATATAATTTGGGTAAATTATTTGGTTAATAAAATTTTAGAATGGGGAAAATTTAGTTAAAAGGTATTATTCATTATTACTCTAGGGGTATTTGATGTTATTTCAAGGATATATTATTCTCATTATGTAATTATTTTTAGTGACCTTGATGTGATTCTAAGAATATAGTATTCTTTTGTTGTGATTAATATTTTCCGGGGACCTTAACATAATGTCATGGATCTAGTATGCCTATATTTTATTTAATATTTTTGGGGGACCATGAAATGATTACAAGTATATTTTATTCTTATGTTGTGATTGTTATTATTAGAGGACCTTGATGTGAATATAATGATTTTTTATTCTTGAATATTTGTAAACTAGAATATCATGTTGTGGAAAGAAACATCCATCATTGTATGAAGTAGGTATGGTTGACCCCATGTTCTATAAAGGACCTGAGGGTCGAAACTAAATTTTTTTATAGTTGTTATATCTCACTTCATTCCCTTAATTTCACATATTTATATACACAAATCATACTAGATATGATTCTAACACCATTGGTGTTGGCCTATTGAGTTTTTCTCACACTATTTGTTAGATGCCTTTGGTACATGAGTAGATTTCATAATTATTGGTACATGTAAGGGAAAGTACAGTGTTTTCAATGGTTGAATGGGTTTTAGTATTAGATCATTGAATGTTGGACTAGGCATGCCCCTGAACAAGTTGTATTTTTTTTGGGATTTTTTTGGTTTCTTGTATGGATTTATTTATTTTATCATGGAAATAAATTTTTCATTACATGTAACTTTATATGGTATATATTTATGATGCTATGTTATTGATGTTATTGATTTGATTTTCATTTTTCGTTGTACTCTTAGTAGAGAGTATACTCTTTCCAAGATATCCATTTAGAACCTCACTACTAGTCAACAACCTATATAGTACATGAAGGTGTGCTTGAGTCCATCTATAGAATTAATTTGGTTAAATATGAGTGAACCAAGTTAGGGATGTTACCTTGATAATTTCAAAAAAAAATTAATAATTCATTTTTGAGGTGTAGTAAATAATATATTTTCACTCTAACATATCGTGTGTTTTGTTTGACTAAAAGAAAATGTTTTCAGTTTAAAAGTTGTTTTATAGTTCAAAACATTCATAATAGACTCAAAACCAAGGAAACAAACTTGGGATATCCTGATAATTTTGGGAAAAAATAAATAATTCATTTTTGATGTGTAGAAACTAACATTACATCAATCAAATATATAGTGTATCATGTATGAATAGAAGTTAATGTTTTCATTTAAAAGTGAGATTTAAGTTTAAAACATGTATCATATACAAAAAAGTGTAAAAACATGATCAAATTTTATCTATTATTTAAGATAACGATATATAATTAATTTTTTTATGAAAAAATAAATATCATGTCTATCAACATAGGGTATGGATAGTATGTTTGAAAGTTCATTTTTTCATTGTAAGAGTGAAATTTTATATCAAAACATGCATCACATAATAAAAATGAAGAAAATAAATTTAGATTGTAATAATACTTTACAAAAAATATCAATAATTGATTTGTGACGTAAAGGAATTAACCACATTCCACTTTGATCCATGGTGTTTTTAGTAAGACTAAAAGTGTGTTTTTTTATTTAAAAGTGACATCTTAGTTCAAAATGCATGTCACCTACTCAATAATGAGTAAAAATTATCATATTTTCTTAATAATTTTGGATAAAGATTGATAATTCATTTTTGATGTGTAGTAATTAACCTAATGTAAATATAACACATGGTGTGGTTGGTATGATTGAATGTACATCACATACTCAAAATAAAGCAGACACACTATTAGTGTTGTATTTCATTTTAATATGTTTTATTGAAATATTATGTTATCCTTTTTATCTATGTATTATGTTTTATCATTCATGTTATAGTGTTAATTTTTTTATTTAGTCATTATAATATTTTATTTATGTTTGTTTATGTATTACTATAATAATAATTTTTTTTATTATAGGTACACTCTTCTTTTCAATGAAATATAGGTGGCGTGTATGACAACTGGTAGTGATATTGATCCCTATTTGAAGGGGGATAAAAGAATTAGAATTTAGGGCCACCAGGTCTATTATATGTTAAATTTTATTTGATTTGGTTGGACGTTTTAATTATTTTGAAACATATTATTCATATAAATGTAAATATAATATATTGAATTGTATGTAATTTATTTATTTTTAGTTATTATAATTTATAGTCATGTAATTTTTTTTAAATATATTTTTCATTTATTTATTTGTTTATTACATTATGATGTTCGTGAAATATAACACTATTATAGTGGATAAATTATATCAGTGTTTGGGATGGAACTAATAAAAGCTCACAAATTTTATCAGAATTAGAAACATCATTAATTTTTTAGAAATGATAATAAAAAAATCATTCACCTATAAATATTGCGGATAATATTTACATTCAACGCTTTATAACATTAGTTTTGAAAATCAAAGCACACTTCCTTAAATGTGTTATTTTAATAAATTTTTACTTCTCAAGTGTTTGGAATTTATTTTTAGAAAATATATATTCTAATGGATTCTGAAAACCTTTTACATCAAATGGATGTTTGTTTTTTTTTGAAAGAATCAAATATAGAAGAGTATCATAAATAAGATGTACTTGTACTCTATACAACTGATGGATGATTTCATGGTTAATAAAATTGTGGACTATAAATATCAAAGATTAGTATAAAAAATTACCACCATATAAAGTTATATAAAGTCTAATAGATGAACCAAATCAAGAAAAGGTAGAAATCCTCTTCGGATTATATATTATGGAGGCCTTCCAGATGAATCTTATACATTATTTCAAATGAAGAAACATTGTTACACTGGATGAAAACATTAAAACATTGTAATTGTACTTCATCTAAATCAACCATTAGAGGAAGAAGATGTACTGAACCATTTCATGTTAAGATGAGTTCATCCGATGTCCTTGAAACCAACTCTAATGAATGTGGAATATAAAATTGTATAAATATATATAAATAGAATAAAAATTATTGTAGTGGGAATATTTTACATAAATAATAATCAATATTTACAAGGAAGAGTTTGTAACATCTTATTTTGAGTTAAAGATCCATTTTATCTTTATAGAGTTTTTACTTAATAAATTAATCTGTGAGTATTTTTTTAAATTACATATATTTTCTATGTTTTTAATTTTTTTCTGGTCTATTATTTATTGAGGGATTCTACGTATAGAAATATTTAGGTGTCTGAACCAATGTGATCGAGGGTTTCTGCGGAAATTGAATTAGAAGATTGTCTAATCTTTGAATTGAGGGATTACATTCTTAAAGAAGATAGACCATTATGATTTGGTGAAAACCCTATATTACCAATTTATTAGTTTTTTACTTTATCAACATTGAAAGTTATATTGTGGATAGTATTTTATAAATTCATTATATTTTTTCTTATGAACATTTTAATGTTTTTTTAACTATTTTTACAAGATTCTATTTTTATTTTTCATACATTAATTAATGTTTCATTTTTTATAAACATATCTTAATTCTAATAATATAAAGTATCAACAAAACATTTTGCCTCAATAGATTATTACAATCTATATTGAATATTTTTTTGAAATTCCTTAAAGAATATGTTAAGTGAATTTTTTGTTTTTATTTTATAAACTAATATTCACCCCACCAATATTAGGTAAATTCACTCTTAAGATCATATACTTGGTATCATAGGTGGTTTTTGAATTTATAAACTTTTTTATAATCTTTACCACACTAACATATGTGTATTTGTTAAAAATAGAAGGTTGATATATTGTAAAATCAGAAATATCCATCCTAGAATACCCCTAATCATTTATGGTTCTAATTTGGAAATTTATAGAGATAAAATGAAGGAATTATTTATAAATACAATAGATTATAACATTTTCATTATGAATAGAAATTATGATATAACATATTAATATATTACAAGATTCCATCAAGAAGAAATATTGGAATATTAAGTTAATTATAATGTTATAAATACTTTGTTATGATCTATGAGAAGAAGTTTATATAGTAAAATTTCTTCATGTGTAACTGCTAATAATATTTTGAATAAATTAGAAGTTAATCACTTTATAACTACTAAATTTATATAATAATAAAGAGATATTCTCATAGATGATTATAGAGTCCTTGATTTTCTACTTAGAGAATTTGTTAGAAAGATTAAACAAAGGTTCATTAAATCTATGAATATTCCATTATACCATGGTGTTAAATATTTTACAGATGAATATTTTCTTGGTAAGATTATATAAATTATAAATAATGAGTGGGAATATAATATAAAAACTCTTAATGATATGAAAAACCTCACAAAGTCTTACTTAGATGATCTTATTTGTACTCTCGTGCATTATGAGGGATGATTAAGGAGGTATTCTAAAAATGATAAAATAATAATGGAGTTCCATTTACCTCTACATAAATAGTAGTTAAAAAGATATTTTTAGATGAAATTATTTTAAAATATTCTAAGAAGAGAAAAATAAAACTGCAGACCAAAAGTGGTTCTTCATAACATAGTGTGAATGAACCTGCTAATATTTTAAATATAATGAACAAGATATTTGGCCTGAAATACATCCATTACAAATACAAGAAATATTACAAAGGTAAAAATGAGAAGAATAATTATTTTGAAGTGATTTTATATGAATTATAGAATCTTGGTCAAATTAGGACTCATTATCATACGTTTAAGAAATATTAGAATAAAGAAATAAATTATAAGAATCTTTGTAATTATAATGGTCAGAAAAAAATGAAATTATCTAAAATATGGATGGATAGTGGTGGGAATACTTCACAAAAAAAATTCTTTCAGATGACAGTCATCATCAATAGTTCATGGGATTTTATGATGGAATTACAAGGAAAAATGAATGCTACATGGTTAAGGTATCTATTATATCCACTAAAAATTTAAATTTCAATGAAAATTATCCTGATTTTGTTGATGAAGTTAATTCTAGTTATTCTTAAGAATAAATAGCGTCTAAATCTCAAGATGATGTAACTTTACCAAGATTTCAATAAATTTCTATATTTTCTAAATTTTTGGAAAAAAATAGATTTTTAAAAAATTATATAGACACAAGCAAAAAATTGCCAAATAAAATTCAAAAACTTCAATACATACTTAATCAATTTTAAATTTTAGATTAAAATTACCAAATAAATCAAATTATAATACATCAAAGGAGGATAAGTTTTTATTTAAAAAACTAAATTCATATATATTTAGTCAAAAGAAACATGTTATAAAATTTTAATTATTGGTTATAAATGTTTGACAAACCTTATAGACAAAAAAATCATTACAGAAATTCCTATGGGATTGGTTTTTTTTAAGAAAATCCCCATTTCAAACCAATTACATTGTTCCAAAATGTGTACATTTTGTACAAAATTTCTAATTGGTGGAAATTGGAAAAATAGATGTTATTTAAATAAAATTAAATATTATTGTTATCATAAATCATAAATTATTATGGATTTGATATCCATACATCAAAAAAAATTGTAAAATGTGGATTCTAAAAATTATTTTGTCTAATAATGTTTGTTCTAAGAAATTTTTTGTTCAAAAACCCCAATTTCATAATTTAATTAAAATAATAAGACTACCAAAAAAATTAATATTTAATACATTTATAGTGTATTTTCCCTGTAAATGACTATAAATAATAAATTATTTCATAAGATTATCAAGATAAATGTGTATAAAAAACTATAGGTGACAATGATCAATAATACATTTATGTCAGAGGTAATATTATACTTCTTAGTAAAGCTTTAATTTCAAATTATTATATTTTTTATAACTTAATAACAACAGTATTAAAATACTTAAATTATGTTATGAGGGATACCTTGGGAATATTAGAAATTATTCAAATATTATTCAAATTTCAAAAGGTAAATTTATTCTTTCTATTTATAGTAATGATAATGTATACACATTACACTTATAAGACCTTAAGAAGAATGATATACATTGTATTAATGAAATATAGTATCAATATTGGCTATTTCATTGAATTTTTTTTCACTATAATGTCATATTTTTAGTGAGAATTTTTAATAAAATACAAGTTAGAGATATTCTAGATCTCAGGTTTAAATGATCTAATGTTTTTGATATTTCTAAATTTTTAAGGAAACATAAGTCACGTTTTAAATGTATTATTTATGTTTCATCTTTATATTCTATCTGACAAGTGAGCATGGATTTATTTTCTCCTATCAAAACTAGATGTATTAGTGGAAAATAATATCTATATATCTTAATTGATGGCTACACTATATACACATGGTTCTATTTTTTTTTAAATAGAATTATTTTTTTTGTTTTCAAAATTTGGTATCCCAAGTTGAAATTGAGAAAAATCTACATTTGGAAACTATTCATAGTGATCTTGATAGATAATTTGAAAATACATGTTTTAAATATTTTTTTAGTAATAAAATCATTTTACATAACTTATTATCACATGGGTATCCTTAAAAAAATCATGTATTTGAAAATATAAATGGGGTTCTCTAGAATATTACTAGAACCATTTTTAGTAAATAATCAATTACAAAACATTTTTTATTGATAAAATTAATACTATTTATAATATTATAAATTTATTTTTACTTATATCTTTTATTAATAATACTTCATATGATATATTGATTGGATAAAATAAAAAAAATTATTAATTTAGTGTTTTTGGATTCAAACTATTCTATTTGAATACTAAATATATTTTTATAAATTTTCATTAAAATCAGATTAATGAATTTTTATTAGTTATTCTACAACTAATAAGTCATATATAGTTTTTAATAAAAGTAAAAGTATTTTTCAGAAAAAAAAGTGTCTGTTAAATACTATGAAACAAAAACTTTTGTTTTGAAATAACCCAAAACCACATCTTCGGATGTTTTGAAAAAACTGATTTTCCAACCATGTTGGAAAATTATTCTCTTGAGATAAAAAACTATATTTTAGGTTTTATCTCAAGAATAAATTCAACATGTTGTTGATGAAAAACCATTTACAAACACAAGGAATAAAAAAATCATTAGGAATCGCCACATTGATAATATCATTGGTGATGTAGGTCAACCAATTAAAACTAGAATTTCCTTAAGAAATAAATATGAACACTCTGAATTTTTACCACAATTTGAAATTAATACTCCTTATAAGGATATAGGTGATGAATATTGGGTAAAAGAAATGTTGGATAAACTTAATGAGTTTTAAAGGAATAAATTTTTCAATTTGGATAAATTAGCTAGTGATTTTTCTATAATTAGTATAAAATTGGGTTTTCAAAATAAATGTGATGAAAATGGAGTTATAGTTAGATTTAATGATATACTATATTCTAAGGGTTATAATAAGTGGGATGACATATATTATAAATAAACATACACATTAGTATCTTTATATGATGTTATATATATTCTTCAATACTATATAGCACATTTATATTCTACTCTTCTTCAAATAGACATAAAGTGTACTTTCCTTGATGGATTTGTATAGAAATAAATTTATATATAACAAAACCTTTGTTTTGAAAACAAAAAATATTTGGATCATGCTTTTAGACATACTAAGTACCTTTATGGACATAAAAAGTCCCCAAGATCCATGTATAATAGAATAACATGATATACGTTATAAAAAAATTAATGCAGTTGCAGATCCAAAAAATTTTATTAAAACAAATTAAGGAAACCATCATTTTTAAAATATATATTTATGAAATTATATTTTCATCAATAGAAAAATGACTAACTTATTCCTTTTCAAATATTATAAAATGTTATTTTGAAATGAGAATGATGGATGAATTTACATTCATTCATGGATTTAAAATTTCTTAAAACCCATAAGGAACTTTTATATCTCTAAAAATTTATATAAAATATTTAATTAAATTTATGTTTATGAAATTAATAAAAGTATATGTAATCTTATCGGAACATAAAAAACATTTGATCCTGATGAATATGGAAAACGAATTGATCAAAATCATTTTAGAGGAATTATTGTTATTTTTATATACCATACATCTACTCAGTTAGATTTAATTTTTTTTACATGCTCATGTGTGATATTTCAGGAAAAAAAATATATCCATATTAAAGAAGTAAAGTTATTTTTTTCATTACCTTAAGAGAACTATGGATTTTGCACGATTTTTTCTTCTGGAAAAGATTAATATTTCAAAACAAATTCTGATGATAACTATTGTGGATATAAAATGGATTGAAAATTACATAAATTACCTTTTATCTCTCAATATAATATTTAGTTTCATGGTAATATAAGGAAAAAACTCAGTAGATCATTCCAATTATAATGCTAAATATGTAACAGTTGGAAGTTGGGGTTCTCAAATGGTGTGGATGAAAAACACACTCAATGATTTGGGTCTTATTTTTTGGTAAAGAACCTATTTTTTGTGATAAAAAAAGTTCCATAGTTTTAATTAATACCCAACACATCACTCAAAAATAAATTTACGTGTATATAATTTATCATTTCCTTTTATACCACACAAAAAATGAGATATAATTTTACAATTCATCAAAATACCAGAACAATATACTTAAATTTATAAAAAAACACTCAATTTTAATAGAATTGATTGAATTAAATAAAATCTAGAAATGGTAAATATAAAATTATCATTCATATCTACTTCTTTTTTAAACCATTTCCTTATAGGAAAAACTCATTAAAAGGGGGAGTACATTTCCTTACATTATTTATGAAATTATTTTTGTTTTCCAAATATTTTGAAAAGTTTTCTTTCAAAAAACATTTCATCCGAAGATTTTTGAAAAACATTACATTAATATTTTCCAAAAAAAAACTCTTATTAAAAATGATTCCATAAAAAAATTTATAAAAAATTCCAAAAAAATTTGTTAATTAATGTTTTTTTGGATAATATTTTATTAAAGAGTTTATCCAACAAATTTTCATAAAATTTATTTACAATGTTATATTTTTGAAAACTATGAAATTAAAATCACAGGAAAAAATTTCTTTAAAAAAATTTAAAATATTATCCGATAGGTAAATTTCAGTTTTTTTGCTATCAATATATATAATCTATTTTATCATATTTATAACATGTCGAAATGTGAACTTTTTAAATTGTTTTACAATTTTTTATGTTTCTTTGGAGAAATATTTTTCCTATAAACCTCTTTAAATAGTTTATAACAACTTCAAGTGTTCAAATATATTTTCAATTTTTAAGAAAAGCTATCATTTGTAGATCTAAAGAAGTGTTTTAACCTAAGTTGAAGGATCTAGAGAAGATGAAACATCAATCTTCAATAATATATAGAGGGGTGTGGGTAATACCATATTTCTTCAATGATTTCCTCTAACAACATCTCTCGTCGATCGGATCTTCCTCAGTCCATATTTTTGTAGTTTTTTTTATAATCTACTTTCATTTGATCAATAAAAATGACCTCCTCCAATGTAAACTCGTGAAAAAAATTCGAGAAAGAAAGTCATGTGAAAATATCTTGGTACAATAGGGATGATTCTATACTAAAATGTTTTATTATTTTTCATGGTTGGGGAGAATTATATACAGAAAACAAATGTTATTGATCTTTATTTTCCTGATTTTATAAGATATTTTTATACATATTCTTAGTTCAGGGTTGAAATAAATTTACAAGTTATAACTTCTAATACTTTTTGAATTTTTCATATATTAGACATGAGAAAAGTTTCTGAGTTTTTTGTATTGACCTTTGATGGAGAAGATAACATGGAAACTCATATGCTTCTAAATAGGATAAAATGTTTTGAGAAGTTAAGATAACAATATATTGGTTTTCTACTTATGAAAAAGTAACAATAATTCAAAATCGTTCACTAGATGATAGAATAGTGTCTATTTGGATGCAAAATTATCTCATTCTAAGGAAATTAGATAGTGAAACCTTAAAATTAAAATATATATATCTGTGTTATTTATTTCTTATGTGATATAATGAAATTTAATATTGTGATGTTTTTGTTCCTTTTAATAGTGGTTGTTAGTTGTGGGATGATAACATTAAATATTCTCTTATATCAAATTTTCATACCCATATATTTGGTTAAATTCATGTAATATTAGAAAAATAAAAATAAAATAACTCTAATGAGGAAAAATGCTTATTTTATTAGTGAATAGAAAATTATAAATATACAACTTGTTTTCTTCCATATTTAAATACTTTTTTTGATAAGACAGACAATGATTTTTCAGAAATATAAATGAATATTTGAAATAAAATTAAAAAAAAAGAAAAGAAGGTAAATTTTCTCCAACATTTATATAGTGTAAATAAAAGACCATGTCTTAAAAGAATTTATTTTAAAAAAAATATTGAAATAAGTAGATGATCATAGTTTTTGTTTAGAGAATATTGAAGATTTATTCTTGAAAGAAAAAAACTACAAAAATTTTAGAGAATAAGAAAATAGAAAGAGACTTGTAGAAAAAGATGAAAAATTTGGGGTGGTTAAAATTTTTCTAAATATAGTTCAAAATATACATAGTACAGTTGATGTAGAAATGCAATGAAAAATTCCTATTTCAGTTTTTCATCTTTTTGTTTTTATCCAAATAATATTCAGTCTATTTAATAAAAAAATACAAAATGTTATACCTTCAGTTCCAGATTATCCCACTGATAAGAACAAATGAAAATATGTAATAATTAAAATCAGGTAAATCATAAGGATTTTAAGAAAAAAAAATTAAACTTTTTATAAAGAAAAATAATATTTTGAAAGCAATAGAGAGTTAAAAAATAACCTAGAATTTTTTTATAGTGAATATGGTTCTTCTAATTCATTAACAACACTATATGAGAAGGATAATAATATCATTGAATTGGAAAAATTAGAATCTTAAAATTAATAAGATAAAAAATTTGAGAAAAAATATTCATATAACCCTCAATATAATAAATAATTTTATGTGTTGGTTGGAGAACAAAATTATAATTAAAAACAAGAATCTTGACCTTCAAGACCTCTATAATTGTCTATTATAAACATTTATTCTAATTAAACTCAAGATTCCCCCAATATATGTAACACCCCGACCCTAGTTACCCAAAGTCGGTGCATTATTAAATATCATTGGCATGATCACAAGAGACCAAGTCTCGAAAGACTGATTAGTTTAGTAGCCTTGGAAGTACTGGATACATACATAAGTTTTACATTACATCATGAAATAAAAACAACAACAAAATTGTGTCGTCTTTGAACACACTCATATCCCATAGACTATCCCTATAGGTTAGTCATAATATAATTCGTCACATCCTGGGAAAAATAAAACATAGAAAGGGGTGAGCTCAGATGCTCAATAAGCATAAAAATATAGCAGAAACTTTCATAAATAAGAATAAACATTTAAGGCAATGTATAAGACTAAAATAGAATCCATTTAAACATAAACTTCATCATAATATGGAAAATATAAATCAAAATAATTTGATTTACTTATTCACATGGATATTATACTAGTTGAATAATCACATTTATATCAATAGCTAATTTCATAATGATGGAATGCATAATGTTGGACATAATAACCAAATTGTCAAGGCCTCGTGCCAAGACTACAAATAATATTTTTTCAAGTCCGTGTGCCAAGACACTAATTTGTCTCATGATACCTACTGATGCATCAAGGAGCTAGAGCAGGCTCCACCCATTACTTACAAAGTCCAACGTATTCCTCATATGAAATGGTTGAAACATAACATAAACATTAATATTACATATATCATACAATATGTTTATACATTATCCAAAAACCATGAATGGTATAAAAATAACACATCCACATCCAAACATATCACAAAACCTTCAATACAATATAGAAGATTTATCATAATAAATCAATATCAAACAACTGTAAAATCCATCAAAGGACGTTGAAATAGATAAAATAAAAACAATATAATAGAAATATATCTTTGAATTTTAAAATCATTTAAAATACATGTAATTATAATAGAGAATATTTATATTTAAAATATTTTGATAAGATTGAAAGGGAAGTTTCGAATGTGTTATAACAGCAGAAAATAGTTGCACCCGCCATATAAGTTAAAAAAACATTCTTACCTTAATTTTTTAAAAAAGGTCATAAAGTACCATGTTTGGAAAATGATGAAAAATTTACTTTAAAAATATTTATAAAAAATCAAAATTGTATAAATGAATTTAACCCATGGTCTATGAAATAGTAAAAAAAATTGAAATACATTTTTAAGAAACACGGATGTGGATGATAAAGATGTCCTAGTGGATAATTACGTATAGACAACCACATATAATAAAGAGTTAAATTAACCCTTAACTTGTAATTTTCCTTATTCGAGGGCAAGTTAACTTTCTATTTAATATTTAAATCATTGTTATTAAATTATAAAAGAATAACATACATAAATATGATATCATATATGATCTTCTAATATTGATTTGTCAATAATATTTCAGTAGTATCATTGTTTTGGGTGTTAACTGATTCGTTTTCCTTTATATTATTTGTTATTTAAGTAGTTTTTGTTATGGATTGGATATATTTGATTCATATGTAGAATGATATTAAGTTCTTAAATATTTATTTTAATCATCGAATTAAAATTATTCTTGAATCATTATAATGGGGAATGAATCTTATCATGTTCATGGAGACGATAATCTGTACGTACGTACGAGCGATAATATCATTCTATTGATGGAAAATAATAAGTAATTTTATGTTATCTCATCTATACATAATAATTAACATTTTATATTTATTATTGAAATCAATTATACTAATTATTATACCAATCCAAATAATGAAGTGGTGAATAACAAACTACACCATGACATGGAGACAGTAAGTCATACGTATGCACATATAGTGACTTTGTCATTAATAGGATGGATAGAATAATAAATATGGATATACCATATTTATAATAACATAATAGGATGTAGAAGGTAATGGAGTTATTATTTTTGGTATGGGAACAACAAAGAAATAGGAAGTGGAAGAAGAAATGAACTTGAAAGAGGTTATGAAATAATCACCTCTTCTTTGGGTTCTTCCTTTTGATTTGATCAAAATGGCTCTATAAGATAGCTTTTCAATCAAATTAAGTCCTCTATGTTTATTTGAGGGTATTTGAGAGTATATTTGAGTACGGTTTGGCTGATCCAAACGGCCTTGGATGTGTGAATTTTAGAGAAGGGTAGGTGCCCTTTTATAAGAGAGGTGAGGGAACCTTAGGAAACGATTGAAATATTATTTTATTAGAAAGTAATTTTAGGTTTATAATGTCCCCAAATGGATTTATTTGGAGTATAATGTTTTTATGGGTATAAATAATCTCAAAAAATAGGTTTCATACAATTTTAGGTCACTATATTAACCTTATCTTTTAGATTTAACTCCTAGTTAAATAGTTTAACTTTTACCATGTCATCTTATATTATTATATTAAATGGTAATAATATTACTATAAAATTCCAAGAGAACCCCAAGTGGTTAATTATTGACATATATAACTTTATATAATTCCTTTTTCTGAACCATAGATTTTTAGGAATATTATATCATTTAATAAAATAGTATTTGTTTCAAAAACTCATTTATGTCAATTTTGACACTATTTAGTATTTGGTTTTTTTAAGTCATTAAAACATTATCACATAGAAAAAATTATTTAATCAACCCTAACATGTCATATTATCCTATAAAATTCGTGGAATTCATAAAAATTCTCAATTTACATTTATTTTAATATTTATTATATCAATTATTTCAATCTTTCAGTAATAAGGTAATTATTGCATCATAATTGTGTCATAAATAAATTTAATTATATAATGTATAAAAATTAAAAATAAAATACCATAATTTAGGAAATATTTTTATCTTTCTAATTAATATTTATAGTCGAATTTATCTAATGTATAACTCTATATTAAATTGTTGCAAATATTTAAATTTTAATTTAACACTTTTAGATCTTCTTTAAATAAAATAATAATAAATGCCCTAATCTAATCCAAGTGAATAAAAAAGTCTAATATTTTATTCCTAAGTTTGGTTTAGGTCGAAATACATTTATCCAATAGAATTAGTATATGTTTTAGGGTAATTTGAATATTATTTTTACCTTTAATTACCTTATTTACTTTTAACGGTGGTAAATAAAATTCAAAAGTTACTATTCACTAAAAAATATTTTCATCCTATTGAAAAAATTTTACTTACTAATGTAATCCATGAATCTCAGATTTTTTAAATTCACTTCACAGAAGCAGTAAAGTTACATTTTAGGTAAATTTGTAAATGTGTCTTGATGGTGGGTAAAAGACGTTAAAAAGTTAAATACAATTTTATATATCTAATCTTATTAGAAAATGACTCCAATTAATTACATTGGAAAAATATAGGAATTATGAATCTATTTTGACATAAAATAAATTCAATTAAAATAAACATTATTTAAATAAAAATTCATTTTTAAACAAAAACGCAGTGTTTTTCACTATTCATCAAAAATTGAAAGCTTTAAAAAAATACAAAAAATTCACCCTAAACGAATTTTGATATTCAAAATCCAAAAACAAAGTTAAATTCGAAAAAAAATTTAAAATTTCAAAAATTAGGTATTACTATTCATAACTTCTTTTTAAATGGCTAGTTTGATTTGTCGTGATGTGCTAGAACTCGAAGCTGTGTATAGTGCAAGCTGTTATATTATTAAAAGAGAAGTGTACCGTGGAAGCTTTGGGTGTCACATTATTCACTCCTTCAAATAATTTCTTCCTCTAAATTTCTAGAATATTAATGCATAAAAATATTTGGGTGGTTCTTCATCATAAGTTCCTCAGGTTCCCATGTTGATTTCTCCATCTTATGGTTTCTTTAAAGAAATTTTACCATGAAAGATGTCCAGTTTCTGAACACTTGTTCTCTGGTATCAAGAATCCTGATAGGCTCTTCACAATAAGACGGATTGGGTTCCACTTCTATTTCTTCATAGGTGAGTACATGCATTTGTTCTGGCATGTATTTTCTCAACAGTGAAACTTGGAACATGTCTTGAACTTTGGAGAGACTTGGCAGCATTTCCAAATAGTAGGCTAAAACTCCATTTAGTTCTATAATTTCAAAATATTCAATGTACCTGGGACTTAATTTAACCTTTTTTATGAATCTTATTACACCCTTCCATGGAGATACCTTCAATAAAACATGATCTCCTACTTGAAATTCCAAATCCCTACTTCGGTTATCGGCATATCTCTTTTTCCTACATTGAGCTGCTTTGATGTGGGTTTGGATAATCTAAACCTTTTCCATTGTTTCCTCAATAAGTTCTCAGCCTATGATTTTTCTTTCACCAACACCATCCCAAAAATATCGTTTGCAAAATCTCTTTCCATATAATGCTTCATATGATGCCATCTGAATACTTGAATGTAATATATTGTTATAGGAAAATTCTACCATAGGTAAATACTGATCCCACATACCATTAAAGTCAAGTGATCAAGATCTCAACATGTCTTCTAATGTTTGAATAGTCCTTTCTGATTTTCCATCAGTTTGAAAGTGGTAGGCAGTGCTCAAAAAAAGTTAAGTATCCAGGGATTTCTGAAGACTTTTCCAGAATCATGATTTAAAACATGGATCATGATCAGAAACAATTGATAGGGATACACCATGAAGTCTTACAACTTCATTAACATACAGTCTTGATAAACTTTCAAGTGGTAAATCTTCTCTTATAGAAAGAAAATGTGCTGACTTGGTAAGACAATCAACATTGACCCATATTGCATCATTCCTTCTTGGAGTCTTTGGTAACCCCATAACAAATTCCATTGTAATATCATCCAATTTTCACTCAGGTATGGGAAGAGGTTGCATGACACCTCTAGGATGTTTTCTTCCATCCTTCACATGTTGACAAACCATACATCTTGACACATAATCTGCAATATCCTTCTTCATGTTGTCCCACCAATAATGTTCCTTCAAATATATATACATCATAGTGCTACCACGGTGTATAGAGAAATTGGAGCTATGAGCATCATCCAAAAATTCCCTTTTTAGATCAGGTATATCAGGAACACAAAGTCTCTTCCCAAATTTCAAAATTCCATCTTCATATACGAAGCCAATCCACCTACCATCAATCACAACTTTAATTTTCTTTTGAAAATTCTCATCATCAGTCTGACAAATTTTTAGAATTTTTAATAAAGATAGATTGGAAACCATTTGAAAAAGTATCGATGTTTCACCCTACATAATTTTTCCCTATCCATCTTTACTTGATCCATCAACATAGGATCTCATTAAACTCTCATCTTTTTCATAACTCCATGGTCATTTTTGCTCAAAGCATTTTCCACCGTATTTTCCTTCCCCTTGTGTTAGTGTATAGTGCAATCATAATCCTTGAGTAGTTCTAGCCATCTTCTTTTCCTCATGTTGAGTTCTTTTTGTGATAAAATTTACTTAAAACTCTTTTGATCAGTATATATCTAACATTTTTCACCATAAATATAGTGTCTCCATATCTTTAGAAAAATATTACAGCTGCTAACTCAAGATCATGAGTGGGATAGTTTTGCTCATGAATTTTTAGTTTTCTTGATTCATAGGAAATAACTCTATCATTATGCATAAGGGCACAACCAAGTCCTTTCTTTGAAGAATCACTATAAATAACAAACCCATTATTCCCTAATGGTAGTGTCAATATAGGAGCATTGATTAATCCTCTATTCAATTATTCAAAATATTATTCACACTCTTTTTTTTTCAAAAAACAATTAACCCCTTTACATGTGATCTTGGTTATTGGGTTAGCCAATTAAGAAACATTTTGAACGAAGCACTGATAATAACCTTCTTAATCAATAAAACCGCATACCTCAGTTATACCCATTAGTTTTGGACATTCTTGGATTTCTATTGTCTTATAAGGATCAATAATGATTCTATCCTTAGAGACAATATGGCTAAGAAAATAAATCTCATGAATCCATAATTCACACTTTCTAAACCATCCATATAATTCATTTATTCTACGATTCTTTAAAATAATGTGCAACCGATTTTCATGATCTTAGTAGCTTTTGGATTATACCAAGATATCATCAATAAATACTACTAAAAAGTCGTCAAAATATTCCATGAAAACTATATTCATTATATCCATGAAAAGAGAGGGAGCATTAGTCAGTCCAAAAGGCATTAGTATAAACTTGTAACGCTCATACCTAGTACATAAAGCTATCTTCAGAATGTCTTCCTTCTTCATTCACAACTGATGATATCCAGATCGAAGGTCAATATTTAAAAAATAATGATCTTCATGATTTTGATCAAATAAATCATCAGTACGAGGTAGGGGATACTTGTTCTTTATTGTTTTAGCATTGATCTCTCTATATTAAATGCACAACCTCATAGATCTATATTTTTTCTTAACAAAAAGAACAGGGGCTCCCCATAGAGAAAAAATAGGGAGAATTAATGCATTATTACTCAATTACTCTATCTATTTCTTTAGTTCAACAAATTCCAAAGTGGTCATTCTATAAGGGGTCTTCGATATGATCCTTGAACTAAGAATTTAGTCAATAGAAAACTCAATTTCACATTCTGAAGGATATTCAGGTAAATCTTCAGAAAACACATCAACATATTCTTGAACAGTAGTTGCATCCTCTATTTGAACATTCTTTTCCTCACCCATAGTTATTTCACTCCCTTCATCCCCAAAATTTGAATTTAGTAGAGCTACTAGGGGTGGATCTAGATAATAATTTGATTGTGATGTTTCTTCTCTAAAATAAGGCATTCCTTATCACCATAAAAATTATAACCTCCTTATTCTTACAATGAATTTTCACATCTCAGTCTGAAAGCCAATCCATTCCTAGGATTACATAAAATTCAATCATGGGTATGACAATAATATTAACAGATAAAGAACATTTATATGCCACAATGTTAAATGATTGAAAAAACTTTGTTGCAATGATACTTCCCTTATAAGTTATTACTGAAAAATACCTTGTTAAATAAAATTGAAAATATCTAATTTTCTTGGAAAATTTGGATGATATGAAATAATGAGATGATCCAAAATCAAATAAATCATTGGATAAATTTGAGGAAACGATTAAAGTACCTACACCACTTCATTAAGAGATTCAACCTTAGAAGTAGTGATCACATGAGCTTGGACTTTCTCCCTTGTAATTATATGAGGTATGATTCCTTGATGCTTAGGAAATTCATTTTCATAATTTCTCATCTCTTTACAATTGTATCATTCAACATTCACAGACTCTTTCTTTCCCTTTCAATCACGTTCTTGGTGGACTTTTTAAACACACTTGTAACAAACTCACATTCCCTTCATGCAAGTATCGAGATGTTTATTCCCACATTTACTACAGGATATAAATTCAACTTTTCACTTCTTCACCTAATTTCCATTTGCAGAGTGTTCAGAAGATCTCTTCTTCTCTTTATTTTCTTTTAATTCGTAAGACTTATAGAATTAATTTTCTATCTTGATAGCACATTAGAATATATATTCATATGATGATAAGTATTTTGATACTAATGCTCAAGGGAGAAATGGTTTTAACCCATCAAATAATCGATCAATCTTACTCCTTGGGTTACATATATAATCTGATGCATGCCTTTTTAACCTTGTAAAGTTAGCCTCATACTTTGTGACATTCTCATCCTCCTTTTCCCTCAGACTTAGAAACTTTCTTCCCATATCTGCTCAATGTTCACAAGGATTGTATTTTTTCTAAGAAAATCTCTTTAAAATACCTCCATTCCATCTTTGATACTTCTTCATCCCCCTTTGTGTTTTGAATTAATTACCACCATTGATCTGCATCTCCTTTGAGGCGATAAACTGCCACGACAAATTTTCCCTTTTGTTACTCCCTCGAGAATAAAATATTTTCTCTAGGGAACTTATCCATTGCTCAGCTACAAATGGATTTGTATTCCCATTTAATATTGGTGTCTGTTTCTTCATGAAGTGTTCTAACATTGATCCTCTACATTTTGGATCATTGTTCTCCATATGAGTAACGTTATTATTTATAACCTCAGTGAGTTATCCCAGTACGGTTAAAAGTTGTTCAGCACTAGTTGCATCACCAGCTCCACTATAATTATCTTGAGTATGAGGTAAATACCTACATGGATTACATGCATTGAAATGATTTCTATTACATCCACTAAGATCTATTTATAAACAATTCCATACACTAGGTCTATTTATGAATTGCAATGCATTATTCCAAACTTGCAAATCACTTAACATAAATTGAACAGTTTATGCATATAATCCATAATCATAAGAAAAATTATTTGAGGAATTATTTAATCATAAATCATTCATATTGGTTTTAAAATAAAATGTGAATTATCCTTGGCACATCCCCCAGGAGTGTCGTAACCAAGAGTGCAGCAAAGCCCGTTGTCGTGTACCAGGATACCCCGAGTCAAGCCTGAAACTCCTTGTCGGAGTTTTCACTCCTTGGTACATTGATTCCAGAGCCGCCTCTACCTGCTCATATCCATACAGGGATGTATTTCTTGTAAAATACACAAAATATCTTCATTGCCAAAATTCTAGGAAGTTATTCTATAGTAATCATCATAGTCTATCTTAGGTTAATGTTCTCTAATAAAACTTTTTCTAAATCTATTGTACAAGGTTTATACTAAACTTCCTCTAATACCAATTGTAATGCCTTGACCCTAGTTACCCAGATTCGGTGAATTATTACATATAATTGGCATGATCACAAGAGATCAAGTCTTGAAAGATCGATTAGTTTAGTATCCTTGAAATTACTAGATACATACATAATTTTTAAAATACATCATGAAATAAAAACAACAACAAAGAATTATCCCCTTTTAACACACTCATATCCCTTAGACTATCCTCGCATGTCATTCATAATATACTTCTTCACATCCTGGGAAAAATAAAACATAGAAAGGGGTGAGCTGAGATGCTCCATAAGGATAAAAATATAGAGGAAACTTTCATAAATAAGAATAAACATTAAAGGAAATGTTTAATACTAAAACACAAGCCCTTCAAAATTAAAATTCATCATAATAATGAAAATATAAATCAAAATAATTCCATTTACTTATTCATGTGAATATTCTACTATTCGAATAATCTCATGTAATATCAATAGATAATTTCATAATGATGGAACGCATAATGTTGGACATCATAACAACATAGTAAAGGCCTCATCCCAAGACTACAAATAAAATTTTGTCAAGGCCTTGTGCCAAGAAACAAGCCTGCCTCATGATACCTACCTATGCATCGAGGAGATATAGCAGGCTCCACTTGTCACTTACTAATTCCAATGCATTCTTCATATGAAAAGGTTGAAACATAACATAAACATTCATATTAAAACTAGCATATGAAATGTTAATAATTTAACCAAAAACCATAAATGGTATAAAAATAACACATCCACAGTCAAACATATCACAAAAACTTCGATACAATATGGAAGATTGTATCATAATAAATAAACTTCAAACAAATGTAAAATCCATCAAAGGATGTTGACATAGATGAAATCAAAACTATCTGTGAGAAATATCTCTTTCTATTTTGAAATAATTTAAGTCACGTAATTATAAAATTGATCATTTATTTTGAAAATAATCTTATAAACTTTTAAGGGAAGCTTCAAAGGTGTTATAATGGTGGAAAATAGCCGCACCTTCTGTATAAGTTAAAAAACATTCCTACATTAATTTTTGTCAAAAAGGTCATAAAGTACCTTGTTCGGAAAATGATGGAAAGATTCCTTTCAAAAAAAAATTATAAAAAGTAAAACAAGGGTATCAATGACTTTAACCCATAGTATAGTAAATAGTAAAAATGTTTTTAAATACATTTTTATGAAACACGGATGTGGATGATAAAGAGGTCTCATTAGATACTTACGTATAGACAACCTCAGATAATAAAAATATTATAAAATTAACCCTTACCTTGTAATTTTCCTTAGTCAAGGGTATATTAACCTCCATTATAATAGTTAAATCATTGTTTTTAAATTATAAAATAACCACATACATAAATATGACATCATATATGATCTTCTAATATTTTAGTAGTATCATTGTTTCAGGTGTTAACTGATTCATTTTCCTTTATATGTTTTGTTACGTAACTCATGAATGTTAAGGATAGGATATATTTTGTTCATATACACAATGATATTAAGTTCTTAATCATTATTTTTAATCCTAAAATGAAAATTATTCTTGAATAGTTATGATGAGGAATGAATCTCAGCACATTCATGGAGACGATACTCCGTATGTACGCACAAGCGATAATATCATACTATTGATGGTGAAATCATATATAATTGGATTTTCACTCATATATACAAAATAATTAATATGTTATATTTATTATTTAAGTCAATTATACTCATTATTATACACATCCAAATAATTATGTGTTGAGTAACAAACTACACCCCGACGTGGAGACGGAAACGTATGGTGACTTTATCATTCACAGGATATATGGAATAATGAATATGGTTTTACCACATTTATAATAACATCACAGTATTTACAAGGTACTATAGTTATTATATTGCTAAGGAAACAACAAAGAAAGAGGAAGTGTAAGAATAAAAGAACTTGAAATAGTTGATGAAATAATTACCTCTTCTCAGGGTGCTTTTTTATGATTTGATCAAAAGGGATCTTTAGGTTGGATTTCTGATCAATGTATGGCCTATTGGTTGAATTTAGAGTACTTGGGAGGAGATTTGAGTATGGTTTGGCCGATAAAAATGGATTTGGATGTGTGAATGCTAGAGAATGGGAAGTTCCCTTTTATAAGAGTGGTCAGGGGAACCTTAGGAAAATATTGAAATATTATTTTATTATAAAGTCATTTTCAGTTTCTAATGGCCCAAATGGGATTTATTTAAAGGTTAAGGTGGGGATGGGTCTAAATCCTCTCAACCAATTTTTTTAGACAAGTTTAGGTCACTATATTAACCTTATATTTTAGATTTAACTCTTAGTTAAATTGTTTAACTTTTACCATGTCTTCTTGTATTATTATGATAAATGGTTAATAAACTTACTAGAAAAATCCAAGCGAACCCTAAGTAGTTCATAATTGACATATCTAACCATATATAAGTCTTTTTTCTTAACATTATATTTTTAAAAATATTATATAATTTAATAAAATAGTATTTTTTTAACTCATTTATTTCAATTTTGACACTATTTAGTATTTGGTTTTTTTGAACGCCGTGAAAAATTTATCACTTTGAAAAACAAAATTATTTAATAAACCCTGACATTTCATATTATCCTATAAAATTTGTGTAATGCATAAAACGTCTCAATTTAAATTTATTTTAATATTTATAATTTCAATTACTTTATTCTTTTATTAATAAGGTAATTATTTCAACATCACTATATCATAAATAAATTCAATTATATAATGTCTCAAAATTAAAAATAAAATACCATGATGTATAAAATATTTTTATCTTTCTAATGAATATATATAGTCAAATTTGTCTTATGTATAACTCTATATTAAATATGTCTTATTTATTAAAAGTTGTATTTAACGCTTTTAACTCTTCTTTAAATAAAAGAATAATAAATTTCCTAATCTAATTCAAGTGGATAAAAAAGGATCATATTTTATTCCTAAGATTTATATCGGTAGAAATACACTTATACAATAGAATTAGGACATGTGTTAGGATAATTATATTATAATTTTTACCTTTAATTACTCTATTTACTTTTAACTCTGATAAAACAAATTCAAAAGTTACTATTCACAAAAAAAATATTTTCATCCTATTGAACCACATTTTACTTACTAATTTCAACTGTGTCTCTCCGATTTTTGATATTAAATTCACAAAATTGGTAAAATTATGCTATTGCAAATTTTTAAATGTTCCTAGAAGGTGGGTAAAAGAGGTTCACAAGTTAAATAAAATTTTATATATATAATCTTATTGTAAAATGATTCAAATTAATTAAATTGGAAAAATATATATATTATGAATCTATTTTGACTTAAAATAAATTTAAATAAAATTAATAATAATTTATATAAAAAGTTGTTTTTATATAAAAATGCGGTGTTTTTCAATATTCATCCAAAATTGAATGGTTTTAGAAAAATACTAAAAAATTTACCCTAAACTAATTTTGATATTACGAATCCAAACACGAAGTCCAATTTGAAAAATAAAATTTATAAAATTTCAAAAGGTGGGTATTACTATTCATAACTTCTTTTTAAACAGCTAGTTTGATTTTTCATGATGTGCTAGATCTTGAATTTGTGTATAGTACAAGATATTGTATTATTCAAAGAGAGGTGTACCATGGAATCTTGGGGTGTTACAATACCAGTTATCAATGAATATAAATTAGAATTGTTTAATTCAATTATGTTTTAAAGTCTCTTGAATATTCCTTTTATTGCATTCATATCATTCAAGTTTGATGTAATTATACTTAAGGGAAGGTTGATTTCTTAGAGAATTCAAACTTGTTGAAAAAGCATACTGTTGGTCGGAGTGGACACTCAAGAGGGGGGTGAATTGTGTTCCAATTACAATATCTGTTAAAACATTGTCTAGTTAAAATCCCCCAATTTATAAAATAATTGAAACTATAGTGAATTTATATAGATTGTAAATGTTCACTTAGCTTCTCAAATATTGATTAGGTCTCAGTTAGTTTAACCACAAGATCAAACTAACTTTTGAAACTAATATACTAATTTACAATAAGTGTAAACACTTGCTAATCTAACTATCAAATTAGCTTCAAAATAATTTTTTATTTTAAAGTAATAGCAACGGAATAAATATAATATGTGGTGTATACTTTAAACTTAAATAAAAGATGCACAGCAGATATAACAAGAGGTTCAGTCTCAAGATGAGACTTAGTCCTCCCAAATATATATAAGAATTTGATCCACACCCTGGATCGTGGTTAACAACAGTTTTACAAAAAGTGTCAAGGTCAAAGACCTCTACCACTGTTATTCGTGGGAAACAAAAAAAACAGCAAACCAGTTGTTCAGGTCACACACGACCTCTACCACTATCCCAATAGGAAAGAAAAGATGTAAGAGTTTGAGTGAGGATTTACAGATCCTCTGGTTAAAGTTCAGGAGACAGTGTGTGTGTAAAAATACATAAGATGACACACACTGCTCGAAAAGTAAATAATGAATCACAGAGCAGAGATGTAGAGTTTAGAAATGGATCTAGTGATTGTCAATGTAGCTCTGGACTCGTTGGATTGAGTAACAATGCTTCGGAGTCCTTCTCTGGTTTTTCTGTTGAAAAACAGAGTGTCGTAGTTCGTCTTGTGTTCTACAGTCTCTTGATTCATCATGTGTTCTTCAGAAATGAAGGATTGCATGTATGGAACTTCTTTGAGAATCATGCAATGTTTTCTTCATAGTTGTGCTCCAAATTGTTCTTTGGTTCAGTACAGAGCTCTCATGTATTGTAGTATATGTGTCGAGACGTGTCAGGAGCGCATATATCCTCTAATGCAGCTCAATATTCTTTATATTCCACGAGCTCTGGAAGTAGAAATGATTCCCTTTTCATAGGTATGAGATACGGTTTCCTGTCAATCCAACAACTAGCATTAAATAACATTAATTGCATTAAAAACAAAAAATATGACCATTAGCATCATTTAAAATAATATTGACAAAAGCTTAAGAAACGGTATCACAGTGATCATGGAAACGGTGTCTTCTTCACGGTGTTTGGTCACGGTGTCTGGTCACGGTGTCTGGTCATGGTGTCTGGTCATGGTGTCCGGTCACGATGTCTCGTCACTGTGTATGGTCACGGTGTCTGGTCACGGTGAGTCCTTCACAGTGTCTGGGTTATGGTGAGTCCTTCACGGTGTCTGGTTTACGGTGAGTGGTCACGGTGTCTGGTCACGGTGTCTGGTCACGGTGAGTCCTTCATGGTGTCTGGGTTATGGTGAGTCCTTCACGGTGTCTGGGTTACGGTGAGTGGTCACGGTGTCTGGTCACGGTGTCTGGTCACGGTGTCTGGTCACGGTGTCTGGTCACGGTGTCTGGTCACTGTGTCTGGTCACGGTGTCTGGTCACGGTGAGTCCTTCATGGTGTCCGGGTTACGGTGAGTGGTCATGGTGTCTGGTCACGGTGTCTGGTCACGGTGAGTCCTTCATGGTGAGTCCTTCATAATGTCTCCGTACTTAGAAAAAAAATCTGTACTTGGAATAAGACTATGATATGCAGAATATGAGTTAAGTTTACTCATTAGAGATAATATATGAGAGAATTGTGATTATGCATAAAACATGTAAAGATTAATTAACATCCATAAGATTTGTTATTATAAAAACATGATATGCACCTATTGTTGAGTTTGAAGAGCATTAGAAAGATGTGCACTAAATATCAAGATTAATTAACAGTAATTAGATTTGTGATTATTAAAACATGATTAACACATGAGGATTCCAACAATCTCCCCCTTTTTGATGATCACAAATCATATATAGGCAGAATACAAAAGACACGTAATATTAAAGATACTATCATAGAAAAAACATTATAGAACAGATACTTGCAGTTTTTCTCCCCCATTTATACTATTATAGAACTTATACTTGTTGGTTTTTCTTCCCCTTTTGGGATTATCAAAAAGTAGAGAAAAGGAAATGAAACTCGGAAATTGTTATTAAACAAAGCATTCATAATACAAAGTACAGGAGAAGTACAAACTGTAAACAAGAAATGACATCCCATCAAAAAGAAAAACAGTCAGTAAACTCTTTAGGGATCCATTTTTTTCTTGCCTTTATCAGCAGAAGGAGCTGGTGCTAAAGTAGAAGAAGGCATAGAAGAGGTAGACAACGAGGGTAAGGGTAGACCTTCAAAAATAGATGGAGAAAAAGTAGGATCAGTAGAAGATATAGGATTAGGTTGGTCAAGAATGACTGACCGGATCTGAGAAAGGTCTTGACTAACTGTCATGGTAGTTGATGCTAAGGTAGGAAGTCCAGGTCTAAGGGGTTTAGCAGTTGGAGCAACTATAGCAGTACTCTGCACATGAAGATATGGCTTAGAAAGATTGATGAAATAAGTAATGATTTCACCACCATACTGTATAGCCTTTTCAAAATCATCCTTATTCTCCAGAAATCTGTCCAACAATCTGGTGAACTCTGAAAGTTTCTGAACATGATCTTTAAAAGCTTGAGTCACCGGAGGGATTCTCAAATTTTCCACAAGATATCTAAAGTGATCTGTCATGTCACTTTTAGAGAAAATCCGGGAAAGATACAAATCTATTTTCTTGGAGATCTCTTGTTGAGCATCATTGGCTATCTTTGAATTGATCCTAACCAAGTCCAATGCTCTATCACTGTTCTTAATTATTTCTGAAAAAGAAGATAGATCCAAGCCACTGAAGGCATTCTGTAATTCTTCCTTAATTAAGGATCTCCGTAGAGAATCATCCAAAGCAGGTGTGGAGGTATGACCAGAAGTAGGTGAATCCTTGACAACTTCGGTTAGAACATTGAGTTGTTTCAGAACTTTTTACAGACATCCAATGTATTCATCTGTAAGCTTATTCAGAGTTTCCACAAGCTCTCTCATGTGTTCCAGCATCTTTGTGGTCCTTTTTCCAATATTTTCATCAAAAGATAGTAGGTAAGGATGAAATTGAGACACAATCTCCCTAGCAAGGAGGGAATCAGAAGACTCAGGTGAAACAACAGCAGGTGCAGGGGCAAAAACAGGAGCAGGCTCTGATCTCACAGATAGCTCATTGTGAAAACTTGCTACCATACTTTTCATATTTGCAACATCAGCACTCAGCATCTTATTCTCTACTAGGACTTCTTGAATTTTTCAGATCATCCTTGGTTGAATATGCAAGATAATATTTTCCAAGAGAATTGATGCATCTTCTTGACTTAATTGAGTCACTGGGCGAGGTTGAGTGGAGACAATTTTCTCAAAACCATCTAACAAAGTCTCGCCAAAAACTTTCAGATCATCTTCGGTTACAAAGGAATGAAGCTCAGGTAAGGATGCAGGTAAAGGTAGAGGCTCAGATTCTGGTTGAGGATCAGAGTGATCTTCATACTCAGATTCTGATCCAGATTGAGGTTGGGGCTCTGGTTCTGGTTCTGAATGAGCTAAGGACTTCAGTTGAAACATAGAAGAAATATCCCTTCCAGTTGCAGTCACTTGTTGTGACTCATTCACATCATAAAAGCTTGGGAACTCATACCGAGAGTGTACAGAGAAAGTGACAGAAGGTTGAGAAGCTTCACTAGATCCATCTTCCACAATATCAAGATTTTGAGTTTCCTCCCCCTCAACTTGTGCTTCCCTTTCAGATTCTTGAGGTTTAGGAACATGGACAAGATCCACAGGATCATCCCTAATCTCTTCAGAAAATTCTTTCCTTGCCAGCTGAAAGGTAACTTCCATTCATTCTTCAGCAGATGGAATAATCTCAGGAACCGATTTTTCCACTGGATAAGCTTTCAGACTTTCTTCTTTCTCAATAGAAAGAGTCTCTTCAACAAAAACATCCTCAAAGGTTGCTTGCTATTCTGGACCAGGAAAAACAAATTTCCTTGCAGCATTGGGATGAGCTTATTCTTCATGAAGAAAAACTGAAGGATCCTCAGTCCTTTCCTTTTCAGCAACAACTTCCTCTCCTTGAAGTATTTCAGCAGGGATAACACCAGGGATAACACCCCTTTCCTCTTCAACAGGAACTGTTTCCATTGGAGGTATTACAGATTCTTCTCTAGGTGGAACTTTAGTTGTTGCTTCTTTTTGTTCTTCTTATTCTGAGTACTCAGCCACTTCATCTGGTTCCAAACCAGGATCATCTAGGTTCTTAGGCCATATTGGATAGTCAACAGGATTAAACTTTTTATACAGTTGATCACTATCCACAACCCATTTCTTTTTCCAGGGATTTCAGCTAATCTTCATCCGTCTGATGACAGGCATGGATAGGCAGAAATCAAAGTCCTATAATTTTTCTTCATTCGTTCCAACCATTCCTTTTGAGACTAACATGGTTGAAATCATCCTTGAATAAAACAGGGAGGTGGGTTTGGAAGTTACTTTGATCAGCTCACAGATATGGTTGATAACATACTTACATAGATTGATCTTTTGTCCATTCTTCAACACATGAATCAAGAACACATCTTCATACTTCATCACAGCAAAATATCCTTTTCTTGGACTAACCAAATTCTGAACAAACTTGAACAAAAGTCTTGTCTCCCCATCCAGTTCAGCAGCTATGGCCCTTCGCTTGGTTCCATTTCCAGTTAGATTTTCCAAAGCGGTTTCTAGGTCAAAGATTTCATTTGTTGGAGGAGGGTCTCTCTAGTAATCTTCACACACTCCTTCATGTGGAATTCTTAGGCATGTAGCCCACATCATTGAAGAGAAAGATCACTTCTGACCATCAATCCAGCTGTTCACCAAAAATCGTTCTCCAAACTCAAAAGAAAACTTCACATACTGATAGAATTGAGATACAAGCCTCGGTTAAATCAGTCTATTCTATCCAGTGAACCATTCAAGTCATCCTTGTTCGTTTAAAACTTTCAAAACTAATGATCTCCTAGACAGCAACCATTCAGGGAAAACCTCTTTTTTAGGTACAACGGTACAGCTTACCAGGTTTGGGTTTATAGGTCCTTCGGGATCTATCCTCAGTATCCTCCTGTGTTTCTTAGAGTGGCGCTTCTCAGACGAGGGTGAAGATGGACGCTTCATCCTTGGCATTCACTAAAGGTTCGAGCAAGAGGGAAGAGAAGGTTCAGGAGAGAATTTGGGTAAGGAGTCGAATGAAACCATTCTGTTTTATCATTTGGGAATGGAAAACGTCATAAAAACACAAACGTGGGAAATCAAATAGCGGTGAAATAAAAATTACCACGATACGGGTAAAAATAAAATAATAAAAATAAAAATTATCATACTTCTCATGGTGAGATAGAAAACTAGCCATCACGGGGAGACAGTTTATAGTCATCACGGTGAAACAGTGAGCAGTGTATATAGTCATGGTGAGACAGTGAGTTGTCAGACCGTGAGCATAAAACAGTAACTTAGAAACAGTAAAATATTCATTTATGATTAATCATACCAAGATCATGTATAATGTAGTCTAATCTTTCAGAATTTAATGGTTTAGTGAATATATCAGCAAGTTGATATTTAGTACCAATGAATTCCAAAGTGATATCACCTTTTTGATAATGATCCCTCAAAAAGTGATGTCCTACATCAATATGTTTTGTCCTAGAATGAGAAACGGGATTCATAGAAATATTAATAGCACTTGTGTTGTCACAATTTATTGAGACGTGTCTGAATTGATATCCATAGTCTAGTAATGTGTGTTTCATCCACAAAATTTGTGCACAACAACATTCTAACGGCTATGTATTCAGCTTCTGCAGTTGACAATGCAATAGAATTTTGTTTCTTACTACACCATGATACTAGTGACTTGCCTAAAAGATGACATGTTCCAGAGGTGATTTTTCTATCTAGCTTACATCCAGCAACGTTAGCATCAGAATAACTAACTAGTTTAAATGATTGTCCTTTGGGATAGAATAGTCCTAAATTAGGAGTATGCTTGAGGTATTTGAAAATTCTCTTTACTGCATTTAAATGTCACTCTTTAGGGTTTTCTTTAAAATGAGCACACATACACACACTAAACATAATATCAGGATGACTAGCAGTCACGTAGAGTAGACTTCCAATCATTCCTCTATAAGTGGTTTGATCAACAGATTTACCATTTTCATCAAGATCCATCTTACAGGTGGTACTCATGGGAGTGTCACTACTTTTTGTGCTATCCAATCCAAAACGTTTTAAAAGATCTCTATTATATTTACTTTGATTTAAAATAATTCCATCATCATTTTGAAAAATTTGAAAACCAAGAAAGAATTTAAGTTCACCCATTAAACTCATTTCAAATTCATTTTTCATCATTTTTGAAAAATCAGTACATAAAGAATTTTTAGAATATCCAAAGATAATATCATCAACATAAATTTGTACTACTAAAACATCTTTAAAAATTCGTTTTATAAAGAATAGTATCAGCTATTCCTTTTGTAAAACCTTTAGAAATTAGAAAAGTACTTAATCTATCATACCAAGCTCTTAGAGCTTTCTTTAAACCATATAAAGCTTTTGATAGTTTGAAAATATGATTTGGAAAATGAGGGTTTGAAAAACCAGGTGGTTGTTCAAAAAAAACATCCTCAGCAATATATCCATTTAAGAATGCACTCCTGACATCCATTTGATATAGTTTGAAATTTAGATGTGCAGCCTAAGCAAGTAAAATCCTAATAGCTTCTAATCTGGCTACTGGAGCAAAATTCTCCTCATAGTCAATACCTTCTTCTTGACTATAGCCTTGTGAAACTAGTCTAGCATTATTTATAACCATGTTTCCGGATTCATCTACTTTATTTCTAAACACCCATTTTGTGCCTATTGTGAAAGTGTCCTTAGGTCTTTCAACAAGATTCCAAACTTTATTTCTTTCAAACTGATTGAGATCTTCTTGCATAGAAATTACCCAAAATTCATCATTAATATCATCATCAATGTTTTTAGGTTCAAGCTGTGACAAGAAGGCTTGATGTTCAACCTGATTTCTAAGAGAAGATCTAGTCTGTGTCCCTCTATCAAGATTTCCTACAACAGCATCTAAAGGATGATTCTTCAGAATTCTAGTTGATCTAGTAAAGGTAGGGCTAGAAATTTCAGGTTCATCAATAGGTTGGGAATCAACAAAAGCAGGTTCTGGAAAATTTCCAGAACTGGATGTTTTTACTACAGGTCCTCTGTCCTTATCATTAAGGTTCAAAACAGATAGATCATCTTCAAGATTTTCAAGAGAAGTCTTAGGCTCATGTGGATCAGTTTCATCAAATTTGATGTGAACAGATTCTTCCACATATTTGGTTCTCTTATTGAAAACTCTATAGTCTTTACTAGAGATAGAATAGCCTAGGAAAATTCCTTCATCACTATTTGGTGAAAACTTGTCAAGATTATCTTTGGTATTAAGAATAAAGACTTTGCAGCCAAAGACATTGAAGTAGTTATCCTTAGGTTTCCTATGGTTCCACAACTCATAAGGGGTCCTCTTAAGAACAGGTCTGATTAAGACTCTATTGATAATATAACAAGCTGTATTTACAGCTTCATCCCAAAAATAAACAGGTAGGTCATACTCATTAAGCATAGTTCTAGAAATTTCTTGCAGGGTTCTATTCCTTCTTTCTACTACACCATTTTTCTGGGGTGTCCTAGGTGCATAGAAATTGTGACTATAGCCATTGTGAGAGCAGTAAGATTCAAATTCATGATTCTCAAATTCACAGCCATGATCACTTCTTAGAGTTTTAATCTTAAGTCCACTAAGGTTTTCTACAGATTTGGAGTATTTAACAAAGTAATAACAAGCATCACTTTTGTGAGCTAGAAAATATACCCAAGTATATCTAGAAAAGTCATCTACTAAGACATAGAAATAGTGTTTCCCATTTAAGATAGAAACTCTAGATGGTCCAAATAAATCCATGTGAACCAACTCGAGAGGTTGAGAAGTTGACACTTCTTTCTTTGATTTGAAAGAAACTTTATGTTGCTTTCCCTTTTGACAGGGATTACAAACTTTGTCATTTTGAATCTCAAGTTTGGGTAGGTCTCTAACTAAGTTCTTCCTAGTAATTTTTCTAAGAGAGTGTATATTTCAGTGTCCTAATCATCTGTTCCAAAGCCAAGACTCTTTATGAAAATGATTTAAACAAGTAATATTCTGGTTAGCTAAAGAATTTAAATCAACAGCATAAACATTTTCAATTCGCAGGGCAGAAAATACTAAAGAATTTTTAGAATTAAAAACATTGCAAGAATCATTTTCAAATTTAACATTAAAACCATCATCACATAACTGAGAAATAATTAAGAGATTATATTTAAGTCCATCAACAAATAAAACTTTAGAAATTAATACTAAGTCAGTGTTACCAATCTGGCCTAAGCCGATGATTTTCCCTTTAGAATTATCACCAAAAGTGACAAAACCTCCATCAATCCTGACTAAGCTTTTAAAGCATGAGAAGTCTCCAGACATATGTCTTGAACATCCACTTTCCAAGTACCAGGTCTTCATATAGGAGCTCTTTAAGCAGGTTTCCTACAAAACAGATTTAGATAGGAAATGATTTTGGTACCAAGATCTTCTTGGGTCCAGACAGGTTAGCAATCAAAGCTTTTGGTACCCAAATTTGTCTTATGGGTCTCATGAAATTTGTAGAATAAACATACTTTGAAAGATAAACCATATTAGATCCATAACTATGATTATAACTAGTTGAAGCATATAAATGTCCAGAACTATAATTAGAATCATTCTGTCCAGATTTAGGAATAAATCTATTCTTAGTAAACTGTCTCTGTCCAGGTTTGTAGCCTATTCTAGTAGTGTATTTTGGTGCAACATGGTTTCTTATCATTTGAGTTAGTGTATCCTTTCCATTTGTGAATTTCTCTAAATCCTTTCTGATTTTCTCATTAGATAATTTCAGTTCAGTGTTTTATTTAACCAACTGAGCATTCTTTTCCATTTCAATATCAATATCAGATTTATGTTTAACAGTTAAAGCATATTGTTTCTTTAAACCTTTGTATTTTTCTTTCATCTCATTACAGGTTTCTTCTAACATATCATAATATTAAAATAGTTCAGATTTTACATGTTATCAGAGTCCATATCATCTCCAGAATAATAAGAATTTAAAGCAGGAGTTTCAGCAGTTACCTCAGAAGTGTTTGTCATAAAACACATGTTTGCCTTATTCCTGTGTTCGGTTTCAGAAACTACAGATTCAGTGGAGCTATCCTCAGAAGTGCTCCAAGTAGCCTTCATAGCCTTTTTATTCCTACTGTCCTTGTAATCATATTTCTTCTTAAATTTGAGCTTTGGGAAATCTGATTTAATATGTCTTTTCCTTTTTCACTCATAACAGACAACTTCGTTACTTTTATCTGGCTTTTATCAATCCTTCTTCCAATGTTCCATATTGTCAGACTTTCCTTTGTAATTTGATTTTCTAAGAAACTTCTTCTTCCTATATAACTTCTTAAACATTCTAGAAATGTGAGGCATTTCTGCATCACTATCATAAGCACTTTCACTGTCTTCACAGCTTGAACTCTCATTTATAGCTTGAAGCTTCTCCTTATCATTGTTCTTTGAAGTTGAAGATTTTAAAGCAAAAGACTTTCTTCTGGGTTCATCTTCTTCTTCTTTGTTTACCTTGAGTTCTTACTCATACATCATAAGCTTACCAATGAGTTATTTAATAGGTAGATCAGCAATGTCACATGACTCTCTGATTGAAACAGATGTGCCTCTCCATCGGTCTGGTAAACATCTCAAGATTCTCATAATTTGTTCCTTTGCTGGAACAGCTTTTCCAAGTGAATTCATTGTATTGACTATCTCATTAAACCTGAGATACATGTCAGAAATAGGTTCATCAGTTTTCATTTTAAAATTATCATATTTAATAGTATAAGTATTTACTCTCATTTCCTTAACATTAGTTTTTCCTTCATGAGAAACGCCCAAGGTATCCCAAATTTCAAAAGTAGTTTTACAAACAGAAATTCTGTTAAACTCTTCATCTCCTAAAGCACAGTACATGGCATTCATGGCTTTACAATTATTAGTGCAATCAGTCTTTGTAGGTTCATCCCAAGTGGATCTAGCAGCAGTGGGAAGTTTATATTCTGATTCGATGGCAGTCCATATATCAAAACCTATGCTTTCTAAATGAATTCTCATTTTAAGCTTCCATTGAGCATAGTTGGTACCATTGAAGAAAGGTGGCATGTTAGTAGCAGCACCCTCTAGTCTATTATCCATAAATAGATTTTAGAAAGACAATTTGAAGAGATAAAAAATTTAGAACTAACAGAAATTTAAGATCTTTAAAGATGCAACTAAAATCACTGTTGAAAAACAGAGTATTTCAAAAATCATTGAACAAAAAAACTAATCCTCTAATACCAAATGTTGGTCGGAGTGGACACTCAAGAGGGGGGTGAATTGAGTTCCAATTAAAATTTCTGTTAAAAAATTTTCTAGTTAAAATCCCCTGATTTATAAAATAAGTTAAACTGTAGTGAATTTATACAGATTGTAAATGTTCACTTAGCTTCTCAAAGATTGATTAGGTCTCAGTTAGTTTAACCACAAGATCAAACTAACTTTTTAAAATAATCTACTGATTTACAAAAAGTGTAAGCACTTGCTAATATAACTATCAAAGTAGCTTCAAAATAATTTTGTATTTTAAAGTAATAGCAGAGGAATAAATATAATATATGTCGTATACTTTAAACTTAAATAAAATATGCACAGTAGATATAACAAGAGGTTCAGTCTCAAGCCGAGACTTAGTCCTCTCAAATATATATAAGAATTTGATCCACACCCTGGATCGGGGTTAACAACAGTTTTACAAAAACTGTCCAGGTTCAAGACCTCTACCACTATTATTTGTGGGAAACAAAACAACAGCAAACCAGTTGTTCAGGTCACACACGACCTCTACCACTATCCTAGTGGGAAATAAAAGATGTATGATTTTGAGTGAGGATTTACAGATCCTCCGGTTAAAGTTTAGGAGACAGTAAGTGTGTAAAAATACAAAAGATGACACACACTGCTTGAAAAGTAAATAATGAATCACAGAGCAGAAATGTAGAGTTTAAAAATGGCTCTAGTGATTGTCAATGTAGCTCTGGACTCATTGGATTGAGCAGGAATGCTTCGGAGTCCTTCTCTGGTTTTTCTGTTGAAAAACAGAGTGTCGTAGTTCGGCTTGTGTTCTAGAGTCTCTTGATTCGTCGTGTGTTCTTTTGAAATGTAGGGTTGAATGTATGGAACTTCTTTAAGAATCGTTCAATGTGTTCTTCATAGTTGTGCTCTAGATTGTTATTTGGTTCAGTACAGAGCTCGCATGTATTGTAGTATATGTGTCGAGACGTGTCAGGCGCGCGTATATCCTCTAATGCAGTTCAATCTTCTTTATATTCCACTAGCTCTGGCAATAGGAATGATTCCCTGTTCATAGGTACAAGATACGGTTTCCTATCAATCCAACAACTAGAATTAAATAACATTAATTGCATTAAAAAAAACAAATATGACCGTTAGAATCATTTAAAATAATATTGACAAAATCATAAGAAACGGTGTCACAGTGATCATGGAAACGGTGTCTTCTTCACGATGTCTGATCACGGTGTCTGGTTAGGGTGTCTAGTCACGGTGCCTGGTCACGGTGTCTGGTCACGGTGTATGGTCACTGTGTCTATTCTCGGTGTCTGGTCACGGTGAGTCCTTCACGGTGTCTAGGTTATGGTGAGTCCTTCACGGTGTCTGGGTTACGGTGAGTGGTCACGGTGTCTGGTCACGGTGTCTGGTCATGGTGAGTCCTTCACGGTTTCTGGGTTATGGTGAGTGGTCACGGTGTCTGGTCACGGTGTCTGGTCACGGTGTTCGGTCACAGTGAGTCCTTCACGGTGTCTGGTCACGGTGAGTCCTTCACGGTGTCTGGGTTACGGTGAGTGGTCACGGTGTCTGGTCACGGTGTCTGGTCACGGTGTCTGGTCACAGTGATTCCTTCACGGTGAGTCCTTCACGGTGTCTCCATACATAGAAAAAAATCAATATTTGGACTAAGACAGTGATATGCAGAATATGAGGTAAGGTTACTCATTATAGATAATATATGAGAGAATTGTGATTATGCATAACATTTGTAAAGAGTAATTAACATCCATAAGATTTGTTATTATAAAAACATGATATGCACCTATTGTTGAGTTTGAAGAGCATTAGAAAGATGTTCACTAAAGATCAAGATTAATTTACAGTAATGAGATTTTTGATTATTAAAACAAGATTAACACATGAGGAGTCCAACACATACAAAGATAGTGATTCTAAATGAGATGAGTTTATTTATATCATTTCTATTTAAAAATATGAATCATTGAAGTTAAAACATGTTGCTTTATGGTTTAAACATGTATAGAGAGACAGAATGTTATATTATGAGTAAATCAATGGAATAAGAAAATAAAAAAATAGTTTTGAAGCATGTATGGGATCTGAGTTCAGATATTAATGAATGTTCAAGAGAAATTTAAAATATTAATTCTCTTGTAGTAACTCAATATTTTAAAATTATATAACATATAAATAGGATTATAATCATTGGAAAAAGAATTATCCAAGTTGATGTATGATAACATGAAGATACAAATTCTTGAAGAAGAAGTGAGAAAGCTAAAATTTGTTATTGTTGAATCTGAGATGTATTCATAGGATATAAATAATATGAAATTCATTTTAAAGGAACATTCAAAGAATGAAATATTTCTTTTTTATGAACTCTTTATTTTTTTTATTAAATAATGCCTACCTTATTGAATAAATATTTCAAATGAATTTTCTTATACATTTATCTCAGATGGATTTTTTTCCAATTTCATTGGATGAATGTATTTTATTATTTTATTTAGATTAAATTTTACTAATATATATATATATATATAATTGATTTATAGAATTATTTTTTCCTCTAATATTTCAATTGCACTTTCTACCTCTTATAAAACCTTTTGAACAATCAAAATGGTGTATAAAATTGGGAAAACCTAACTTTAAAAAAATCATTTGGAAAAATATTGTTTTAAAAGTTTTAAAAAATAGATAGAGGGGGAGAAATTATGAAAGAATAAGAAATTTATAATCAAGTAAAAACAGAAAATCCATAATTTTATAAGATACAATGCTATGTATTTTCATGGTATTTTAAAATTTAATTTTTCTCTCTATACATTTTGTTTTCAGCTTTCCAGAAGGGAGGAGATTTTTGAGTCAACATTTATATTTTCAACAAATTATAAAATTAGATTTAAAAATCATAAAACACTTCCTTAAATAATTTATTTTTCTAAATTTATACTTTCAAAGTGTTTAGAATATTTTTTTAAAAAATCTATATTCTACCAAATATAGAATACTTTTTATATCAGATTTAATTTTTATAATGTTTTCCAAACAAATAAAATTAGGTAGAATCTCATAAATTATATATACTTGTAATTTATACAATATATGGGTGATTTCAATGTTAATATAATTATGATCTATAGTTTCTAGAAGAAAAATTGTCACAAAGTCCCACTAGAAGATGTTATACAAAGTATAATGAATGTACCAAATCAGATGAAGGCATGAATTCTCTTCAAACAATATTTTATAATGTCATATTAGAAAAAAAAAATATGCATTCTTTCTAATGATGAAACATTATTCTACCAGAATAAACCATTAAGGAATAATAAATTTCCTTCATAAAAATCAACATTTAGATGAAGAAGAGGTACTCAACCTTTTCAAGTGAATAGGAGTTAGTTTTAATTCTTTGTAAACAACTCTGAATAATGTAGAATATGGCCATTGGAGAAATTTCAATTAATGGGAGAAACAATTAAATATTTGGAAGTTATTATGTTATAGAAAATATATAATTTTTGTTAATATTTGTTAATATTTTGTTATGAGTTAAATCTTCATTTTAGCTTTAGTGAGTTATTACTTAATGAATCCATTTCTGAGAATCCTTGTAAATAAACTAAGTTTTCTTGTTTGTAATTGTCTATATGGTCTAGTATTCATTAAAGGATTCCAAGGATATGAAGACTGAGGTTTTCGGTCCAATTAGATCAAGGGTTCTTGAGGGTATTAAAAAATAAGATTATGTGATCTCATTATTGAGGGGTTACATTCTTATAGAAGATATACATTTAGGGTTTGTAAAATACCACATATTCTTAAATTTAGGAACTTTTAATTCCTTAACACTAAAGTTAAAAGTGTGAAAATTATTTTATAAAGTTTCTGAAAGTTTAATTAATAACATTATAAAGTTTTGATTTACTTTTTTTTACAAGTTTTTATTTCTACTATGCATACACTAAGGAATGTTTATGTTTTTTATAGAAATTTCTTACATATGATAATATAAATTATTGGAAAAAAATCTTCTAGTTGCTTTCTTCTGAATCAGTCATATTATTTGAATAAAATAACTTCATAAAGTGGAAATATAAATAGTTATTGTTTATTTTATAAACTAAAATCCCCCCTAATTTATAAAAATCTATAATCTTATGATCCTACAATTAAATACTAATATTTGGCAGTTTTGCTCTTCAACATGGAATTAATTTGAATTATTTACTCATAAATATGATTTTAATTTACCCAATTATAATATTGATTTTAGTGTGAGGATAAATGAAATGATTAGTTTATTAATTAGAGAACAAATATCTGATGAATAATTTTTTAGACTAAATTTCTATGACAATCAATAATACTATTTAAATAACATAATTATAAATAATTCATGACATTAAAATTTATAATTTTTAAAATGTTCGTATTTTTTAAATTTTATTCAATTAGTTTTATTTTTGTTCAATATAATATTAGATTAATCTAATATGATGTTCCTAAAAATTTAATTGAAATAATAATTTATTCATAACATTATTCTCTATTAGATTTACAAAGGACTACAAACTATACTAGTCTTAGGTAGTTATGTAAATAAGAATGTTTAATATAAATTTCTGAATTTTCACATCCTTATGGATTATCAACACCTATGACCATGTCAAAAAATATGGTCCAAAATGATTAATTTCTCTTGTATAAAAAATTCCAGAAATAATTAATTAATCTCCAAGACAATGATTGATTTTTAATCCCCCTTAGGTAATTTGGTAACTAGTGGGGATTGAGATTTGAGGGGTTTGTAGTTTAAATATCAGTAGTCATTGAATTTTTTATATTATTATAGAAATATTATAATAAAAACATTAATGTCTACTATAGTTAGTAATATGTCAATAATTATAGTGGTAATTATAGAAATTGACATCAATTTATGAGAATATATAAATTCCTCATGGAAATATTTGAGCCTTCCACAAGATACCCCCACACCATATGTATTCTTGGGTAACCTCTGGTAAGTATTTAGGCTATCAAAGTTACTATACGGTATCCTTGAGTGGACCTATTTTAGGATCCACCACTAATTATATCACACCTAGGTAGGTAGTGAAGATTGGTATGGCCCTTTAATACCACATCAAATAGGCCATGGGTTGGTGAGTAGAACTATGGGAATAAATAACACTCATATGGGAGGTATTACCATCATTATTCCTAGGATAATAATAATATTAAATTTACCAAAAATCTATATTTCAATAAATAAACAAATAATCCAAAAACAAGATATTTTATACACTGTAGAGACCAAAAATAAAATAAACACCACAGTAACTCATATGATAGAACCCATGATCTCCCACAATTAAAAAATAGTCTCCACGAGACAGTAACATCTAACTTAGTCACTAAATCCCTCCTACATACCTAATATATATATATATATATATATATATATATATATGGATGATCAAGGAAGTATAATTGATTGGGTGCTCAATGAGACCTCCCTTGAAAATGTGAAAGAAGCACACTAAATCTCTATTGGAAAACATAATACATTACCCAATAAAAAAAATTAGTTAATTTTTATTTTAAACCACATAAATTATCACTCTCCAATAACACATATAAGTAAATAACATAATTAATAATCATTTATGGAATAAGGGTACCCAAAAAAACATTCCCATTTAACCAGTCACCCTAAACCCAAATGCCATACATTTTACCTCTCCAGTACCCTCTATGTCATACCACTCATCCATGGAAACACATCACAACCACATCCACACATCACTACCATATCTTATCACATAAAATAGTATATATCAATCCATTAAACCCTTTTATAAATAGATATTATCCCTTAAAACATTATATATCATGTATTAGTACATGTATAATAAAAGTATATGTTATAAATATAATCCTCTAGAAGCCACATATACACATATGTCATAACCACAATCCATTAAATCATGTACGAGAATATATCATATATAGTGAACCAACATAGCCTATATATGCCTACGTACACTCAATATCTAGAAGAGATAGTAGGTTATGGGAGATTCTAACCATCTGTAACCTTAGGATCCTATATATTGGAAAGACACCTAGAACCCAAGGCCAAATATGAGCATCAATTTCTCAATCAAATAGGATGGTGGAGTGTAATAAAACCTATAATATGATGATATATATATATATAACACATAAGTCCTAGGTGAAACTAACTAATCCCTAGAATCATTCTATAAATAAAATCCAACATGAAAACCAATATACATTCCTAAGAATATGAAATAGTCACTTGTTAATTAAATCATAAAGGTTCAATAATCATTAATCAATATCCAATAACTTGTTATTTTATATTAACCATTGATAAATTTATAAATTAAATAATTTAATCATATAAATAAATAGATCTTTACTTCATTATTAATGTCCAAACTCATTCCATCATTTACTAATCTATAACTTCTTTTAAAATTTCATGATCATCATTATAATTCAAGAACCATCTATGTTAACCCAAATCATCAATTTTATAACCATTTCATAATTCAGAGAATAAAGACTCCATTATTATACAAACAATGATAATACCCAAAGGTAATGAATAATAAATATAGAATTAAATATGATGTAAGCATTAAGAAAATTCATAAACAAGCAAGGATGATAATCTAAGTACTTCATCATTGATACCATTCCACATTATCCCCATCATCCATCTTCAACCAATACATCCCGCTCGAATGAAATAATATCTATATCATCCAAACTTTATTGCATCTACCTTGAATGGTTTTAAATGGAGTTTCTATGGGTATAAATAGATATTTATAAATATTCATGGAACAAACAATAAAAAAAGAGGTATCAAATAATAATAAGAAATTTTTTTTCCTTATTCAATTTATCGAAGAAATAACAACATGGCCCGAATGAATTTAGAAGATATTATTTAATTACACTATCATATTTTTATGTTATTGTATTGATTATTTAGATTATTTATAAAAAAAATTAAATCATACCAAATAATATTAATATTATTGTTAATAAATGATAAAAATTCCATGAAATATGTGAAAATTAGTGCTCATCATCCTAATAAGTTTATAAAAAATAATGACTACAATTTTGACTTTATATTACATATATTTCAATATTAAACTCTTTAATACATTCTAAACATATTTTATATGAGTGAATACATAAAGATGTCATATAAATTTAAAATACACATAGAATATAAAATCACATAATTCCAACATATAAATATCTAACTCACTTGAGAAACAAAAATCCAATTTACAGATAATGTTTTAAATGAATATCTATTTTCTATTCTACTCATTTTTTATTCTAATTTTTTTAACTATATTTAGATAAAATATTTAAAATATTGATGCATTGAAGTAACAAAAACGTGTGTAGTAAAATAATAGAACATTAAGAAATATAAACATTAATATAATCACATGTTAAATAACATTGATTTCCCCATATTTATTTCATTTATAGATTATTGTAAATTTAGTTTAATTTATACTATTTATTGAACTCTTCAATATTCTTGATAGTTCTAAAATTAAATATAAAAAATTAGAATATTTTTTTGAATCCCTTTCCTAGTTTGAGAATCTTGATGGTTTATTTCAATGTGTCTTCTACGATACACAAAATTTGTTATACTACACACATTCATGAAGAGGGAGAATAGTTCAAAATAGTGAGTATTTGTGCTGGAAAACCCTTATCTACCTTTATCTAGAATATTATATTTAAAACATGAATCAAAGAATCTAGATGATTTATTAACTACTACTATGACTTGTGTAGGGAAATATATTTTTATAATTATAAATATAACTATATTTATAATATATATCCATTTATGATATAAATTATCAAAACAATATGTTGTCAAACCCCCTTTATTACAAACCCACAAAAGGACTAGTGGAGGATGGGTTCATATAATGCACACTAACACTCATTCAGATTATATGAATACTAATTACAATAATCATAATGGCCCATGAGAATATGAACTAAAGCATCTCCACTGACATGAATCATTAACAATCTCATTACAAGATTTAAAGTTATAATTCCTCCAAAAACTAAACCAAATAATGGAGACTCGTATTGTAATGGCCCCCTATAAGATGAAGATGGAATCCTCATCTCTAGTTTTTTTCTTTTCAACATGAAATATTGATCCTCAAAGTTCCTATCAATAGAATTCATGATAGGAAGTGAGTCCTCCTCCATAAAATTTACAACAACAACATTATTTTTAGTATAAATCTTAAATAAAAAAGTGATATACATTAGGTTCAACTAACTAATATTTTACACCCTAGGAACATAAAAATAATTTCGAAAAAAAATTTAAAAAGGAATCTATGGATTCCAGACCATTATGGATTGGTTCAATTCCCTTTTTTTATATCTTATCCACACAATGAATTTTATGGCTTACGAAAATAAATATCATAGGATAGAATACTTATATTAATAAATAGATACCATAGAAAGTGACTTAGCCTAGACCCTAGTCCTTTATGAATGAGGATTCTTCACCATATCAACCATATTAGACAACTATGTTTAAATAATAGTAGACACCATAGTAAGTTTACAACTAGCATAAAATCTCATGGTGATACATTCCAATATAATCCATATAAATAGAATTCCTAGAATCCCTAATTTTAGAATCTCTAACCGAAAAAACAGCTCTCACTACTGCATATCCAATGCTAACTCCAGAAAATTGAGGTATATCAGGATGTAGTATTGTAGAAGATTCATCAATTATAATCTACTCAGATCTATGATTTCCTTGGGATAGATTACAAGGATTCCCTATTCACTTTTTCATCCTTTCTTTCATCAAATTAAAAATGATATTTCATCTATGTTACTTTTTTCACCCTTATTATCATAATATCTCATTAAATTTTCCTCCTGTAGGTCAATTGAATAAATATTAGGTTCATTCTCAAAGAACCACGTCTTTTTAGAGTTGGAGAATTTATTTTTACAATCACTATTAAGACATATAATTTAATAGCTTCATCATTGAATATCATCATAGAGTTAGAGTGAGACGCACCTAAACCATCATGAGCGATTTCATTTTGAGTATGTTGTACATACACCTCTCCTAACATGTGTTATTTTAATTCCCCTACATAAATTTTTATAAAGTTCATTTCTTTCAGTAAAGGTTGTATAGATGAGTTAATTCTTTTCCCTACCCTTCATCGGGATATTTACTCAAAGACCCTCTGTCCCTAAATCCAATTCATCATTTTGGAAAATCACATTTTCATTGGTTTCCTTATATTCTTGATCCTATTTATAAGATGTATTTCTAGACAAAGATTTCATTCATTTATCAACTATGTGACCCTTAATCCCATTATATTTAAAAAGAAATATTCTGTGTAAATTTTCAAAAATATGACCTATATTAATGTATCTATTTAAAAATTCATTCATTTTTACATAATAAATAAACATATAAAAAGATATTGATAAATATATATAACCACTATTTTTATGAAGGTAGAGGCAAGAAAAAACTACACTAATAGACTGGAAAAATAAACATAAATTTCTTTTTACATTTCTTCATCCATCTTGACAGAGATTCTAATGGATACGGAAACATCCCACGACATTTTTGGGTGCCAAAAACACTATATCAAACCCCAAATTAATACCCAAATCTAGTTAATTAAATTATTCTAATTCATATGGTTAAAATATGGATAAAAAAATTTATCCAGTGAAATCCATGATATAAAATAACAAGTAGAAAACCCAATGATTTTGATTTCATAGTTGTATTTGGAGATTAAATATAGAAAAAAAATTACTTGAGGATGTAATTTTCCAACCGTAAAATGTAAAGACATTAAGAACAATTTTAAACAACATAATATATATATATATATATTATCATTATGTTATAATTATAAATGAGTAATGATAGTGTTAATAATTTTATTAATCATGTCTGTAATAAGGACATGGATTTCTTCAACAAGGGTTGTATCCCCTTTCTTAATAATTTTAGCATTATTCAAATTAAATTCATTCTAGAACCGAGAAATATATATTTGGTTTCATGTATGTAACTCATCATGAAGTTTCCCTATGATAATAATAGGGTCCACCTCACATTAATCTATATCTATCACCTTATCTTCAGAGGTATCTGAAACCAAAGAACCATAAGTACCTATTATTGCTTGAGCATAGAAGGTTTTAATTCCAATATTGAATTCACTTGGGTCCCTATATTTCTTGGTATTCACCTTATTCAATAGCCTCTTACCTTTTTAGAGACTCATCAATCAAATCATTAGGTATCTAAGAAGTGTTGGAAGCCCCTTTCACCATGTACATAAATAAATTATTCGCAAAACTGGAAATAAAATTATGATAAAATAAAAAATGATTACTCGAAAGACTTTTATCTTTTGAGACCATAAAAACCATGTTCAAATGGGTATAATATTTTATCATGGGATAAAATGACTTTTTTCCACAACATCAGAACAAATACTATGATATTTAAAATCCAAATTCCTTATGATAATTTTCCCTCTGAAACTAGAGTAAAAAAGTTCAAATGGGTAGCATCAGTCACATTTACCATCTTTAAATCAATATGTTTGATATCTATTGAATCTTTATAACTCTAAATCACCTCAAAATCTCCATGGAATTTCAATAGTATTGAGTTTCTCATCTTAATAAAAGTTATATTTATAATAAATGCATTTATATATGAATATTGTTTTATAAATACTAGAAATATATTTATAATCAAAATATATTTAAAATAAAAAAAATATTTTATATAAGAATATTTATAATATAAATATATTTATTATAAATATATTTAGGTAAATGATACTATAAAGAATATTTATAATTGTCACTGTCGGTACTATATAATTTCCAGTAGTGATATACTTTTCTAGGAGTATTATTTATCACAAATGTGATTTTGGGACATGTATTTGATATTTCAGGTCATATGGCCTCCACAAAAACATTTGTGGGACCATTATCAGGTAGCGAAGCACCTGCATGTTCTTTCATCCCATGCAGGTAGAACACGGACATTTTTGTAGGTATGACTCAGGGGAAATCACAGTGTGCTTGATCATGTGTTCATTTATTTTCAAGTGTACTAGATCATCATGAGTTGTACAATGGGATGGTCATGGGAAACAATACCTAGGTCAAAAAGGCGTGGTCATTATATATATGTCTTATTCCCCTGATGTAGTCAACGTAGTCGCATGTGGGTGTTATGGAATGGTGACTACAGTGCAATTCAGAAGGAACATTGGTCTATAAAAATGGCCTTCATGGTTACAATAATGGGCCTTTGTTTTCATCATCAACTAAGGCTTTCAATATATACATATGTAATTAAATAAGTCCAGTAGGTTCCTGAAAATCCTTGAAGGGTGAGATTAGGCTTAGCCCATTGGGGTTTTTTGGTGTGTGTGTGTTTCTTGTAGTTTTTTTCACCCCAAACTAAAAAACATATTTATAAAAAATGTATCATATATAATTGTAATTATATTATAAATTATTTTTTATTAATATAATATGGTTTCATTAAATATGTTAAATATAAATGAAATTTTATATAAAATATTTTTTTTGTATGTATAATAAATATATTTGTGCAGTTGGGAGGCTTGAATGAGTTATAAAGTCACCATATAATCATGTATCACACCGGGGTTTGAATCCTAGAATCCTAAAATTATGAGGGATTCTCCATAGGTTACTATATAAGTACTATATCATGTATTATAGTATTTTAATAGAAGAGTAATATAGCAGATGGTGTACTTTAGTAGCTAGTATTATTCATCAAAATGGGATTTTAGGGCACCTTTTGTGGGCCATCATGGATACATAAGGCTCTTATATCATTACAGATAAATGGACCTTAGTCCACTCAATCAAAAATGATCCTTCATGCCATTATATGAAATAAAATAGGTCCAGTGGGTGATTATAAATCCTTTATTTGCAGGAATGAGGTGTGAACCACAAGGTTTTATAGGTGTTTCAGGGCCTGTAGTTTGTAATCCCCTAAACCAAATAAAAATTTATGACAAATATATTTATATTAATAATTTTATTTATAATTATAATTATATATATCTCTATTTTTCATAATTATAAATATATTTATTTTTTTATAAATTTATTTATTTTATTTCTAAAAATGTGTCATATATGATTGAATTTATATTATAAATAATTTTTATTAAAATAGGGAGAGTATGTGGTTTAGCGGTCATGCTTTAATGATTTAATGGAGTTCTAGATGATGATCTTTGATGACCTACTCAATAATTTTTTTATCCAGTAGAAATTTTCATTCTTTCTCCAAAGAATGATGAATATTTGACTTCTCAAGTTGGTTATTGTGAACATAATTTTTATATTTTGAAGGATGTTAATGATTATAAAATTAAAACTAGATCATTTTATGATTTTAGGAATGGGAATCATCATCAACACATTGTATCATGAGAGATGGATCTTTAGCCATTGTATAAGTAAATCAAACCTTAGAGTTGGATCATATTAAAAAATTTAAGTTTTTTATGATTGTCCATCTTATATCCTCAATGGATTAGATATAAGGATTAATTTATCTAATTAAAATACTAAATGATATTTTAGGCTCCTCTAGTCGGTGCATGGCATACATTATAAAGAGTGTTTTCCATTTAGTCTTTCCCTCAAGAGAGCTCATGGGATGGTCTTAGGGATTGTAATTTTCATCACTTAAATCATTTATCTTTATTTAACATGAATGGGGTCTATTATTTAATTAATAGGATGGAATTAATTCTATGTCTCATTTATGGTAAAATATTATGTGTTCAAATTAGTTATTTTGGAATTCTAGAAGTATATGGGTTCTTTCTTATGTCATTGGTACTCTGATCAAATATAATTTTAAAACTAAGAATAATTGAGAATATTATTGAAATTAAAATTTGATATACCTTAATATATACTATTATTTAGGATATTTGTGAGAATTTATTTGATATTGTCATTGAATTTTATAAGTTTTATTCATTTTAGGGTTCTTGTAAATTCATTTTTCATGCATATGAAAAATAATATAGTGGTTTTCTTTGTTCCTTATGAAATAAAACAAGGAATCAATCTCACTATTATAAATAAAATAATATTTCTACAATGTTGTCTCATGAGGATGATAATAAGAAATAAAATGTGAAAAATGTGGCTCCTATATTTATGAAAATGTACTGGATGGTGTCTGGAATCCTGATTGGGATTATTCCTCCTCTCAAGTTGATCAGGTCTAGTACCTTCCTTCTACACTGTCAGATGAAGCTCATGATGGTAAGATGACTAATAATAAATTCTAGTGGGGTTATAATGAGACCTTATAGAATTATTTTTTGGAAATTAATATAAGAATGGATCTTTTGGCCTTATGTAAGATAGATTCATGTGCAATTGTGTAAGGGAAGGAAAAAAAACAAAATTTATTTCTCACCTAAAAATCCTAAGGGTTTGGTTGAAGTATCTATGTAGCCTTTAAATGTGAATTATATGAAATAATAGGGAGGAATTTGTATTTATTCATAAGGGACAAGGGAGTAAAATGGTTAATCTATAACCTTAGTCTCCACTAAAAACGTAGATGGGAAAATTGAGGCAAAAATACTAGATTAATCAAAATATGATGAAGCATCACCTCTAGAACATGACACTAACCTAGATGATGTTCTTAGGTGGTCTATTATTTAAATTCATTCTCTATTGGATCTATTGATATATGATTCATCTTCCTTAGCTGAAAAAAATGTAACTTACCTAAGTTAGTCACAAGTTTGGACTATTGATGCTATAACTATGGGTGAATACGGATAAAAATATATTTTAGTTGTAAAAATGAATTTTGTAGCACCTACTAATAATGCTACTTGTATCGGGATGGTATGTAACAAGAAATAGATGGATTCTACTTTGAAAAAGTTGGATATCAATGTGAGTAATAAATCAATGAATCAAAAGGTATGTGAAAATGGGGAGTTTTATACTTCTATATCTTCTTTTAATGAGCATAAGGGGATGGATGTGCTTCAAAATGAAACCATTTCAAGTTTTGGTAGGTTGGAATGTAAGGTTTCTTCATTTAATTCTTTTGATGTTCTTGGATCACTGGATTCTTAGCTATGTGATTCAAATAATGGTTTTAAAGATGTTTTTATCTATAATGACTCACATATTTTCATGAATTTTTAAGAAAGGGACACCATTGATTAAGTAAACACTTGGTAGAGGGTGAAAACATAGAGATGTTGATATCAGCTCCATGGTTTAGTTCATTAGATGATTTAACACAATATGTGTCTTCATTATCATGATGATATCATGATGAAGCCTGGACATGGATGTTTGAAATGATATTGTTTTTCGTATATGATATTTTATTTCCCTTTCTTCATGTTTTCATTGTTCAATTTCATTGTTTTCATTCGGTTGTTTTTTATGGGGGTGTTTTCTTTGTCTGACATCATCCCCTTATTTTCTTTATTTTTCTTTCATTAATAAAGGGTCTATTTCCAATACATTTTTTGATATTTTTTACTAATATAATTTCATTTTTTAAAATATATTTAGTATAAATGAAATTATATATGACACATTTATATCAATATAATAAAAATATTTATCAAAATTATATTTATAATTATATTATAATTATGTAAATGTATTTCTAGTTGTTATAATTATAAATATAATCATTATATTTATAAAAATAATGTATCATATCTAATTGAATTTATATTATGAATATTTTTTTCATTAATATAGTTTCATTTCCATAAATTTATATATAATAAATATATTTATATTATAGGTGTATTTATGCATTTCAGGTTTGTAAGAGTGGAAATAACCTCGGAATCCTGCATGAAAAAACTTGTGTTCAAATAAATTTGGGGGAAGTATTTTTGTAAGCATTGTAGTGGGTAAAATAGAATTTATTATATTAAAACAATTTTGGATTTCTGTCCATGCATATGGGCCTTCGATCCATCGAGACTTCAAGACATACATTTTAAGCACTTGTTTTATACAATGGGGATCTGATGGATGTTATATAATGATTCAGAAGGTGGCATGGCATGACTACACATTAGCATCGTTGGGTGGGATGATCGAAAAAGAGAGGAGTGAATTCACACTTATAATCTAGACCTCATCCCAATCAGATCTCTAATATGTAATAGATGGGTTCTCTTACACAATAGAATGGTGGGAAGTACAACACAAGGGTTTCTAGAAGGATGATGGCATTGCATGTTGACTAGTGACATTACTACTCTTGTGACCTATAAAATGATGAAGCACATCTCGTAGGTGTTTCAATTTAAATACATGCATAATTATCTATGTGGGAGTCTCAAATAATAAATGGGTGCACTGGAACCCATCAAATGACCCTTTTCCCATATGGTTTTTTGTTTTGGGGCAAAAAAGTGATTACCATGGCACAATGATTGATAGGGAGAGTAATTAGATTGAAATAAATGTGAAGTAAATAGTGAAGAATGATAGAATTTTAGGAGTTGTGGAATGTGACCACAAATATCTGGAAATCCATTATAATAGGATCATAAGTATCAATTGTAGATAATGAAATGTGATTCCAAATGTGAGGTAATGGCTAATGAATATCACTGGGAGGGGTTCATGAATCTTCGATGGTGATGAGCTAAGATGTCAGAGGTGATGTGAGATATTTGTGAGTCTAAATGTTATACATTGTATAATTATTATATTTGATGGAATGTGATATATTATGAACTAAAAATGTGGGGATTATTTAACAGAGTAAAATTAGTGTAAAGTACAATTTGTGTAGAATATGATGTGTTTAAAAAGGAATGAGGGTGTTGATACATGGATTTGGAGTGTATGGAGAGGGGTTCCTGGAGTAGGGAGAGGGGATAAAGAATTTTTGGATAATAATATATTAGTTTTATAGATTTTGAGGGGATCAATGGGGGATCATGTCGAAGGGAGGGATAATTGGTCTTGGAAGGGGATATCAGATCAGGATATTTTGGTGTGGAAAATATTTTGGGGAAAATGTGATAGGAAATATTTACACATGTAATGGAGGAAGGAAATTTTTAATGTAACTATTATTCACTACCCATGAATTCTCATGGAATGCATTAACTACTGAAATAAAACAACTAAATAAATATTGATAAAAGAATAATAATTTGAATTTTTTAGGGAAGAAATTCATGAGGGAAGAAATTAATGCGTGAAATATCTATAGTGATGCATTAAATATATGTGTTATCTAAAATTCATATATTGTTAATTTTGGATATGTGGAATAAAAAATTGGAAGATATATGTTAATTTTAAAATAAATTTTTAAATAAATTTTATAAAAAACATATATCAACCCGCAATATTATAGATAAATACATTATATGTGCCAAAGATAATAGTAGAATGAGGGAACACATTTCACTAAATTAGTTAACAATGAATTATAAAAATAATTTATTTACATTACGATAGTAATAATATATAAATAATGATCATATAGAAATAGTAAATGTAATTTCAATAAAGAGTTTAGAAATAATATGTTATTTGTGTATCAGAAAACCAAAATTCATAAATAGTAAACAATGGTAAAGTGAAAATCCTTATGATGTAAACAATATAAAATATATTAGTAAGGGATAATTTAGTGTAAATTAATGTACCTAATATAATTTAAAGAAACATAAATACCTAAAATAATTATAATAATTTTTATTTCATCATAAATATTTCATGTATTTAAAGAATAACATTGAACTATGTTAGAAACTTGTATGAAGAGTAGACTTCTTATCTATCCTTTTCCACCATCTATGATATCTCTCTTCAATAGAAATATCTTAAGAATTTAAATTCATGTGTTAAATATATTTAATGATTTTACAAAGACTACAATACAATTATGATAATAAGAAATGTGAAAATAAAAATATTTATGCAATAAAAAAATGAAAATATTTATAATAAAGTTTGTGAACACTAAAGCATACATTTTTGGTATTTAAGTTTGTTTCAACAAAACCACCCAAGGTGAATGACTATCCCAATATGAGTATATAGTTATCTTAAATATTTCTTTTGGACCTAATAAATAACAAATATAAAATTAATATTAGAATAAATTTAATATTACAATACAGTATGATATAAAAGAATATATATTTAAAATATATGGAAAATTTTGTATCCGAAAAAGTGGATATACTATATGATCATATAATATATTCATATATAATATGAACATAATAAATGAAAAAATATATAAAAATACTAAGAGGCATATAGAATGAAATTTTGACAATATAATAAATAAAAACTATATTCTTACACAATCACTCATCATAAAAACAAAATAGCATGAGTATCCCATTCTGAAAGATTAACAATTAAATATAGATAGACCTTCTAGGTGATATGGGATGTGTTTATTATTTTCCTATTGCAAAAAAATTATTTTCTTGTAAAAAAATAATCAAATAAAACCTCAATGTGTGAATAATATTAAAAAAACATTCATCTTTACCAAATAAACATACCACTTTATCTGTAGCTTGAAACCCAGATGATGAAAATGTATTCTACATATATATTTATAATTTTTTGGTTTCTAATATATTTTTGAAGGAATATTAAGAACCAACCAACCCCACGACCTATGAGATTCTTTCTCTACCTAGGATTTGTCCTCTTTTCTTCCTGATTTATAGTAATGTAAGAAATATTTAATTTTGGGTCATAAAATTTTTTTAGAATAATTACATCATTGGATAAAAATTAGCCTATATAGTGCAGCTGATATTGTTTTGATGTTTATTGTATATAAGAGGTTGTAAAAATTTATAAATTGGAATAACATACTCAATTATTACCTGAAGAGTTTTATGGATAATATATAACATTAACTACTCATAAATTTTCCAAAAATATATTCCAATTCAAAATTAAAATAGTGAAGAGGCACTCATACAGTGCATTTAATAAAACCGTAAAAGTTATAACTAAATATATCCTAGTAAAAAAATGATAAAAATAAATATAAATTATATTATATTATATGAATTACCGTAGATTATTTAGTATAGGCATTCAAGGGAATATAAAATATGATAGAACATAAGGGTAATTAAAATTTATATATGGGAGTTGAAATAGGAAAAATAAATCGATCATACCTTGTCAAACATTTTATGTGAGCTAATCAGATTAGAACTCATCTTCTTCTTATCTATAACAAGTGGAAAATATAAAATTTCAGGAAAATGAAGATTAATTGAAAACCCAAAAAAATTATATAATCAATTGAATGTAAAATTGACATGTAGAATACTCTATTCATCCATATTTTTAAATTAATATGGTTGTTTTAATGTGTATATGTTTAAATTATGATGAATTTTTTTTATTCTTTCGAAACATAGTAGATGATGGTTCTCAAGATGTTGTATTTTACAATAAAATAAGAAAAAACAAAATTAAGAGGTTAAAAAATATATTTCTTGAGAATATACACCAAAATGTTATTATTATTAAATTTTGTTATTCTTTGAAGTGTTTTTGAGTAAACAGAAATGAACATTTCCTCAATAATGGGCCCAAGATAATATATTGTAATGATTAAATGTGGATTTATATTAAATATATAAAAATCATAAACCTATTTTATAATTTCTATCTAACATTTACAATATTGAAATAATTCACTAGTTATCATACTCTATAATTTTTGAAACATCAAATTCATCTTAGCAGCAACATATTATATTTTATTTCCCATAAAATCACGAAAAATATAAGCTCAAATGATAATTTTTTCTAAATTTGTATAATGCAAATGAATTACAGTATTATGAGTTAGAGAGTTATTTTCTTAATCAGGTTCTATAATAAATTCTTCTTTTGTAATTCGTTGGATATATGTTTCTTAGGAAATAAAAATGGAAGAGGGGAAAATCATATATATACTTGTTTTAGAAAACTACTCAAAATATAATCTAATAAAGATTTAATAAATATTTGAAATATAAAAACTTGATAAGATTTCCAAATAAATATATCTATATGGTTTTTTACAGAACTCTACTATAGTATTTAGATGTTTTTATAATTCAAAAGTATTGATTAAAACTGGGGTATTAAATAAAACTAATAAAATATCAATCAGTTATAAACATTGAGTTAATGGAAATGTTGAAACCAAGTCATACTAGATAATTTGATCATGTTTTACTAATTGAGAACAATCTAATAATTATTTCTTTAGTTATTTATTTACTATATTAAGTAAATATAGTTGGTAATGAGACTAGGGAATCTATGTTACTCAAATTAATTGTGTGGATATAAAATTTCAAAAGTGGTTTAAAATAAATATCCTACATATAATAAATAAAATATAAACATCATAATATTACATATAAATTTTTATATTCTAACATTATATAATTAAAAATAACTGAATAGTTGAGTTTTGAAATAATGAGAATAAAACATTTTCTTATTACCTCGATATCTCTCAGATTTTGGGCCCATTTTCCAAACTTGATTTTAAAATTGAATAAAATGTTCAATTTTTTTTATATGAATTTATATGAACTTTACCACGGTGGACTTAAGACTCCCAATAAAAAAATTATGGATTCAACTAGTTCTTCAATTATATTGGTCTCATTGTTCATGTGAGGATTCTTTATGGCCTTTATTTTCAAGTACATGCTCATGAAATTTTATTCATGATGTTTTAAGGATTCAAGATTAAAAGGGCATATTTATTCATCACTGGTAGGGATAATAGGCTCAAATATTATTTATTTTATGCCTCATATCACATCCCTCCCTCCAAATTTCATGTAGTTTCCACCAATACTGTAAAAAAATCCAAAAAAATTCAAGGGTTTTAGAAAATTTTGGATAAAAAATTGATCTTTCAGAATATTTATGTTGTGCATGGTATTTGGAAAATATCTTAGTTTTAATTTTATAAAAAAAAGATACAAAAATTATTTAATTATACTAATATATAATGTAAATGATAATATATTTCTTACATGATTCCAAGAAAATAAAAAAGGAAGAGGGAAAAATTACATAAATACTTTATTTCCCAAACTAATCAAAATATAATCCAATACTGTTTAATGTCATCTTTGTTTTTTATTATAAGAAATATTTTATGAATTTATAGATTTCATCAAATTTTTTATTTGGGTATTTAGTTACTATATTAAAAATATAATAAAGTAGATGACATTAGAAACACATTTTATGAAAATATATAATAAAAATTGTCATGAACTCTCTAAATTAATCTGAGAATATCTCAATATCATAATTTGTCTTATATTTATATTTTTTAAATTACTAAGTGAAGAATTTGTAAAGATATAACAAAATTGACATATAATTGGTTTTTATTTATGAATAAATTAATAAAATATAAATGTTAAATTGAATTTATGAATTTACGAAAATTGTGATAAAAAATAATTTTTAAAACATGTTATGTGGACCTTTTTATCTTAAAAATTCAAAATTGTTTTTTACATTACCACATTATAACATAAAAAATAACATATTTTGAACCAAAAATAAAAAATTCCCAATTCCGATGGAAAGAAACTAAATTTATGGATATGGGAGAAGTGATGATTGAAGTTGACGTAGAGAAGCAATATGAAATATATCGGGTCGGGGGAATGAAATGAATAACTTATGTGGTAAATGATCAAATGGATATTTTTCCTTACCAGTTACCATACATCAAACCAGTCATTAGGATCATGTGATGTGTTGAAATTTCAGAAGAAAAAGTACCTCAAGTTCGAGGATCTAGGATAAAGTGATGATGTTTGGAATTAATTGATGCATTCAAATTAAAATTTAGGCATGAAAACCCATAATTATTGTTCTAAAAATTCAATCCAAAATAGAGAAAATGATATATTAATATTTTAATTGGGTGTAAAGTGTAATTATCGAAAGACTTATGGTTGATCAGGGCCTCAAATTTGGTATGTATGTGCATCGTGACCATATCCAAGAAATTTCTAACCTTATGATGTAGTAGAATACATTAAGTTTGACATATGTTATTTCACTAATAACATAATAAATAATGAATTGGTATTTAAAAGTAAATTATGGAGGTATGGTAGTTTAACACCCTTACCCAAATCACCATGTTCGGCACAGATTGTAAAATGGCCTCATGTGTGTCTCCCCATATGCAATTTTCTGATGACTATTAGAGATAGCCTAAATCAAAACCTTAGGTGACCATGCCCTAACTAAAAATATCCAATCAACACAAATATATAATTAAGTAAAAAATTAGATATATATTCATATATATATTTGTAGAAAATGATATAAACCATGATCTTTCAATATTTCATATAAGACAACCACGAAAATTTATGTAATGTATTTAAAGAAAACAATTATGTAAGTTACAAATAGATTCCATAAAAATCATCCTGAATTTCACCATAACACTGTTTTTATTCCTACTTCTCGAGCTTATATGCTCAACTTAGGTCAATTTCCTTTGAATTAATCTTTTTCCATAGAGTTTACACATGCCCTGAGGTCCATATACAGGGTGTGAGTAGAAACCTAGTAGGATACCAGCAATATGTCCTTAATATAAGTGATCCATTTATAAAGAAAATTGTTGATTGAAATGGATATAAATACAAAAATATATATCTGCATGTTGTTTCAACATGTAAAAATCAAGATTTCATGAAATATGGAACTACCTATATTATCTCCATGTTAGAGAAGAAATTATTCTTGATTTCCATGAATTGAGGAACTGGCCACAAGTCCATCATAAGTATTATAATAGTCCATAAGTATATTATGGATTAGGTTAGTCCAAAAATCCATCATACCCACTACCAGTCTCTAGTCAGGCATCAAGGCCATCATGCCCCTCCACATTTCTTTCAAGATCCTACCACAATCTTCATTAATCATGTTACACATACTCTCCCACTAATGGATTTACCAATCCATAAAGGGTACACTTTCCACTTTGATACAAGATTGAAATAAACATTATGACCATACACTTATATACATACACAATACATAGAAATAAAAATCCATTACTATAAAAATCCACAATCATAACATATCAGGAGTGGTCTCATGGTTACACACACACACAAACACAAGAATATCATATCAAGAGAGTTTTCAAGGGACATAGAAACATGCAAGCACAAGCATGTTATATCATGGGAGGCCTCACGAGTCACAAAAACACAAGAAAAATCATGTCATATGAAGAAGTATTATATAATATTTGTAACATGGTATGGAACTTCCTACCTAAAGTATATCTAAGAGCAACGTCACGGATTGCCACCCAAATCAATTTCAGACCCCAAAAATCCATAGAACCAACCCAAAATCACCATATGAGTATTAGAGAGAGATAATCCAAGAAGAATAACATGTCAGTAGATAGGATTTTTTAGTATTATCCAATGAGAACCAATATAACAAGTTAATCTAGATGAATCTGATAACTATTAAAAACAAATTGGATTTCTAATGAGGAATTTTTTTGGATACTAATTTTCCAAATAATTCCATTATTTTATTTATTATTTAATTTTTACAATATTGTTTTAATTGTTTAACTTAGTTTTTACAATGTTCTAGGTTAAATTAATGAAAAACTTATTTCTATGTTAAAAATATTTTTTTAGTTTATTTTAATTTTTTGATTAATTTTTAGTTGATTGAGTAATTGCTGGTTAATTTTTACTGTATAATTGTTAAGTGAAATATTAAATTAATTATTTTACAATTAATTATTTCATTTTCAATTTTAATTAAAAAAAATCAAACATTCACTTTACTATTTAATTCTGAAGATTATTTTAAAACACTAATTTTAGTGTTTTTAATTAATTTTTTTTATTAAATTGATATATATTTTCTTTTTTTGGTATTTAATTATTTAATTGGTGTTTGAAATTTAATCTCATTACCTCATGTAAATTCTAAAATTTTGACATTAAATTATAACTTAACACTTATTTAAAATTATAGTATTTCCTTATTTTGATATTTAATAAATAAATAATTTTTTTTGAAATGTTTATAAATTTTTAATCCTTTATTGTATTAAAATAATAATAAGTTTGAATTTATTATATTTAAAGTATTGTTATGTTTTTTAATTAATAAATGATTATTTACTTATTTTTGTTGAATCTTTTATAAACTAGTTGTATGATATATTTGGATGTGGAAACGTTCATTTTAGATGTCCAAAAATGGGCCCATATATCCACAAAGGGGGTCATTATAAGGGATTATAAAAAAGAATAGATAATGTGGGAACTTTTAATAGCACTAAAAAGTGTTAATAAATGGGGTACCTTTATCGGTGCTAAAAAAAGTGCTGATAAAGAGGTCCTTTTAGCAGAACTTTTTTTAACGCTGTTAAAAGCACCCTTTATCAACTCTTTTTTTAGAACTAATAATTATAGACCTTTATCAGCATATTTTTTAATGCTGATAAATAGTGGTGCTTCGTAAATCCATTTTTGTGATAGTGTAAATATTTTTTAGCAACCTAATATTCATTTCTAGGATCTGGTCAGATCAACATAGGAATTTTAGCTAAATTCCTATTAGAGCAGTAGCAACAGTGATAAAGGGAGGCCGACTAAAGATTCTTTAATATTCTTGATGCTCATTTAGATGAAGGACAATGAATTAGAAAATAATATCAAGGGAACAAAATATGTTCATTATAGTAGATTCCCGATGAAGCCTGTATTCCTAGAATCATGAAGAAGAATGTTTAATTGATATTGAGCCATTATTACTGATGTTTGGTGATTACTCTATGGAATTATATACTGAGTGATGTGTTGTAGATAAGAACTCCTACCAAACGTGTTGAATACCACCACAGAGTTGAAACCCAATATATGAAGGCCCAATTATGGAATGATGAAGATGAAGTTAATGAGACACCACCATTGAAGTCGTTGCCATCATTGAAGAATAACCTTCATTATTTCATGAAGAATGTATTGTTAGAGATGGGTGTTATAAGCATGGATTATTCCCAATGAAATCAAAAATAAATCAGATGATGTTGTGGTTGTATTGATGTTTCTAGAAGTCAAATACTTATACATAAATGGAATTGTTGAGCCATAAAACTGATGATAAAGATTAATTTTTCTGATGATTGGTGAATATGAAGAAGGCTGAGTAGATTTTTGATGTTGAATAAGATCCAATGTAAATTTCAAGCTTACAAACTATATGAGCACTGAAATAAAACATTCCAAGAAATATGAATTATTATTTTATGATTTAGATCTATTAGAATGTGATTGGATCTTAATATTTCAATGATTACTATTGTTAAATTTTGAGTGGTAATTGTTGTTGAAGATCATGGTTGAGCTCTACTATGTTTGATTTAGAAAACAGTGTTTAGATGATCTGATAACTAATTGATTATAGGGTTCTGAGTAACTGATGGACTGACTGGATCCAGGGAACCTGATTTCAAGGAATTTTGGATGATTTCCAATCAAAATATTTTTTTGGGTTTTTATTGTTTTATTTTTTAAGCTCTATATTAGAATAAATAATGAGGAAATTCGTTTATCCAATGTTATCATTTCATGACCATACTGAAGCATGAATTAGTTATTCAAATTTTTCATGGATGAATTCGCAGTATTCTAATGAATAAAAAAATAAAAATGGGATTGGGGCCCACTTTCCTGGTTGCTCCCGAGCAATCAGACTGGCTTCCCTCTCCTAGGTTTTCAGATTCTCCTGGAGGCGGCTCTCAGTCACCCTCGAATGCACTCTTTCTCAGTTTTATCTCTCTCTCTCGATCTCCTTTCCCCTCTCTGTGCTAGTCCTCTGGTTTCCTCCCCGTCTGATTCTATGTGCTCTGACCTTGCGACCCTCATCTTCTATCCAGGTCAGATTTGGAGCACAGGATGTGCTGAGGTTTTGGGTGAATGGTATTTTCTGGTTTGGTTTTGCGCTATTTAGTTATGGCGGACTCCGTCGGTGGTTCAGGATGGTGATTATTCTGCATAGTATTCCTTTCGTTTCACATTTCGATGAAGTGAATTTGAAATTTACTGGTGTTTCAGATGTTCCTGGTTTGCGATGGCATGTTGTTGTTATTTTACTGTGGTTATAAAGGACTTTCGGGTGACCTGTGTGACGTTGGGTCTGTGACGGCGCCAACTGTTTGGTTGGCGATGGTGGTGAGTTTCTTCTCTAGCGGTAAAGACGGTGATGACCGTGACTCTGACGATGGCAATGGCAGTGACGTGACCGAATCACTTGGATCGAGGTCTCCTTGTGATTGCTGATCGTTTGTGGATTGAGATGGGTTTACTCGGGGTTCGAGGTGGATGTGGCAGTTCCTTTGTATTTTACATTTGAAATTTGAATGTTTGAATTTTTTTGGACTTTGAATGTGGTGCGTAGTGGTTTTTGTAGAGGTGGTTTATGCATGTACTGGTGGCTGTCATTGTATGGTTTCCACTTACCCAAAAAGTGGTTTTTTAAAATAAAAATAAAATAGTTGGTAGCTGGTTGGTAATGAATAAAAATTGAGTAGTTTTATTATGTCTATTGAAATCAAAGGTTGATGAGATGGTTTGAAACTTAACGATCCTTATTGATGATCTAGAAAAATGAGAACATGATTTCAATAAATATCTATGATATTTGGATGCACAGATGGGAGTGTGCATGAATACAGAGATGTTCTGAATTTAATCTTAGTGGTTATGCTATTTAAGCTATTTAGAGACATGGGTTATTGGAATAAAAATAATTTGAAACATATTTGTAAAAATTAAGATCAGTTTATTAATGGTTTAAATTAACGACATAAAACTAGCTAAAAGAATTAGTTGGTAAATTTTATTAAAGTGACATGAGTAGTGAAAGAAGCCCATGAAGGAATTGTTTATTTGGATGATCTCTAATTATGTTTTGATTTTTTGGGTGATTTTTTGGGATAATAAAAATTTAAATAAGACAATCTCATTTTTTTTGTTTCATTATGGGGAAGAAGATGATAGATGCAACAACGCATTTTTAGACATTGACAGAAGTGCTTTAGAAAAAATACATTTTTATGATTTGATAATTTTGAATCGGGAGAAGATTCTGGGGATTTTCGGGAAGCTAGAAGAGGACCTAATACAAATAATGTTTATGAATAAGTAATCAATGTTCTCTCCTGCACTTCGTTAATATTTGGATAAAATTCTAATGGCTGAATCTCTAGGAATTGAACAATGATGTCCTTATAATTTTTCATTTTTTATAATTTATACAATTAAAATTCTCTCCACATATTTTCAAATTTAGAATACATTATTTAATTCATGTTTAAATATTATTTAATTTAATTATTTTAGTTTCTCTCATTGTGATAATGGTACATTTTTTATTAGAGTGTGATCGTATTTAAATGCAGTATGTTAGTTAAATACATATTTGAGTTTGAATATTTCATTCCCTGTTTAAATATATTATTCCTTTATCATGGACTATAAGTACAAAGACATTTAGTTGATTAATTTTTATTAGAGATCACTGAGAGCATTGATCAACTCAAAATAGAAAGGATATCTTATACATACATCTTGGCTTCAGACCATAATTTAATTAACTAAATGAGGTTCATTATTAGATATTTCAATATATTCATTGAGATATTTATAGTTTGGAAATCATTTCTAAATGATGAATAAATAATGAACTTGAAGAATCCCTAGGATATGTCATTGCTTCCACCTTTTGTTGAAATATGCACCCTATTTACTAATCTCTCTATCATCAATATTTTGTAAAACAAAATTGTTACTTTTAAAATCATATAAATCCCCATGAAAAAAATAAATCAAAATAAATAATAATTACTAATTATGTGAAAATGGAAATAAATAAATGTAGTTTCATTAAGAGACAACCCTTGGTGATGATTTATTATCATAGTTATAGTATTTAAATTTTTAATTAAGAGGAAAAAATTATAACAGAAACATTACTCTTCAATTGGATCCATTTTTGAGGAGGCTCCCATTGAGTTCCAAAAAAATAAATTATAAAACATGGAAATTGATAAAATTTAAAAAACTAACAAAAAATAAGAACATATGGGATTTGTCACACCCATGGAAAATATTGTGGGATATTTTGTTTAAAATAATTGGAATATATTACATACTTTAAATTAAAATGAATTCACAATAATGATTTAATAACATAAATAATATTTAAATTCAGATGTCTTGGAATATCTTGTTTTGGTATTGAAGACTTTTCACACATTTTCCATTAGTTCCATGTAAAAAATCTTATCTACCGAGAATTTGAAAGGGATGTCAAAGATGTTGAGCCTGATATTAATGAAAATTCACTTCCCAAAATTATTGGTATTCTTATGATAATAGAATATGAACAAGGTATGTCAATCAATACCCTTTAGGGAGATTTCAATATTTTTTACCTTTCATGTTTTTGAACATTATGAAACTAATATTTTTACCCAGTCCCCTTATTTTAAAATTGAAGAAATAAAATTCTATTCACAAGCCTAATAAATGCTATCAGTGATTTCCGAAGAATATTTTAATTATGAAGATGATAATGAGAGGATGGATATAAAACTAGTGGCAACCACTTAGAAGATCACATCGAGTTAGAAGTGGAAGATGAAACTATTGGTATTGTAGATAATGAAAATTTCATTTATCTACTGAGGTTATCCCTAGAAGAAGTGGAGGGATTTGAGGACACCTCTACTCTTATTTATAATGAACATGGGGCCCCTTATATTAGTGTTTCGTCGTGGTCTACAAAGTTGTACCACAATATTAGGAGTAGGGATGACCTATATTTTTTCAAAGGGGGCCTCAATATTAGAGTGAAGTTTCCAAACTATGTGAATGCTAGTATATGGTGGTTCATTCCAAATAAGACTCATCCACTGAAGTATTGGTGATGAATTACATGTTTTCTAGCTTTAAACTATATTAAATTTCATACCCCTAGATGGGTTTAACGTAATATTTCTCATATTTGTTCTCCATTTATTTTTACTTTCAATTATATGTTTCTTAAATTCAATAAACCATTTGAATATTCTTGTTTTTTCTTATATGAAATAATGTTGAAAAAATTATTGTCCACAATATTCTAAATTCATTATTAACCATGAAGAATCTACTTTTGGACATTCCCCATCATTTTGAGAGGATCATTTACAATTTACAAGATCAAAAAAAATCTACAAGAAGAACAATATTGGATCAATACCCTAAAATCATAAAAACTGGTTTTATTTAACATGTTCTACTATTTTATGGACTTTAATGTCAATCTTGTTTCATTTTTTATATCTTTCATGTTAACTGATGGGACTTTTTTAGTGATACGAAGTGGAAATTTGAGTGGATTTAAGTTAAATGTAGCTCTTAATTTAGGGAAGTTATACATTAAAATTTTACTCGTTTTTAGACATTTAAAATCTTCCTACTTCTACCACTTTAAACATTATTGGTTAAAATAATAGTTTCATTTTTTAAGAGTATTTTCATGTTGAAAATTGGTAAAAAAATGTGTTGGTTATTACTATTAGTTTGGATGTTTTTTACTATTTGTTAGTCTAAATCCTAGATCCCCCACTTTTGGGATCATTATATAAAAATGGAGTGTATATTTTTTAAAAAAATAAAAATAAAAACACACAGAGCATTTACATTTCCTGACCTTTTCCAGTCTTGGTATTGGATAATAGACAATTACATTACAAATTATCAAATTTGTGGAAAAAATTAAATAAATTTATTCACAATCATCTCCTCCATATGTGAAATAAAAACAAAGTAAAATTATAAAATTTCTTTGAAAAAAATTAAAACATAGGGTGAGCATTTAATTTTCCTCGTAAGGGGTTTAAAAATCCATTAAAAATACCTTTCCTTGAAAAATAAAAATCCATTTAAAAACATTTATCAAATTAATAATTTGGTAAAATAAATACATTTAAGAGGGTTTCAAAACATTGAAACAATTTCTGAACAACCTTAAATAATGTATAATATCTGAAAATCATGTAATTTCAAAATATTAATTCTTTTGAAAATACTACTTTGTATTTCACTGTTTGAAAATAAATATTTTGTGGATTGATAATGATACATACCAGGATATAATAAAAACCATAAGGATACTTAGTTATATAACCTCTGGGATATCATCCCCTTGAATTCATGGGTTCACTCCCCATACAATAACATATCAGCTGATACTTTAGTGTCAATTTCAAGAAAACATTTTAATGGTCATGCATTTCTCATTCATAACCCAAAAACAATTTAAAACCATATGTGTATTATTTTAATTGTTTTAAATAATTTAATATACTATAATATTGAATAAAATAAAATTTTTATGAGAAATCCATTTCTTTAAAATAATTACAAATATTTAAAAGACATGAACATAAATGCATTAAAATTAAATCAAATTATTCTATAAAATGAAAAAAATGTCAATAAAAATTATAGATGATGGCCATATCAATAATAATGAATGAAAATAAAATATTTTATTTGAATATATAATATTATATAATAAAATTAATGCTTTCAAAATAATCCCCTTACCTTGATTTCGACTCATCAAATATGTTTCTTTATCTTCCCCTTCTTTGGAAAATCACTTTTCTTAACACATTAATACAACAAGCGATGGTTTTTTTTCCAAACTAGGACCTCTATAATTTGGATAGTGAAGTGTATAAGAGACTTCGGTAGTGTATGGTGGAGAAAGTAGGCTCAAGGTATGAAATTTTGGGAAGGGATGAGTCTCCTTTAATAATTGAGGTGAGAGGTTATTTAGGAATTTCTTATGATATTAAAATTTAATAAATATTATATAGGGTTAAAGACTTCAAAAATTCCTAAAAACAAGAGATCACATTATAGACCAAATCTCATTATATATGTCCTTATTTAAAGAAATTATAAATAATTTAGTAAACTATTTTATTCATGAAAAATAATTTTGTCAAATTAAACACCATTCATAACTATGACATTAAGCACATCAAAAAAACGTTTCAAATTCGAAATAAAAAATTATTATAGAATATAAATATCATATTTATCTATATAATTTTTTTATTACCTTAAAAATATAAAATTATTTTATTTTATTATTTTTTATATCATTAATTTGATGTATTCATTAATTAAATAATTATTGCATCATCATTATACAAGACATTAAGCTAATTAATTATTCTCTATAATTTAAAAATAAATTTTCATGAAGATGATAATTTAATTATCTTTCATATTAGTATTATTTTTTAAAAATAGTTCTTTAAAAACATTTATTAAAATATTATACTTATTAAAAACTATAGTGTAAACAACTTGACTTCTTTTTAAATAAAATATTATAAAGGTCTTAACGTGATTCATGTGAGACCAAAATGTCCCAAATTATAATAAAATGTGTTCATGGAAAAAAAAATCTCATATAAAATTATTTATCAAATTTTAAGTTATTTAATGGTTATTAAAATTTTAATTAAAAACAATTTATTTTATTTTTTTCTTCTTGCATAAGCATTACCACAACATTGGATAAAAATTAATGTTAATTATTTAACATATAAAAATTGAAAATAAATTGATATTATAAAAATAAATAAATTTCATTCAACATATTCATTTATAATCATTTATTAAGTGTAATTACTCATATACATGTCAAGAAAACGTCTTTAATTTGTGAATTTATGTTTTCTTTCCTTGTGCAATAATTGCATTGGAAATAGGATAATACTAATATTATATAACTCTATAATTAAAATTAATAGGAAAAACATAAATTATACATAATAATTAATAAAAATTCAATAAAATATTTTTTATTACTCAATTATTATATATAGGGATCCAAATTTGACTTTTTCGTTGTTGCACAGGCACTGCGTCGGCACTGACAATGATTTTTATACTTATCATGAATTAAATTATAACATAAATGTTCTGAATTATTTTTATATAGTATTTCTATTATAATATTTTCATTTAATCATCACATATGTTTAATAAATTTTACATCATAATTAAGTCGTAACGATGTCACAAAAATACTATATTTTGTACTATTCACAGAAAATTAATCTTTTTTAGAAAATTATCAAAAATCCATATTAAATAATTTTGACATGATAAATTAAAAAAATGAAATTAGTTTTTTCAAATTTAAATTCTATAATTTGAAAATTAATGTTTTAAATAAATAAACATATAATAAATTATTTGTTTTTAGGAATTACTTATCATAATGAATATAATTGTTTAATTCAAGAATATGAAAAGAAATAATTCTATGAATAAATGGGTTGTTACATCCCCCGCCCCACTAAATGAATTGAACTCTCACAATTTATTCATTAAACTTAATAAAATTCTTAATCTGTATCTACAGAATTATGAAAATATTGAACTTATAAGGAGACTTAATTGCCTTGATTATTTTTTTTAATTAACAATGCCTAATATCCAATGTTGTCTAGAACATCACTATGATACCAACTGTAAATCATTATTCTTGCACTTTTAGTTTCAATATATAATAATTTTTTCTCTATTTTTTTAATTCAAAAAAAATACACGTGGAATTTAAATTCTAGAACCTTTTCTGGTCTAGGTTTTGGAGAATCCACAATTACATTAAAAATTATCAAAGTTGTAAAAAAAATTAAATAAATTTATTCACAAGACCTACCTTCATATATGAAATAAACTCCAATTGAAATTATACTAAACTTATGAAAACTAAATTTAAAACATATGGTGAACATTTAGTTTTCCCAGTAAGGGGTTTTAAAATCAATTATAAATACCTTTCTTCGAAAACGATATGTCCATTTGAAAACATTTATCAAATAAATAATTCTATAAAATCAATACGAAGAATAGGTTTTTTAAATAATGAAAAAATTTCTTAATATCCTTAAATAATTTATAAAATTTGAAATTCATATAATTTCAAAATAATAATTCTTAGGAAAATACCACTATGGATTTTCCCATTTGAAAATAATAATTTTATAGATTGATCATGATACATAGCAGGTAATATGAAAAATGACTGAATTTGGATTAATGAGGGTTGAGGGTTTCCATGGTGAGGCACTCCTTCCTTTCCTAGACAGAAATGGCTAATGATTTGGTACCTCCCCCATGGTGGGGGAGGGACCTTCACCATCCTTCCAAGTTTCTTGGCCATAAACCTTTTCCCTAATTTCCAATCCCAATTACCTTCCCCAGTTCTATAGATTTCACTTATCCCTAAAGTCCCTAATCTATTCAATATATCCCTATGAATCCCTCTCTCACAATACGATTTCACCAAGGCTTCATCCTTGCTAAATCTGATGTTGATAGCTTGTTTCAAACAACATTTTCCATTAGTGGATACATTTGACCAGCTCGTATTTGGATCCTTGGGACTAGAAGAGTGCACCATGATGGGTCTCCTCGATAATAAACACATGGTGGTATGATTCTATTCATACGTTGATTCAATATAGGATTGGATATGTGCTCCTTTCATTTTCAATAGATTTTAGTTCTTTCTATTTAGGGGGAATTTTTATTTTTATATGAATCGAGATAATCCCACCATCCTGATTTGGGTTACTATCCCTGATCTTCCACTTCCTTTCCAAAATCCCACTATTATTTGTTTTCTATAAAATCTTATTGGTTGGTATATATTCTCTGATAGAAGAACCAAGTATATATTCCATACAGTTGCTCCTAGAATTTGTGTAGATGTTGATATTTCTTTATTAGCAACTGAGTTTGTTTAGATCACAATCATAGAGGAATATAGATATAAAATATCAGCTATTTTTTATTCTTGGGTGGACTTATTCCCCTCATGTAAAATATTGGGGCATATGAATGCAATGTGTCGGCATATAAACATGGGTATTTCCCATTATATGGATATAGGATTGGAAACCAAAGGTAAGGTCCAGGACAGAGAAGATGGGTCTGGTCTGGTTGCACGTCTGGATGAACATACTCATGGTGGTGTTTTTTACAATTAAGGCAGATAATCAGAGGTCATTGATTTGGACTCACATGAGGGTGGGAGGTCTTTTAATACCTCTGTTATATTTCTAATTAAGTTGAACCATTTACAGAATAAGGAACTATCAAAACCCCCTGAACCAAGATTTTATAACATATTTAATAAACTGAAGCATGATCTTAGGGGGGAGGTGTGTTTCTGAGACTACAAGACCACATATGCAATTATAGAGACTTCTAATGGGAATGAAATGGGAGTGTGAAATGTAAAATAAGATAATGAGAAGAGGAAGGTTTCATGCTAAAAAAATGAGAGGTTGCCTACACACAGTGAAGGTAATGCGGGATGGGTGAAGGAAACAAGTGGCGTGAGACTTGGAAGAACCATTCAAAATGTTATATTTTGCAATAGTTTTAATTATCGTGAGGTTGAAGGGATGATACAGGAATTATATGGGTGATATATAGGAATTATTAAGTTAAGGAGGTCTCCTTGGCTAGTTTAGTCATGCATCAGACTTCCCTTGATCACCTTCCTGGATTAGAGGTAAATGAGGTTCACCCTAACCGTAGGTATGGCTAGGCCAAACATATGGGTTTCATGTGCCCAACGGATTCTAAAATGTTTGGACAAGTTCCATAAGTTGGTGTTATGAGCACTGATGTTCAACATGCTAAATGTCATAAAAGGATTGATGATATGGTTCAGTTGTTTGAAAAATACCTTGTAAAAACCTTCAGTAATGGGAAGAAGGTCTCTAAGAATGAGTCTAATAAGGATTGTTCTAGTGATTTAGCAGGAAAAATAGAGGATGAGGTTCAAGGTGGTAGGCTTCCAAGCCTGAGTATAAATAAGAGGATTAATGGAATCAATAAAGAGAGGAAGTAATTCTCCTTTTTCCATTACCAATGTAGACACAATCATAAAAGAAGCTATAAGATAAGAATACAGACAACAATACACATCCTTTCCCCAAGGCTGCTTATCAGTAGCGGAAGTCAGGTGATATGATTGAGAAATCCTCAGAATTACTTCGGAGCATGGAAGAAGAAGCAGTCGAACAGGATTTATCACTCAATGATACTGAAGAAGAAGCCTCCATAATGATGGGAATAGCATTAAGGGTAACTCTCAATGAGGAGAAGTACACCTGGATCGAAAACTGGACCTAGTCTTACTTGGGGGATTCAATAATGGGAATATCATCCTTGAGGAGTGCACCTAGTCCCTGGAAAAGATAGCCTTTCAGATTGATGATATTATAATGGATGAACCAGACACTGAGGTAATTAATATCTCTTGTAATTTATTTATGGAGATAAAATATGGTAGACTAAAATTATCATTTAATGGATATGTTTTTTATTTTTTGTGGTTGAACCAATGGTTTCTCACTTTTTCCTTAAAAGTGTTTGAATAATAAAAATTTAATTTTTAGTTAGGTAATAAGAAAAAACATAAGGAAATGTAGTCATATCACATGTGGGATAGCATCAACTTGATCTTATCAGTTCACTCCTCATACCATAACATATAAAATGATACTCTAGTGCCAATTTCAAGAAAACAATTTAATGTTCATGTTTTTATCACTCATTACACACAAAAAATTAAAACCATACATGTATTATTTACATAAAATAATATAATTTAATAACCTCTAATATTTAACAAATTACCATTTTTAAGAGAAATCCATTTCCCAAAAAGTATCACTTACATATAAAATACATGAACATAAATGATTAGAAACTAAAACATAAGATTATTTAAAATGTATAAAATTTCAATAATAATTACACATGATGGCCATATATATAATAATAAATGGAAATAAAAGAATTTCCTTGAAAATATAAGATTATATAATAAAAATAATTCTTTAAAAACAATACCAATACCTTGAGTTTGACTCATCAAATTTGTTTCTTTATATTCCCTTTCTTCTGAAAATCTCTCGGCTTAAAACCTTAAAACCACAATGGATGGTGTTATTCCAAAACTAATACCACTAAAATCTATAGAGGGGAGTGGAGAAGATAATTTTGCAGTGTATGGTTGAGAAAGTGGGATCAAGGTGATGAAATATTTTGAAGGGATGAGTCTCCTTTTATTATTGAGGTGAGAGGTTATTTAGGAATTAAAAAGAATAATAAAATATAATAATTTGTATATGGGGTTAAAGACTTCGATAATTCCTAGAAATCCGATGAGATAACATTTATAACCAAATTTCATTATATTGGGCCTTATTAAAAAAATTGATTGATAAATAATTTAATAAAATATTTTATTCATGAAATATTATTTTTAAAAATTAAACACAATTCATAATTATGAATTTAAAGACGTCAAAACAAATTTTAAAACTCAAGAAAAAAAATTATTATATCACAGTAATATAATGTAAATTATCTATACTATATATTGTCCACTTCCATTCATGTGTCTCTCTCTCCTTCATTCTCAGTCTAAATGTGTCATGACCTCTTTCAAAAATGACTCTCCCAAAAATTGGTCTCCTTCTTCATTACTCAGGATCCATGAAGTCTCGTCTCCCATACATTAGTTTCCTCCTCCACATCATATTCCTCCTCTCCATCAACCTCCACCTCGACTCTTCATCCCCCTCAGCACCTCATCTTCCTCAGTCTCTGCTCTTCCTCCACTATGATACCATTCCTCCCCTCTTCCAATTCGACCACTCCACCGCAAACCCTCAATTCTTATAAGACTCCCTATCTCTAGAAGTTCCCATGTCCATTTCCCACAAAACCTATGCCCCTCGTCTCTGACCCAGATCCCATTACTCCCCCAACACAATCCCCATCTCCCTGTTGACATGTCCCTATAATCGTCTCCCCATCACCTCCATATCATCTACCTTCATCAAATTATGGTTTTAAACAAGTTTATTCACGATTCAAGTTCATTGGGTACTAGAAACTACAATGATAGCTATATCTCACCAAAGACATCAGGCTCTCTTCGATCTCATCCATGAAATTTGTCTTTGATTTCATCCAGAATTATTAGACCTAATCGATTGAACTTCATAACAATGTTTCCATATTCTCCAAGTTCAGTAAACATTTCATTCTTTTCTCTACATAAGGCCCTTTCATTTCTACCTAGGTCTTGTGCCATTTGATTTAGGGTTTCATTTCTTGATTACTCCACCCCTGTTTTTTATGATGAATTGAATGTGTAAGAATTCATATGCAACTAAATTTCTAGATCCAACTATCATCATTTGATATCAAAATATTTATACCTAGGTCAGAATTTATTATTACACAACTTATAGTTCTCCAAAAAAAATTACGCAAAGTTGTTTCCAAAAAAATTGTATGGAGGTGAGAAGATTATTATTATTAGGATCCTATGAAAATATTACATCATAGGATGGAACTTAAAATATGATATTTCCCAGGACTAGTTATTTCATATAAAAATACTATTTTATCAATTATTATTATGGTTTTCATGCTTTGTCTGGGATTTTTGGTTTAGATTACATGTTTGGTGTTTTAAAACTGATTCAATTTTGGTGAGTTTTGTTTTTATAGGTTTATATTTTTTTAACAGGTTCATATTTTTTTCTGATTTGTTCATAATTGTTTTTTTAAATAGGTCCATAATTTGTTCCATACAGGGTCCCAGATTTTGTTCACAATTATAGTCATATTTCATAATTTGATGAGTATGTACGGAATTAATGTATTAAATAAATATTTAATCTTTTTTTAGGTATGTGGTTTGCATCATTTTCCCTCTTTGACACTTCATTTATAAGACCAGAATTTAGAAAATTAATGTGACTAGAACAAAAATTGAATCGATGAGTTTTTTTTATGTTTTTCATGCTTTGTTTGGGATTTTTTTGGTTTAGATTACATGTTTGGTGTTTTAAAACTGACTCAATTTTAAGGACTTTGGTTTTTTAGAGGTTTATATTTTTTTCTAATTTGTTCATAATTTTTTTTTCATATAGGACCATATGTTCCGTGATGGTACATGGATTCCTTTAATGATTACTATCATATTTCCACCTTTGATGAGTATGTACAGATTTACTAGAGTCAATGATGATTTCTTTTTTTTTGGTACGTGGTTTGCATGATTTTACCTCTTTGACACTCCCTTTCTAGTCCATGAATGTAGAAAATTAATTCAGATCACTAGAAAAGGTAATCGATGAGAGGCATCATGTACATATAAGATTTACCATCATGTTTTTATGGTGTTTTAGTGCTGTTGGAATGGTGAATTTGGTTATTTTTATAGGTGAATATTTTTTAAACTGGTTCATTTTTTTTTTAATTTGTTCATTTTTTTCAAACAAGTCCATATCCATTAACTTTATTATATCTTGTCCCATCCTCCTCCACATTTATATCCCTCCTTCATTATCATCCTCATTTACAAATGTGTCAAGTTCTTTGTAAAAAACAATTCCCATACCATCTCTTATATTTTATAAGTAACTCTCCCAAATATTGTTCTCCCTCTTCAATTCTTGGGTTCCCAAAAATCTTATCCCCCACAATCATTCAATATATATTATATAATTTCCTCTACTCATCTACATCAGCTTCCTCCTCCACATCATCTTCCTCCTCTACATCATCTTCTACATCAACTCCATGTCTGCCTTGGTTCCTCGTCTGCCTCATCCTTCGCCTCGACCTCTACCTCAGTCTATACCCCCACCTTCCTCTCTACCTCTTCCCCCACCCTCGAATATCATTATACAACATTCCTAGCCCCACCACATCAAATATAACATCATTATATTCTGAAATCTATAATTAAACTATAGATGTCTCTCCTCACAGAGGACATGGATTTGAATGTGTCATGTTCTCCACCTTTGAGTAAGGGGCACAATTTTGTGGATCCTTCAACTGCATGGTTGGTACAACACCTCGATTATCCATTTATTTTTTTCTATAAAGGTTGGTAGGGTTCACAATTTTTTTTCAATGTTGTATTTATAATGTATTTTTCTAATACTAATTCCAGCTATGTGTGGGTTTTCTCTAAATCATCGTCAACCAGCTGTTGTATTTCCAAGGTATAGTAAACAATTATTTCTAATACCAGTTTCTTTTCCTCGATGAACAAGGCCTAATTACCTAATTTATTCAAATTATTACTTCGTATTATATTCATATCAAAGGAATTCAAAGAGTATCTCATTTTTATATATAACTCTATATATATCCATTGTTTTTTCTCACAGAATTCTCACCCCTGCATTATATTAACTTATGTTTCCATTTTTTGGATCTCTAAACAAATCAATACAAATACATAATACCACTATTTTTATGCCTTAACATGTTATAATAAATCTTGACTAGGTTTTCATTATGTCTCACCCCTTTAGTTAACGTGATATACTGCATGTGTGTTTGATATTTATATTCATGTTAACTATATGGTATAATAACATACATATATGGTATAATAAATTTTATTATACATCTATATATGTGTTAATAAAAACCTATATAATAAATTTATATGTGTTTTATATTGTATTCCATATGTATATATGGTCGAATCTATTTTCATTGTTTATTTATGCTCAATTTTCTAATCTAGTCGGCTTGTAATCATAGTTACAAAAACATGATTAGCATAATCTTCTCTTTCATATTATGGGTTTCTATTCACTTTCATTATATTGGTCTGGTTATTGGTGGATATTTGAATTATATATCTTCCCAATAATGTGGGAAGACATTGTATATGTGTTTTAACTATATATATGTTTCCAAACAGAACCCTATGTGTTTTAACTGTATATATGTTTCCATCTGTATATGTGGTTTCATTATCATTTAAAATTATGTCTATCATGATTTTTATTATCACTTTCCTAATGTGTTGTAATACTTATAGAACATGAAAATCTATTATCCATCTAAATGAAAATTAATTTATTTATCTCATTAGATTTTGAAACATGTTATTATGACTCCTATGCTTATTTGGATCATGTTTTTTCATTGAAGTATGAAAATGTGTTCTGAGTCATTGAAATATTATCTAAATTGTGTACTACTTTATTTAGATTGTAAATTTTCTCATCCAAAGTTAATCATATTTGTGCACTGATTTTCATAATGTAGGTTTAGTTGATATTCCTTAGAAGAACACATGTATTTTAAACATGAGATTTAATTCATTTAAGATGTTTAAACCTTTCAATTTTAACCAACTCATTATCTTTTCTAACTATTATTATAGTACAACTGGGTGATTAAAAATTTTGTATTACATTTTAATTTCCTTTTATTATAATGTTTTGAATTATTTTTTTAAACTAATCATTGTGTGTAGGGTGGAATCTTCGTGTGTTGGATTATGAATTTGAAATCATGGGGTCACTGCACGACATCATCCATGGTCAAAAGGGGGTTCAAAGTGCTCAACCTAGAACTGTTCTGGACTAGATGCAGTGGGTGAGAATTTAGGTTGATGATGTGAGCATGTTGGAGTATTTTCATGAATATTTTCAACCATCTATTGTAGTGACAGAATACATCAGATGATTATTATACTTCAGTAAGTGAATTTTAATAACCTAGGCAACTTCCCCCTCCATTATTTGGATCCTATCTTCCTCCCATTCTATCTATCCTCCCTGTGGTTATTTTATGCAATTTACTCCATATATGAATCCAAATTTTTTATTTGAATCATTTTCTATGAGGTTAGTATCCCAAGTATCCCCATTCCCCACCTTTTTATACATGTAATCTTTTATCTGTGTTTATTGTGCATCTCGATTTTCCACCAAACACTCCCTTATCTATTTTAGTTTCTTGGAATTGAAGGTTAAAGTTGAGTTTCTATACAGATATGTTTCTCTATCATTTATTTGGATCACCTTTTCTACTACGTCTCTTTTAAAAAAATATTGGCATCCCAATTGTGTATAATTATTTATGTATTACATGAATTATGCATATGTATTAAAGAGAATTTATATGGTTATATTTTTTAGGATGTGATATTAGTCTATATATGATATGGATATTGAAGTAGCATCAATATTGAAGTTGAAAAGGTTATTTACATATGCAATGAAATTATTGTTGTTTTCTAAATTCAATCTACTGAGTCAAAGGTGCACCATGCATTTATGTGTTATTGGGGATTATATGTTGTAATAAGGACCCTTTTAATCTTTTCCCTATAACGATGTTTCGAATTCCATATAATTTGATTCCATTTTGTATGCTAAGACATTTGGATTTTAGATGTTGCAATTTTGGTTCCATGGTTGGCTTTATTTTAGGTTTTCTATTCTGTAAAGCCATTTAAGCTCAACCCTAACCTAACCATTTCATTAAAAGGGGTAATACATCCCAACCAATTTATGAAAGGGTAAACTCTAACCCAACCTGACAACCTATTTAACTTTAAACATATGATAGGCTGTATTATTTCTTATTTTCCATTTTCATTTACACCCCCCTCTAATATATTATCCATACCAAACATGTTATCAACTATATATAAAATAATGAGAAGATTACATGAGAAAACCTACAATATTAAAGTGAATAAGAGTAGATTGAATGAACATACCAGACTATTTATAACTATTAACCTCAAACCTCCACACCAGCCTCCATAGTCGCAACAACTTGAGAGTTGGATAAGTCCTAAAATTTTCTCTCACATCTTAAAGATGAAATACACATTCATTAATTTGGATCTAAAATATAGACATGAAAATAACCATTGGGAAGAAAAAACCCCACAAAGTATATGTTATTTTATATAAATATATCTTCCTTTTTATAGTATATATATTTGATATGAATTACCACAATTTTAAGGGGCTTTGTATAGTCTATTTAGGAAGTTTAAAACTTTCAATTTTTACCAAACCAATATCTGTTCTATCTATTATTAGAGTAAAGTTGGTTTATTAAAAGTTACATATTACATTTTAATTCGCTTTATTTAGGCTTGTTTAAATTATTTTTTTAAAAAAAAAATTATGAGTAGAAGGGGAATCATCATGTGTTAGATTATGAATTTACTGCCATGGGGTCACTACATGACATCCTCTATTATTGGAATGGGGTTCAAAGTGCACATCCTAGACCATTGCTTGACTGGATGCAGTGGGTGACAAAAACTATTGATGATGCAAGCAGATTTGAGTATTTTCATGAAAAAGTTCAACCATTTATTATAGTGACAGACTCCATCAGATGATTCCTAGACTTCAGTAAGTGGTTTTTATATAATTTTTATTATTATATATACATGATATGTATATTTTTATTAAATATATTTCTAAAAAATGAATGAAAGTAAGAAATGTGCCTATGGACTTGACTCGGTGACGCATTCCTCAACTTTAGATCTGAAGTATGAATGATGTTTGCAGTGGCTACAAGTAGAGTATAAAGAAACTGGATTAGCATAAAGGATTATCCCTATAATGTACTACATGTCATGCAATTCCATTACAGTATGGGTGAGACTTCACCAAGTTCATATGTATATAGTTCATTTTATATTGTGTATCTTCAGATATGGAGTTTGAACAATGTTTTCAGTGGCTATAAGATGAGTATAATGAAACTAGATTAGCCAAAGTGACTTCCCCCACAATAAACTACAGATCATGTAATACAATTACACTATAAGTGGTTCTCTCATCCTCTTCATGCACCACTTTTAGTTTAACCTATTCTGATGTGGGGAAGTGAATCATCAGCCTCCTCATAGAATGCTGCTCATCCATGGTCATGCTATCACACTGCTTACCCAAACACAAAAGTAGGTACTTCTGTAACACAACAGAAAAATGTACCTATGATGATCATCAACATTAAAATATCATGATGTTTAATATAATTAATTTTATCTTTCCCATTTATATTTATTCTACACCATAAATGTTTCCATATATAAAACTTATCTCAACGTGATTCGATAGAGTTTTTAAATCACCGTATCTAAAATATAATATCCATAAGCTTTGATTTTATTTTTAAAAAACAAATCATTAAAATTCTACTTTTTTGGTTTATTACTGTGTAAAAATTTAGTTCATTACTTATGTGGTATTCATAGATTGAGAACTTAAATTGTGTCAGGATCATGGTACCTCAAGTGTTGGTTGTTGAATCTATTTTATTTTGGATGGACATACTACTTACCATCAATAGTTCAACTTATAATGAAATCAAGATGTTTGTAAATCCTACAAATGAAGAAAAAAATCAACCATGCGAGATCTATATCTAGAAAATTTTGGTTTATATTTCTTTTGAGAAAGATTGATTGATTGGTCGATTAACTTCCTAAATCTCTTATTTTTCAGTTACCATGCCTTCGATGGAACTGATAAGTGAAAAGGTAGTGATGAGTAGCCCATAGCCACTCATTACCTGTAACAGAATCCATTTTTTGGTCAAAGTTCCAATTTTTTTGTGATATGGAAATATATGAATGGAATTATATGCTCAAGGCCCATAAAATCATGGGTCCTAATGCCCCTAGGACTTGGTTGATGTAAAGGAACATTGCTCACACTATAGACATCACTAAAAAATTTATTATTTGAACACAAACCAAGAAGGGATGAAACCTCAGAATTCCAATCCATGGGAGCATTATAGCAAAACATCCCCTCACAAATATACTATTATTTAGATTCCTAATAGACCATTCCTCCAAAAAAATAAACTATGGTTGGATATATACATGACATCCCCTCACTAGGTGGAGCATGATATATCCATTAGCAATGTTGACAAGACAATAAGGATCATTGAATCCAAACCAAATGAAGTGGTTCCCATCATGGAGTTACCCAATTATGAATATCCCAGGTGACCATATAAATGATAAAATAAAGGTGTTGTTGAATCAATGATGAAGAAAAAGTCACACAAAATTAACATCAAAACGTAAGGGAATACATGGGTCTATGTATGTAGTTTCTCTTAGTGAAATTTTGTGCTATATTACTAAAGGATGTGCATTCTCTTTATACATTAATTTCCTCTTATTCTATATATACCTTCATATTTGTATTTATTTTCTAGTATACATAATCATACATGTTCTTAATTCCTATTATGAATTACTAGTTTTCAATTATATAGAAAATAAGTTTGACATGGTTATTGTATGCATTGTTTTTATACTATGCATTTTCAATATTCACTTATATAGAACTTAAGTGCATTCATGTCTACACTTATCTTCCATAAATTTATATTGTAAAAAATAAAAAATATGTTCAACTGAATGTCTAACTAAATGCTCATGACATAAAAATGAATGGTTTGAGTACTAGTTAATCTATATAATTCATGTATCACCTTAAAAATCTCAAATAATATTTATTTTGTTAATTTTAATATCAATAATTTTATTTTTTCATAAAATAAATAATTACTACATCATCTTTTCACAAGCCATTAAACTAATTATTTATTCTATATAAATTAAAAATAAATATTCCTGAAGAAGATAGTTTTATTAGATTTCAAATTATTGATTAGTTTTGAAAAAACTATTTTGGAAAACCATTTATTAAAATATTATACTTATTAGAAACTATAGTGTGAACAACTTGAATTACTTTTATATCAAATATTATAAAGGTATTAAAGGGATTCATGTGGATCAAAAATTTCCCAAATTAAAATAAAAATAAGATAATGTCCAAATATTTCTCATATAAAATGATTTATTCAAATTTTGGGTCATTTAATAGTTCTTATAATTTTAATTAAAAACATTTTATTTATTTTTATTCTACTTGCCTAGGCACTGAATCTGCGTTACACAAACATTAAAGTAAATTATTTCAAATATAAAAGTTAAAAATAAATTTCAATCACAAAAAAATTAATTAGGTTCAATATAATCATTTATATTTGTTAATTAAGTAGGATTACTAATTTTCATGTCATGATAACTTCTTTGATTTGTTAATATGTATTTTGTAACCTAGTGCAATAATTAAACAGGGATTTGGATAATACCCATGTTACATAAATCTATAAATTGAAATTAATAGTAAAAACATCAATTATAAATAATAATTACTAAAATATTAGTGAAAATAATTTTTATTACTCAATTATTAAATATAAGGATTTAAATTTTGCTTTGTCACCACTGTGTAGGTGTAACACCCCAAGGATTTATAGGTAAATTTAATATTGAATGCATGAAACAATAAGTCTCTACAAAACAATAATTTTTTATAACCAAGCCAATATACATAATTTTTCCACTTCAGTTATTTGAATTTCTAAAATCTGACATACATGGTTGCTTTCAAGGTGATTTTTGAAGTCAGGTAGAACAAACTTATTTTTTGATGAATAGTAACCTGCCATTTTGAATAGTAACCTACCCTTATTAATAGTAATATACCCTTATGAATAGTAAATTTACCCTTATAAATTTTAATATGACCCTTATGAATAGTAACATCACCCATGAAAGAATAAATAATATTTAGGCACCTTATAAATGAAGTATAATATTTTATAAATTATTAATTAAGTATTCATATTTTTTTGCGCGATAAATATCTAATAAAATTATTAAATTATTAAATTATTAAATTTTCATAAAATGGGTTCCTAAATAAATATTTTTTTTCAATTATTTTGCGATAATTTTATGAGACCATAGTTATTTTTTGAATGTATTATAAAAGCAGTTCTAAATATAAAATCTTTATTTTTCAAGTAAATATTTATTTTATTTAAAAATTAACTTTATCATATTTAGAAAATTATTTTGAAAAAATTAATTCCATTTCTTGATTATACATTTCAAAAAATGGTTAGGGTTATTTCTTGTAATTTTTCTAAAATAGATGATTTTTTTATAAATAGTAAAATACATTAATTTGCAATAAATATTAAATACATTGTTTATTGAGTCATAGGTGATGCAAGGATGATGTAGTCACTCTTGGTTAGAAATCAGATACACTAATTACTATTTTTGATCACATGAATCAAGACAATTGATATTCTTAAGAAAAAATATTAAAATAATGATTAAAATTATGAGAAACCCCTCATCTCCACTATAAATACCACCCCTCCTAACCTCTTCTCTTCAATCCTATCAAGCATTGTTATATTTATAAATTCTTCCAAATTCTCCTCCCAAGATCATCCCTCATGTCCAGAAGCCCTTTCTCTCATAAAAATACCAAATCTTCTCCCCTGAAGTGACTCTCAAGGAAGATTAATTCCAGAGGTAAATTCCTCTTTTCAATTATTTTACTTTCTTTTCAAGTTCACTTTTTATCTTTTCTATTCTCACATATCCTCTCTTAAATTTTATGAAAACTCCAGTACCTTAATATTACTATAATTTTGTTATGATTATGTAATAATTTATTATAATTGCTTATTTACTGTTCTTTTCTGCTAGTAGTAAAAAAACACCATCTGAGATGTCCTAATTTACCACATTCAAGGATGATGGGTTTTAAATTTCAATTATTATCTTAAATTGTAGAAATTAAACAATTATTATTGTTTAAATAGAATGTAATATATTTATTACGTATCATCTTGGGTTTTGGAACCTTTTTTTACACATAGTTTTGAGTTATAAATAAAAATGATTTCATTGTGTTCAGAAACTGCTAATTAACCCAAATGGTTATCATAAAATAATTTATATAATGATTCATCTTCATTCTAAGTAATGAAATGAAATTTACAACCATGTATACTTCTGTATATTCACTAATAACATATAACATCAATTTTCGACAACCATCCTCATTTTATATGTTTCTCTATTCATGTATATAAGTAGATCGGTCATGAATACCAAGGAAGAAAACGCTTCCAAACAATAAAATTGTACCTATTAAACCCATAAAAAAGGCCATTAATGAACTTAAAAATATATAATAAATCAATAAAGTAAATAATAGGTCTTTTAAATATTAATTAATGATTTAAATTTGGTTATCCAGAACACTAAGATCAAGTGAATAACACCGTAGGACATAAGGTAAGGGTTTTCTACCTGAACCACCATTTTCATTCAGATCACTCTTATTATATACTTATCTCAATTAAATTATTATTTATTCTTATTTAATCCTCATAAATTCTTTGATAATGTTCTATATATACGTATCATTCATATTACTTCTTTATTTTATGGTGAGTTATATGTTTCAAAAGGATATTTCAAAAACTATTCCAGGTAAACGACCCTGTTGCAAGGGAACTTCTCAAATTATTACCTATTCTCAAGTGAACTATGTAATCTATTTTAATACATTATTATTTTTATAAATAAAATATTCTAACATAAAAAATAATATTTGTTCATTTCTCATTTTATGAAAGAAAACATTCATTTCTGCTTTAAAATATCTTTAATATTTTCTTAAAACTGAACTAAAATGTTTTATTTCTAAAGTTTCTTTAAAAACACTTCTTATAAGATTTCACATCAGGTGGAAAACATTTATGCCTAAAATATAATTTCAATGTTGTTCCCTTTTTATTTCCAGGATATACATGTTTACAAATCTTATTTAATGACAAATGTAAATGATTTTCCAAAAAAACTCTTCTTTCCAAAGTAAAAAAATGATTTTTTTTCTCGTATCACATTAAAATTTATGAGATATACTCCATGTTTACTACTTAGTCTTTACATGTGGTGTTGTACTGCCCTTTTTTATTTCATATCAAGATTCTGCTTATTCTAATGATATTCTAAGGTATTATAGTTTGAATTTTTCAAGGTGGTTTGGGAAACTTTGGGATCTTTAAGGATTATTTCCTCAAGAATTTATTAATGGTCTAATTTAAAATAATCTCCATATATGTCAACATCATTTATTGAACATCTTACTACATTGAGATTTATCTCTTACAATATGATAAACAATATGTTTTTGAAATGTTTCTGATTAGTTTGACTATGGATATGCTATATTTATACCATTAACCATATTACTTCAAATGTTTAGTGTTTATGTTTTATGATTTGGTAATGTTTCTTTAACTATAGAAATATTGATGAATTTGTATCCTCTACTCAATACGGATATTGAAATGGCATATTGTTATCGTATTAAATCTTTGTATAAAGAATTATTTGGACTGGCAGTGATGGGTGGGGCCTTCTATAACCCCTTGATGCATCGACATATATCATGAGACAAACTAGTTGGCAACAATCCCTTCGAGTTTCTTTCCAAAAATTAGACGGGTTTCTACCCACATACTTAAAACCATATCAATGGTATGATGGTTCATGTTCCAGATACATGATATCCAAATAATAATCAATCTATTTATTCATTATTCAGTTATTATTATCCATGAGTTTTTCACTCTGACAAATTCTATGGATGCACTTTCATTCTCAGTTTATTGATGGTGTGTATTTTTCTATTATTCAACATTCAATAATTATTATGTCTAATTTTTTATTATTAAATTATTGTGGTTTCTTTCATCCATTATATGTAACCCTTACAGATAATTTGAGATCACCCCTTTCATTTTTTTCCTTCGCCTCGTTTTGAAGAAGAGATTATTTTTTGAGTTTTCAAGGATTCAGTTTGTTAGCTTTTGTTATGTATTATATATTGTTTTCTTTGCCTAATGTAAACTGGGTACCTTTTATGTAACTATTTTCTACAATAATGCTAAACTGATCACTCCTTCGGGATTTTATTCCTTGTAGTCATGCCAATGTAACAAAGTAATGCACCGGCTATAGGCTTCTAGGTTCAGGGAGTTACAGTTGGTACTAAAGGAAGTTTAGTAGAAAAATTGGGCAATAGATTTAGAAAAAGTAGATTAGTGAGAACAACCCTAAGATACACATTGAGGATAAGTATAGAATAACATCCTAGACTTATGGAAAGGTAGAGATTATGTGGGTATTTCTATAAATACATCCATGTCTGGATATGAAAAGTGGAAGTGGTTTTGGAACATATGTACCTAGGAGTAACAACTCTATCATGGAATTCTAGGCTTGACTCAGGGTAACCTGGTGCACAACAACGGTCCATACTGCACACTTGGTTTGACACTCCTGGGAGATATGCTTAGGATAATTCACATTTTCTTTACAAAAAATTATTAAGGATTTATTCTTCTGAAGTAACCAAAGAATATTATTCTAGGATTTATGATGCATAAATTTTTTTTATATGTTATACCATGTTTAGAGTTATAGAGAGTTTATAATTTTATGAGCTAATATATTGTATGGAATTGATTAAAAATGGTGCCTAGCATAAGGAATGATAACTTCACAAATGCACGTGATCAAAATAGTAAGAAGGATCATATCTTTCATTGTATTAAGCCAAGATTTCGAAGGGAAATAGTCTCCAAGGTGTCCTCATCATATGAGTAAATACTATCATGTGTTAACAAAGTATCTAAAGAATTATCTAAGTCCTATGGACTCTAAGGGAAGAAAAATAAGAAGAGGATGGTAGAGAAAACCATGGATAAATGGAAAAAGGGAAAGATGGGTTTTCCCACATGTGATAATTGTGGAAATAATCATCCTGGAAAATGCTTGAAAGGCATGGGAGTTTTTTATAATTCTATAGAAAAGGTTCACCGATCTAATGAATGCAAAGGGAAGAGACAAATCAATGATGTTCAATGTTTAAACTATAAAGAGATGGGACACTATGTGATTCAATGTCCAAAGAATCAATGGAATATTCCCCCAATGATGTTACTAGATAGTGATCATGTCATGATACAGTAGTAGATGAACTGGAATGATTAATATGCCTCATCGAGAATCATGTCATTTGAATATTTTATTAGTAATGTACTAGTTATAAGAATTATGGAATATATAAGGATTGTACTATAATACTATTTCATTAAGAAAGTCGTATGAAGAATTGTACCAAAGATAAGTGACTTAGAAGAAAGTTAATATCTGTGGAATGTGTATGGATTAGGGAAAGACAACCCTAAATATATGCCTGATGATTAAGATAATTATGAAGAAATTATTGATTTGGATAAGTACTCACTACCTAAAAACTGATTATTGACATTTCTAAAAGTGGTCTATGCTATCATTGATAGAGTTTACAAAATTTATGGATATAATAAATATATCCAATAGCATGTGTATGGATAAGTGCATGTTTCCAATATAGGTTTTATGGAAATTTGAGTTATTACCATAATTCAATAGGATACATGATGAAGATATTCACATGTTTTGAATGTGAAAGTTTAGGGATTTTTCATGTGGATTGAAGTAAAATATTGTAGCATATGTATTGAGAAAGATGGATCGTAGAGTTATAAAAAAAATTAGTTTTTCCAAGGACCCCATGTACATGGATATAACTAGGATGGATATGGGAGTGATTCTAAAGTGTTGGATCATGATATTTTGGAATGTTAAACTATTTATGAAATAGTTTAAGTTGATCATTGTATGAGTATTTAGAGTTTAATGTCACCACATGATGTATCATGTGCTAAGAGATGAAGTATATATAGTTCAAGGGACAAAAAAAGGGTAAGATTGTGTTTATGAAATAGTAACGTGTATTTATACTCTTATAGAGTGGAATAATTACTAAACTCTAGGAAAGTAGTCTTAAAAAAATGTTTTCCTATTATCATTTTTTTCATAACTGGGGTTTATGGTTTGGTGGTAATGATCTTTCATCTGAGCGTGTTCTCTATCACTTTCCATCAGAACATGAGGGTTTGATTATTCTTCTAGGACTATGTTATCCAATTTTAATGTTTAGTTGTGTAGTAATTGATGCATTTCCATTTCCATCTTATTAAGATTATATTTGAACCATATATCTAATTAGGGTTTCCCATAAGGGAATTTTCAAGTATCAACCATTATCTTTTGAAATTCAATTACAAAATTTTGAGGATGAAATATTTCTAAAGAGGGGAGAATGTAACACCGCAAGTATTTACAAGTAAATTTAATATTGCATGCATGAAACACTGAGTCTCTATAAAACAAAACTTTTTTATAACTGAGCCAATAAACATAATTTTTCCACTTCTGTGATTTGAATTTCAAAAATCTGAAATACACGATTGTGTTCAGGGTTATTTGTGGAGTCTGATAGAACAAACTTAAGTTTTGGTGAATAGTAACATACCCTTATGAATAGTAACATACCCTTATAAATAGTAATATACCATTATGAATAGTAATGTTACCCTTATGAATAGTAATATGAATCATAGGAATAGTAACCTCACCCATGAAAGTATAAATAAAATTTAGGCACCTTATAAATGAAGTAGAATATTTTATAAATTATTAATTAAGTATTCATATTTTTGTGCATGATAAATATTTAATAAAAATTTAAATTAATTAATTAATTAATTTTCATTAAATGGGTTCCAAAATAAATATTTTTTTTCTATTATTTTAGGATAATTTTAAGATACCATAGTTAATTTTTTAAGGTATTATAAAAGCATTTATAAATATAAAATCGATATTTTTCAAGCAAATAATTATTTTTTAAAAAATGAATTTCACATATTTAGAATATTATTTTGATAAAATGGACTACATTTTTTATTATACATGTACAAAAATGGTTAGGGTGAATTTTTTGGTATTTTTCTAAAATACATGAATTTATTATGAATCGTAAAATACGTTAATTTGCTATAAATGATAAATACATTGTTTATTGAGTCATAGGTGATGTAAGGATGATATAGCCATAGTTGGTTAGAACTAAAATGAACTTATTACTATTTTTGGTCACATGAATCAAGACTATTGATATTCTTGAGCAAAAAAATTAAAATAATGATTAAAATAATGAGAAACCCCTCCTCTCCTCCAATATAAATACCACCCCACCTTACTTATTCTCTTCACTCCTCTGAAGACTTGTTCCTTGTCCAAATTACTCCTAAATATCCTATCATGATCCTCCACACATAGATCAGACCATTTTATCAAAAAAAAAATCAAATAATCTCCCCTAAAGAGGCTCTCAAGGAAGATTAATTCAAGTGCTAAATTCCTCTTTTAAATTCTTTTACTTTCTTTTCAAGTTTTTTTGTTTTGTTTTCTATGATCACATATCCTAAACTAAATGTTATGTAATATCTAGTAACTTCTAGGTACATTAATATTTTTTATAATTATGGAATAAATTATTATCATCTCTCCTTTAACCTTCTTTTATGATAGTAGTAAAAAAACACCATCCGAGATGTGCTAATTTACCACATTGAAGGACGATGAGTATTCAATTTCAATTATCATATTAAATTATAGTAATGAAACCATTATTAAGGTTGAAACAGATGATAATATATGTATTATTTTTCATTTATGGCTCTGGAGCATTTCTTTACACATGGATTTGATTTATAAAGCAAAATGAGTTCGTTGTGTTCAAAACCCACTAATTAACCCAAACGACTATCATTAAATAATTTATGTAATGATTAGTCTTCACTCCATGAAACCAAATAAAATTTACAACCATTTAACCTTATATATTTTCACTAATAAAATATAACTTCAATTCAAGAAAACTTTCTTCATTTTAGTTGTTTTTTCAGTCATATATATAAGTAAACTGGTCATGAATACCAAAGAAGAAAATGCTCTCAAACAATAAAATTGAACCTCTTAAACCCATCAAAAAGGCCATGAAAGAACTTAATAATAAATTAAATAAAAAATAGGTTATTTAAATATTAATTAATGAATTTATTTTTGTTATCTAGGATACTAAGATCATGCGAAGAGCACCATCAGACTTAAGGTAAGGGTTTTCTACCCTAACCTCCATTTCCATTCAGGTCACTCTTATTATCTACTTATCTCAATTAAATTTATATTATTTTCTTATATACTCCTCATAAATTTTATGTGAACTATATATGTGATTCAATCATATTCTATATTTATTTTATAGGGAGTTATATGTTTCAAAAGTATATTTCAAAAAATATTCCCAATAAACAACCTCATTTCAAGGGAACTTCTCAAATTCATACATATTTTAAAGTGCACTATATAATCTATTTTAAGACATTATTATTTTTTAAAAAACAAAAATTTTATAAATAAAACCAATCTTGGTTAATGTTTGGTTTTATTAAAGAAAAAATGTATTTATGATTTAAAATCTCTTTAATATTTTCCTAAAACCACACTAAAATGTTTTATTTCTAAAGTTTCTTTATAAACACTTTTGTCATGATTTCATTTTAGGGGGACAACATTTATTCCTCAAATATTATTGCAATTTCCTTCCCTTTTATTTTATGGGATATGAATTTTTAATAAATTTATTTCATGAAAAATATAAATGATTTTCTAAAATAATTCTTCTTTCCAAAGTCAAAAAAAGGAATTTTTTTTCTCATCTCATTATAGCTTTTCTAAGATATATGCCTGATTCACCACTTAGTCCTTGAATTTGGTTTATGTAATGAATTTTTGTATTTCATATCAAGAGTATAATTATTATAATGATATTCTAAGGTATTATTATTTGAATGTTTCAAGGTTGTATGGGACACTTTGGAATGTTTATGTATTATTACCTAAATAATTTTTCAATTCTATCATTTAAAATCATCTACATCTTTGTCGAAATCCTTTATTGAACCTTTTACTACATGGATTTTTATCTATTATGATATCATCTAAAATATGTTTTTGAATTTTTTTTTGATTATTTTAAATCTACATGTTCTATATTTATACCATTCACCATATTACTTCGAATGGTTAATGTTTGTGTTTAATGATTTGGGAATGTTGCTTTAACTTTGGAAATAATGATGAATCTGTATCGTCTACTCAATACAGATATAGAAAAGGTATATTTTTATTGGATTAAATATTCTTATAAAGAATTTTTTTGGACTGGACATGATGGGCGGTTCCTGCTATATCCCCATGAAGCATCGACATGTCTCATGAGACAAACTAGTTGGTGACAACCCCTTCAAGTTTTTTTCCAAAAATCAGACGGGTTTCTACCCACAGACTTAAACCGTCTCGACGGTATGATGGTTCATGTGCTAGATACATGACATACAAATAATGTGAATTCTATTTATTCATTATTCAGCTATTATTATCCATGATGGTTTCACTATGAAAAAAACTATGGATTCACTTTCATTCCTAGTTTATTGATGGTGTGTGTTTTTCAATTATTCACCATGCCATAATGATTATGTCTAATTTTTTATAATTAAATTATTATTTTTTCTTGATTCTATTAAATGTAAACCTTATTGGTCATTTTATCTCACCCCTTTAATTTGTTTTACATATTCGTGTTATGAACAAGAGATTACTTTTTTAGATTTCAGGATACAGTTCGTTAGCTTTGGTTGTGTATTATATGTTGTTTTCTCAACCCAATGTAAAATGGGTTCCTTTGATGTATCCAGTTTCCTCAAGACTAATAAACTGATCAGTACTTCAGGATTTGATTCCTTATAACCATGTTAATGTAACAAAGTAATGCCTCAGCTATGGGCTTATGTGGTTAGGGTGTTATAGTAGGCACTCAGTCGGTGCTGCCAACGATTTTTATACTTATCATGAAATAAATTACAACTTACATGTTCTGAATTATTTTTTTACAATATTTCTATTATACTATCATAATTTAATAATAAAATATTTTTAATAAATTTTACATAATAATTATTTATTGATGATTTCATAAAAATGTTGTATTTTTAAAAAATCATTTTTTACTATTCACTAAAAAATTAACTTTTTTCAAAAAAATCTCTAAAATTCATACTAAGAAAATATAAATGTGATTAATTAAAAAATGAAATTATTTTTTTCAAATTAATATTATATAAATTTAAAATTAATTTTTTCAAATAAATAATTATATAATAAGTTGTTTTTTATATGAATTACTTAACATAATGAATATAACTACTTTATTCAAGGATATGAAAACAAATCATTCTATAAATATCTAGGTTGTTATATTTAGTGCTACAAAATTTCATGCTTTACTATAAATTTTTCCAAACACATACTTGAACATGAACATATATAACTATTTAATTTTTAATATATATTATTGATGTAGTAACCATTGTAAAATCTTTTGTGCATGTTGTGAGATTCATTTTTTTTGTGTTAAATAAATAAATTATAATTTCTTGTTTCCCTTCATTTATATTGAATATTAAATATATATCATGAACTATACAATTGAATATAAAAGTTTCTCCACCTTTTATTCAATTATGAGAACAATTTTGAGTTTTAGTGTGTGGCAAAAGTTCTTTTAATGTGATAAATTGTACATTAATATGATCCCATCAAAAACTTTTTAATTTTTTAAAAGTTAGTTATATTTCAATTTTCAAAGAGTTACTTTTAATTCTTTAAAATTTATAACAATATTTAATGTTGTTTATCCACTTTTAGGATGTTAATTCTATAATTCACCTTGGATTTAGTTGGTTAAAACATTTTTTCATTTCTCTATTGAAAAGTGGTATATTTTGTTAAAAAATACAGTAAATGTTATAAAATTTCATTTATCTTGAATTATTGAATTTGTATTCAAACTAATAGCGTATATATTAAAATTAATTAGGAAATAAAAACCCTAATCTAGTTTTAAGCCCTTTTGTTGTTATTTATTCCAATAGATAAGTTATTTATAAAACCATTTAAATTATTATGTTTTCTCATCAAAACAAAGTGTCTAATTTATTTTGTTGCTAATTATGTGACTTTGTTCTTAGGTAGTTAAAGAGATGTTTGAAATTTCAATTGAATAAAAACTGAAGTGGGTTTAATCTGTTTTCAAATTAATAAGTTCATTCATAATTGTAAAATATGGATTATTTTTTCACTAGAAAATATTTATCTTCTTGAGGGTAATTACATTCATTTCTTGATAAAACTCCAAGGGGGGAAATCATTTAAAAATAAATTTTTTGTAGCGATCTTGTATATCGAACATAATATTATTTTCAATCCACTGATTTTTTCTCATTGTTTTCTTAAGGACAAGAAATAAACACAGTGTTGTGGAATTTGATGTTGCTTTATTTGGATACTAATTTTTCACATTTTTTAATTTAATTATTTATTAATTTTTAAGATTTTGTTTTTCATTTATTAATTTTCTTTTGATGACGTTTTTTGTTAAATTAATAAAAAAAATTAATTCTATCTTGAATATTTTTTTAATTAATTTTAGTTTTCTGGTTAATTTTATATTGATTGAGTAATTATCGATTAATATTTGCTAGGAAATTTTTAAGTAAATTATTAAATTAATAATTTTATGATTAACTAATGAATTTTATTGTTTAATTATAAATTTTTTTCAAACATTGAGTTTATTATTTCATTCTAATGATTATTTTAAAATTTGAATTTTAGATTATTTATTTAATTTTGTATTCTCATTAATTAAATTTATCTTTTCATTTATTTTTTGAATTTAATTAACAATTTGATATTTGAATTTTAATCTAATTACATTAAATAGTGTAATGAAATGTGACATGAAATTATAACATAGCTATTTAATAAAATTATAATATTCCTTTATTATGAAAATTAAATAATAAATTAATTAGTTTTTATGAATTATTTTTTATTTCTATTTAAACATAATAATCAGTTTGATTTTATTATATTTAAGGTTCTGTTATGTCTTTTTAATTAAAAAATTAATATTTATTTTTTTATTGAATCTTTTACACAATGGTTTTATAATGTATGTGGATGCATCACTGATTTCTCTAGAAGTTCAAAAATTCCCACATAGTCGTATTATAGGGCCAACCACGATGGATATTTTCTTAGTAAATCCAAGTTCCTTTTTAAAAAGAGCTTCATTTATCTAAATCCATAGTAGCCCACGTATCCAATTTACAAAAAAACATGTACCTGAATATTTTTTATTAACCAAATATATATTCATAGATTTGGCCAAATCAAATTATCTATTTTTATAGAAATCTAGTTTGAACCACAGCAACAAAGATGGGGGGAGGTCAAACCAAGATCCTTAATAATTTGAAGCCCATTCTTCTGAACACCGCTGAATCCATGAACAAGCTTAAGTGAACCATATCTATTCATTATGGTAGATTCTTGAGGAAGCTTGAAATCTTGGCATCATGAAAAAGAATATCAAACTGATCCCAAGCCATTCCAAACAAATATTAATGATGGCACCATGGAATTAAAAAGCAACTGATGCGTTGGAGAATAAAACTTTACTTTTTTATGGGTCTTTTTTATTTTTTATATATATTCCTAGGTCAAAAAAAATTGAAAATGTGTTGAAAAGGTGGAAGGGGCCATGTTTCCTTTCACTTAAGTCGAAAAATGGTAGAGGCCCTGCCACCTTTCATCCAAAAAATTACTTATTTTAATTAAAAAAGTTGTATATTTAAAATTTAAATTTTATTTTATTTTCTTTAGATATATATATATATATATATATAACAAAATTTTTCAATCAAAATTATCTTCTATTTAATATGCAGCATTACTACTATTAAAGTATTCTAGAATTCTGACAGAAACCCTCACCCAAGGCTCCCTCTTATAAGATGGTTTTCCCTAGAAATCATTTTATAATTGCAATGTGGGATTCACATTCTCCCTTTCGTGTGCAGAATTAATAATATGTTATTATTAATCATTATTAATAAATTAATAATAAATATTAATTAGTAATAAATAATAATTTATAGTTAATTTTTTCTATTAAATATTATTAATTAACTAATTTTTCTTAACTAAATTTCAAATAATATTAGTTAAAACTATTAATTAATATTTAATAATATTATTAAAAACTTAATTTCTAAATAGTTAATAATAAATAATTGGTTTTAATTAATTAGAAACTAAATATTTTAAATTTAATAAAATAATAATAATAATAATAATAATAATAATTAAATATTAAATAATAAATATATAATTTATAATTATAATAATAATAAACTTGTAACTGAAGAATAATTTTTAATATTTATTAGAATTTTTTTTTATAAATTAGTATTTTTAAATAGTAAATAATATTATTTATTAATATTATTTATTAATTATCAATAATTACCAAAAAAATTATTTAAATAATTGTAATTTAATATTAATAAATTAATCATTACTATTTAAATAATTTATCATTACTAGTAATATTTATTAGTTAAATAATATTTTTAAATATTTATTAGTAATTATATAATAATAATTATTTATAATTATTAATTTCTAATCAATTAATTAGTACTTTTTTACTTAATATTATTTGTAAGTAATTACATATTGTATAATTACTAATTAATTAATAGATAATAATTATATTATCATATTTTATAATTATTTCTTAAGTAATGATTTTAAATATTTATTAGTAATTAAAATTAATTAGAAATTAATATTTTTGAGAAATTAATATTATTAAATATTAAATTATATTATTAAATTAATGTTTAATAGTAATTATTATTTATTAGAAAAATTAGTTAATAAATTAATAGGGATATAAATATAATTAATTAACAATTACTAATTTAATCATTTAATCATTATTATTAATATTTAGTAACTAAATGTTAATTTTAAATATTTATTAAAAATTATATAATAATAATTATTAGTATTTATTAAAAAATTAATAATTACTTAATAATTGATCAGTTAATTAGTGAGAACTATTTTTAATATGTAATTAAATATATCTTAATTACTAATTAAATAATATTTTTATTTTTATATTTTTATTTTCAATAATAGAAAAAAAAAATTATTAGTAATTATTATTAATAAGTAAGTAATATTTATTTGAAATTATTATTTTAAAATCGTAAATCATATTATTTAATTAATTTTTTACAATTTATTAATTAGTTATTATTATTAATTATTAATTATTAATTTATAATTATATATTAAACAATTGTTGGTAATTAATATAAATTACAAAATAATATTAATTAAATATTATTATTTACTATATATAAATATTATTTTCTAATAAATATTAATTACGAATAAATATTTAAAATTATTCTTCAGTTACTAATTAATAATGATTCCTATTATTAAACATTAAATATTTATTATTTATTATTTATTTATTATAAAGAATATTTTTTATTAATTATATTTTATTTAATTTCAAATTAATTAAAACCTATTATTTATTATTAACTTTTTGGAAATAAATTATTTGTTTAATAATATTATTAAATAATAATTAATGGTATTAATTAATTGATTAAAAATGATTAATAATAACTCATTATTAATTCTACGTAGGAAAGGGGGAACCTGAATCCCATATCGGAAATGCATAAATATTTCTAGGGAAAAACCTCTTATAAAAGGGGGCCTTGCGTGAGGGTTTCTGTCAGAATTCCAAACTTGTTTAATAACAGTAATGTTGGATATTAAATAATAGATAAATTCTACTAAAAATGTTTTATTTATATATATATATATAAACAAAATAAAGGAAACTAAAAATATTAAACATATAAAAAATTATAATTTAAATAAGTAATTTTATTCGGCTGAATGGAAGGTGGTCTTCAAATGCGTTTTATCTTAACCAAAAGGCTGTAGGGCCCTTACAGCATTTCTGACACATTTTTGAAAAAAAAATTGAACTTGGATCATTTAAATAAAAACAAAACCCATAAAAACTCTAAGAATCCTACTGAACATGTTGAATACCACAATGAAGACAATACCCTAGATCTGATGGCACAATTATGGAACTGTCACGACCCGTCCTCGGGGCCCGTGCCGTGACTACCCCAAGCCCGCCTTCCATAGGCCAGGGGCTGGCGACTAGCACCAAGGCGTAAATCCCAACAAAAAGGGAAGGCATTGCCTTTGAAAAGTAAACAAGCACCACAGAGTAAGCAAGGAAAAGTAAACACTAAGTAAAACTGTAACAGGCTGTGCTGAAAGTGAAAGGGGCCGGAAATACAAGCCCAACTGTAAAGTACAACTGAAAGGGAAAAACAGCAACTGAAAAGAAAAGCTGCAGCGTCGAGCCGTCCTCTGGAAGTCCCACCTGAAGGGTGGGTACAAATAGCCTCCACAGCTCCTCGGTCCAGTCGTCCACTCCGAGTATGTCCCGCCCAGTGGTCCACCTCCAGGTACCGTCCTGCTCCGCACGCCTCCACCTCGATCAGCGCTGCCCGTCATCTGCAACCAAAACCACGAAGTGCGGGCATAGCCCGTGCAGGGGTGAGTATAAGCTACTCAGTAGGGACCCCGAGACCCCCGAAGGTCTCCCAGAATCCACAAAGGAAAGATACAAACACGAAGTAACATCTGACACGGCTTAGGTATATGACCATACATATACCTAAGTCATCAATTCCCGATTGGCTCCAACGTCTGAGCCTAAGCACAACCCAGTCCACACAGGAAAGCAAACGTATACCCACACAGGATAGAACAACACAATCCACAAAGGAGAGTAAACATTAAATCCATACAGGAAAACTCAACAGATAACTCTCATAGGTATATGCCCATACATATATCGAAATTATCAGTTAACCCATCTCAATCAAGAGGAAACACAAGGATCATTGACTCAGCTCAAACCAGGATTATCAAAAATGTAGCTGCTGAAGAGCCCCATCTCTGAAGTGCACAGTGGTCCTGTCACGACTCTGAGGTACTGCTCACTAACCTAAGACTGCTGAGGTACTCCTCCTGTCGAGTACCGCGGGTCTGCTGCCAACTACCGGGCGCTCTGTCCGCTGAGGGTCTGCTGCCAAATACCGGGCGCTCACCCAAATAGCCTACAGAGGCACACCTCCAGTTGAGTACCGCGGGTCTGCTGCCAACTACCAGGCGCTCCGTCCGCCGTGGGTCTGCCGCCGAATACCGGGCGCTCCGTCCACTGGGCTAGTCGACTCACTCCAAGTCGAGTCGGTCGAGCAGTCTTCAGGCCTCAGCCGGCTACACGGTCTTCGTACTCTGTACGCTCGTCTCCAGTATCGCAGGTCTACCGCTACAACCAAGCGCACCACCTCTATAGAGTAAAACAGAAGATTCAGCTCACACAGGTATACTTCTTCGGATGACGATAAAGATGATCACTGAACCATCTAAGTCGTCGGACCCACGAAGGATCGATAGGTACTAACCCCCGCAGTGACCCACACAGGATCGGACCCACACAGGATCGGGCCCACGCAGGACCTGTAGCACTGGTCCACGTAGGATTGCTGAGTGCAGTAGTCGTCGCAGCCCACTGAGGATCTCTGCACAGTCGTCGCCGCAGTCCACTGAGGATCTATGCACGGTCGTCGTCGGAGTCCACGGAGGATCTTTGCATGGTCGTCCTCGGAGTCCACGGAGGATCTCTGCACAGTCGTCGCTGTCGGAGAAGCAGTCGCAGCCAGCACTAGGGTTCTCGCACACAGCAAGCTCGTTCGGGAGGGTCTGCTCCACGAGCCGAGAGGCTGATACATCAACTGACACAAAGTCCGAAGTTGAGGTATCCAAAAGTTCCGTATCGTCAACAGGAACTCAACGTCGCAGACGGAGCGTCAATCAGACGCCCGGTCTGAGAGTTATTGGCTTTTTCGTCCCAGGGGCCCGGTTGGTTTTTAAGGCAGAACCAACCCGACCGTACTCCACCTGCGTTCAAATCTCGGGCAGAGTGTGCCAAAATATCCGTCTCACATAGAGGAATTCAACGAAACAGACGGCGCATCAATCGGACGCCCGGTCTGTGAGTTATTGGCCTTTCCGTCTCACAACCACCCTGGGAAACTTCCCAGGAGGTCACCCATCCTGATCACTGCTCTAGGTCAAGCACGCTTAACTACGGAGTTTTAACTAAGTAGACTCCTGAAAAGGAAGGTGCACCTTGAGTATAGTATACTGAAACGACCATCTCGATCCAAGGATCGCGTTGCCGCTGACGGCGCGTCGTTCGGAGGCCCGTAGCTCAAATTACGGGCGTTTGAACGAAAACCGTCCGAAGACGGGGGTCCCGGCCCGGGCCGACCCGGCCCGACCCCCCCCCCCGGGATTCGGCCGCACCGGGTCGACCCGACCCGGGCCGACCCGGTCCGGTCCGGCCGGGGCGCGGCCCGGCCGGTGGGACCCGCCTGGCCCGGTTCGGCCGAGCGGCCGAACGGCCGAGGCACACGGGGCGCCGCCCCCCGCGACCAGGTGGTGCGCGGCCCCCCCGCGTGGGGCCGCGTTGAGTCGGGACGCGGCTTCAGCCGCGTCCGAGGGCACCGGACTCGCGCGGTCGCGGGTCCGCGGGTGCTGTCGCCGCCGCGCTGAGTCGCGGCGACCTGTCCGGCGGCGCGCCGGGGCGCCGCTGCTCCCGGCTGCCGGTGCCGCCGCGCCGGCGACCCGCGCCGCCGGCGAGTTCCGCGAGCCACCGGGATCGCTCTGGTGGTCCGATTTTGTTCCCGCCTGCGCCGCTGCTCCTCTCGAGACTCGTCCTTCACTGCAGAATCATCAAACATCCGTTGCGGCACGTTCCGTCGTCGCCTGTCAAATCCGCACAAAAGAAGAACGGTGGAGGGTCATCGGGCCGTGTTCGTTTGGCCCGCACCCTCCGCGTTAGAGATAAACAACCGGGAGAAATTTTTTCAACACATGAAGGCATATCCGAAACATTTTTTAATGAAATAAAATTGTTTCATTAACGGGTTCCTCATTTGAACGAAAAAAAAAAACAATTTTAATAAAATAAAATTGTTCAATTTAAACTGGTTCTTTAATTTTTAAAGAACGTTCACGGGAATAAAGAGGGGTATTCCAAATTATAAAATCCCTACCTCGTCGATCGTCGCGCGCGGGCGTTCTTCGCGGAAAAGCTCGTCGTGGAAGAGAGGGATTGTCACGTCGTCGCAGGGAGACGTCGCGTCATCGCGGAATCCGGTGTTGAGTCGGCGAACTCAAGCAGCCGATCGAAGATCCGTCACGGAGGAAGAGACGTCGCAGAAAGACGTTGTCGGCGATGCGGATCACGGCGTCGCGTCGTCGATTTCCGGGTTCGGCATTCTTCGTGTTCTTCGCGTTCTTCGCGAAGGAGGAAGAAGAAACAAGAATTCTGTCTCAACGAGTAATCCCCAAAAGGTTTTGGTTGGTCTTATTTATTAATATGCCAACACACGAAAACAGGTTAAGAAACGATTGAATTAATTCGTTGAATTAATTCAACGAAAGAAACAGCCCATTTAATTCATGAAATAAACCGCCCAATTAAATGGTCTGTTAAGATTTTAAGAAACGCGTCAGTTGACTTTCATTAAGACGGGTTTTCGCAGGTGCGTTTCTTAGCGGAAAGAAACGGTGGGGCTCGTGCGGGCCCCACCTCACAAATATCCTACCAAGGGGGTAGGATATTTCTGGATAGCATCCTATCCGGTTCAACTCAGTTCAAGCCGCCTTTAAGTGGCTTCAAGTGGCTTCCAAGTGGCTTAAGTGAAATAAAATAAAGTTGTCGCAAAATTATTTTATTTCTTAACTTTAAGCCTGAAATTTAAAAACCACACCCGAGCAAACGCAACTCCGGAAGAGGCGTTTCTAAGCGAATACCGGCACTGCGATTTTATCGGTGCCCTCAGAATTTGATTCCGGGCACCGGTTCAAAAGTTAGAAAAACCCGCTCGTCCGTTCACTGAACGTACCCGAGCCAAACTTCGGAAAATGATTCCGGGCACACCGGGCCTCGGAATCAGGTGCCGTCAGAAACTGCGCTCTTGTAAAATTCCAAAGAAAATTAAGAAAAAAAATTCCTTGAAAATTACGGGTCTTTACATTACTCCCACCACAGGGCTTTACGTCCCCGTAAAGCTTCAACATAAACTAGGGATATAAAGGCGGTACTGAGCACACATCTGAGCCTCCCGCTCCCAAGTGCTCTCTTAGAGGTTCTCATGCTGCCATCTGCTGCGCACGAGAGGAATTGATCGCCCACGTTGGACCGCTCATGTCGATCCTCTATCTCCACCGGGACCTCCGTAAAAGTCGCCTCATCATCCATGTCTAGCTCCCCATGTTCAGTGATGTGCGTCGGGTCGTGCACGTATCTCCTCATCTGAGATATGTGGAAGACGCCGTGCACCCGGTGCAACTGAGGTGGCAGATCCAGACGATAAGCCACCTCGCCAAAACTCTGCAAACCACGCCGAGGTGAGACCCGCAAGAAGACGTGGTCGCAATCCTCGAACTCTAGTGGTCTCCGCCTTCTGTCAGCATAAGGCTTCTGCCAGCTCTGAGCTGTAATTATCCGCCCCTGGATAACCTGGACCATCTCAGGTCCCACAAGAGCTGCAAGATTTCTTCTTTGCCGATAAGAGAAATCTGGTCTCATCCCCTGGATGAACCACCTTCTTTGCCTACTACAGTCAATCCTGACATGGATGATAGTAATCTATACCAAGGATGACGTCGTAAGGCCTCGATGCTACTACCAAGAGATCCAACCGTTACTCTCGCCTCTAAGGGTTGAGTCACACTATCGGCATCAGTGTGTGGTAACTGGGTATCCTCCAGTAGATGTCTCACAAGTGAGGGTCAAGTCAACAGCCAAAACTGGAACCTCTTAGTAACATCACGAAAGAGAACAGGGATGAAAATATCACAAAGGTATGCGTCTTTTATTATTCCAGCTCATAATACAAGACGCTACACAATAGCAACAAGGAACTAGAAGTACAAAGGACGTATCCACTAGTTCTGCTCCTGTCCATCTGCTCCCAGAGCTCCATGATCGAAGGCCTCGGCTGCCTGAAGCTGAGCTCTCACATGTTCACCTACTCCCTGTGGTCGGGGGCGGACCTCCTGGTGGTGGGTGGTGGCAGAGCCTCAAAGCGTCGCCCACCTCCTGCTGCTCGGCCAGCTCCTCTGCCTCATCCGCCTCCTCCCTGCGGACCGCCATGGTCGAACCTCTGCCTATGCCTGGAAGGTTCTTCACTTAACTGCTGATCATCAGCATGGCAGGTCGGACAGTCACGAGCCATGTGACCAATACTGTCATAGGAGTAACATTGCCCACTCTCGGCACGCCTGGCTCTGACTCCACCCCGGCTCCCTCGCACAACTGAGCCTGAGTCGTGCAGTCGGCCACCGGTAGGTCTGGTCTGCCTGGAACACTGAGTCATCCATCGGCTACCTGCTGCCGAAGACTCCGCTATCTGCCGCCCTGCGGTAGGTCTCGCTGTGGACTCAGACAGGAATCTCTCGATCAGGAGGGCTCGCTCTAGCACTCATGCCTGGTTCGGGATGCTGAGGGAGATCAGCGATGCCCTGATCTCGTGTCTCAATCCCTGCTCGAAGGTCCGGGTCCGGAAGAAGGGGTCACGTACCATGTCTGTCGAGTACCGAGAAAGGTCGGTGAACCTCGTCGCGTACTGAGCGACCGTCAAGCTGCCCTGCCGCAGCTGAAAGAAGCTCCTGAATGCGCACCGCACGGAGGGTGGCTGGGACGAACTCTGAGAGGAAGAGGCTCTCGATGTCCGTCCAGATGAGGGAGGCCTCATCGTGTACCTGGAGCATCAGGCTCCACCATCGCCCTGCTGCTGCGTGCAGTAGACTCGCCGCGAGGATCACCATGAGGTCTGCTGGTGTCCTCACTAGCCTGAAAACTTGGACGACCGCCTCCAGCCAGTCCTCGGCTGCCTGGGGGTCCGACTCCCCACGGAACCTAGGTGGTCGCTGGCGCTGGAACTCGTGCAGAGCTCCGAGGCGTCGTGTATCGTCAGCTGCCAGTGCTGGAAGCATCGGGGGGCTCGGCGGGTAAAGGTACCGCCGGTGCCTCTGCGGTCAACGGGCCCTATACCGCGGCCTCGTCGCTCAGTGGGCTGTCGTCGCACTCTACTCTAGGAACCATAGCTGGCTGCTATCGTCGTGCCATCCTGAAAAGGAAACAAGTGAGCCACGGTCCGAACAGTATACCTGGTGAGCTGACACAAGTAATCACGAAGAAAACTAGAAAACTTGAAACACACATGCAATCAATGTTTTTGTGCATTAAGTCGGAAATCAGAAGTCAGGGTCCTCGTGTATGGATACGTCGGCCGCCGCACCAACACTGGACTCCCTGGACTGATAACCACACTCAATACGCTAAACACTATTGCTTCACACAGAAGAAAGATCAGAGTCTGCGGTAGAACCGACCACCTCTGATACCAATTTGTCACGACCCGTCCTCAGGGCTTGTGCCGTGACTACCCCAAGCCCGCCTTTCATAGGCCAGGGGATGGAGACTAGCACCAAGGCGTAAATCCCAACAAAAAGGGAAGGAATTTCCTTTGAAAAGTAAACAAGCACCACAGAGTAAGCAAGGAAAAGTAAACACTAAGTAAAACTGTAACAGGCTGTGCTGAAAGTGAAAGGGGCCGGAAATACAAGCCCAGCTGTAAAGTACAACTGAAAGGGAAAAACAGCAACTGAAAAGAAAATCCGCAGCGTCGAGCCGTCCTCTGGAAGTCCCACCTGAAGGGTGGGTACAGATAGCCTCCACAGCTCCTCGGTCCAGCCGTCCACTCCGAGTACGTCCCGCCCAGTGGTCCACCTCCAGGTACCGTCCTGCTCCGCACGCCTCCACCTCGATCAGCACTGCCCGTCGTCTGCAACCAACACCACGAAGTGCGGGCATAGCCCGTGCAGGGGTGAGTATAAGCTACTCAGTAGGGACGTCGAGACCCCCGAAGGTCTCCCAGAATCCACAAAGGAAAGATACAAACACGAAGTAACATCTGACACGGCTTAGGTATATGCCCATACATATACCTAAGTCATCAATTCCCGATTGGCTCCAACGTCTGAGCCTAAGAACAACCCAGTCCACATAGGAAAGCAAACGTATACCCACACAGGATAGAACAACACAATCCACAAAGGAGAGTAAACAGTAAATCCACACAGGAAAACTCAACAGATAACTCTCATAGCTATATGCCCATACATATATCGAAATTATCAGGTAACCCATCTCAATCAAGAGGAAACACAAGGATCATTGACTCAGCTCAAAACAGGATTATCAAAAATGTAACTGCTGAAGAGCCCCATCTCTGAAGTGAACAGTGGTCCTGTCACGACTCTGAGGTACTGCTCACTAACCAAAGACTGCTGAGGTACTCCTCCTGTCGAGTACCGCGGGTCTGTTGCCAACTACCGGGCGCTCCGTCCGCTGAGGGTCTGCTGCCAAATATTGGGCGCTCACCCAAATAGCCTACAGAGGCACACCTCTAGTCGAGTACCGCGGGTATGCTGCCAACTACCAGGCGCTCCGTCCGCCGTGGGTCTGCCGCCGAGTACCGGGCGCTCCGTCCACTGGGCTAGTCGACTCACTCCAAGTCGAGTCGGTCGAGCAGTCTTCAGGCCTCAGCCGGCTACACGGTCTCCGTACTCTGTACGCTCGTCTCCAGTATCACAGGTCTACCGCTACAACCAAGTGCACCACCTCTATCGAGTAAAACAGAAGATTCAGCTCACACAGGTATACTTCTTCGGATGACGATAAAGATGATCACTGAACCATCTAAGTCATCGGACCCACGAAGGATCGATAGGTACTAACCCCCGCAGTGACCCACACAGGATCGGACCCACACAGGATCGGGCCCACGGAGGACCTGTAGCACTGGTCCACGTAGGATTGCTGAGTGCAGTAGTCGTCGCAGTCCACTGAGGATCTCTGCACAGTCGTCGCCGCAGTCCACTGAGGATCTCTGCACAGTCGTCGTCGGAGTCCACGGAGGATCTCTGCACGGTCTTCATCGGAGTCCACGGAGGATCTCTGCACAGTCGTCGCTGTCGGAGAAGCAGTCGCAGCCAGCACTAGGGTTCCCGCACACAGCAAGCTCGTTTGGGAGGGTCCGCTCCACGAGCCGAGAGGCTGATACATCAACTGACACAAAGTCCGAAGTTGAGGTATCCAAAAGTTTCATATCGTCAACAGGAACTCAACGCCGCAGACGGCGCGTCAATCGGACGCCCGGTCTGAGAGTTATTGGCCTTTTCGTACCAGGGGCCCGGTTGGTTTTTAAGGCAGAACGAACCCGACCGTACTCCACCTGCATCCAAACCTCGGGCAGAGTGTGCCAAAATATCCGTCTCACTTAGAGGAATTCAACGAAACAGACGGCGCATCAATCGGACGCCCGGTCTGTGAGTTATTGGCCTTTCCGTCTCACACCCACCCTGGGAAACTTCCCAGGTGGTCAGCCATCCTGATCACTGCTCTAGGTCAAGCATGCTTAACTACGGAGTTTTAACTACGTAGCCTCCCGAAAAGGAAGGTGTACCTTGAGTATAGTACACCGAAACGACTGTCTCGATCCAAGGATCGTGTTGCCGCTGACGGCGCGTCGTTCGGAGGCCCGTAGCTAAAGTTACGGGCGTTTGAACGAAAACCGTCCGAAGATGGGGGTCCCGGCCCGGGCCGACCCCCCCCCCCCCCCCCCCCCCGGGAGTCGGCCGCACCGGGTCGACCCGACCCGGTCCGGCCTGGCCCGGTTCGGCCGAGCGGCCGAACGGCCGAGGCACGCGGGGCGCCGCCCCCCGTGACCAGGTGGTGCTGCGGCCCCCCCGCGTGGGGCCGCGTTGAGTCGGGACGCGGCTTCAGCCGCGTCCGAGGGCACCGGACCCGCGCGGTCGCGGGTCCGCGGGTGCCGTCGCCTCCGCGCTGAGTCGCGGCGACCTTTCCGGCGGCGCGCCGGGGCGCCGCTGCTCTCGGCTGCCGGCGCCGCCGCGCCGGCGAGTTCCGCGGGCCACTGGGATCGCTCCGGTGGTCCGATTTTGTTCCCGCCTGCGCCGCTGCTCCTCCCGGGACTCGTCCTTCACTGTGGAATCATCAAACATCCGTTGCGGCACGTTCCGTCGTCGCCCGTCAAATCTGCACAAAAGAAGAATGGCGGAGGGTCGTCGGGCCGTGTTCGTTTGGCCCGCACCCTCCGCGTTAGAGATAAACAACCGGGAGAAATTTGTTCAACACATGAACGCATATCCAAAACAATTTTTAATGAAATAAAATTGTTTCATTAACGGGTTCCTCATTTGAACGAAAAAAAAAAACAATTTTAATAAAATAAAATTGTTCAATTTAAACTGGTTCTTTAATTTTTAAAGAACGTTCACGGGAATAAAGAGGGGTATTCCAAATTATAAAATCCCTACCTCGTCGATCGTCGCGCGCGGGCGTTCTTCGCGGAAAAGCTCGTCGCGGAAGAGAGGGATCGTCGCGTCGTCGCGGGGAGACGTCGCGTCGTCGCGGAATCCGGTGTTGAGTCGGCGAACTCAAGCAGCCGATCGAAGATCCGTTGCGGAGGAAGAGACGTCGCAGAAGGACATTGTCGGCGATGCGGATCACGGCGTCGCGTTGTCGATTTCCGGGTTCGGCGTTCTTCGCGTTCTTCGCGTTCTTCGCGAAGGAGGAAGAAGAAACAAGAATTCTGTCTCAACGAGTAATGCCCAAAAGGTTTTGGTTGGTCTTATTTATTAATATGCCAACACACGAAAACAGGTTAAGAAACGATTGAATTAATTCGTTGAATTAATTCAATGAAAGAAACAGCCCATTTAATTCACGAAATAAACCGCCCAATTAAATGGTCTGTTAATATTTTAAGAAACGCGTCAGTTGACTTTCATTAAGACGGGTTTTCGCGGGTGCGTTTCTTAGCAGAAAGAAACGGTGGGGCTCGTGCGGGCCCCACCTCACAAATATCCTACCAAGGGGTTAGGATATTTCTGGATAGCATCTTATCCGGTTCAACACACTTCAAGCCGCCTTTAAGTGGCTTCAAGTGGCTTCCAAGTGGCTTAAGTGAAATAAAATAAAGTTGTCGCAAAATTATTTTATTTCTTAACTTTAAGCCTGAAATTTAAAAACCACACCCGAGCAAACGCAACTCCGGAAGAGGCGTTTCTAAGCGAATACCGGCGCTGCGATTTCATCGGTGCCCTCAGAATTTTATTCCGGGCACCGGTTCAAAAGTTAGAAAAACCCGCTCATCCGTTCACTGAACGTACCCGAGCCAAACTTCGGAAAATGATTCCGGGCACACCGGGCCTCAGAATCAGGTGCCGTCAGAAACTGCGCTCTTGTAAAATTCCAAAGAAAATTAAGAAAAAAAATTTCCTTGAAAATTACGGGTCTTTACAGGAACAATTAATATGAATATGAGGATCCACCTCCATTGAGGCTGCTGACATCATTGATGAAGAAGATGCCCAATTTCATGAAGAATTTGATGTTGGGGATGGCTGTTTTAGCATGTTTCCTTCTTGAGGGAATTGAAACTAGATCTGATGAAGTTTTGGTCATTATGAAGTTGATGGAATTTGAACCCTAATTCATAAATAGAAGTATTGATCCATCCAACTCAATATAAAGATGCCTCATTAGGATCAAGACCGAATCTAATTAAGTCTAAGTAGATTTCTAATGTCAAAGAAGATCCCATGTCCATTTTGAGCTGATGTACAAGACCAGCTTGGGTATGATGATTTTCGGGGAAGATGACCTGTTATTTTCTTATTTGGAGTTATTTGATTTTGATTCAAACAGATGATTTTGATTTCAACTTTTGTTAGAATTTTTTTGGTCATTCTTTATCATGATGAAGGTCAAGCTCCATCAAGATTAATATAGAAGGCATAGTTTGGATGATCTGATTAAAGGAATCCTTATGAAGATTTTATTTGATAATGTATCGGCTAAAGTCATTGAACAAGATTCTAAGGAACTCTTGTTGATTTTTGATCGAGGAATTTTTTTTGGTTTATTGTTTTTTCATTTATATATTCTTAGTTTTCATTGACAAAAGGGGCCTCTTGCTCCCCAATGTTTTGGTTTCATGATTGGACTGAAGTGTGCATCATTTTTGGAAATGTTTTCCTTAATTCATTTGTAGTATTCTAACGAATTGATAATGAGTTGTGTGGTTATGTCCACAGTATTATGAGGTGGATGGTAATGTTTTGAAGCTAGATGATCCATATGGATGAGCTCGATGAACCAAAACATTATTTATTTAATGATGAAAGAGGGTTGGATGCATAGCTGGGCATGTACGTGAATTTATATAGCTACTGAATTGAATCTGATTGGTTAGGATATTTGAGATAATAGAAAACGTGAGTTCTTGAAATAAAAATAATTTTAAACAAAGCAAAGAAAATGATGTTGAGTTGATTGATGGTGGAAATTAATGACTTGTAGACTACTGAAAAAAAAATATGTGAGTTTTGTTAAAGTTCTATGAGCTATGATATACGTCTTCAAAGGTATTATTTCGTTATATTATCACCATTTTAGAAAGTATTATTTTTGGTGATTTTTTGGGAGAATAAAAAGAACATAACACCATTTTTTTAGACTCGTTTTGGGGATGAAATGAGTAGTAGAAACAACACATTTTTGGATGTCAGGAGAGGAGCTTTAGAAAAAACACATTTTTTCAATTTGGGAGTAGAGAATCAAGATTATATCTAGAAGATTTTATGGAATCCCAAATAGGATCCATTACTAATCATTTCGATGAATAATGGGATCGGATTTCTCTCCAACACCTTGATCATGTTAGCTAAAATTCTAGTGGTGAATCTAGTAGATTTGAAAAGTGATGTATTTCAGAGTTTTCAACTTTTCTATTTTTCACTATTGGAATTCTCTCCATATATTTAAGCATTGAGATTATGATCATTAATTAATGTTTAAATATTATGCAATTTATTTATTTATATCTCTTCCATTCTGAGAATGAAACATTTCTGATTGGGGTGTTATAACAGTTAATGTGGTTTTGTGAATTTTATCTACATATAATTTTTTTTTCTCCCATTTGTATTTCATATTGATTTAATTTCTCTTCCATTATAATTTCTTATGTTATCATTTTTTCCACCATCCAGGTGTTCAATTGATATATCCTATTTTTTTGGCCTCACCTTTGTTTTTTTTTTCAGTTAGGTTTATTTTAATAGGAAACCCTTTTATTCAGCAAGCTTTGGGAGCCTGTTCTGATTCAATATTCCTCGGTGCTTCATCACAACCTCACTCATCACTCTGATTTCTGGTGGAGTTCTTGGGGTTATAGGATCTACATCAATCTAAGAAGGTTTCTCATGTAGGATTTTTGTTCTTTCATAATCTGTAGATCTATAAGGATGGTCATGTTTATTTTCTAGATTCGGAGGACAATGTTTTTGTGTGTGTGCTTTCAATATATGGTAGTTTTCTTTTTCATTATTTTCATAATCCTATCTAAACATCTCTATTGTTACCTGAGGCTTGGATTCCCTTTATAATCTAGACTAAAAAACCAGGATCAATCCCTATATAGTTATAGACATTCATCACTGTTGCATGTCTACCGTTCTTGGTGGGTTTTCAAGGTTCTAGATGGCGTGTTTGTTCCTGAGCAAGAGCTCCAGTGGAGATCCATCCTACATGTGCCTTTTGTGTAAGATTCTTGATCTAAATGTGACCAACATGTTCATCCTATTTGGATAGGTGGGATCCACTTTGTGCATGATTGGTGGCATCGGTTCACCCATGGGCTTGCTGTTTGAGGTTACTAGCAAGATCTAGAGATAGCACTGTTTGCACGCATTTCTAGATCCTAATTCAAGCCAATTACAGTGTCTATTCATGATTCATAATATATATCCATCACCCTATGTGTGATTTTTAAGATCCATAAGAATTAATTCTATTGATCAAGATATTTCCAAGGTATACCTATGTGTGTTCGAGTTCCTGAACTAGCACACCGAGGACTGCCCGATATTGGAAGTTTTTCCATCCTTGTAAGTGTTCTTCCTCTTCTTACATGGAAAATTAATTTCAAAGTAATCATGTGTTCTTATTCATGATCTTACTTCACTAAATTATCTCATGTAATTGTTTTATTTTGATAATAATAAAATGTGTGTGTCATGTAGTGTTCATGATGTGAACATAGGACCAAATTAGGTTAGAATAACCTTAAATACATATATATTTTACTGATTTATTTCCAATTTTTATTTTAACCTATAAATTGCTTAATACCACTACTTCTTTTTTAATTAAAATATGTCAGCTTGTTATATTATTTACTTTGAATTTAATTTGTTGCTTATATAAGCTATTTGAGCCTTCTTTTAGCTCAACTTTTCATTGTTATAGCTGCCTTGTAAATCTGGGATTTAATTCTTTCTCTTTATAGTTCTTGTTTATTGAATCAGTGTTTACAAATTTTATGTTCTATTGTAATGAGAAATATTTCAAACTTTAATGTTGTAATTTTCACTACATGTGTGTTTGTCTAGTGCATGTGTTTTGTTCACTACTTCCATATACTCATTTTATTTATTCCTTATTATGGAATTTCAACTCAAACATTTTTTTTTCATTTCCTATTTAAAAATGCCAAAAACCCCAATACCACTTGGGATGTTTCATGGGGGATCCTCTCACGTAGATTCACCCTCGTAACAAAGTGGTATTAGAGACTAATTGGGTTTATGTTTTTTTCATTAAAATATAAAACTATTTGTTCATTGTTTTCAAATGTTTTTCTAGTGTCTTTTTTTGTTTTACAGCATGCTTTGATTGTTTTATTCAGCTTGTTCATTACCTATATTGGGTTGTAATTTCATTCTTCCATTGGTAGTGTATTTCCTTGTTGTTTCCCTTCTTTTTTTTCGATGCAATCCTCAAAAATACCTCTTGATAGTTGATACCTATTTGTATCAATGGTTTTGGGGTAGGATTGGTTTCTATATGTCTTTGGCCTATGTTTAAGAGATGGTTAGTAGTATGATCTCAGTCAGGTTGTGTATCTGTAGTGTCTTTCTTTTTACTAGGATATGATCTTATGTTAGCTCTATTGTGTAACTATGTATCCCTTAGTACAATTTTCTCTAGGTATGAACCTATTGTGAGTTCAGTGTTTAGATTTGGGTAGTTTGTGGATGAAGATTCACCTGGGTGATCACCAAGCTTCTTTTTTTATATTCTACCCTTTTGAGGATTTTTCTTATTTTTGTTTCCAATAATCAATGTTTCATTAGTAATTCTAAGCTAGGATGTGTGGCCCTTAGGTGTATTTTCTTCCCCAAGTTTCTAGTTGGATCCCAGCCTCTATTCTCGCATCTTTGAGTTATTCTAGGATGTTAAGATTTTATCCATGTGTCCTTACAGTTTCTATTTTGTTTGATGAATTCCCTATTTGAATTTTGTTTCTGAAATCATCTCCCTATGTGGAGATTCTAAATCCATATTTTAAGGATCTTCTGGTTCCCTCTATCAAGAGTCTTCTTATTAGAGTTTTTAGAAAATGTGTCTGGACATAAAGATGGTTCTTCTTGGTGCCAAAATCCTCTTTTGATTATGGGTTTAGGTGGATACATTTCTCTTATGCTTACCATCAATGTGTTTCCCCTTTTAATACTTTTTTTCTCTGACCTATTTTAGTTATGAGTTTTATTTTTTGTGAATTCTTAAGATGTTTTGTTTTTGGCCATTTTTGTGCTAGGATTGATACTGATCTATTTATATGTGTTCTACCATCACAGATGAGCTATTTCAGGGACCTCTTATAGCGTGTGATTTGTTTTTTCCATCATCCTCCTCAGTATCATTCAGAGGGAGAGTCGGGTAAGTGTAGTTAGGTGATCTATTTATGTTAAGAGAAATTTATTCTAACCATGTTTAGAAGTTGTTTAGATATCATTCCATTCGAGGGCCATGTGTCACTATAATACATATTGGTATATAGTTTGATATCATTCCCTATAGAAGTTTACTATTTCGTATGTGATGCCTAGATTGATGGTAGTCGGTGCAGTAATATCACCAATTTTATATGGAAATGGTTGAGATTGGTGACTTTCATTTCCATATAATTTTTTTCTTTTATTTTGTCATTTATGTTTCATATTTCTAAATTAATTTCTGTTGCGTTGTAATCTTCTTTTTTCTCTTTTTTTCTATTATCCAACTGTTTAGTGGCTACCTCTCATTCTATTTGGATGCACCTTTGTTTTTTCTTCTTGTTATGGTTATTTTCTCAGACAATCCCTTTATTTAGTAGGGGTTGGGGTCCCATTTTGGTGTGATTTTCCTCTATGATTTAGTACAACTTCACTCATGGATCTGATTTGTAGTGGAGTTCTTAGGGTTCCATGATATGAGTCCATCTGAGAAGGTTTCTCATATAGGATCTATTTTTGGTTGTGTGATCTCCAGATCTAGGAGGCTGGTCATGTAATTCTTCTAGATCTGGAGTACATGGTTTTTATGTGCATGCTTACAAGATCCGATAGTTTCCTTGGTCATGACTTACAAAGTTTGATATCAACATCCCTATAGGTTCCCATGGAATGCAATAACATTGTAATCTCATATGACAGATCAATATTAATCCCCTAATTTTTCTGGACATTCATCATTGCTATGTGTCTACCATTTTTAGTGGGTTTTCAAGGTTCTCTACGGTGTGGATGTTCACAAGAAAGAGATACAGTAGAGATCCAGCCTACACATGCCATTTGTGAGTGATTTGTGAAACATATATGATAAACATGTTTACCAGTTTGGTTTGCTAGGATGCTCTTCAAACATGATTGGCGGCATTGGTCCACCCATGGGTACTGATACAATAGAGATCCCTCGGCTCGGGCATTCTTTACGTCCACTCGTCTCCACGAGAATGGACTCTTCCTTGCATGGAATGGGATCCTCCTTGTCGGAGTGGCATTTGTCCATGGGGGAAGGGCTGCCTCAGAGCGTAAGCCCCTAGCCTCTCTTGCGGAAGGTTGCATCCGTGTATCCCTGTACTTCCCCCTGCCAAGGCTCGTGGAGATCCCTTTCCCACTGCGCTTTGTCGCACCATGGGCCTCCATCCTGGAGTAAGCGCCGGCACCAAGGGCTACTAACCACGCGTAAGCCCCTGTTTCCTCTTTGGGCCGCTCAATGCGTAAGCCCCTTTCTGCTTCTCACAGACGCACCCTTTTCGACGTGATCATCTGGTCTCTGCTGCCTCTTGTTTCTCACACCGAGCATGACTCACGTGGGCTTAGAGCACGCATCGACCATGACATCCTCTATGGTCCACCTCAAAGCGTAAGCCCCATCCCAGCGAACTACGTGGACTTTGATCCATGCTAATGCATGGTACGTAGGAATCCTCCATGAGGTTCAAGCCCACCACCCGGTTGTTCCGACCTCTCTATATCGGTTCCCCAACCACCATGGGCCACCTAAGAGCGTAATCTCCATACCCACTCTGGGCCGCATCAGAGCGTAAGCCCCAAATACCCTCGTCCCACATGACGTTAAACTGTATGCCCTCGTCCCGCATGACGTTAAACTATATCTCGTCCCGCATGACGTTAAACTGTATCTCGTCCTGCATGACGTTAAACTGTATCTCATCCCGCATGACGTCAAACTGTATGCCCTGAACTACATGGAATTTGATCCATGCTAATGCATGGTACATAGGAAGCCTCTATGAGGTTCAATCCCATCACTCAGTTGTTCCGACCCCTTCGCGTCGGTTCACCAGCACCATTATGGGCCTTCTCAGAGCGTAAGCCCCATGCCTCACACCCATGTATCACCCTGACTTCCCCCGTCAAGCCCACGTGCCTTGGGAAGCTCATTCCTAGCCCAGAGATCTTACTTCCTCCAGGCTCCAATCTATGCGTTCATTCTCACGGGTCACCTCTTCAGGTGTCCCACCGTACCGCCGAACTACGCGGACTTTGATTCCCTACCATGGGGATACGTAGGAAGCCTCCACAAGGTTCAAGCCTGGCACTCCATCACCCATCCTGATCCTTACCCAGGCCAAAAAATCCCGGTGAGATCATGCCACCCCATCCCACTCCATGGTATCCGGGAAGCCGCCCACGTGCTGGCCCCAACATCGGTGTTCCACCTAGGGGGTCCTTCAATCTGATCCACTCTCAGTGTTTTGATCAGTTCGATCCATCTCCACAAGACATTAAACTTGCAGCATACCCCATGTAAAACATGGGAAGATGAGGAAAACCTCAGATGGTACACAACCCCCGCGTTCAATGTGGGATGCCTCGGGCTTCCGCACCCTTGAGAAGCCCTGTGATAAGGGACAAAAGACAGACATGCCAATCCCCAGCGTCAAGACATGCCAACGACACCCCAACGTGCCCATTCTCATCACTGAAGGTTGATGCCCCGACAATACCCCTTGGAGCGTATTGACGGAAGAAACGTCATTAACTAGCGTCCATGCAGATATGGTGCTAGGAACGAGCGTCACAAACCTGTCTTAAATCTATGAGGGAGACCCGGACTAGGTGACGAGCTCCGAGGAGGAATCCACGGAAGGAAGAACCGACATCCCATCATCCCGGTTTCGATCAAGGAGAAGACGTCCCTGAACAAGGAACGGATGTCACCCGCCTTTGGAAAGCGGGAATGTGGGGAAAAAATCCGTGCATCCTCCCAATGCGTGACGGATACGCGCGCACCCCGGCGTAAAAGCGTCGGAAACAGAAAATGGTGAACCCGGCGTGAATATCTTCTCCTCAATATGGAGAATGGTAGATTTCGGGGTGTTGGAAGATTAGCATATCACCAGGTTCGGGTACCTATCACCGGGACGTGAAACCCGCCAGGGGTTGAGGTAGTCATGACGTTGATCACTCCGTTTTGTGACGTCATCAGCATGGATCCCTCTTGCCGACCACAGAAGACAGAATGACGTTAGGCTATTGGTTGTTGATTTCTTTTCCTGTTAGTACTAATGGGTTCATCTTCCTGCTTCCAGGAATCGAATCACTGCATCTGGAGCTCTATCTCCACCTGCCCACCGGCAGAGGGGCAGGGGCAGTACCGACGCGGCCACCCCATGTGGTCTTGCCTTTTCCAAAGTCACTCTGGCTCCAATTTCCATGACTGACGGGCACTCACGCCCCCTCTCCCCATAAGAAATCATCCATAGAAGGGTGATCAACGACTTGGATTGTAGGTAAGATGAGTAAGGGATCATCCCCACTAGGGGCATGGCCCGTTTGGATCTAGATGTGGCTGCACCTCACCACCATAGCCACCCCCGAGGGCCACGCATGGAGCCTCCGCTCCCCACTCCGAAGTTCTACCGCTTCGGGAGCCTATCCCCGGAGCGCCTTGACACATCCCTCCCCTAAGCCAATGAGGTGGGGGGTGTCCGCGTCCACCCGATCAGAGACCCGTCCCAGGGGTTAATGGTAAGAACCCCCACTGGGATGCGTCGACGTCATCACCCGACTCCTCGGGCTGAGGACCAGTCAATCGTTGTACCCGCACCACCGGCTCCGACCCATCTGACCCGACGCCAGCATCGGGCGCGAGCGGAAGAGAATGCTTGTCCTGGGGCACCAACATCAGCAACCACTGTGGCCTGAGCCAATGCTGACTCCTAGTACCAGACCCCCGCACACGTTGAGCAGGGGTAGTCACATGCCCGACTGGGATCGAAGCCCCGACTGCCCTGCATGAAAGTTGGGTCGACTCTCCCGGTCGTGGGCACAAGCAATGGCCACCGCGGACCAATCTGCGGTAGGTCCACCCACCATGAGGGCTCATTCCATGCCACTGATCTGGAAAGCCGAAGGCTTCTTCGCGACAGATACGCTCTGGGTATGACTCTTTCCAGCGCCCACTATACTGGGTATGAGGTCACTCCCCTTACCGCTGGCCGTGAGTATGGAGCCGTTGTGTATCCAGTCGCTCCCTCACGTGGAGGTCCTCCCCATGCCCCTTTCGACATCTGTCCCAGTGCTTCTCACACCCTGCCCTCAGTCCCCTCTTCCCCAGCGCTATTGCGGCCAGGGGACTCCTTGACGAATATCATCGTTACCCTGAGGAGCAACCCAGGGGCAGGAAGGCGGGGCGTCTTTGCCTAAAGAGGAATGTCAGTGGAGTCTGGACGAAAATTAGACCAGTTCATTTCTCGGACTCTGAGGCGGAATACGACTCGACGTTGGAACATCCCCCCCAACCCTTTGAGTCAAATGCAGGGATGGGGACACGGCGCGTCAGTCTCGTACTCCCTGAATGCGAGATCCGTATGATTCCATCCTCCCTTCGAAGGTATATCCAGGAGGACGAGGACTTGGTGTACCCCCAGGGGTCAGACCCGCAGTTACCACTGGCCTCCCCTAAAGCACCTTCCGCCTCAGTCAGGGAGGGTGGGGAACTTTTCTAGGGACTGACAGAAGAGTCACAAGGTGACACACCCTCGGCGAGCACCGACGCTGTGATAGGATGCCCATTCTCTGGCCCATCCTATCGCGACGTGGTAGCAAGGGCACTGAAACCCCTGGAGGACGACTCAGGGATCGGAGGCCAATCGGCCTATTCGCCGTATTCCCCGCCAGCCAGCCCACCGGCCTGGCGGCTTGCCTCGGTGCCATTGCCAGCTCATCGGCCATTCTCGGTTGATAAGTAGGGGCATCAGGGTCCGGACCCCTAAACGGAGTCATGGAGCTTCTGGTCCATCCTCACAGTGGTCCACTTCCCCCGAGAAGTTTTGTCCGGTCGCAGGGTTAGATTTTGATATGCGAGAGTCACTCACCCCAGGAGAATTTGAATGTTTCCACTAGACACTTCGGGTGAATCACTCCCGTCTTCACCATCAGCTCACGCCTTATCCCGAGAGTCAAGCATATCTCAAGGATATCGGTGAGCAGTGCCGTCGGGTTGACCTGGCTGCGCTCCCTGCGGTTCGGCACCCCGAGTCACTTGGCCATCATAGGGCCCTCCAGCAACAATGCGTCCAGATTTTTCAAGTACTCCGCAAAGTTATTGAGGAAGCCACCCCCCACGCGCACATTCGTGGATGGGGGCAGTACGCTGCCCTTCTTTTCTGTGCGATCCGCCGATAGCCCGATTTACTGGGTGGCCCTGAAGGAACGTCATCAAGGGTAGTGGCGGTCAACATGGATGACCATTTAGATGAGGGAAACGGTGTGGCTCTCCTCGACGGGGACTCGCCTCCTAAGGAAAAGCTGATATTGAACCTGTCTAGGAGGACTACTCACCAATAGAGGAGCCTCCTAGGTCTCCCTATACCCATGGAGGCACTAACACTGAGCCGAAACATCGGCAAGGGTAAAGAGCACGTCAGGTCTGTCAAGCTCGCTGACCCATCTGCCTCGGTGCAGAAGGTAGAGGAAGACTACGAGAAGGTCGCTCTATGCCAACAGGTTGCTGAGCAAAAGAGGCTGGTTGATGAGCTCTTGGCCGAACACATTGTAGAGCGCCAGCCTGACTACGGTAACCCTAGACCAGGACAGTAGGGGCAGAAGCACCTACCCCTTGCCGAGGTTCCCCCGGGCAACCGCGACCATGTTGCGTTCGCCGACAGGGGAGAGGCCAGAGCCCATGGAAAGAGGGCGTGATATGTTTCGCCGAACCCTCCTGAGCGGCGTAATCACCTAGGGGACCCTGCTAGGTTTCATCCCGCTACCCCGAGAGTCACTCCGCCAGCCGCCCTGCGAGCTGCTGAACTTGACTACCGGATTGAAGAGTCCGACAATGCGCTTGTGGTTAGAGATCCCCGTCAGGACAGGAATCCGCGTTCGTATGATCTAATGGAAGCACTCATCGCCCGCCTAGAGGCCCTGGAATCTCGGCAGGTGGTAATCCCACCGGACGGAAAGCCACACCCAGTGTGGGTGGAGGATATGCCAGCCCCGCCGGGATTTGGGAACCCCACTTTCGCCACCTTTAACATGACCGGAGACCCGCCACAACACCTGGACCACTTCAACTCGAGGTGCAGGCCTATATTAGGGACTCCGGTGCAGCAGTAGGCTGCCAAGCTCCGTTGCTTCGTTCAGATACTGGAGGGAACAACATTCGTCTAGTACAGCCGGCCCCCTATTGGATCTATGACTAGCTATGAGGACTTGCACTAGAAATTTCTCTACCAGTTCAGTTCCACAACTCGGAAGACGAACATCGCAGACCTCTTCAGGTGCAAACAAATGCCCGATGAGCGGGTCGCGGACTTCGTGGACCGGTGGAAGGGGCTCATGTACTCCCTTGACATGCCACTAACTCAAGAGAAATTACTAAAAATGTGTGTAGGGAACGTCAAGGAAGATCTGGTTCCTTCTCTGATCACTCAGAATTACCCTAGAGGGTTCCGGGACTTCTCAGACAAGGCTCAGCGCCTCAGAGAAGCCCTGCAATAGGCCAGTCGGGCACGCCCGCTGCCTCCTGTAATCCCTGCAAGGAGAGCCGCCATAGCCGAGCCCGCTACTATAACCTAGATAGAGGTCCCCAGACAGCTAGAGTTGCTACCATTAAGTCCAGCTCAATAGCCCCATAGGGGTCCACCCCCACGGGCACAGCCTCCGGCCCAGCAGCGACCGCCTCAAAATCGGCAGGCGCCTCCGCGTGACGCACTGCCACCACCCAAGTGAGATAATCAGGCTCCACCTCCTCGGTATGCTCCTTCGTCCCCTGGACATGTTCAGCCTCCAAGATCCCCCTTTCCAGATAGAAGGAATCAGACTTACTCATTTAACGAGGCCCAGATCCCCAGTTATTTCCGTAGCGCCTTGGAGCAGAGGATCGTGCGACTGCCTGAGAGCCGGAAGCCAGAAGAGGCGCATCTCACTGATCACCCTAACTACTTCCCTTATCATCGGACCCTGGGGAACACTATCCAGTGATGCTATGTGTTCAAGGACTGGCTCCAAGGCCAAATTGACAACAACATAGTCAGGTTGGGCCCAGCCCCGGCGCAAGTGGCAGGTGTCTTCGTGAGATCAGATGGCAGTAGTGGCAATGAGGATGAGTGGGAACAGGTTTCCGACCGGGGGTCCCAAAAGTATAACGACTGGATGGCCCACAGGATGGTCACCCATGCCCAAGGCATCATCCGTGCCCACCTGAGTCAGCCAGAGCCCTCAGAATCTGCGAGCGCCGCTTTGGCATCGTCGTCCCAGCCTACCTCTTCCCAGAAGAGAATGCGGCGGTGCAAGAAGAAAGAACACGCCCTGCCAATGTCGTCATCTTCCCGCACGATTGGTGATATTATGCCCCCAGAAATGGGGATCCCTTTGAGACTCCGTCCAGTAGTGGATGACTCCTCGAGTGGAAACCCAGGTTACGCTTCAGTTAACACCATAGAGTTGGTAAATCCCTTTTTGACTCCCAACGATGGGGAATGCCAGGTGGACCTCCCCAATGTCCCCAACCATCGCCAACGTCGGTGGATCCATGGCTATGTGAATCACCGGGGCATGGCAGTCATCACCTCCAGACAGGCCGTGCATGCTATTGAGACCAGGCAGCAGGCCCGATGCAGAGATCAGCACACGCGGTCCCCTCACACGGTGTCGACAGGTTCGACTCCACCACCGTTTGTGTTGCTGGATTAGGCGGGACCACCTCGTCCGTGCCGCAACCAACCCAACCCTGCCATCGGCCAACTACAGCCTTCTGGTCCTAACACGGCAGCCACCTCCCAGGCTTTGGCTAGTGAACAACGAGACGTGTCTAGTACCAGTCAGTCATCGGTCCCACCAGCAGGGCCCATCATGCCTCCAATCGCAGAGTAGCCTCATGTAAGCAGAAGCTTGCGTTTGGCTCAAAAGTATGATGTTCTAAAGCACCTAGCCGGAATTCCGGCAAGGCTTTCTATCTTTGAGGCCCTTCGCCTATTGTTTGAAATGCGTGAGGCACTCACTGAGGCTCTCAGGATTGTCCTCCAGTTTGAGACAGAGGTGGCGGCCGCAGAATCCTTCCACACCGAGGCGATTGAGGATGCCGAATGTCAGGCGGTTATCTCTTTTTCCGGTGAAGATGAAGACCTTCCCATACAAGGGAACATTCACCCACTGTATATCACCGGCCAGTTCAATGGTGTGGAAGTCCGCTGTTGTCTTGTTGACACGGGTTCTGGGGTTAACCTAATCCCAACTCGGACGCTGCGGAAACTGGGGTTGTCTGAGGATGATTTAACTCCCTCCGACCTCAGGATCTAGGGGTATGACAGGTCCTAGAAAACTCCACTCGACAAGATTCATTTGAATACCCAGTTCGGCAGCCTAATGGCCAATACCGAATTCATGGTTGTCTCTCAGGACACCACCTACAATGCATTGATGGGAAGGTCATGGCTCCACCTTCACGCAGCGGTCCCCTCATCGTATCACCAGTGCCTCAAATACTCCTTTAAGGGTCAAGTGGGCGTGATCCAAGGAGATGCGTCTCCTTTTGCCTCTTGTGAAGCCCGTTATCTGGGCGCTGACTATTACAAGAGCAAGGACAAGCAGATCCTGGAAGGTGAGGTCGAGCCCGCCACTATCACGAGTGATCCCTGGTCTGGTTTGGACAACGCATATGTCTTCCCAATTCATCGGTTGGAGGCCAAGACCCCCGACATGGGGCAGTGCTTTGTTGTTTTGGGTACCAGAGGAAGGAATATTTTCGATTCCAAGCGACGGAGGGAAATCACCTTGTACTCTTACACCAACCAAGCTCAGGTGATTCCCGAACCTCCTACCCCTGTACGATATTGGGACGTTAGGCTCATGGGAATGGCAGTACGTCATACATGTCTATTTCGCCGGGCCGGAATCGACTGGCTCAAGCCAACGCGCCACTACTGCTTTGATATCATAAAGCGTGGCCCCTTGGGCCGAAGGCCAGATGGGATTGGATCAACCACCTTTGTCGCCATGGTCTCCGCGGTGCATGAGTCTCCTGATGTGATGACCTCTGCCACCCACGCCAGCACCAGCTTCCCATTAGGGTCTCGCAGCCCCGAAACGGCTCCCCCTATGGATGATCCCTCCACGAGTGGAGAGGAGGGTATGGAAGATGCTCCTTCTACCTTTGAGGAGGGCGTCTCCACCACGGTCGATGAGTTAGTGTAGGTGAACCTCAGTAGCAAGGCGGACCTGAGACCCACTTTGGTCAGTACTGCTATGCCCCCTGAGGGACGACAACAATACGTAGACTTCCTCAGACAGCACTGTGATGTGTTCTCCTGGAGTTATGATGAGATGCCAGGACTAGATCTCCAGGTATCCGTCCACCGCCTTGGCCTTCCAGCGAACCATCGCGGTTTCAAGCAGCCTCCTAGAAAGATGCACCCCTCTCATGGTGCCATGGTTGAGGCTGAAGTTGATAAGCTCATCAAATCCAACTTCGTCAAAGAATTCCAGTACCCCAGGTGGCTAGCCAACATTGTGCCAGTCAGGAAGAAGAACGGGCAGATCATGATCTATTTATCGATGCCACGGCCGGGTTCCAAGCCCTCTCCTTCATGGATGGGTACTCCGGGTACAACCAGATCTGGATTCCCCTGAGGATGAAGAGTTTACTCCCTTCAGGGCCCCCCAAGGTACTTTCTGGTACCAGGTTATGCCCTTCGGCCTGAAGAATGTGGGTGCCACTTATCAACGGGCCATGCACCACATATTCAAGCCGATTCTTGGGACGCTGGTGGAGTGTTACGTGGACGACTTGGTGGTTAAATCTCGTCAGCACCAGGACCATCTCAAAGACCTTGAGAAAGTGTTAGGCTTCCTCCATTCTCGCCAATTGAAGATGAACCCGTTGAAGTGTGCTTTCGGGGTCACCTCTGGAAAGTTTCTTGGCTTCATTGTTAGGTATCGAGGCATTGAGATAGACCCAGAGAAGATCAAGGCCCTCAGTCAGATGCCTCCCCCAAATAATATTCGGGAGCTTCGAGGCCTCCAAGGCCACTTAGCCTATATACGCCGATTCATTTCGAATCTGGACGGCAAGTGTAATCCCTTTTCTCGGCTCATGAAGAAAGGCGCTGCCTATGAATGGAACGAAGAGTGTCAGATCGCTTTTGAGGAAATCAACTAGTATCTACTTCAACCTCCGGTCTTGATGCCACCTGTTTTCGGAAAGCCGCTGGTCCTTTACGTGACAGCCCTGGAGCGATCCCTCGATGCACTTCTTGCCCAGAAGAACAAAGAGGGAACAGAGAATGGCATCTAATACCTCAGCCGCATGCTCCTCGATGCAGAAATTAGATATTCCCCATTGAGAAGAGATGCCTGGAGCTCGTATTTTCCGTGCAGAAATTGCGGCACTACTTGCAGCACCACGAGGTACAACTGGTCTCTCGGGTAGACCCGTTGAAATACATCCTGAACTGGACTATGTTGATTGGCCGGTTGGCGCGTTGGGCGGTGATCCTCCGGAAGTTCAACATCAGGTTCGTACCTCAGAAGGTCGTCAAAGGACAGGTTTTGGCAGAATTCTTAGCTGCCCACCCAACCTCCATGAACCAGCCAATGGAACTAGGCTTTCCTGATGAGGCAATCCCCTCAGTCGATCACGCCATACCATGCTGGCAGATGCACTTTGACGGTGCCTCCCGGAGCCCCACTGGTAGAAGTCTCATTGATCCTAGGCTTAACAGAGTGGGACTGGGTATCATCTTCATCACCCCGGAGCAAGTCGTTCTGCCATATTCATTCCTGCTGTCAGAAGGCTGCACCAACAATGAGGCAGAATATCATGCCCTCATCATTGGCCTTGAGTTGGATCTCGAGATTGGTGTACCCCATCTGTATGTAAAAGGGGACTCTGTGCTAGTCATCAAGAAGGTCAATGGTGACTATGATGTCAGAAAACCAGAACTCCTGCCATTGCTCGAGTGCACCCTCCATCTAATGGCTAAGTTCCCCTCCCGGCCAGAGGTCGTTCACATTCCCCGGTCACAGAACAGTCGAGCAGATGCTTTGGCCAGCCTGGCCGCATCACTTGCGGAGCATGAACAGGATGACCTAATCATCCATGTGGCACACCGGAGAGTCATTGCTCTTGTTATTCCGGAGTTCGATCGTGGCCCGCGAGTGAACTGTCTCACTGATGTTGCCTCTACGTCAGGATCCCCGAGGAATTTAGGTGCGGTAATCGAGACAGTTCCTGGCTGGAGGATGCCCTTGGTTGAATACCTCCAATACGAAAATCTTCCGCTGGACCGAGCCGAGCGAGAGCGAATCCAACGCCGCGCGCCGCAGTTCACCCTCCAAAGTGGTCCCAGCATTGAGCAGATCCTTTACAGACGTGGATTTGATGGTGTTCTCCTCTGTTTTCTTTCAAGGAGTCGAGATACCACAGGTCATGAAAGAAGTGCATGTTGGTTCCTGTGGTGCTCACCAGGCTGGGTCGAAGTTGTCCCACCAGATTCAGAGGCTGGGATACTTCTGGCCCTCCATGATCTACGACTGCATCGAGTATGCCAAGAGGTGTCATGCATACCAAGTTCATACTAACTTTGTGCATCCGCCACCAGAACCTCTCCATACTACCAAGTATTCTTGGCCCTTTGCAGTCTGGGGGTTGGATGTCGTAGGGCTTTACCCGCCGGCGACGGCCCGCCAGTACCGGTTCATCTTAACCGCTATAGACTTCTTCTCGAAGTGGGAAGAGGCAATCCCGCTCATGGATGTCAAGGCATGTTCTATCACTGACTTTGTGAGCTCCAATATCATATTTCGGTTTGGAGTACCTCGCGCTATCCTCACGGATAACGGAACCAACTTCCGAGAAGCCGAGCTGAAGAAATTGTACGCTAAGTACAACATTCGCTCTAACCACCCCCCCCCCCCCCCCCGCTATCATGCATAGGTGAATGGACAGATTGAGGCATTTAAAAAAACCCTCTCTAACATTCTACAAAATATGGTTGGTTAGAACAAGAAAAGTTTGCCAGAAAATCTCCCCAACGCCCTCTGGGCTTACAGGACGACGACACGTAACTCCACCCAGGTGACTCCGTATTCCCTGGTATACAGAGCTGAGGTCGTCCTGCCCATCGAGATCCAATTTCCCTCATTGTGCATGGAGGTCTATGAACAGCTAGCACCAGATAGAGTTTCCGAAATCCGTCTAGCCAAATTGGAAGCGCTAGACGAAGTAGGCTTCGCGCTTTATATAACATGGAAAGGCATCAGAGCAGGATGGCTCAAGAGTTCAATAAGAAGGTTCGCCTCTGCTCCTTCCTGCAAGGTGACCTAGTGTTGTCTCTCAGAGCGCCAATGATTCTCGGCAAGAAACCACCCATGTTGGAGCCTAAATGGGAGGGGCCTTTTATTGTCCATAAGGTCTATCCCAATGGCGAGTATTCCCTGATTACTATGGATGGTGAGTGTGTCACTCCTCCCACCAATGCCAGGTTCCTAAAATGGTATTTTGCCTAAGCCACATGGGTCTGAGTTCTAAGACCTAAAACTAAGAACCTCCTATGGTCCAGCATGACCTTAAACTGCACCCGGTCCAGCATGACCTTAAACTACATTTTTTCCTACAACTGGGATCCTTGGTCCGAGTTCTAAGACCTAAAACTATGATCCTTATTTCGTCCTACATGACGTTAAACAAATCTTATATAACTACGTTTGGTTTGATTCCCATATTTATGGGATACATAGGACCGCCTGAACACTTAGATTTCAGGTCCAGCCCCGTCTCTTAGGAGATCCCACAATCTCTCGGTTTCCTCAGTCTTTTGGCCTGCCCTTCCCTTGGGAATCCGCCATATTTTGGCCACTCTCAGACTGAGCCCTTCGACACTTTCTAGTGGTATGCTAATGTGTTCAGAGTACTCTGGTCTAGGACCTGGAGTGTAAGGTTCGACTTAGGAAAGTTTCCGTCCTCTTATCAAGCTTCGTGTTCCCCTTCATTCAGGCCCCACCATCCTTCACACCCGGAGGGACCCCCAAGAATGGCCTAGATACAACGCCTAAGGGCTCTCCTACCATCACGGGCCAACACACCCAAGGGTTTCAGGCAAAAAATTGATACGGATCCCATGTTGAGAATGTGGTCAGTGGTTTATGCTCATTTGTTTGCCCCAACCTCTAGGCTAACGCGACATGATGCTGTGTTGTGAACATGGTCAGCAGTAATCCTCAGTCGTCATGCCGGCTTCTTCGGGCCCTGAACATTTGTCGCATGATTCACATTATTCTCTTCCCCACCGTGTCAAGGTGGAATCTTGACACTCCTTGTACTAACCCTCAGTACACCCCCACACGTTAGACAGACCATGCTGCGTAACAGTGTCTCTCGGGGCTCCCTTGATCTGAGCACTAGAGTATGTGCTTGGGTTTCTTCTTTACTGGTTGCGAGAAGCTTTCCCCTCATCCTCATGGGAAACGAGGAGTCGCTCGGACATTGCATTTCGGGCCCAGCGTAGCTGGGAGCTAGCATCTCATGCCCCCCTGATTGTTGAACCCTCGTAGGCCGCTTTGGCCCAAGGCTCCTCTCTCAGAATCGCGTGCGGTGATGGTATGGGATTACTCCCCCACCCGTATTAGGTATGCTTTATCGCATCATGCATGTTACCCCAGGTCCAAATCCATACGACCTTAAACTGTGATGTAGGTCCAAAGCCATACGACCTTAAACTGTGCCACCAGGTCCAAATCCATACAACCTTAAACTGTGCTACCAGGTCTAAAGCCATACGATCTTAAACTGTGCTGCCAGGTCCAAGCCATACGACCTTAAACTATGCTGCAGGTCCAAATCCATATGACCTTAAACTGTGCCGCCAGGTCCAATGCCATACGACCTTAAACTGTGCTGCCAGGTCCAAAGACATATGACCTTAAATTGTTCCTCCAGTTCCAAAGCCATACGACCTTAAACTGGACCACCAGGTCCAAATCCATAAGACCTTAAACTGTGCTGCCAGGTCCAAATCCATACGACCTTAAACTGTGCAGTTCGTCCAAACCATATGACCTCAAACTCTGATGTTGGTCCAATCCATATGACCTTAAACTATGTTTTTGGTCCTACCACACGACCTTAAACTGTGATTATATCGTCCTGGCCACACGATGAAAAATGTAACTGCATTGTGATGACCTCCCCATGGGGGACATCACCCCAGGTATTGGTCGATTACCATGCTGCTTGTCAACACCTGTTATGGATTGATTATTGTGGAGACACCAGGAATTTCCACCCTAGGCCAGTCACCCCACAAAAGAAAAACCATTTACCTCCAAGAACAAACAAGATATATCAAATGCTGCTTCTTTTGGTGCGAGGGCTAGACCCGCACGACTCCTTCATCCTTTGCGCAGGCGCCATATCACACCATGTTGTCTTTAAAGAACTACGTATGTCTTGATTCTCATCCTTGTGAGATACGTAGGGGCACCTGGGAACATCCCCACAGGCCCAGCCTAACTTTTCGTGTTTGGTCTCTTGGCCTAAACGTTTTCCTATGAGCACATAATAAGCAGGGCTTTTCCCCATTCACGTCGGGTTTTGCAACCACTTTACCATGTGTCTCCCATTCCCATTCTCCTTTGGTCCGAGTTCTAAGACCTAAAACTAGGATCCTTTCTTTGGATTTCCACGACTCGGTCTCTCTTGTGGGATTGTACGGTGTGGTGCGGGATGATGTCCTCATTCACGTCAGGTTACTCATCGTGACGTGCCTATCCCCAGATGAGATGTGTCCCCCATCCCGCATGATGTTAAACTATATTTCGTCCTACATGACATTAAACTATGCTTTTAGAACTATGTGTGGCTTGATTATCATCCTAATGAGATACATAGGAACGCCCAGACATTTCGTCTTGGGTCCAGCCCCAGGGATTACCAAATCCCGTCCCTCCTTATTGTCGGCCCCTCGGCCTGACTTCTTGGGAAGTGGTGTAATCATGACATCTACCCCGAATAAGTTCAAGATTCCCCATAGTAATAATGGTAAGTAATAGTTATCTCACCAAAGAGGTCCTACCTGAAAATTGGGACGACCCGCGATCAGGTTGGTACGTCCGCCTAATGCGCCTCCGCCACGGTGGCGCGATTTCGGGAGTGTTGGACTCTGTTCGAACAAACCACCGCTCCACTTTCCACGCTTCGCGTGCCCCTTTATTCGAATCCTCATTCTCCTTCATGTTCGATGGGATCCCCTAACAGTTTGGATGATAGACCTATGGTTCGCCTACTGTCCTAGGCCAACGTTCCGGAGGACTGGTCATGTTCGATGGGACCCCCTAACTGTATGGATGATAGCCCTATGGTCCGCCTACTATCCTGGGCCAACGTTTTGGAGGACCGGTTATGTTTTATGGGACCCCCTAATAGTATGGATGATAGAATTTGGTCCTCCTGTTGCCACAATATGGATGATAGACCTTTGGTCAGCCTATTATAGCAATATGGATGATAGACCTATGGTCCGCCTGCTGTCCTGGGCTAACATTCCGGAAAACTGACCGATGATATTTGAGTTAGGCCCTGTGTTGCAAACATTTCCAGTGGTCATCCCTCATTTATTATCCCCATTCTAGGCCAACACGATATGGATGCTGCGTTTCTGCCACGGTTGACAGTTATCCTCCATCGTCGCGCCCCATAGTGTTCTGAATTCCGGTAGTGTGATTCACCTTTCCTCTCCATCTCCCTATGTTCGGATGGATTTCAATGCCCCTGACATTGCCCAGCTCGTGTGTCAGAGCACATTGGGAAGGTGATATATCAATCGGTCTGAGGTCTTCTCCTTAGAAATCCAGTCCCAATTTCGGATGCCTGAAGCTTGGTCAATGCCCCACAATTGGACGAAATGATTGCACGAGTATCCTTTGCTTCTCGCGTTGGGTGTGACCAACATGACCTTAGGGAAAATTTGTTATTCATTTCGGAATTATGGTTGAGCATATAAAACCATGGGTACAAATAAAGGTATTTCTCCATATATTGGATTGAGATGATGAGCAGTACAAGAAAGAAGTTCATGGGATTGCCAAAACAAAGCCCTTAAGGATCAGTGTGCTGAATCAATCCTTCCAGCACTGCTACCCTTTGACTGGTAGCCTCCAGGATCACTTCTCACTCCTTGAAGACTCTCTCCTCATCAGTCGTTGCAGAGTGCAGCTCGCCAATCCTAGCTTGTGCCTGCGCCCGCTCGGTTCGAAGTACGGTTATCTGGTGACTCACCTCCATCAGTTGTTCTTGCTTGTTAGCCATTTGGGCCGTCAGTTACTCCACAAGCCCCGAGCATGTTGCAATGAATGCCTCCTTATCTTCCGCCTGCCCTTCGAGGTGCTAGACCTCCTGCTCTGCCCTCAACAACGCTCGGGCGCTCGCCGATCTTTGCCGACCCTGGGCAACGTCGGTGCGCCGGCTGCTCTCGCGTATCTTCTCGGCCATGTAATCATGGACCGTCAGATGATGACATTGAGCGTCAGCCCCTATGGCGCACAGGAAGCGCAACCAGGTCTAGAGTGATCACATCTGCCTCAGTCAATCTAGCTGGGGCTGTCTGAGAAAGAACTGGATACACTTCCACCCTTTGTGTCGTGTCATCTGGATCTCCTTGGATGCCTTTGAGTCCGAGTCATATATCTCCTTAGGGTCAGCGGGTCGGTAGGTAGGGAAGGCATCCAGAAGATCGTCAGCAGTATCTGCCTCAAGGATGTCTTTCGGAGGAATATGATCCTCGATGTCGGGGAAAACTTCCTCTCTCGCCCCAGCAGCGACGATGCCTCCGTCAGCTTCTGGCCTCGCTTCAAGAACAGCACTGCTAATGTACGCTACCCCCTGCTCACAAATTGTAGGGGTCGACTCAGTGTGGGGAGCATGTTCTGAATAAGGTGGTATGTCCGCCACTGGTCTGCTCACGGATGGCCCGGGCTCCACATCCTGACGAGCCTCCAATGTTGATATCACTGCACAAGATGTACACTGATTAGTTGGGATCTTTTGATACCAAGTGCTAGTAGTGAAGCGTGAGACTTATAGGAATCCAGAGCGTCGGTCTCCAGTGTTTCAGCCGCTGCAGGAGCCTCCATGATGGGAGACCCCTCTGTGCTTGTTAATTCAATGATGGGTGTCGGATCCCCATCTTGTCCCACCGGTTCCTCTCCTCCCTCCTCTAGTGGGGATGCCCGACAAACACTCAGACGCTCCTGAGAGAGGTAGAGAGATGGTTGGGATATTAAAAAGGAGAATGGATAAAGAAGGAAAATGAATGAAGATAGAGACAAAACTCGAGTATCTCGGTTATGTCGAGATCAGAGATGAAAATCTCACCGCTCTCGCAGAGACTCCCTTGATAGGTCGCCCCCTATAACCCCTCACCTTTTGGTTCTCCTTCTTCTTCATCTTCTCCTTCGCCTTCGTCTTCTCCGGTCTCCTCCTCCACCTCCGATTCCTCGTCACTGTCGCATTCTCCCGGTGGCATCGCTTCGGGATCATGCTCCTGGCCGAGCATCACTTTCACTAGGAAAGGTGTCTCTGCACGCTGACCCCTTTGGTGTGCGTTACCCGCTGAGATGAGCCACCACTCAGCCATGGAAGATCTGTAAGGGACCACATACTCTCTGAGGTGACCCCCCTCGTGAGATGCGTCCCAAGATGGCATACAACTTGGCCATAACGGGGACCCCCAAGTTGAACCGTTTGTTGGTGACCATGGTGCCCGCCATCACCAGTGTTGCTGTACAGATGCCCATCCTCGCGTCCCGCACCGGCAGGATCCACCCGCTTAGGAAGGCAGCGAGGAACGCGGCATATCGGATGTTCGGGTCCTGGGTCTCAATGACACGGTAACCCTATGATTGGTATTTCCCTGCCTCTAGGGTCCTCCAGTATGACCCATCCCTGCTCCTCTGAGCCGTGGTTGGGCACCGTTTACCCTGTCCCGACATCTTGATGGCCGGATCCTTCTCAAGATACTGGCTAAACCAGCCCTTGTAGGCAATGTCCTTCAGGAATTCCTTGAACCCCAGCCTCTCTTTGGCCAGCTCCAACAGGTGCCACGTCAGCATAGGCATCTGTGACCTTTCTTCCCAGGTTCTCTTTGGAGGAACGAACTCGTTGTATTGGTAGCCCTATAGTGGAATACCTCTGATGTAGTGAACGTTCCAGAGACTGATGCCAACTTCCCCATAATGAAGGTGGAATGTGATGGTATCAGGAGACCACCGGGTGAATAGCTCCGGCCCGAGCTCAGGTTGACGGTGGAAGTGGAACTGCGACGTCCACACCGCCTCAAACAGGCCAATATGCTGTAGTTCATCCCCAAACTGGTCAGAAGTATGGTGAACCTAGAATGCCCATGCCTAATCGCTGGTGAAGTTTCCCCCGGACCGCAGGTCCCAATCCTTCAGCCAGCCCTTCGTGTCATCTGTGACGCTCTGATGGAACGTGCTCTCGTAGAGGGCCGGAGAATTCTCTGCGACAGGCTCGTCCCCATTAATGGTCCTGGTCCTCGGGTTCAAGACATATACTTCCATATGTCTGGTTTCCCTAGATGCACGACCATTGTTGGTGATTTTGTAGCAAGGAAGCTCGTCCTCCCGGGTCACCCACGACCGCGGCGTGTCCACCTCGAAGCCCGGCAGGGGCACCTCATCCAGGATTCCAAAGTTCCAGAGTGGGAGGTTGTCAGACAGAGGATACGTCTTCTGGGCTAGAGTCAGCAGATTGAACAGGTTCAGGTTGTTGGAGACGATCACCTTGGTGCCATAAACCCCCTCGGTCACCGCCATTTCGGTCCTACGAGCGGCGGCTTCCCCCTCATCAACTCGGTTTGCAGCCATCTCGAATATCTAGAGAGTTGCATGAAACTAGGAGGTTGTGCGCGGAATCGGAGAGTGATGCGCAAAATCTGATGTGGCGGTGTGAAATCCAGGAGATGGGTGTGCAATCGGCACGCTAAGTGCAGTATATACCGAGTAGGCGCGCAAGGACGGCCAAAATTCGGAAGGAATTCCATGCTGCTAGAGCATTTTTACGCGCAGCCGCGGGAGAAATTTTGTGCACGAGAGCGATAAGCCTATCGCGCGGAAAAGATGAGGTACAGATTTGGGACCTAGTGCCCCTTTTTATAGGCGAGGCCACAGTTCTGTGCCGTGCGGAAAGAAAATTTTGTGCCGATCCGTCGTTTTGCGCGCCGTATGGGTTGTTTGCGCGCTAAGCGCCTAGGAGTGGCCCTACATCGGCGTTTCCCTCAGAATCCAATCGTCGCGACCTCTCTCCAATCCCATTCCGAGGGGGGGCATTTGTAGACGCCGAAAAAAAATTCCGTAACTCTTAGAGGAAGTTTCGAAATGGCAAAGCGAAGTCATATTTGGAATCAGAGGCCCGGTCCGGAGGCCTGGGATGTGGTGTGAAAAATAAAGGAGGACTTGTGTGAAAGAATGATGTGTGTGCGAAGCATCCCCGGGATGCGCGTAATCGAGCCGGTGAGGCATGCAATTTTGCATGCCTCGGTTCCTCGCGGTGATGTTTTGTGCACCGACGGTTCCCGGCGTGGAACATTTCACGCGCTTCCTGAATTCTGCGTCGGCCACTGCCTATAAATAGAAGGCAACCCCAAATGGTTTGGGGTTGCAGAATTCAGAACGGATTTCGTGCGCAGAATTCGACTCCCCCCGCGCGCAATATGACTTCTTAGTAATTACCCTTTTTGCGCAACCTTACCCCGGGGTTCTCCTTTGAGCGCAACTCCACTGGATTAAGTGAATTTTCCCACTCCTCCGGGTTCTTCCCTTGCTGGCAATCATTTCCTCGTGCACGCAATCCCCTTAATTGCGCGCAATCACCTATCCGTGCAATCCTATGGCCCTATTGCGCACCATCCTGGTGTTTTGCATGCAAACCTTCTCTTTGCGCGCAACACCCTGCCCCCTTTACCTTGACGCCCCTTGGCTGCCTCTCTGTGTCAGCACCTGATGTCTTCTCTGCCGGGCATGCGCGCCATGCATTTTTTCCCGTACGGCCTTCCAGGATCGTATGAAGTAACCTCAAGGTTTCTTGGGCGGTGTTTCCCATTTCATTGCTTTGCCTTATGCTTCTCCGCATAGGCACGCTAACGGCTATTGCTTTTTCGCATAGCCACGCTAACGTGGACCCCTCAATGGTTCGACCTGCGGCCCCCCTTCACTACGGCCTTGCCGATTTCTTCCCTCCCATAAGGGGCAGAGAGAATTGGGCATGTAATCCCTAGGGGTGTGGAGCAAACCCACCTCGTCCAAGCTGCAAGACGTTAAACTGCTAAGCACCTCGTCCTTAACACATGACGTTAAACTATGGTCCGACCCGGTGCTTCGCACGTAGGGTCCCCCCGGCTCAGGCATTCTTTACGCCCACTCATCTCCACGGGAATGGAATCTTCCTCGCATGGAATGAGATCCTCCTTGTCGGAGTGGCGTCTGTCCACGAGGGAAGGGCTGCCTCAGATCGTAATCCCCTAGCCTCTCTTGCGGAAGGTTGCACTCGTGCATCTATGCACTTCCCCCTGTCAAGGCCACTGGAGTCCCTTTCCCACTATGCTTTGTCGCACCACGGACCTCCATCCTAGAGTAAGCCCCGACACCAAGGGCTGATAACCACGTGTAAGCCCCTATTTCCTCTTTGGGCCGCTCAACGCGTAAGCCCCTTTTTGCTTCTCACGGACGAACCCTTTGCGACGTGATCATCTGGTCCCTGCTGCCTCTTGTTTCTCACACCAAGCATGACTCACGTGGGTTTAGAGCGCACATCGACCATGACATCCTCTATGGGACTCCTCAGAGCGTAATCCCCATCCCAGTGAACTACGTGGACTTTGATCCATGCTAACGCATGGTACGTAGGAAGCCTCCACGAGGTTCAATCCCACCACCCAGTCGTTCCGACCTCTCTATGTCGGTTCCCCGACCACCATGGGCCTCCTCAGAGCATAAAAACCATACCCACTCTGGGCCGCCTTAGATTGTAAGCCCCAAATTCCCTCATCCCACATGAAGTTAAACTGTATGCCCTCGTCCCGCATGACGTTAAACTGTATCTCGTCCCGCATGACATTAAACTGTATCTTGTCATGCATAACCTTAAACTGTATCTCGTCCCGCATGACGTTAAACTGTATGCCCTGAACTATGTGGACTTTGATCTGTGCTAACACATGGTACGTAAGAAGCCTCTATGAGGTTCAAGCCCACCGCTCAGTTGTTCCGACCCCTTCGCGTCGGTTCACCAGCACCATTATGAGCCGCCTCAGAGCATAAGCCCCATGCCTCACACCCACGTCTCACCCCGACTTCCCCTCTCAAGCCCACGTGCCTTGTGAAGCTCATTCCCTAGCCTAGATATCTTACTTCCTCCAGGATCCAATCCATGCGTTCATTCTCATGGGTCACCTCTTCAGGTGTCCTATCGTACCACCGAACTATGCGGACTTTGATTCCCTACCATGGGGATACGTAGGAAGCCTCCACAAGGTTCAAGCCCGTCACTCCATCACCCATCCTGATCCTTACCTGGGTCGCCACATCCCGGTGAGATCATGCCACCCCATCACACTCCATGGTATCAGGGAATCCGCCCACGTGCTGGCCCCAACATCGGTGTTCCCCCTAGGGGGTCCTTCAATCTGATCCACTCTCATTGTTTCGATCAGTCCAATCCATCTCCACATGACGTTAAACTCGCGGCATACCCCATGTTAAACATGGGAACCTGAGGAAAATCTCAGATGGTACACAACCCCCACGTTCAATGTGGGATGCCTCGGGCTTCTGTGGCCTCAAGAAGCCCTATGATAAGGGACAGAAGACAGACATGCCAATCCCCAGTGTCAAGACATGCCAACGACACCCCAACGTGACTATTCTCCTCACTGAAGGTTTCTGCCCCGACAAGATGCCTTGGAGTGTCTCGACGGAAGCAACGTAATTAACTGGCGTCCATGCAGATATGGCACTGGGAACGAGCTTCACGAACCCATCTTAAATCTATGAGGGAGACCCGGACTAGGTGCCGAGCTCCGAGGAGGAATCCACGGAAGGAAGAACCGACATCCCATCATCCCGGTTTCGATCAAGGAGCAGACGTTCCTGAACAAGGAACGGATGCCGCCCTTCTTTGGAAAGTGGGAATGCGGGTCAACAAGCCACGCGTCCTCCCAATGCATGACGGACACGCGCGCTCCCCGATGTAAAAGCATCGGAAAAAATATCATCACCTCAGATTAACCATCACCACCACACTTCCCAAGGAAGCCAATTAGCACTTCGTCACTCAATGTATTCAACACCCAATAAAGTCACCATCATCAATGCACAATCTTGAATAGGGTTCACATAACCATAGCATTCAACACAAAGTAACACTATCAAGATTCCACACCACTCCATTTCAGATTCAAAATAAGTAGTTTAAATACTTTACTTCTTTACATAGTGGGGTTATTATCACTCAAATTCAAATTTACTTGAGAAACCAATTCTTTAACCATATATAAGTACTTATATGTTTCATTTAGGGTGAGTTAAAACAAAGAACCTAAAATATATTTTCATAATCAAAATAACTTAAAAAATAAAATCTATAAATAGCCATGATTTTAAGAAATGGAAACAAGATTTCATAATAATAAAGGCAGTGAAAATAAATTAGTAAAAACATGTCACTTATCCTCATTCCCATCACATTTGGATTAATAAAAATAATTATTTCCATAAATAAAACCATTATAACCCCCCCAAAGGATTTAAAAATCTTGAAATTACCCCATATACACAAAATCATAGAGACAATGAGGATCCAATAAATCAAAGAACCTTTACAAACATGGTGCACCTAAAATGAGTAGGGAGAAAGAGATGGTGTAATATCCAAGATATCATTAAGGTAAGGGATTAGTCAATATTTTAACTATTTCATAGAATGAAAAATGAAAGATAAAAAAACATCTGCCTCAAATGAAACTCACTACAATAGAAAAAAAATGTGTGAACTAAACTATTAACATGCCAAAAAAATGTGAATATAGTGGTTCTATTGGATGAAGACGACTATTCAAGGATCACTAACATGATGTTGGTTCATCCAATGTTGAGGAAAATAAGGATGACTCAATGGGAAAAGTTAAAATACTTTTAGATACAAGGTATAGTTTTTGGATAATTAACATGATTTAATTTTCATGTAATTTACACATGGAAGACCCCAATAAAAACATAAGACTTTTAAGAAAATAATTATATAAATATCATATTTGAAATGACATTTAATTTTCCTTAATAAAGGTTTTAAAATAAATTTTCTTTTAAAAATTCATATTTTTTACATTTTTTGAAAACATGAAATTTAAAAAAAAACAATAATTTTTTGTTTTTCAACCATTAAACCAACATGATACTTTCAGAACAATATGGTACCATCATACCGCCTTGGTACCGGTAGAAAAACATTTAACCACTAGAAGAAATTTCTACCACTAGAAAAAATTTCTACTGATAGAACAACTTGATACTTATATAATAGAATTCTACTACTAGAACAACTTTCTACTGTCAAAACAACATTATGCTTTCAAAAAATAAAAAACACAATATTTATGTGAAAACAATATCCCAAATGTTCCCCTGGAACCCCAAGGTCTAGGGAAAAGATAATGGAACGTTTTATAAGAAGTGGGGAATTAAACTCATGCCTCTCGTACTAGTTCATCATGATCCACTATCTCCTACCATGCCCCTGAAGCATATCAGAAGCTAATTTCACTTGATAATCACCAGGAGTCTCTACTAGATTGAATATTCACGTGATTAAAGGAATATTTTACTCATAATATCATGGTCCTCTAGTTACCTATAATGTTGATGGATTTTTATACTAGATATATCAGGAAAAGTCTATCATAGTTATCTTTCCCTTGTGGGATCCTCCTCTCTGAATAGGTACCTACCAAAAGACTCTACCCAAAAGTGGTTCAATTTCCTATAATGTTAGAGTTAAGATGGGATCATTTTCTTCTACATTACTCTACATGTACGGAGGTATTGTAAGAGTATTTACTATGATGGTAGAACCTTACCATTATTTTCTTGGTGTTACCATATAAATTCATTAATGTGGAATTATGTGAAATGCCACAGAAAACACATAAAATGAATTTAATTTGATAAATAGAAATACTGTATAAGTAGTTAATAGGAACACAAATAATAACCACCTCATGGAGTCTTTTCCTAAGAGGATACCTATGACTATAACGTGTATCCCATTACATTACCCAAGGTATAAGCCCAACTCTAAAGTACCTTCAGGTTGGAAACAACCATGTAAAAATAATATTATATAGCATACTTAGTCTCAATTAATTATATTTTAAAAATAATACATAGTAACTAAACATAGATTATAAATAGAACTTAATTATTCAAATCTATATCAATTAAATGAAAATAGGAACATGAAATTTGATCCTATGTTCCTACTCATGATGCATGAATTCACATATATCCCATAATCTGAAGCTAAAAAATAAGACTTGGGATCAACAAGACTCTATAATGCTAAAATCAATAATATAAATCTCACTTCCCAAGTAACATGGAGGTCTGTTCAACATGAGTTGGACTATAGCATGCATAACTCACCTACCCGAGTCCCAAATATCTTTTCTCCTTTCTACCAAACTATAAAATAATATCCAAGTAAAATCTATGGATCTAATAAAAAAAATTAACATCCTGACATGAGTCACTATGTTTGGGATAGAGTTTTGCATGACCTCATGCATTCCTCCTCGTACATAATACGATACCAACTAGCGGTGATGGCCTAAATCAAAATATGGGGAGACTATAAACTAGGTATCGATATCGAATCAACACATATACAAAAGGAATAAATTCAATGAAATGAGATAATTATACAAAGGAAGAAGACAACAATAACCTTGTTTTATCAATATTCCATACAAGATATTCAAAAAACAAACAAACTATAAGTCAAATATTAAAATAAAATAAGGATGGAAGATAAAAATAGACTCCACAACAAGAAACCCAAAGTCCGTCATAACAATATCCATCTTCTTACTCCCCAATATCATCCACTCAACATAGTTCCCTTTCCCTTGAATAGATCCCTGACCATAAATTATGCACACACATCACATTACTCGTGTAGGGTGTGATTATAAACCCAGTAGGACACCACCAAATCATCCTTAACATACGGGAATAATTTATATAAAAGTGTATTCAATGAAAAGAAACTGATAAAATAAAAAACCACAAGCCAAGTCATCATGCAATAACCAGTCAATCACATGCCCCAACCCTACCTAATTTGGATATATTCTAGAGAATAATATTGTTTGAGTTATAAAAAATATTAAAATAATCCACAAGGATAATATATATCTCAAAAAATTCCATAACTTCATCGTGCATTGGGTTAGGAAAGAAGGACCCATGACTACTTGTAGTATTTTATAATTCCTCAAGTCCATCATTCCCTTCAATCAGTCATTCAATAACCTTCCATAATCATTACAAATAATGTTGCACATGCTCCCCATCTAAGAGATTAACTGATTAATGAATATTCCACATTTCACTTTGACACCAGATAGCATAATTATACTAATAAACATATATATACATACATAATACATATCAAGAAAACTTATAACCTATAAAATTCCCAAGAATAACATATCCAGAGAGGTCACACAGCAACACACACACATTAAATCATATCATTTCAAGAGATGTATCATGAGTCACACACCAAATACAAATTTTTTATTATTAAGACACTTTAAAGAGAAGTGGGAAACCACAGTTTAGAAAAAATTGATACTACTACATGATGAAAGAACTCACAAATTGATTAAACACAAGACTAGGATTATTATAATCAGACACTCTATATAATTCCCAGTGTAGAGTACTAATCTAGATATCTGGATCCTCGATGATAAGCTCTTCAAGATGGGTATCCATTATATCCATTGTGTGAATGAATTCCTCCAAGTTGATTTCACATTGATTGAAGCCTCGATTCAGGATTTGGTCTTGTTTGTTTAACCACACCTATTTCTCGTCCTTGGCATCAACTCGAAGCCTTCTTTTATATATTCTGTCAATCTCCAATTTTAAAGCGTTGACCCAAATATATTTTTCAACCATTTCTTCCTTGGAATGAAGGATGATTTTCAAGAACTCCCCTTATTCTTTTTCAACTATTCTTTCTTCCCCACTTTGTTCTCCACTTTCCCCATTCTGTATGGCTTTACTTTATTTGTTTCCACCCTTCTTAGCTGACCTAGTTTCCATCATCTCAGGTAAGTGGGAATAGAATTTCCGTCCCTTTGATTTTTTCCCATGACCACAATGCACTTTCCTGAGTCTCGATTTCCTTTATTCCCTTTCTTCCTTATAAGACTATAAAGACCTTTTCCTTGAATTCTTTCCAAACTATCCATTGAGAATTGGCCGTAACTGTCATCACTTGAATCGTCATCCTTTGGATCTAGTGTCGGTTCTTGGACATCCAGGCCATCAAAACGGTTACCCATCACCACAATTGGGACTTCTTTGAGGGGGATATTCCTGCATGAAGACTTCACCATTCCTATATCAACCTCAAAGGAAGTCTTATTATTTACACTCATAGACTTCAGCTAGACTAGAGGTTGTGAAGTAAGAGTGTTTGGGTCTAAGGGACCCAATACATTCACCCCATTCATCCTACCTTTTCCAGTATGTGATAATACAACTGACTCCTGCTGCAAATTTTTACGAGATATCTCAGCCTCCACACTGATGTCAACCCTAGTGAAAGCACAGTTAGAGGTCCCCTTGATGATTAAGGCCTTTCCCTTTTCCCCTGTAGGTGCACTTTCTAGTACAAGACCGAAGCAAATAGGCTATCCATGGGGTTGTTCCTCCTTAGCACCCAGTTCCTTCAATTGATTGAGGATACCTAGGTCCTATTTCAAATGACTAAACACCACATCCACCGAAGTATTTTCACTCAACCCACTAGCCTTGCGTGGGATAGAAGGCAATGGAGTGGTTGTCCCTTGGTTCTCCCCCATTACAGTTACAATTTCATCCCCTCTGAGTTGCAGAGCAACAAAGTATTCTCCCTTCTCCGATTGATTAAAAACTATAGCCTTGCAAATAGAGACCCTAACAACCTCCATAAGATGAGGAGTCTCCTTTTGGTAAAAGCCATGGAATCTATGACGGAATTTGGAATCCTCATGGCCTAAACGATGACAACCATAACAGAAGGGGATCCAATAATCATAACATACCGTCTGGTTCCAGTGGAGCTCTCCCTCGATCTCAATGGTGATGGATTCCAGAGGGAATTTAGATATATTAGATTTAACATAGATACAAGGTGCAATGGGAGGGAAATTGACACTGGTGCGAGAGTCAGAACATAGATATAGGCCTAAAAAATTACCTACCAATCAGAGGATCATCGGGTTCTGGAATAGAAAATGAAGTCCAGGTTGGGAAATCCAGAGTGTTGTGGTCAGAGGGTCACACCTTAGGTGAAAATCGAAGGTCCACTGGAGGATGGAGAACCTAAATCCTCCCATAGAGCACATAGAAAAGGCCCAAGTAGAAACTAGATCTTCTTCATTTGAGAAACAGACTTGGATGTGTCTTGCATCTAACAGGACAAGAACTACTTGATCTTGAAAATTCCAAGATTAAAAGATGAAGTAGTCAAACACATCAATAAAGGGGAAATTACTTCTGAATCAGGCTACCAAGGTGAGATCCAGTAAAGTTGAAGCTTCTGTGAACTCCAGAGGGAAATCGGAACCGAGATAACTCCATTCGAGAGGTATTGGACCTTAGGGATTATTTCAATCAGGGGGAACAGAAGGAGGGAGGACGGTTTCATGAAGTGAGCGAAATAGGGAAAACAAGAAGGGAGCAAGCGTGAAGAAGAAACTAAATATCCCCTCCTCGTCTGAAGCGGGTTGAGGAGGAGAGGCGGTGCCTCATCCGTGCCTTGCGCCATTAGTGAAGAGGGAAATATGAAAGCGGTTCAAGCATCATTAGTCACAAACAAAAACACTTGTACATAAGAATTTCAAATCAAGATAGGTTTCATTGGTCACACACACATGTGAAAGCATGTCATATCAAAGGGTTTTGTAAAATTTTCATAACATGGTAAAGAACAACCTACATTAAGAGTATTGAATACCTGTGTGAATTCCCACTACACATAGAAATTTCACTAACAAAATATCACTAGAACCAAACCAAAATCACCATATAAGGATTAATGATAAAATATCCAAGAAAAATAACATGAAAAACACTATGATCCATTTAGAATTACCCAATTAAATCCAATATAATGAGAAATTCTAGAAAAATACAAGAAAAATAAAGACAAAAATAGATTTCCACATTCTGTTTCATTGAATATAGAATGAACCAAATTAGATCATGTTAGAATCCCTAGAACCAACCAATATATTATAGATGTAGGTTCTTCACTAAATAGAATAGATAATATCTTGTAATAATAATAAAAATTGTAGAAAAATGATCCCTTACCTTGAAGTCCCTATGACTAGTTTCTCTAAATCCAATGGAATTTCTCTATAAAGGTAAATAATTTACCATAAACCATATTTGGAATCCCTGGGTTCTAGATCCCAAGATGTAAGAATAATAATGAGGGTTTTCAGGGTAGATTTAGGATAAAACAACAAAAATGTATTAATTAACTCTTTGAAAATGGTTTGGCCACATGGTTTACCAAACCATGCACTAAATGTGTGTGGATCACTACCTCTTCAAGGTACCCACATAGTTAGGTTTCATAGTTTGATAAACTATGCACCAATCATGATTTTGCTTTTATTCTGACTTACAAGATTACAAGGATAATTTAATAATTTTTATTTCAACCATGATCCATCCTCTACTCCTCTCCAATAGTATTCATAGTTACCTAGGAAAATTTTTATTATTTCCCTTAATCATGCACAAATCATGCTCCCACTTAAATTCTTATAATTCCTTCCAAAACCACCTAGAATCTACCTAAGAACTAACTAAATAAATCATAACCCCAAAAAACCAAAAGAACGGATGGAAATAGGGAATATTGTTCCTATAAAATATATTTCCGTTATTGATATAGGAACAACTTCATGCAGATATAGGGTTAAAAAATTTGATTGAGGTGAGAATTAATGGAAGAAAATGATGGATTATATGATATCTAGATTATGAGACAGAATGGTGTGGATGTAGGGAGTTAGGAAGTTAAAGGCGGGGAGGTGGGGACATGGGGATGTGGGGAGGTGGGGAGGAAATGACATGGAAATGGGAGAGGGAGATGTAAATATAGGAGATTACTGAGAGTTATTGGATTATAAGGTTTTTTATAAAAGATATATAATTTAGGAATGAAAATGGGGAAGGAGAGGGTGATACATGAACATCTTGGGAGGATGGAGTAACATGTGTATGAGGAGGGACATCATTTTATATAACTATTGGTGAATATTTTATAAAAATACATAAACCTATAAAATAATTTATTATTGTTGATAAATAAATTCATAAAATAAAAATTTTAAATTGAATGTACAATTTTATGATGATTATGGTAAACCAATAATCTGAAATCATTTTAATTGGTCGTTTTATATTAAAAATGAATATATATATATATATATATTTGTAACCTTCTCTACATAAAACATGAAAAAGTAACATAAATTGAACCACATAAAAACAATTCCCAATTCTAATAGAAAATATAATATAAGTTTAGGTATTTTGGAATATTGATTCCATACAATGATGTGGACATGAAATATAAAAGATATATGGGTGAAAAAATGTAATGGATTACTTCTATGGAAAATTACTATTTTTATTTTTTTCATTACCATGTACTTTACATCATGTGAGTCCTCAGTTTCAATTGATGTGATTAAATTTAAAAATAAAATGTACCTTAAGTATAATAATCTAGGATTTGGTGACTCTTATTTGAATGACTTGATGCATTTATGTCAAATTTAACCTCATAAAACCTTAATGTTAGTATAGAAAATGAAATTCACAATTTTGGAAACGAAATATTATTTTTTTAAATTAGTGAAAAATAATATTATTGTAACCCTTATCATAGACTGGGGTCATACCTTTTTAAGGTATGAGCATCATGACCATATCCACAACATGTTTGGGCTCTTGATGTTGTTAAATCCACATAGGTTGTGTAATGACCTCAAATTTCAAGGTATGTGGTGCTACATTACGAAATGTCATGGTTGATTTTTTTTTTAGAATTTGAGATGTGTTAGAGGTTTAAGGGGTCCATAGTTTGGATTTCAAGGTTCCAAGGAAGAAGGCTTGAACCTGCAGCTTAGGAGCCACCAGAAGCCTACCTTCTTGCTAACACAATACAACTGGCTAGCTAATGGTTATAAGAAAGGCTCTTCAGCCCTATGAGACTCAATATCTAGATAGTGGAGAGCCACCAGTCCTTTGGTAGTAAGGAAAAGTATCCTAGGATCTTCCTGAAGATACCAACTCATCTCTACCAGCTAGTTGATGGACCCTAGACAAATTTTTAATCTCAGGTGACCCCATCATTTCACCTAATATTCACTATTTGATATCTCCCTCACTTTTATCAACCTCAATTCATCTATAATGAATATATAGGCTCCTAATAATAGAATTTGTCTCTATTATCATTATCTCTTTACTGTTTGAAGATATGACAATCCATTAGCCTCCATACGATATGTCTAATCCAATATTGCCTAAAAATATTCATTTTACTTAGGGATGAATCATAAATATAGGATTTTATTTCTATATATATATATATATTCCAATATTATATAAAGGATAACGGTCGTATCATTGGAGGATAATAGATGAATCTGTTGAGGGTAATTCTCTCCCTTTTGATCATATCAAGATCCATTGGTGATGGTGGTTCTCATTGGGTAATTAAATTGTGCACTCACCCTAGTCATGTTATTATTATTGGATCTTAATATTGGAATACTCATTTTTATTATTTTGGGCTGATTTTATGAATTTTTAGTGCATGGGATAGATTTAGGTGGAAATTCATGGATTTATGAATCAATTCACTTAAGATAAGAATCCATTACCATTTAGGGCCTCTATATGAAAATATATGTTATGAAAGCATGTGGGTGTGTGAGTTTGTGTATTGTAATAGCCTTTATTAATATGTTTCTAATTTGGGTGTGGTATTTTGACCCATGAAACCTTTCTTGATATGGAATGATTTTTCCTTGATATGTTTTTTCTTGTATGTAGATGTGTCCATTACCTATGAAAACTCTAATTTAGATATAAAGATGATTAAGTTACTCTAGATGGATAGTTGGATCCATAAAGGGGAGCATGGATAAAATTATTAATAGTTTATAGATCTAGGTGACATAATGTTTAGGGTAAAAATAGGGTACATTAATCCAATGTGTGAATTACCATAACACATTTGAAGAGGTCTATATTTCAGAATTTTTGTAATTTTTACCAATGGGGAAAACTCATGTGCATGAGTAGAGTTATAATGAATTAGGTGTGTTGGTTGTTTGTACCATCATTTGAGAACCTGGTTTTTTCTGCGAAAGACTTTGGAATATTATTGATATTATTCCAGAGCAGCACCTTCAGATGGTGTGAAATTCCAAGCCCCATAGTGGCCGGAATTAAATTTTTAGTGCGTTCACACTGGACACGCCAAATAAATGGGATAACTCCTAAATGGAGATTTAGATAAAGAATCTGAGTGTACAGATGGTTTTGGAATTGGGTGTTTACCCTAGGAACGACATAAAACATGTCGGCGTGGGACGTTTGGACCCCTCGCTCGCTTTCAGAACATTAAACAGGTTAATTAATTAATTAATTAATTCGTTTAATGGTGAAACTCAAGTATCTTTTAAATGGTGGCTCATATTGGGAAATCGAGGGCATCGTTGAGTTCAGATCATGTCGTTTACCCTAGGAGGGGTATAAGTTTCGCAGGCGCGGGCCGTCTGTGAAAAATGTCCCCAGGAGCATTTTTGTAATTTGGAGGCCTCGGGCGTTCAGTTATATAAATTCTGAACGGGGTCTTGGATTAATATTCCGAGACCTCCGTTGTGCGCGATAGGTGGTGATTACCCTAGGGGGAGCTTAATCTTGACCGCGCCGGAGGTTTTCGACGTGGGTGTTTTCGCGGTCGGGTCTTTTAATTAAAGAGTTTATTTATTTAAACTCTCCCCTCCTCCCCTTCCTCCCCAATGAACCCCCAGGGGAAACCCACCTCCTCTCCTTCTCCATCCTCTCCTTCTCCTCTCCTCCCCAAGGTGGTGCATTACGGCGGTGGCGGATCGTGCGGGAAGCGTCGGGCGAAGCCCTGCGAGGTAGGCGTCGTTTTTGTTTCATTTTATTTCCCGCACCATGTTCGTCCTAATTTTTCATTATCAAATTGCTGTCTGATTTACGCACAAATCCCATGAATGCGTATTAGTTTTTATGCTCTTTCTGACGCATCCTTCGGATTTGAATTTCGAGTCCCGAGCTTCCAGCAGCAGTCCGGCGAAGTTTGCGAGAATTTCCGGTGGTTTTTGGGGCATCCGGCGAGGCAGCACAGTGGTCCGGTGAACCAGCGCGGCCGCGCGGCAGGCGGCCGGCTGAGGCAGAGCGGCAGGGTGCTGAGGGCTTCGGCGGTGGGGTGAGCGGGCTTCAGCGGAGGCCGGCGGAGCGCTGGGGCCGCGACGGTCGTCGGCTGCAGGCGCCAGCGGGGCGTGGAGGACGGAGGAGGACCGGCTTCGGCTGGTCGTCGCGGGATGAAGACCCGAGGTCTTCGTGACCCCGACCAGCAGAAAAGGGACCCGCGCTTCGCGGGTCCCGTGGGGAAACAGCCGAACCGGCCCGGCCCACCCTTTGGTCTGATAAAATTTGAATCGCCTCTAAAAGGCAGCTTGAGTGTCGGATTCGCACGCCATCAACGATGACGTGTTCCTTGGGTTAAGCCGAGTATTTTGAGATGGTCTCAAAAATTTTTAATTACCAAGACAAGGGGATCGGGGTGCGGCACGATGTTAAGTGTTTTGGTGTTTTTTTCCCAAGGGTTCTTGTCTTGGACGGCGCGGACGCGTCCGACGTCCGTTTTAGGAGCCGTCAGTGGCATTGGGACCCTGGAACCGAGGCAGAGTTTTCCAGCGTGGTTTCAGGCATTGAGGTCGAAGTTGAGGCGCGGGTCCCACAGCCCGTCTTTTGAGCTGCGAGAAACATTTAGCGACTTTCTCATCGGGCGTCCATTCGGGGCGTGCGAGCAGTCGATTTTGGGTGTTTTTCCGAGGGCATTGGATTGGCGCAGTCTGCCCGCTCTAATTCCGCATGATAGTGCGGGCCCCGCGAGGGCCGTTTCGGGAGATGACGGTGATTTTCGGCTTTATTACCGGGTGACCGTTTTGGACAAGTGAATAGTCCAACTTGTGTTCTTTTTCGAGAGGATCGCAATGGTGCGATCTGTTAGTTGTGTTTCGGGACCAGGATGCAGGTCCCACGTAGCACCGCTCGTGCGCGGTAAGCCAGAATGTACCCTTTTTCTCCAAATATCTATTCCACTCAAGTGAGTAGTGATTTTGACGTGTTTTTCCTAGAGCATTGCGATGACGCAGTTCGCCCGACCTTTTTCGTGGACATGGTGGGGGGTTCCACCCAACCTAGCTACGGTGAATAATACCTTTTTCACCGGGTGTCCATTTTGGGCGGTTGAGTAGGAAATCCCGTGTGTTTTTCCAAGGGTATCGTAGTGGTGTGATTTGTTTGTTCAGTTTCGGGATCTTGGGGTGGGCCCCACACGGGTTGGTCATAGTGAATAGTACATTTTTCACCGGTTGACCGTTTCGGGCTAGTAAGTAGTCTATCTCGCGTGTTTTTCCGTGGGGATTATAATGGTGTTATATGTTCAGGCGAGCGGAGCCTCATACACGATCTTATTAAATGTGGAAATATGAAAGGTGCCCAGGTGGCGGTTCTTCTACCATGTTTGTAGCGGACCCTTGGCGTGTGATCGCGTGCACTCCTGGGAGGGTGATGTTGGTTAAAGAGATGTGGTTAGTCGTGCCTTAGCCGTTGAGGTGGCAAGTTGGAGTTGTTACGGTTACTCCTTCATGTTGATGTTGGGGGTCGTGTGCATGTTAGCCTTTGAGCTGGAGATGTGGCATACTCTGGGAGTATGTGAGAACGCTGGGAGGTACTTGTGGATGGTTGTACCCGAGAACGTGTGTGCGCTTGGTTGGGGTTAACATGGGGACACACGTCATATGGGCCCCAGGTGCGTGTCGTGTTCTTCTTTGCGTACTTTTGACCTCTCACGACATAGAGGGTCCCACGGTTCTCAATTTTTGACCAGCGGGGTTGAAGTTTTCCCCTGTATCTGTTCTCGATGGTTTAGATCAGTAGGGTTGAGTAGTTTTCCCTGGTTTTGTTTTGGAGACGGGTGGTTGCATGATACCCACTCCGTGTTCGGTTGGCCAGTGTTGTACCCTTCAGTAGAGATGGCCATAGCAGTTCTGGGTTTACACTCCGGTAGAGACTGGGCAGTGGGTCGCTCATTGACTTCTTTAGGTTTACCCTCCAGTAGAGACTAGGTAGTGGGTTGCCCAATGACGTCTAGGGTTTACCCTCCAACAGAAACTGGGAGGTGGGTCACTTGACACTCTTAGGGTTTACCCACCAGCAGAGACTGGGCAGTGGGTCGCCCGACGACTCTCGAGGGTCTACCCTCCAGCAAGGCTGGGCAGTGGGTCGCCTGTCGACTTGTTCCGGGTTTACCCTCCAGAAGGGCTAGGCAGTGGGTCCCCCGTCGACTTATTCCAGGTCTACCCTCCAACAAGGCTAGGAAGTTGGTCACCTAATGATGTATTAGGGTTTACCCTCCAGCAGGGCTAGGCAGTGGGTCACCGGATATCTTATTAGGGTTTACCCTCCAGTAGGGTTGGGCAGTGGGTCACCCGATATCATATTATGAATTACCCTCCAGCAGGGCTGGGCAGTGGGAAACCCGTTGACATTCCAGACTCAGTCCTTTTGACTAGACTACTCTATGGCTTTCCTCTGTGATTACTGGAGTGGGACCCTTGGTTGTATGGGTCAATGATGGAACGACCATGACATTGAGAAGACCTTGCGACTGCGGGGCAGTGACGAGGTGTGGTTTGACTTAAATAGGAACTCTCAAGTATTAGGGGCACTTTCCCCACTAAGATGCATCCTTGTGACGTGTCCTAAAACCGTGAGGGTGAGTCAGTGCCACCCAAAGCGGATAGTGTCAAGGTGCGGTGATTTGAGCCTCTCGACTTGCAGTTCAGGGTAGAGGTGTGGGATGCTGGGCATCAATGGTGTTTACTTCTGGGACTGTTGGCTACTCATTTTCTTGGGCTGAGCTACGGGATGGAGATCCCCTTACGACCTTGTTCAGGCTTCTTTTTGAGCATATGGTTATGTATATACCTTGTTATAGTACCCACTTCTAGGGTTTGGTTACTCTCTTTCGAGGAGAGGTGAAGACACGTGGGGTATGACACGTGCTTTCCACGTCTAGCTTATCATGGTTGGATGAGTCTACTCTCCTGCTATAGGTAGCGAAGACTCGATGGGAAGTTCATATTCTCACCGTTTTCAGCTCCTTGTGTCTGGATGAGTCTACCTTCTTCCTCTTGTTGGGTTGAGCTGGACTCTCTATTGTACTCTTTATTGCACTCTCTGTTGTACTCCTTTTCTATTCCATGTTCGATCTACTGCTCACCCTTGGGTACCTTTTTTGTTGCTCCCTCGATCCTTCGGGGTATCCTATTGAGTATTTTTATACTCGCCCCTACTTGGGATTTTCCCGCCCTTGGCGTTCCCTTGCAGACAACGGATAGGTTGGTCGTGACTTCAATGGAGCTTAGGAGTTCAAGAGCTTGGACCGCGTGCGGTGGTCGTGGTCAGGTCCTAGGTGGGGGACCCTTCCAGCTGTTTGTTTTTGTTTACCTGTTTTCGGGTTGTGCCACTTTTCTAGTTGGGCGCGTGTTTTTTCCCTTTTCTTTTCAGTTTACTTCCATCACTTGCTTTGTACTGTTAGAGGTTGATGCACATTTGTGGTTTATTTATAGCAGTTGGTACTTTTCTTTTCTTTTTACTCTGCACTTTTTCATCGAGTGTGCTACATGTGTGTATACAGGTACTTAGGCAAAGGCCTCCCTGATTTGTTGTGCCTTCGGCGCTAGTCGCCAGCCCCTGGCCTATGGAGTCGGGCTTGGGGTAGTTGCGGATCGAGCCCGGGTTGGGTCGGGTTGTGACAAAGTGGTATTAAAGGTGGTTCGTTCCTTGGGATGTTGTTCGAACACCCCTAAAATAAAAGGAATTGGTTGGGATATAGGGAAATAGTGTTAATGTGTCTCGAGAGCGGATCTCAGGCCCGGGAGTCCTGTGATGGTGCGGTGACCGACGTATCCATTCACCAGGTCCTTGATAACCCACTTGTCGACTCAGCATGCTGAGACACTTGTTTCAAGGAATTTTTTTTTGTGAATCACATAAGGCTGAGTCTTGAATGTCCTTCTTGAGTCATCTCCCCATAGTTTTTGTTATTGTTATATACATAAATGCTCATCTGATAGCATCACTCCTTGATAACATTCAGGATGTCTCTGCGAAGACAACCATCCAGGATACCAGCTTTGGTTCGTGACGACGACCCTATGAGCTACGAGGCCACAGTCCATGACCCATCATGCAAGCCCTTTTCTCCGGGTGGGCTGGTAGTAGTTCCCCCACCTGTTGAGCAGCAGACAGCTTCAGCAGAGTAGGCTGAGTTTGAGCGCAGGTTGAGCGCACTCCGTGAGTTCCAACGGCAGAGACTGCTGAGGTTCAGTAGTGAGCCAGACCCTCAGGCAGCAAAGGTTTGGTTTGAGACAGTGGTACGCCTTTTTAAGCTTGTGCAGATGCGGATAGATTAGATAGTGGCTTTGGCAGCCGACCTTTTCCGAGGAGCAGCTTGGCGTTGGTGGAGTCTGGTGACTCAGTTTCTTGACAAGTCATCGCTTTCGTGGGGAGACATTCTCTTGTCATTCTGTGAGGATTTTTTCCCCTCCTACTTACGCTCCGTTTGGATTCAGAAGCTCCTATAGTTTCAGTAGGGAGGGATGACAGTGGCTGAGTATGCGGCTAGTTTTGCAGACCGTGCACGCTTTTACCTGGACTTGGTCCATGATGGAAACTTCCGAGCGTGGAAGTTTGAGGAGGGTCTCCGCTGAGAGATTCGTGCTATCATAGTACCCCTGGGCATTTCCACATATTTCAGGGTGCTAGAGCAGGCAATGGTGACAGAGAGCTTCCTATCATGTTCTAGAGTTTGTGGTGGCAGCAGGCACGTTGGAACCGAGACGTCTGCCGCAGCTAGCGGGCGTCGGAATGCAGAACCTCGACACAGGTGGCTTTCTGAAAACTAGACTCAGGTGTGTGGTCATACAACACAGTGGTGATAGAGGGAACTAGTGCAGCCAGAGAGGGTTGGTGCTATGCTTGCGATGGGTGAGGTCACCTAGCACGGGACTACCCAACCAAGCATGCGGAGAGCTTCGGGCAGGCTGTAGGTACACCACCACAACAGAGGCAGCGCCATGATCAGATTAGCGCCCATAGAGGTGGTGCTAGTAGAGGAGTGGGAGGATCTGGTAGTGGGGAATGGATTTATGTGGTCTTCTAATCACCACTAGGCGGTCCACGACAAGCTCTAGGATCTGACAGTTGGGACCATGAACAACCGTGAGCTTTGGATGTCTACGATCCTGCAGATCATGAGGTGATAAGAGGTACGCTCTACATCTCTTCTACTTATTGCAGTAGAATTTTTAGACTCTGTGTGTGGAATGATTTCATCCCTACTCCTTGCTTGAGCTGTTAGCAGGGTGGCGTGGGGCATTGGTGTAACCCTGTGTTGATATGATAAAAGGCATATGACCTTTTTCTTTAGTCGATGGTGTTTACTCCTTCGCTCTCCGAGCATGTAAGAGAGTCTTGGTTGTGAGACATCGACAGTGAAACCTTGTGTGTCCAGATATCCTTGAGTGTTTCACCATATGGATGTTCTAAAAGAGGGAATCATTGTGCCTTATTCCTAGTGCGGGCGGTGATTCCAGTCACAACGTGCGACCTAGAGGTTTGGATGGGGACGTGATCTACCCCCGAGGTCCTTCAGACCGTTTGAGACCATGCGAAGGGATGGAGAGGTTCCCTATCGCCTTTCCCTAACCCCCCCCCCCTCAAAGGCTGGTTTGGGTGTATAGCGTCTCCCACGTGACTCACCTGAGGATATGTGTGCATGCTCCTATGCATGTCATCGGCGAGGGAAGACCTCACGTGAACGAATCAAATCCTTTGGTCTGTGTGCGGTGGCACAGAACTATGCAAGAGTTCTTCTAGGTATGGAAGAGCTAGGTGCGGGCTGGGTACCCTGAGTTGTTCCCTGGTTTTACTTTTCAGGGAAGAAAATCTTGAAGGATGGAATGATGTAATAACCCAGTTTTTTCTATGAATGACTTTGTAATATTCTTGATATTGTTCCAGAGCATAGCCTTCAGACGGTGTGCAATTCTGAGCCCCAAAGTGGCCTGAATTAAATTTTCAGTGCATTCACACTGGACACGCCAAATAAATGGGATAACTCCTAAATGGATATTCAGATCAGGAATCTGAGTGCATGGATGGTTCCATAATTGGGTGCTTACCCTAGTAAAGACATAAAACATGTCGACGCGGGACCTTTGGACCCCTCGCTCGCTTTTGGAATGTTAGACAGATAAATTAATTAATTAATTAATTCGTTTAATGATGAAACTCAATTATCTCTTAAACGGTGGCTCATATTAGGAAACTGAGGGAACCGTTGAGTTCAGAGCATTCCGTTTACCCTAGGAGGGTATAAGTTTCGCGGGCGCGTGTCGTCTGTGAAAAATGGCCCCATGGGCGTTTTCATAATTTGGTGGCCTCGGGCATTCAGTTTTATAAATTTTGAACGGGGTTTCGTATTAAAATTCTGAGACCTCCATTGTGATCAGGAGGTGGTGTTTACCCCTAAGGGGATCTTAATCTTGACCATGCCAGAGATTTTGGACGCAGGTGTTTTCAGGGTCAGGTCTTTTAATTAAAGAGTTTATTTATTTAAACTATCCCCTCCTCCCCTTCCTCCCCATTGAACCCCCCTGGCGAAAACCACCTCTTCTCCTCCTCCATCCTCTCCTTCTCCTCTCCTCCCAAAGGTGGTGCGTTGCAGTGGTGGTGGATCGTGTGGGAAGCATCGGGCGAAGCCCTGCCAGGTAGGCGTCGTTTTTGTATCATTTTATTTCCCGCACCATGTTCATCCTAATTTTGCATTATCGAATTTCTGCTTGATTTTTGTGAAAATTCCATGAACGCATAGTAGTTTTTATGCTCTTTCCAACGCGTCCTTCAGATTTGAATTCCATGTCCCGAGCTGCCCGCAGCGGTCCGGCGAAGTTTGTGGGAATTTCCGGTGTTTTTTGGGGCGTCTGGTGAGGTAGTGCGGCGGTCCGGCGAACCAGCGCGGTGGAGCGGCAGGCGGCCGGCTGAGGCGGAGCAGCCGGGTGCTGAGGGCTTCGGCGGTGGGGCGAGCGGGCTTCAACAGAGGTCGGCGGAGCGCTGGGGGCGCGACTGTCATCGGCTACAGGCGCCAGCGGGGTGCGGAGCACGGAGGAGGACCAGCTTAATCCGGTCATCGCGGGACGAAGACCTGGGGTCTTTGTGACCCCGGCCAGCAGACAAGGGACCCGCACTTCACGGGTCCCATGGGGAAACAGCCGAACCGGCCCCGCCCACCCTTCGGTCCGATAAAATTTGAATCACCTCTAAAAGGCAGCTTGAGTGTCGGATTCGCGCGCCATCAGCGGCGACACGTTCCTTGGGTTAAGACGAGTATTTTGAGATGGTCTCAAGAATTTTTAATTCCCGAGACAAGGGGCTCAGGGCGTGGCACGAGGTTAAGTGGTTTGGCATTTTTTTCCTAAGGGTTCTTGTCTTGGACGGCACAGACGCGTCCGATGTCCGTTTTAAGCGTCGTTAGTGGCATTGGGACCCTGGCACCGAGGCGGTGTTTTTCAGGGAGGTTTCAGGCATTGAGGCCAAAGTTTAGGTGCGGGCCACATGCCATGTCTTTTGAGCTGTGAGCAGCATTTAGTGACTTTCTCGTCGGGCATCCAATCGGGGCATGCGAGCAGTCGATTTTGGGTGTTTTTCCGAGGTCATTGCATTGGCATAGTCTGCCCGCTCTAATTCCGCTTGATAGTGCAGGCCCCGCGAGGTCCATTTCGGGAGTTGACTGTGATTTTCGGCTTTATCACTGGGTGACCATTTTGGACAAGTGAATAGTATAACTTGTGTACTTTTTTAAGAGGATCACAATGGTGTGATTCGTTAGTTGTGTTTCGGGACCGGGATGCAGGTCCCACGTAGCACTGCTCGTGCACGGTAAGCTAGAATTTACCCTTTTTCTACAGATATCTGTTCCACTCAAGTGAGTAGTGCTTTTGACGTGTTTTTCTGAGAGCATTGTGATAACGCAGTTCACCCGACCTTTTTCGTGGACGTTGTGGGGGTTCCACCCGACCTGGCTACGATGAATAGTAACTTTTTCACCGGGCGTCCATTTTGGGCGGTTGAGTAGGCAATCCCGTGTGTTTTTCCGAGGGGATCACAGTGGTGTGATCCGTTTGTTTAGTTTCAGGATCTAGGGGTGGGCCCCACACAGGTTGGTTATAGTGAATAGTACCTTTTTCACCGGTTGACCGTTTCGGGCGAGTAAGTAGTCTATATCACGTGTTTTTCTGTGGGGATTACAACGGTGTAATCTATTCAGGTGAAAGTAGCATTATACACGATCTTATTAAATGTGGAAATATGAAAGGTGACCCACTGGCGGTTCTTCTACCGTGTTTGTAGCGGACTCTTGGCATGTGATCACATGCACTCCTGGGAGAGCGATGTTGGTTAAAGTGATTTGGTTGGCCATGCCTTAGCCATTGAGGTGGAAAGTTGGAGTTGTTACGTTTACGCCATCGCGTTGACGTTGGGGGTCGTGTGCATGTTAGCCTTTGGGCTGGAGATGTGGCATACTCTGGGAATATGCAAGAACGCTGGGAGGTATGTGTGGATGGTTGTACCTGAAAACGTTTGTGCACTTGGTTGGGGTTAACTTGGGGCCACATGTCGTGTGGGCCCCAGGTGCATGTCGTGTTCTGCTTTGCGTACTTTTGACCTCTCATGATGTAGAGGGTCCCTTGGTTCTCGATTGTTGACCAACAGGGTTGAGTTTTTCCCCTGGATCTGTGCTCGATGGTTTAGATCAGCAGAGTTGAGTAGTTTACCCTGGTTTTGTTCTGGAGATGGGTGGTTGCATGATACCCACTCCGTGTTCGGTTGGCCAGTGTTGTACCCTCCAGTAGAGATGGCCAGAGAAGTTCTGGGTAACCCTCCGGTAGAGACTGGGAAGTGGGTCGCTCATCGTCTTCTTCTGGTTTACCATCTAGTAGAGACTGGGCAGTGGGTTGCCCATTGACTTCTAGGGTTTACCCTCCAGTAGAGACTGGGCAGTGGGTCACCCGACGCTCTTAGGGTTTACCCTCTAGAAGAGACTAGTCAGTGGGTCTCCCGAAAACTCTCGAGGGTCTACCCTCCAGCAGGGCTGGACAGTGGGTCGCGCGTCATCTTGATTCAGGTCTACCCACCAGCAGGGCTGGGCAGTGGGTCGCCTGTCGACTTGTTCCGGGTTTACCCTCCAGCAGGGCTGGGTAGTGGGTCACCCGTCGACTTATTAGAGGTCCACCCTCCAACAGGGTTGGGTAGTGGGTCACCTGATGAGGTGTTAGGGTTTACCCTCCAGCAGGGCTGGGTAGTGGGTCACCCGATATCATATTATAAATTACCCTCCAGCAGGGCTGGGAAGTGGGACACCCATTGACATGCAGACTCATTCCTTTCGACTAGAGTAGTCTGTGGTTTCCTCCGTGATTACCGGAGCGGGACCCTTGGTTGTACGGGTCAGTGATGGAACGACCTTGACTTTGAGGAGACCTCTCGACTACGGGACAGTGACGAGGTGTGGTTTTACTTAACCCAAAACTCTCAAGTACGAGGGGCACTTTCCCCACCGAGACACATCCTTGTGACGCGACCTAAAACCGTGAGGGCGAGTCAGTGCCGCCCAAAGCAGATAATGTCAAGGTGTGGTGATTAGAGCCTCATGACTTGCAGTTCAGGGTAGACGTGTGGGATGTTGGGCATCGATGGTGTTTACTTCTGGGACTGTTGGCTACTCATTTTCTTGGGCTGATCTACGGGATGTAGATCCCCTTACAACCTTGTTCGGGCTTCTTTTTGAGCATATGGTTATGTATATACCTTGTTCTAGTACCCACATCTTGGGTTTGGTTACTCTCCTTCCAGGAGAGGCGAAGACATGTGGGGTATGCCATGTTCTTTCTGCGTCTAGCTTCTCATGGTTGGATGAGTCTACTCTCCTACTATAGGTAGCGAAGACTCGATGAGAAGTTCATCTTCTCACCGCTTCCATCTCCTTGTGTCTGGATGAGTCTACCTTCTTCCTATTTTTGGGTTGAGCTGGACTCTCTACTGTACTCTTTACTGCACTCTCTGTTGTACTCCTTTTCTATTCCCTGTTCGATCTATTGCTCACCCTTCGGTACCTCCTTTGTTGCTCCCTCGAGCCTTCGGGGTATCCTACTGAGTATTTTTATACTCACCCCTGCTTGGGCTTTTCCCGCACTTGGTGTTCCCTTTCCGATGAAGGACATGTTGGTAGTGACTTCATTGGAGCATAGGAGTTCAGGAGCTTGGACCGCGTGTAGTGGTCATGGTCAGGTCCCAGGTGGGGGACCCTTCTAGCTGTTTGTTTTTGTTTAACTGTTACTGGGTTGTGGCACTTTTCTAGTTGGGTGCGTGTTTTGCCCCCTTTATTTTCAGTTTACTTCCAGAACTTGCTTTGTACTGTTAGAGGTCAAGGCACATTTTTGGTTTATTTATAGAAGATGGTACTTTGCTTTTCTTTTTACTCTGCACTTTTTCATCGAGTGTGCTACGTGTGTGTGTACAGGTACTTAGGAAAAGGCCTCCCCGAGTTGTTGTGCCTTCAGCGCTGGTCGCCAGCCCCTGGCCTATAGAGGCGGGCTTGGGGTAGTTATGGCTCGAGCTTGGGTAGGGTCGGGTTGTGACACATCACATGAAAGAGAATAACTCTGATGAGGTGATTGGTTTCAAAAACTAGATAACTAATCCTAAAAGGTAGATCCTAATTTTCCCTTAAAAGGGGTGTGGAATTGTTCCTTAAAGGTGGAATGTAGATATTAGACAATTGGATGAATCTATTGGGAAAACCTATGAAACATATTCATGACCTAGTAAATAAATAACTACTTATTAAATTTTATATAGAATGGTGTTGAAGCTGATAGAGTCTAAGATCATGACAGCTTTGTTAGTTCATGAGGACTCGACACATGATTGTTTATTTATGAATTTTCAATATTAAAATGTAATGAACATTTATATATTTTTTTAATTATGATATGAACACATTGGTTGTCTCCTACTTGGTTTATACTCACACACTTCATGGGAATCTTTGGGTACATGCATACTCCATGACCTTTATATCAAATGAGGGAAGTGTCCCTACTTAGTGAAGTTGTACTAGAGGGGAAGGTTGGTCAAGGTGATGTTAGTATAGACTTCAGAATCCTTTATAGAGATTAAAACTTATTTATTTTTTACCTTTTTATTTTATATATATATTCTTCATGTGAGGATCCTCAAATAATTATATATGGTGTTATATTCCACATTGGTATAGCATGGGTTGATCGTATGATTGTTAATTCTTATCTATTTCTTTGTTCCGCAGTTACTTTGAATATATTTTTTACTATTGTATAAATTGATTGTTACACATTACTAATAGAATATTATCCCCATTGTGCCTCAAAGGTCCTCACTATTAGTCAAAATCCTCTTGTCTATGGGCATAAGTGGATGAGTTTGTATGGAACATTGATCTAGATCCAATGATTCAAGTAAGGGAGTTACTGGTTGGTATATGTTATTGTATGGAAACCCTAATAAATAATGAATTTGTATCCATAGATAGATGATGGAGGTATGATGTAAGAAATTTTGTAGAAAGAAATATGGTTCAAAAACAGGATTGAGGAATGAGTATTTGGAATAAGATGGTGAATTATCAAAAATCGGGATGGGAGATGGAATAGTGTGAATGTAGGGAGGAAGGGGGGTAGGAATATGTAGGCGATGAGAAGAGGACATGGGGAATAAGGGAGGAAAGGTAATGGGGTTGGTATATGGATATATCAATACAGGGGGTTGTGGAGATTTTTGGGAATGGAATTTGTTGTCTTCAACAGAAATAATTGAGGTGTGAAATGGAGGAAGGAAAGGTTGATACATACAGATTGAGGTAGGATAGTTTGACATGTGTATGAGGAGGTATATATCTTTATATAACTATTTACATATATTTTTCTTGTAAAATAATGTGTATTTAGAAAATATTAATCTTTTAGGATTAAATAAATAGAAAATTATAAACAATTGAAACCAATAAAATTTTCATTTAATAAATTTTAGGTAAAAAAATTAAAAAAATTGCATTCCATAAAATAAGGTTGAAATATATATATATAAATGTACACACATTAATTTTAATTGAAATATAGATTGGTCAAATTGAGTCAAATCATTTCGGAAAAAATCATGAGTCAATGTCAAACTGTTATAGAAAACAAATTGAATTTCCTAATTATAAAGGAAAGAGATTAACCATTTTTTAATAAAATAATAATAAAATGTTTAATCAAAAAAATATTAAATGGAATATAAAAATATATTAAAAAACAGGTAAAAATATATAAGTCTCACAAAATCACATAAAAAGATGTATTCATGAGAATTTAGATTTAAACAACCATAAAACTAAAAATAATTAAAAATAATAATTATTTTTTTTGTGGCCACATAAAATTTATATTAAAATTTATTTTTACATTAAATAATTGTATATATATATGTGTTTTTATGTATACATTTAAACACCAAATTAGTAATGTTTAATTTAAATTAAGAAACAAAAAAAATACATTACTTAAAGAAAAGAATAACCAAATAGTTTCTTGATTAGTTCAAAAAATTATAGAGTGTCCATATCATCGTATTCAACCATCAAAATAGGTCCACCTTTACCTCACGGTATAGACACCAACCTACATCTGGGTATATTCATGAATGAAAGCAATTAACATGTAATATATTCAGAATTGTAAATAATATCAACAACAGATATAGTGTAATTTTATAGTGAAACTAAAAATCAAATAGAATATGACATGTACATTTGAACATGGATATGACACTGAAAAGGTTGAACGGAATTTTCAAACATACATTAAATGCTACAAAACTTTTCAATCTCTCACACCCATCATTAATTTATTTAGAAGAAATGTGAATTTAAATATTTGGGTTAATTTAGTGTTAGTTAGGTATCCTTAAGTGTAATAGGGTAAAACATCCTTTTTAAAATTAGAATTATTTATCTTATCCTTTCACCAATGATAATAATATCTATAATGAAGAAATAAGAAAATAATGTTATTTTATAATTATTTTTCATATTTTGAAGAAAAAAATGTAATTAAAAAATAGTTGTTCCTTGTATAATTTTTTTAAGGATAGAACTCATGTAATACTTATTAACTTCTTTAACTCATATAGGTTTTATCCTTGAGTTCATCCAAAAAGTCCAACATGTATATTTAATTAATAAGATGACATAGGATAAATTGGATTTTTTTTCTCAAAAATTAGATAATACTTCTTATGAACTCATCTCTCAAGGATGTGAACCTTAACGAATTAAAACTAACATTGTATGATAAATTCTAAATCCCTAGAGAGTGACTATTATTTTCAAATCTAGTATCAACACTTATTAGATGCCCAACTTTATACTCTTGTATTGAAGAAGGAATATGTGTGGAAAATAAAATTTAAAAACAAAAAAGAGAAACCAATATAGGAAAATAAGGTTGTATTGTAAAAAAAATATTTTTGATACTATTTTATTAACATGATTTAAATAGTAAGAAATGTTGTACAAAATTTTGGGTTCCATAGAAAGGAAACATCCCATTTCCACCCTCTTATTGAGGGTAATAGTGGCATGTCTTTGTATGTGATCCTCATCCTTCATTGACATGATGAAATGATCAATAAGAAATATGTCATCAAAATCACTTACAAGGTAAAAAATATGTTAATAATGGATTAAAAAATTTATCATGATCTCAATATATGATGTGAAATGAACATGGAATTTTCCTATAAGGAAGTTTTATGCAAATAAAGAACTAAGGGAGTGGAATTCAAGTACCTTGAAATTGAAACCATGTAGAAAATATTTTTATAAAATAAAATATATAAAAATATTATTTTAAAATTTATATAGTTATGTAATAATAGAAGGGGGTGAATAAATAATGAACGGTGAGTAAAAAATTGTATTTATAACTGATTAAATTTGATTCACATCCCAATTACATGAAACCATTTTTGAGAATTCCTCTACAATGTCCTTCTGATAAATAATCACAATCAGTTGTTTCAAAATAACCTTGAAGAAATTAATAATATATGGAGCTATATGTTTTAATATTCCATAACACGGTAGAAAAAAATTTCACCCAAATCCCTACTACTATTTAAAACCAACTTATTCCATGTTCACTCAAATAAACATTCATACAGTGAAATATAATGTAAGAAAGTAAACAACACTTTGTTTTTCCATGGTTCAGACTAAAAGGTCTATGTCTGCAATATAATCATTACACAAGTTAATTTATCTAGAGAGAAAACATTACAACTTTAAGAACATAAGGAGTCGATTGGTTTACTATAGTACAAGTAATCACATTCAATTCTGAACAAACATCACAGGGGCCCCACCGTCCATATATAGGGATTAATTACTTTTAGTCATCTAGTTTCACTGACCTCTAAAAAGTGTGTTAGTCCTTCTATTTTATTATTCCCAACACTAATCTCTTGTAACAATATTCAATGTGACTTCCACCTATGTTAAACAATAAAACACATCATAGTATAACTAAACATCTATATCTTCTTGAAGTACAAACTGAAACTTCTTGAACAAGGGTTCCTTGTACTAATCACATTGGAAGAGTCCCATTCTAAAACAGATTATTCTAGAAAATTCCTTCTAGAATGATGAAAAAAACACAACTTATTCTACAGATCTAAAAAATGAATAACTTTTGAACAACTTATTCCAGAAAATTTGTTTCATTAACTAATATAGGTTTCAAAAATTCCATGAAATCACCCACTTTAAGTATTTTTTAGAGAATAAACTACAATTACACATTCAAATTTCAAAAAACAACCTTCTATTTCTGATATTTTTAATTATTCTCCACCTCCTTCAGTTCACCCAATCCCAAATGAGGCTTTATCTAACCTCGGTATTTCTGAACCCAAAATCTTGTTAAACATATCTGCAAGATATTATTTCCTAGATACCTTTAGTAACTCCAAATCACAATTTTCTAGTCTATTATGCATGTAATTTTACTTTATATCAATATGTGCAGTTCATAAATAAATCACTATATTCTTATCCAAATGATTTAAACTCTTATTATCATATAATAATAACCCTTTCTCCTGGATACAACTAATTTCCTAAAAAACTCCTCAATAAAACAATAACCTCTATGGATTCTTTAACATCCTTATATTATACTTTAATTATAGAAAATGACCAATATTACTGCATGATAAATATCTAAGCATGTACACACCATAGTATACATAAATCTTCTTAATGATGAGGAATGTATAACTTTAGTTGTGTACTTATATTCTTATTCTATGACTAGTGCCTACTCCTTTGAATGATTAAAGTTACTAGCTATAGGAGTTGAAACTATCTTATATACAATATTTTTGAATCACCCAATCATCTTCCATATGTAATAATTTTATGATAAAACCAAGATTATATTTTTCCTATCATATTCAACAATCACACCCAAAATCATATCCACTTCACTGATATTTTTCATCTCATACTTTCCTGATATATCTTTCTTTATCTTACAAATTATCTGAATATACAGACCTACCCCTATCATACCATCCAAAAATAAAAGAAATATAATGAATTCATTTCCACTGAACTTATTCTAAAAATAACTATGATCATAAGTACATTAAATTAAACATTTATCTTCCATGAAGGAATCAATATTCTGGTTCTAAAACCTTCATTATTGTTTCAAACCATAATAAATCCTTAGTTTATAAAAAATAAAATGATTCTGATTTTCCATGAAATAAAATGTTGAATCATATAAATTTCTTCCTATAAATCCCCATGAAGAAAATATATCATCACATCCATTTTCTTAGGGAATAAATTTCCTAAAGAAACAAAAATTAAAATAGTTCATATGGTTGTGTGTTTTACAACCAGAGAGAATATCTCAGAGAATTCAATACCTTCATTTTTCTAAAATCTATTCACAAACAGTCTATATTTATATATCTTCCTTCCATCATCCTATTCCTTCAGCTGAAATACCCACTTATTATTATGTTGTTTCTTCCCAAGTTGTAGTTCCATTCCCTTCCATGTGTTATTCACTCATAGTGAATCCAATTCCTACTTCATTTAAAGCTCATAAATTTTGGAATTGCCACTTCTTATTCAAGACTCTATGGTTCTATTGCATCTACAAGATATAAGAAAGTTATATTAGCTTCATAACTATACATCAGTCATCTAAACCTTGAATATCACCATAAATTATCTTCATATTCATATTCCATTGGAAATATAACTTCTAAAACATAACCTTTTCAAACTATTTACTAATATTCCTTGGTTATTAAACATTCAGATATACCATCCCCTAGAAAAAAACTGAACCTTCTACACTACCCTCTTAACATTATTCTGGAATGTGAGTCATTCAGTTTGATTCTGAGACATTTAGACATTTCATAACATGTGATCCTCCATTACCACTGTTCAGATAAACATTAATTGATATTGATACTATATTCTCAACATCCTTATAATTCATGTTCTGATCTTTTTAAAAGACATTCTAATTGAAAAAAATAATCATACTTCTGAAAACTCTATTATTTTCATCATCTTAATGTCAAAAACCAAAAAAAATTCACCTCCATAACCTATAAAGATTCATTACCAATAATTATCTTCAATCTTATTACTTTCTTTTTCATCCACTTGAAAGTATAGAAAATACTGAATGACTCTAGGATGGGAGAATTACATAACATTTCTATGAAAAAATTCTTCCACTAACTTATATTCAACTAGTTTTTAAGGAATTCTATTTATTAAGTATGTCGTTGCACCCACTACTTCTACCAAAAACTCATTTTTCCTTCCAGAGTGTAACAGAATACCGCTTTTCTTCTCTATCAATGTCTGATTTATTCTCTGGGATACAACATTTTTATTAGGTGTTCCTATAACATTATTCTCATAATAGATTCCTATTTTCATTCATTAATTATGAAAACTCTTTTTGTTAAACTCGCCACCATCATCTAATCTCAGATATTTCACCTTTCTTCTAATTTCTATTCCCATTGTATCCTTCCATTGAAAATAGATTCCAAACACTTTACATTTATGGTTTTAAAAGTATTTCCATGATTTTATTGTGAAATCATCAATGAAGGTAATAATATACATACCTATTTCATAAGAATGAAATGGGGTAGGTACCCAAAAAATTATATAAACTAATTCCATCCTTTTGAATTTAGGTTTTCTTCTAGAAATATTGAAAGAAAACTTTTTTTATTCCGGGGTTTACAACTCTCACTTCTTCCAAAGTCTAAATGATCTTACTTTTATTTCATATATCTGCTAGAATCTTCATACCTTTCTCACTGAGGTTCCCAAACCGATTATTCAAAAATTATGAACTGCCAAAATATTTCATTTAAGTGATTGTATCTACCATTTTCATTATAGTTAGTTATTGGGACCCATCTTTTATATCTATGGATATTAAAAGATAACCTCGAGTAATATTCCATACTCTTTCCAAAAATATCATCTAAAACCTACTTTATCCAGATGAACCACTAAAATTAGGTTCTTTAAAAGTCCTAAAACATGTTTCATTGTCTTCAATATAATAAAACTCTTATTCCTCAATTGAATTTTTATTTCTCCCTTTCCCTAATAGTAAGATCTTCACCATTATAAAGATTCACTCTACTAAATATCCTGATACATAATTTTATATGCACCCTTTTCAACTATGGAATGAAATCATGCACTAAAATCTATGATCCATGATTCCATTTTTGTAGAAACATTGTCAAATTTATTTACACTACTTTATGATTCAACACTAAGATCCCTTAACGAAAACCTTCTGGAATTTTTCTTTTTAACATGATAATCTTTTTTAGGTGACCTCTCCTTCCACAATCCCAATTCTAGAATCCTTCCCTCTTCTCTTATCCTTTGATTCCTTATATGAATAATTTCTATTATATTGATGAGGTGATAATACACTTCATTATATATTCAATACATCACCATAATATGCTCCAATATCTTTCCATCAGATATCCTTATTGAGGATCTAGTTATGAAAATCAGTTAACACAAAGTCATTATTTACACTAGATCTACTTATATCTGTAACCATGTCTTCCCAAGACTCATGTAAAGATGATAATAACTATAATACCCATATATAATCTAGGAATGTAACCTTCACAAAAATCAATTGGATATGGATTATGATGAAATCATTTATAAAATCTGATGCAGACCTTCCTTTGAATAACCTCATACTAAATAACCTCTACATAAAGATCACTTTAATAAATGTTTTAAGATTATCATATATATATTCAAGGTTTCCCATCAACTTATCTATATTTTTCTTCTCTTAAATGCTAAAACCCACATTATGGACTAAATACGTTCATATCAAACCCAGTTCCTTCTGATCTATGATTCCTAATTTACCTTTTTCCATTTATTTCCATTTGAAACCCTTCAATGGAAGATCTAGATCATTATAAATGATACTATATTATATCATCCTCTTATGAAAACTAATATCTGATCCATAAAACTTATTAATCCAGATTTTTACTTCTTCAAATGCAATCCTTCTAAAAACTACAACTCCAACTAAAATTCAAAAACACATCTAACTATGATTATTTTTCAATAATATATAGGTGAACTATCAAGACTTCTATGAACCAATCCTCAAAAACCAATTATTGAGAATTCCTCCATCCTATACTTCTAATAAAAAATCATAATATTTTGTTTCATAATCAACTGGTGAAAGTAGATTTCAGATGCAACTCTCAAAATTAATTTTCCATAACTTGATAGAAACGGTGTTCACCCCAATCACCACCACAAGTCAAAAAAATTCATCCACATTCACTCAAAAAAAATTTATAAAATGAAATTAAATATTTTAATGTAAATAACACTTTAGTTTTATATGGTTAGAATATATATTATAACATCCATATGAGATAGATTACAGTATCTCATTTCCCCAGAAAGAAAGCTTAAAAACATTATCAAATTATGGAGTCACTTATATTACTATATTAAAAGTGATCACATTAAGTTATGGCCACACATAATAGGTCCCCTTCCCTCCATATACATAGAGTAACATCAAGTAATCCAGTTGATGTGACCTCTAAAATTTATGAGATTCCGTCTATTTCACTTGTCTCACCATCGATCTCCTATAGAAATCTTCAATGTAACCAACACCTCCATTAAATTTATAAACACAACACATTAAAATTGGAAATCCACATCATTTGGAAGTATTATATAAAACATCAGGAATAATACCACCTTTAACTAATCACATTTAATGAATACACTTCCAACCCACCTCCTTCTAGAAAACACCTTCCAAAATGTTAAAGGAAAACACAACAACTACCACCACTTCAACAAACTGAAAAGCATTCATAAAAACTCTTTTTGATAAACTATTTTCATTAAATAGAAGTATCATCCACACAATCCAAGAAATAATATGATCATTGTTGTTATGTTAAATTGTTGAATAATTTCATGATTAAGTTTACCATATTTAGGATATTATAAAAACAAGGGACTATCAGTTTAGAATATGACTAGAAGTATATAAGGGTATTTTCACCTGAATACTCTTAAAATAGTTCATTGAAGATAATATCAAAATATGTCAGGGATTATATTGATCTTAATTCATTATAATTATATAATAACATTAAAAATACTACCATCAATTAGTTCATAAATAGAAATCAAGAGAGCATCTATTATGATCATTAAATAATATTAAAATACAAATTCTTTAAAGATCAATAACTAAATAATAAAAATATCAATAACAATTCATTAAAAAAACATAATAAATTTACTAATTATTGAATTTTTCATGGAACTATACCCCTATAACAGAGCATTCTATGATATCCTCAATCATAGTGTTGTATATAAAACAAGTTACAATGTGGAAAGAGTATATATATTTTTATTATGGAAAAGAGAAAAGGTCATATAAATAACATAAAGAAACAATTATTAATTAAATAATTAACAACTACCTAGCTCATGATGATCATCCATATACTAGGTTGTTCACATATTCAAACACTTCAGGAAATGTTTAAAATCATAAAACAATAACATCCTTCTTCTAAATTGAGAACCACTTCCAACCAAAAAACCAGTGAGGTAATGTCATTGATAAAGTAGTCGGTTGTCACGAACCAAGCCGGGACGACATCCGACCCGGTGCCCAACCTGGTCCGCGACATGGCCCGAAGGGCGTTCCCGATCCCCACGGGCTGACACAAGTGCCTGGTTGTCAAAAATAAAACATGGGAATGATTTTACCCGAAATAAAAGACATAAAAACAACTAACCAGATAAATAAACTGAAATTAGAAATGGAAAACCAAACATTCCTTTAAACTATGAACATGTTTAAAGTCTATTATTCGAACCAATAATTAAAAAGAAAAGACGACAGCGGAAACTAAAACCCATACTCAAACCTCCAAGAAACAGGAGCAGTGCGACATCCACACGTCACAAACGTTAACCTGCACAAGAAGACCACCAACGACCAACCACCATCATTGAGCACGATGCCTCATCCTGGAATACACAGAGAAAAAGGCCTAAATACACCCAAAAGTGTATGTAGGGTGTGAGAAAAGAGCCCAGTAGGACGTCACCCAATAAAAAGGTTCCACACATAATCATTAAATGACAAATACATTTGAAATATTAACTAAAGAAAAGAAATAAAATCTTGAACACTGTAAAAGAAAACAGGATTTAAGAAAACAGTTTCAAATGAAACAACTTATGTTAAAACACACGCCCCATTATTTTTTTTAAAATAACCAATATGTCACACCGACGAGTGCAAAGTAACCAATGAGAAAAAATGGGAGAGGACGCATGGGTATCAGCTAGCTTTGGTCTCTAAATCTTCGTGTCTCGGTGAAACGTGGCTTAGAAGGCAACGAACCACAGAAAACATGGCTTAGAAGGCCATGACCCTCAAAAAACGTGGCTTAGAAGGCCACGACCCTCAAAAATGCATATGTTTAGTTAGTGTTGCAATCGTTAGTCATGCCCGTAAAACTGGGTCGAGTCACCTCCGGAACACTAGCCCACTAGTCTAGTCTACCCTCCTAGGTACCCGGGCTTCCCTGTTTGTGCTCAAATAAATTTCATGTTCATGTCACATGTCACACTCATGCATAAAATCCAAACAGGATATTTACACAGACATAATCACCATTGCACACTCAAACCCTCTTTTAAAACCATACGCACACAAAAAGTGTTTTAAAACCTCAATCTACATAGGTTACATACTTGGTTAAACCATCCACACAATAAAAAAACATTTATTATTAAACCACCCACCACTTACACAAATAAACGACATTTTGAAATAAGACACATGCTAAAACGTTTTTCAAAATCATTTTACACCATTGTTATAATTTAATACACTGCTATATATATATATATAAAGCAGTAGTAAAAGAGTGTTACAAGGCTTTGGGACACACTAGAATAACCAGTTATAAATCCAAACACATTCCAACATCACACGCACTCAAATAAAGTCTTAAAGTGTAACTTGAACCACCAAAAGGTTTGATGGAAAACCCATAAACCATATGAAAAACATAATTGCATAAACCCCATAATTTAACAAGCCAAAAATAAAAGCATATAAAACATTTTAGAAGAAATGGTTTAGCGTTAGCCACTAAACTCAATCAAAAACAAATTTATTACCAAACACACCCAACGCCATGTCAGAAAAAAACAGTTCTCACCATTTTCATGATTTAAAAAGATAACAGCACAATTCAAAAGTTATGGATAGAGTTTTAAGCAGAAAACAACCAATAATATGAACAGTTTACTAAACAATATCAATGAAAATAAGCCTTAAAATAAAACCAATTTCACACAACAATAATTAATTAAATAATATGCGAAAAAATTAATCATTTCAAATTCATTTATCAGATGAAAATTAGGCGGGGAACCACCTACCGGTATGTGGAAAACCTAAAAATTGATATGAAATCTTCAAATTAGAGCACGTAACTTCAATCGTGTTCCGTTCACACCATAATGAACCTAACGCAAACCCAAAATCATGAATTCGAACAAAACAAAATTCAAATTAAAACCCCAAAATAAGAACATACACCTGCTGAAAAAGAAGAAGAAAGACTTAACTGAGGGGGGTAGTGGTCGCCAGACCGGGGCTTCGCCGGATGGAAGAAAAAACCCACGGGCCATAGGGGGGTTGTGGTTGTGTGACAACAAGCCAGGAGGCTCCCAACCAAAGGGAGAAGTGCACCGGACCACTGAGTAGCCAGCAGGAGAGGCGCACGAGGTGGCCACGCCAGAACTGAGTTGCGCCGGTAGGGAGCTTTGCACCGGCTCAAGTCTCGCTTGAAGGGGAGTCGACACTGGTGACCACCGGAAAGCAGCGCGCCGGGAGGGAAGTTCTGCGATGGCAGCTGTCCATTGAAGGGAGTGCATGAGTTGTGTAGGAGGGGCTCGCCGGAAACCGCTGAGCACGAAAGAAGGTGAAGAAGCAGAGGCGTCGGTCAGAATGTGCTCGGCCAAGGGGAGCAGTGCACCGGACCAAGTGTGGAGTGAGATGGGGTTTCTGGACAGGATGCAGGGGAGATGGCGTAGCGGGTGCAGTGATAGAACTGGGGAGGCCGAGCGGTGGCTTGGCGTGCAGCGTGAGGGAAGTCGGATGGCGGGATGGGATATGGACGACTGGTATGGGGTAGGGAGGCGACGCGATACAGAGGGTTTTAGGGGGGAGTTGTGACGGTGAAAGGCCGAGGGAAGCATGGGTAGAGTCGGCAGCGACCCAGTGAAGGGGGGAAGGAAACGCGAATGGGATGTGGGATCCAAACCCTAACCGAGAAAAAAAATAAATAAATAAAAACTAAACTAAATTGAAAATAGAAACTAATAATAATAATAAGAAACACAATTGTAAAGTTTACGATTATCAATTTAATAAAATGCTAACAACAAAAATAATACTCTCAAATATGTTATTATTCAACACAATAATGATAATTGTACTAATAGTAATAATTACAATTTTTATTATCATTAAAATAATTATTTAAACTTTGTTTGATTATCTTAATTTTTAAGGAGTCAGGCAACTATGCGGTTACTCCACGCGGCCCATAAAAATTTTAACAGAAAGATGATGATAATAATAATAAACATAATAAAACTATCATATTCAACACTTTTTTTAATTTAAATATTTTATTGATCATATAACTTAATTAATTTAATAATTAATTAATTAATCGTGCACCAGGAAGGCAACGCGGTTAACCGAGCGAGGTCGCACGACGACTAGAGAAAGGTTTCACGGATTCGACCGCGGTGCGCTGGACGTACTCAAAACCATTATAAACATTTTTAAATAAAAACTTCAAATTTTAAGTCTAGCTTAATCCCGGACTACCCGATAGAGAGAAAATTAAAGAAAAAATTATTTAAAGATGACAGGTGTGACAATTCTGCCCACCATAAAGCTTTCTGTCCCCGAAAAGCCACAACAAAGGCTGAACCCCAAAGAAGAGAGTGTTACCCAACTAAGGTTCAAGGAGGATCCCCACAATCAATAAGAGGAAAGAGACAAAAGCATCATGCTCAGAGAAATTGACTCAAAGGCAACTTCATGAAATGCGTCAAAAGACATTTCGATATGTGTCGCCCTCCCCAAAGAGCTAGTACGCCTCTAGTTGACTGATCGAGGAAGGGAACTCTCGCACCCACGGAAACCAACATCACAAGACGAAACACCTCAAGGACTATTAAACGAAAACCAAGCCATATTTAAAAACAGAATCCAAAGATCAACATGGGGAGGCCGAGGGGCTCCCCTCCATTAGGATCTCACTGGCGCTCTAAACGAGACTGGAAAACCGACACGGGGAGGTTTGAGCAGACTCCCTGCAATTAAAGAAAAGTCCAGCACTGATTCATTCTAGAGACATTCGTGTGAGACCCAATGTGGGTCTCCCCACCATTAAGAACCTACCATCGCCCAAGGTGAGACTAGAAAACCAACATAGGGAGGTCCGGGAGGACTCCCCACCATTCACGAAAGGCCAAAACCGATTTATTCCAGAGACCTTTGTACGAGACCCATCGTGGGTCTCGCCGCCACCTGGACTAACAGAGGATACATAACATTGAAAAAAAAATCTCGATGGTGACCAAAAACCCCACCACAAAGGGCGGGGAGGGAGGGGCCCGACCACCCGGGCGTCAAAATGATGACCTAAGACCCGACCAACACATCTACATCCCGGGATGAGAATTATACAATTTTGGGACTGATTTTCCCCAACAGACTCTCAAGGACCACTAAAAGTGATTACATACGATGGGACGCTACCCCCAAGACTTCAAGGCATTGAGGCAGACATTCCTCCGCATAGTCATTGAAACCTTACGCAGCCAGACGGTTCTTTCAAAATGAAACAACCATAGAAAACAATTTAAGGTGCTTTCACTTTCAACACCGATGACAAAAATGAAGTCGGGGTTTCATATAATCTCGGGGTTCCTGACCACGGGCCAGCTTCACTCCACAGCCTATGGCTGGAGCCCTGATGATTGAAGCATCTCCTGCCTCGCAGTCAGGAATTAAAGACTCCCGAACGGAGATTCTCCTTTTGGTGTCACATGAAACCACACTAAAACTGAGGAAAAACCAGCAACCAAAACACATTACGACATCCAACTGATCATACACTGAACATTCACCAACACAAAAGCTTAAATGGTGCATGCGCATCACCCTTTGTCACACTGGATGAGAACACGACACCACAAATTGTCACCTGAACATGATCATTGCTGTTGAGAGGAACATTATAAGGAGTGGGACTTCAAACTGAGTCTTAAACAACACGTGATTCCTGCAGTTGACCGTAACATCCCCATGTGACTGGGTCCTCCACACTAGTGGCCTAACGTAGACCCTTTCTTAAACAAAACCAACAAAGGACCAAAGGTCATTTAGAATAGTGGCCTGCACCAACCACTCTAGGCTGCTTCCACCTCTCCCCAATGGAATCTCCTTCACCATTTCCCAACATAACTTTCAAATTAATAAGGTCAAACTTCACCCTTGACAATCAAAGAGAACTTACACTGCAAGACATCGCCGAACATGACCTTTGCAACCGATGAAAATACTACATGACTTTTAAGACTTCGGTCAGCGCCGATAACTCCGAATCGCCTTCAACCTTCCTTGATAGAATTTCTTTCACCATTTCTAGGGGAATATTTAGACGCAAAAGTGTTAAACCTCATATTCGGTGACTCAGACGACACAAAGAGACCAAAACTCCCTTCAAATCCCCCCCCCCCCCCCCCCGTGTTTGTCATTCTGCCGCGAGAGGATTCACTCACCGAAAAGAAAAAGAGATTGACATAGCACTGTCACCAAAATGGGGGAGTCCTTAATTTAATCAACTGGAGGGTTGGCCAATAGCGAATTCCCAGTGGCCGCACTTCAATCGCATGTTAACGCTTTATGGGGGGTGCACACTAGTCAAGAAAGAAAACCATGGACCTAACCGAACTGGTCCAATGGTCAATACATACCACAAGTGAACACCAAATGTGCAGGGGAAACCACTACAAGGGCTCCCCGATGTACTTTTCAAAAGAATTATCTATCTACACGCTTGCATACCAACTTACAAATAAGAATTCAAACTTAGGACACATACCATCCAGAAGGGATCCTCGACTCAAAACACATCACATCCAAACTTTCAAAAATACAAGGACACACCACACAATCACCGATTATTTAAAAACACCAAATTTTCCTTTAACAAAACATTTTAAAAATACGGAAAGTCAGTGGGTTGCAAAAACACCAATGGTGTCCCATGGGCCTCACACATGCATGTTCACATGTCACACCAGCACCCAAATCACGTCCATCCAGGAACTCATCCGCTCATGCCATTAACCCTTTCTTTTCCTTTATACACTCATGCATGTGGTTACCCATGAGAACAGCAAGGATAAAAACCAAAGCTTTCCATTTTTTTCAAAACCAAAACATCCAACCCACACTTTCCAAACCTTTAACGTCATTTTATTTTTAAAGCGCTTTATTTCAAAACATTTTCGAAGACCAAATCATTTTTACTTAAATACCAAATTCTCACAATTCCAAAACAAAGAGACGAGAAGCAAAGAAGGAGGAAACTAGGGTCAGTGTGTGATTGGAACATATGGTTGGAGGCCATACGCAGATCACACCACTGGCCATGGAGAGTATTTTAGGACAGTGTCCACGGCTCCACAAGGCTTGCCAAACCCTGCGAGCTCACTAAGACCACTGACCCTACTCTCTTTTCATTTCCCCAAGACAAGATTAACCGCAAGAACCAAAGAATTAGAAAAACCTCAACTTACGATGGTAAATCGATTCATGCCACGAGGTGTGCTGGCCAACCACCTTACTCGTAATCAGAACGTCAAGTTATGACACCCTTAACTTTGGTCTACACTGACTCTATCTCGAAAGAACATGACCCAAGAGAGAAAACCTTGCCTCTGATACCATTTTGTCACGAACCAAGCCAGGTCGCCATCCGACCCAGTGCCCAACCCGGTCCGCGACATAGCCCGAAGGGCGTTCCTGATCCCCACAGGCTGGCACAAGTTCCTAGGTATCAAAACTAACACATGGGAACGATTTTACCTGAAATAAAAGACAGAAAAACAACTAACCAGATAAATAAACTGAAATTAGAAATGGATAACCAAAAGTGCCCTTAAACAATGAACATGTTTAAATTCTACTATTCAAACCAGTAATTATAATGAAAAGACGACAACGGAAACTAAAACCCATACTCAAACCTCCAAGAAACAGGAGTGGTGCGACATCCACACGTCACAAACGTTAAACTGCACGAGAAGACCACCAACAACCAACCACCATCACTGAGCACAATGCCTCAACCTGGAATACACAAAGAACAAGGCCTACATACACCCAAAGGTGTATGTAGGGTGTGAGCAAAGATCCCAGTAGGACATCACCCAATAAAAAGGTTCCACGCAAAATAATTAAATGACAAATACATTTGCAATATTAACTAAAGAAAAGAAATAAAATCTTGAACACTTTAAAAGAAAATGTAATTTAAGAAAACGGTTTCAAATGAAACAACTTAAGTTAAAACACACGCACCCTTATTTTTTTTAAAATAACCAATATGTCACACCGACAAGCGCAAAGTAACCAATGAGCACTAATGGCAGAGGCCGCATGGGTATCAGCTAGCTTTGGTCTCTAGATCTTCGTGTCTTGGTGAAACGTGGATTAGAAGGCCATGAACCACAGAAAACGTGGCTTAGAAGGCCATGAAACTCAGAAAACGTGGCTTAGAAGGCCACGACCCTCAGAAATGCATATGTTTAGTTAGTGTTGCAATCGTTAGTCCTGCCGGTAAAACCAGGTCGAGTCACCTCCGGAACACTAGCCCACTAGTCTAGTCTACCCTCCTAGGTACCCGGGCTTCCTGGTTTGTGCTCAAATAAATTTCAAGTTCATGTCACAATGTCACACTCATGCATAAAAGCCAAATAGGATATTTACATAGACATAATCACCATTGCACACTCAAACCCTCTTTTAAAACCATACGCACACAAAAAGTGTTTTCAAAACTCAATCTGCATAGGTTACGTACTTGGTTAAACCATCCGCACAATAAAAAAAACGTTTATCATTAAACCACCCACCACTTACACAAATAAACGACATTTTGAAATAAGACACATGCTAAAACATTTTTCAAAAGCATTTTACACCATTGTTATAATTTAATACACCGCTAAATATATATATATATATATATATATATATACAGAAATTGTAAAAGAGTGTTACAAGGCTTTGGCACACACTAGAATAACCAGTTATAAATCCAAACGCATTCCAACATCACACGCACTCAAATAAAGTTTTAAAGTGTAACATGCATGACCAAAAGGATTGATGGAAAACCCATAAACCATATGAAAAACACAATTTCATAAACCCCATAATTTAACAAGCCAAAAATAAAATCATATAAAACAATTTAGAAGAAATGGTTTTGCGTTAGCCACTAAACTCAAGCAAAAACAGATTTTATGACCAAACGCACCCGACACCATGTCAGAAAAAAACATTTCTCACTATTTTCATGATTTAAAAAGATAACAGCACAATTCAAAAGTTATGAATAGAGTTCTCAGTAGAAAACACCCAATAATATGAACAATTTACTAAAAAATATCAATGCAAATCAGTCTTCAAATAAAACCAATTTCATAAAACAATAATTAATTAAATAATATGCGAAACAAATTAATCATTTCAAATTAATTTATCAGATGACAATTAGACGGGGAACCACCTACCGATGTGTGGAAAACCTCAAAATTGACATGAAATCTTAAAATTAGAGCGGGTAACCTCAATCTTGTTCCGTTCACACCACAATGAACCAAACGCAAACCCAAAATCATGAATTCGTACAAAACTAAATTCAAATTAAAACCCCAAAATAAGAACATACACCTGCTGAAAAAAAAGAAGAAAGACTTTACCGAGGGGGGTAGCGGTCGCCGGACCGGGGATTTTCCGGATGGAAGAAAAAACCCACCGGCATTAGGGGGGGTTGTGGTTGTGCGACAACAAGCTGGGAGGCGTCCGAACAAAGTGAACAGTGCACCGAACCGCTATGTGGCCAGCAGGAGAGGCGCGCGAGGTATCCGCGTTGGAACCGAGTTGTATTGGTAGGGATCTCTGCGCCGACTCGGGTCTCGCTAGAAGGGGAGTCGACACCGGTGACCACCAGAAAGCAGCGCGCCGGGAGGGAAGTTCTGCGATGGCGGATGTCCATTGAAGGGAGTGCTTGAGTTGCTTAGGAGGGGCTGGCAAGAACCCACTGAGCATGAAGGAAGGGGAAGAAGAAGAGGCATCGGTCGGAATGTGCTCGGCCAAGGGGAGTAGTGCACCGGACCAAGTGTGGCGTGAGATGGGGTTTCCGGATAGGATGAAGGGGAGACGGTGTAGTGGGTGCAGTGATAGAACTGGGGAGGCCGAGCGGCGGCTTGGCGTGCAGTGTGAGTGAAGTCGGATGGAGGGATGGTAGATGGGCGGCTGGTATGGGGTAGGGAGGCGACGTGATACAGAGGGTTTCAGGGGGGAGGTGCGACGATGAAAGGCTGAGGGAAGTAAGGGTAGAGTCAGCGGCGGCCCGGTGAAGGGGGGAAGGAAACGCGAATGAGATGGGGGATCCAAACCCTACCCGAGAAAAAAATAAATAAATAAAACTAAACTAAATTTAAAACAGAAACTAATTATAATAATAATAATAATAACAAACACAATTGTAAATTATACGATTATCAATTTAATAAAATTCTAACAACAAAAATAATACTCTCAAATAAGTTATTATTCAACACAATAATGATAATTGTACTAATAGTAATAATTACTATTTTCTTTATCATTAAAATAATTATTTAAACTTTGTTTGATTATCTTAATTTTTAAGGAGTCGGGGGACTACACGGTTACTCCACGCGGCCCATAAAAATTTTAACATAAAGATGATGATAATAATAATAAACATAATAAAACTATCATATTCAACACTTTTTTAACTAAAATCTTTTATTGATCATTTAACTTAATTAATTTAATAATTAATTAATTAATCGTGCACCGGGAAGGCAGTGCTGTTAACCGACCGAGGTCGCACGGTGACCAAAGCGAGGTTTCACGGCTTCGACTGCGGTGTGCTGGACGTACTCAAGACCATTATAAACATTTTTAAATAAAAACTTCAAATTTTAAGTCTGGCTTAAACCTGCACTACCCAACGTAGAGAAAATTAAAGAAAAACTTATTTAAAGATGACAGGTGTGACATCGGTGAAACATGTTTTTTCTAAATGATATAAAAATATAATACCTATTCAATACTAGTAACACCCTTATAATTTATAATTATTTTCACCCTTTGGACCAATAAAAAACAAATTACATTAAATAGTTCAAAAATTTAGAAAATATTTGGAAAAAAACTTACGGATATATATTTCAGTATCATATATAATTAATTTAAAAATAATAAACAACACAAGTCCAAATAAAAAAACTTCCACATACATTTTCATAAAACATGAATATCAAAAATCCATTTCACTTACTCCACCTTTGTATCTTAAAACTGGTTATGTTTCTTTTCTTTTGTAATTTCTTTCGATTCTACAATGAATGTGGATAAATTATCTGTAAAATATGGAATTACTTCTCCCCTTTTTATTGAAGAATAATGATGGTCTATCTGATCTATATGTCACTTATAATATTTTACATTCTTTTATGGATTATTATGTTTCATAAAAAAACTAACATTCCAGAAGAAACAAAGGGTTATAAAATATAGAACATAGGTGTAACCTAGAAAACAATATAGAAGAAATTCATGCCTGTATTATATAATATTTGGCAAATATGAGAATATATTGAATTTAATTAACCTGACCATTTTAGATTAAAAAAATCATAAAATTTATGTAATGAGTTAATAAATATAAAAATTTCAAAATAATTGTTTCAAAAAACATAGGTATAACCTATATCAGTGGTTTCAACTTTAGTTTATCTATATAAATTCCTTATAAAATAGAAAATTGATTGAATAAAAGTAAAAAAATGAATTATAGGGAGTGATTAAAGGAGAAAAAGAAAAATAAGGAGGGTAATAGATAGAGCCTGATGTAGAGTGAAATTTAAAATAGATAAAGGGGTTCTTCATGAGTTGAAACAAATTAAAAATATATTTATATAGATGTCAATTCAAACATAAAATAAAATTGAGGAATAATGAAAAAAATATTTGAATAATAAAAGTGATTCAAAATCCAATTAGGGTTTCTTGGGAACTAATGCGAGGGAAAAGGTAGAGTGGAAGATATTATAGATTTTTTTCTTGATTAGTGATTTTTTAGGTTTAATAAGAATGAAATTCAAGAAGAAAATTTTCACCATGGGACCAAGTGAATGATGTGGTGCGACTAGGGAAGTAGCATGACTTGAAAACCAAAAAATTCACTACTGAGTGAGAAGCTTGAAATAGAAATGAGAGTGTTTTCACTTATCATATAACCATATTCCTCCTAAAATTATTGATGTTCAATAGATTAATTCTTTATCATGGTGTTACAAAGGACATATAGACATAACAATTTTTGTCAGGTGTCTACATGACATACTAACTGGTAACACTACTGCTCATGTGAATAAGAAGAAGACTTGATGAAAATGGTAGATATTGTAACATGTTGAAATTTAGGTGTCACTGAATGGGTGGCTCAAAATAGATATGGGTGAAGTGGCACCTATCAACTAAAAATATACCCACAAAAATTTATAATTTGGGATAGAGGTGTGACCTTCCATGATGCACTATAGAGAAACACAACATTATGGGATGGTAGTAGAGGCATCATGATATAGAATATTGGTGACATAGTGTAGTGTTTGGCTACTTATCATGGCCTTTGAGTCACTTCATTCATGAGCCTCTGAGCCACATTTTTGGGCCTTCATTCCATCAAAAGAAACTAGATTTTTTTGTCCATTAAAATACAATAAAATAGGTCCAATAAGTGTTTTATATTCCTAGAGGGGAGGGATGAGGCTTGACCCATTGGGGTACTAAGGTTTGTGTGTGTTTGTTGTTTTTAATCCCCCTATTGTGAATAATAATGTTATATTTACAATATATTTATGTTATCTTTGTGTTATAGTTATATTATATGACATCATAATAATGTAAATATAGTTTATTGATATTGTAAATATGATGCATATGATATAAATATAACATAAAAAATATAAAAAAAATATATAATTCTTATATAACATAAATAAAACACTTTAAAACATACATATAATATTATATAAAAAATATGTAATGTTATATATACATTATATTGTTGTTACATATACATTATATTTTTATTATATTTCATTACTCAATGTTAAATTTACATTGTACAATTTTATAAAAAATATTTATTTTCAATATATTTTTGTTATTTTACATTATTTTTTATTTATATAACATTATATTTACATTTGGTTTTCCTAATGTATATGTTATATTCAATTTATATTGTAAGGTCCTACCTTTTCCAGGTATATATCCCTTTATTTTTTGGTAACCATTTTCTAGAGTTGGTTGTCTTTTGTTGAGCCTTGTTTGTGGAATATGAAACAAGTTGGCTAGTTACAGGTAAGTACTATATAAATACATTAGGTGAAACCTAAAGATTTAATTCACAACATAAATTATATATTTATAGCATGAATTTCTCAGGTGACCAGACCTTGTAAAACCCATTTATGCCATATATTAGTTAGGTAAAGTAGTCAGGACAATAATTATGATGTAAAATAGATTTATAAAATTAAAACCATTTTTTAATAGGTTCTTGATTCAAGGTGATTGGCTTTTCAATTGATATATAAATTTCAGGATTCATGAAATAAATCCCATATTCATGTCGTAAATTAGTAATGCCCAGTGTTTAAACATCAGTGTCTTGTATTATGATAATGTGTATCTCTTTCCATTGATGGTATCTTTTATTTGGACAATGTTTGAGGATCCTATTGAATCCAGAATCTCTTCCTCCTTTGATATTAGTTATTTTTATCATGAGACTAAAGGTAATCCTTTGGTCCATTTCCTCCCTCTCAAATCATTGGTTGTTTCCTATGCAGAGAACCCAAGATAGGGGTAACCTAACTAAATCAAGTCTTTGTCGATAGATTTTCCCTATCTTCATTAAAGATATTAAATGAGGAACCCAACCCTACCTCAGATATTGAATTTTAGTCTACATAAAATATAATTTTGAGGTGGGTGGTCTAAAATAATTCACTAATAGATGTCTTAAATCTTCTAGTATATGGAATTATTGAAATTGAATTGGAAAATTGTGAATGTGATATACATTACAAGTCACCACTTCTTATTTAGAATTTATATGCATATACCTCCCATGGATATCATTAGGTCCATTGACTTTGAGACTAGTCACTTCTCCAATTGAGAGGCGAGCCTTCCCTTATAGTCATTATTTTTTGGACATTTTGATAAGGTTGGTTTTTTCTTAATAATGTGAATTTATTGAAAAGGAGATTATTATTTTGGCATTCCGTGGTACATAGATAATTTTCTAGAATTGAAATCCCATGACTTCTTAGGATGAAATGGAATAATAAATTGATGCATTATGGGTATAATTACATGGGAATTATTAATGGGTTAGTTGACACATGAATAGGAATTAGAACAATTATGATGATAATTGGTAGTTTAGACCAATATAACGAATAATCATTTAGGTAATGAATATTTTATTAAATGGGTCATGTGATGACATGTTATGTATGAATATGCGCGATTATGATAAAATTCATAAATAAATATCTCAGTACCAGTTATGATAAAATTATTATATATAGGGATTCATCTTGATTATGATGACATGTTTATATATAGGTCTTGGTCTCAGTTGTGATGAAATTGTTATATGTCATTATTGGTCCTAGTTTTTTTGAAATTCTTATATATAGGTAATGTGCTTGGTTTTTCTAAATGCTTATATATAATTCTTACACTTGGAAAAAATATAATACTTAAAGGGATATTCTAAGTACTCTAGTGTTTATTTGTAGTATATACCCAGGGAGTGTTAAGGAATTGGTTGGTTTGTTTCCAAGACATGCATAGAGATATCCAGTATTGTGAAAAAGTATGTTTGGTTGGCCCTGGGTATCATCCTAGATCTCGAGTGTCCGTTGGTTTATTTCATGATAAGTATTAATTTATTAAATTAATACCCCTATTATCATTTTATTTAATAAAAAATATACTCAAATTGGACTTGATTAAATTTCATTTGTTTTGGACTACTGAATTATAATCAAACCTTATTTAGACCTCTATTTAGTACTTGGTTAAATTTCATGGATAAAAAATGAATAAGGGAAAGGGGAACTTCTTTGATTGATTACTAGTGGTTGGGATGGAGAATAGATAAGGTATTTACATGGTTATTGGGATTAGGGTATTTTTTTGTCTTTTATAGATTCTTATATCCTTTTATCTTGAGTGACACTGACCTCCCTCCCTCTCGGTGATGCCCTAGCCCTGATGGTCAAGATCCTAACTCCCACCTTCTCGCTGGAGGGGGGAGGTTCTCTTCTCCCACTCTCCACAAAGGAGCGCATGTCCGCATTTCTACCCTTTTCGAAACCAGATTTTCTCCCTTCATTTATGAAGATCTAGGCTGTCCTGAAAGTCCCCAATATGTTCAAAGGATCACCTCAGGATCCAATCTTTATGTCAGAGTTCACTCAGGATTCGGATCTCTTCAATATAACCTTGGTGTATTGATTCCATCATATCTGTCCTTTAGTGGATTATTTAGATCATTTTGTTTTTGGATCCTGGGGTTTACAAGATTGTGCGGTGGTGGGGCATCATAACAGAAAGCATATTATGATCAGATTTGCATTAATGGTGGATCTTACTACCACATGGTCCAAGGCTCCTCGAAAATTCAATGGGAGTTTCTTCTATCTTCTACAATGGACGTTCAATTTCCATGTGAAGCGAGACACTCCAACTATTGCGTTATGGGTAAGTTTCCCAAATCTCCTTCTCCCCTTCCAAAATCCTTCTATTTTGCAGATACTCGAAAACCTTGTTGGTTGCTTCCTATGCTCTGAATGTAGAAAAAAGTCTGTGAGCGATCCTATTTGTCCTAGAATTTGTATGGAGGTAGATTTTTCAAAGGTGTCGGTGTACTAGGTATTGATAATAGTTGTAGAAGAGTTTAGGTGGAAACAAGTTGTTCTCTTTGAGGTGTGGACTAATCATTGTGCGTCCTGCAGGAATCTAGGACATCTTGCTGTTTTCTGTCATAATGTGTGTCGGATCAAACAGGAGCATCCTCATGGTAAAGATCAGACAACAGATGAGGTAAGACCAGAGTCTGTAACATAGGGGACTATACTTAAATAGGAGGGTCTAGGTCTCCCCTCGTCTAAAAATCCTACAGTCAACAATGGGTCAACAAAGGCCATTTATGGTAATAACGACCCCATTCTGGCCAAGCCTTCTAACTAGAAATGCTTGAACCAGGGGTCTCTGATATTTTGTTACATATGAGGAATGATCTGGATGGTCCACAACTATAGTGGAATTATCCTTCGGTTTATACGGTTGTGGGGAGTCCTATTTCTTATGTAGGGGTTCTTTTTGGTAGTGTTAATAATCTAGTAGTGGTTCCACAGGAGGGTGTGTTGAATGGTGGCAAGGGGAACAGGTCCCTAGAGTCACGCCTGTATGAGGAGGAAGAGCTTAGGAGGAGGACTAGGCAAATCAATTCATCTCCAATGTTAAGTAATTGGTTTGATGGGTTGGATGAGGAAGGGTCTGAACATGAGCTATGGAAGATCCAGGAGAAAGAGATTTAAGAGGCAGTGGAAGTGCATTCAGCCCTTTTATCAGAGGATGATTATGAGGAAGAGATATCTAGTCATCTCTTGGTGGATTGTGAGGTGGGAACTCAAGTCAGAGGGATTCATATTCCAAGGAAGAAAAAGGGCCTCAAGGGGACTAGCGATGCAGGGGGTGGATTGTGGTTGAGGGGAAGAAATCCAAAGGTCGTAAGGACTATTCTTAGCTGCCGAAGCCGATGGAGACAAGGGCGGCCAGTAGGGCCAAGGTGAAGGATGATGAAACTATGTACCAGGTTCAAGTTAGTAAAAAGATCACATTTCTTCAAAAAGGAAAACAATAAATTGAGAGTCGGGATCCTAAAATACAAAAGCAGGGGGAGGAATTAGGAAAGGTGGATGAGGAAAATGGGAAGGAACTTCTAGAGCTCCTTATATCATCTAATGAAGAAATATAGGAATCTTCCATTAATCTTATGGACTCAGAGGAGGAGGAGAATAGAATCTTATAGATATATCTTAGAGGTTATATCAGCAAATATAAAAGGGATTGGATCTACAAACAAGACCTACTTTTAGCACGTAGCTTCAATGAAAGGAAAATCAATGCGAAGGAGTACATCCAAACATGGTACAAGCTTGTCAACTAATTTGAATACCTTTTCAAAGATTATTTGGATACAAAGGAACACTCCCTCCATTGGAGACTATATCGGGTAAGCAATTCCAATATCCTTAGTCTCACTATTAACAATTTTGTGATTTCCTACTATGTATAAAGATTTTAGCCTTGTACGTGTATGGTTTCCCAATTTCCTGAAAAGTGATTTTGGAAATAAAAATTTAATCTTAGTAGTATTCTATCCTTTTATCTTATAATATACAATATATCATTTAGAAAATTTCATCGTATCACTACATGAGCCTATTTTTATTTGGCTTGTTCATATTGTTCTTTAATCATATTGAGTTTCATTTTTTCTTATTTATATTATTTTCCACTACTCTAATATTTTTATTCCACTGTCAGTGAAACTCTATACGAGGGGGTATAGTCTCCCCACTATATTCCTCACACACTCATTTCTAGTCAGAAGCCTCGTGTGTATGGGGATTTATACCTGAGGTCAATTATCCAACCAGTATGGTCACATGAGAGAGTATCATGTCAGTTATGTTACAAATTGGCATCATATGAGCATGTTTCTTTTATATAACATTATTGTTTTTTAAATTTGGAATGGAGACTAATGTTTTGAGACTTGGTAATGATATTTTTTATGGGATTAGATAACCCACGTATGGCTAGAAATATGAGTTCCTAGGGATTAGATTATAGTTCATGTTGTTCTGTTGTTACAGTTTTAATGTTATTTCACCTTAGGTAATTCACTTATTATATAATGTTATTATTTATTGATATTTTAGTCATGGTCTAGTATGGTATGATATGGGTATGAATACATCACGATAAGAACATATGGATATATATTGACATGAATTGTTAATTATAGGGACATATTTACTACATAGAACATATCTACACTTATGAACCATGAAATAAAAATCATTGATATACCTACAAAAATTAAATGAAATAAACTATTAAGTTATTCCAGTTCACTTGTTAAGCCCAATACAAAGAAACATTGAGCAAATGATTCTATTTTTTTTAAATTTTGAGGTTGAAATTGTTGTGTTATTATGTTATAAGGAGTGCTTTATCTATTTTATAAATCATTCACCCTCATCATATTTGAATTTAGAATCAACAGATTGGAAATTTTCATGGTCCTAACATAGTCGAGGAAGAAATTCCTATGGCTCCAGATAATTAGATGGATAACCTATATAATGAAAAATTTGTGAGTGTCATGTGATCCATGTTGAGGGATACTATTCACGCCATACATTCGATTTTTGAGATTAAAAGAGAGTTCTTGAAACAAAATCCACCTACGTACACTCAGAAGAGAGGCCCTAAGTAGGTAAGTTCAATATTGTGATAGTCCAAAAAATCAACATTCACTTAAATACACTAGTTAATATGTGGTTGAATCTTTTTTTCTTACATAATTCAAAGACAATCCAATCCTAGGTGGGACATTCTAGAGAAATTTGGGAAGCATGTGGAGTTATCCTTGAAGTACATTGATGAATGGTTTCTAATAAACTACCATCCAGATACATTAAGAGATTATAGGGCTTATGAGTTCTTTAACATGACACTGAAGGGCATGTCAATGATAGACTATGTTGGATGCTTCACAGATATGCATTGTTTTGTGCCATATTTGGAATTTGACAAGGTCTCCAGGATTAGATGTTATCATGATGGTATTTTCTATGAGATAAGGTTAGAATTGAATGTATTTTTGTTGAGAATATTTTTGTAGATTATGAATTAGGGTCTCATCATGTAAGGGAATCTGATAGAGTCTCCAGGTATTTGTCAGATAGTTTTAGTCCGGTAATCTAGGAATTCTACTTATCACAGCAGGAAGTTCCACAATGGTATTATCTTCAAGGTAAATATCAAGAAGAGTGGTCTAGGAAGTGGAATTCCACCTCAATATTACAGATCAATGGAGTTATATCAGTGTGGTAATTTTTTCCAAAATCACCCTTGTTGTCCTCACCCAACTGTAGAGTGTCATGCTTGTGGGAGGATGGATCATCTTCTAAATTTTTATAGTTCCATACAGAATCTCATTATTGGAAGGGGTCATGATAGTCACCTGTGTTTGGGAGTGAATTTCCTACCCATCAATAGATAGATAGTTGTATTTCCATTGGACGTTCAGGATGAATTCTGGAATATAGTACACTGGTATAGGAGCAGTAGTACTGGAAAGATATAAAATCACATGGGAGACAAAATAGATCCCAAGATAGAGGGGTATGTCAGCATTAATCTATATAGTATACTCTGGGTAGTTAGGATACATGATGTTTTACCATCATAGGTAATATTCTTGTATCATCTACCCTTGGTTTCATTTTTTACACAATATCACAACATTTTTTTGTAATGAAAAATTTTTAGGTGGTTTGGGATTGGTTGTAGAATTTTTGGGTGGAATTATGATTATCAATGCACCATTTAGAGTGTAGTAATAGGATATCAAATGTTTTAAGGAATGTTCTCTAAAAATTAGTGGCTATTGTTTTCTTTGGTAAATGTTTATACTGGAAAAGACATGTTTTGATTTAATTCTTGTTAAGGATTAGATATTTTTATAATAAGCTCATATTGATTGTTACCAAAAGATGTTTACCTTTCTATATCTATAAGGGGATAACTATTCACACCAGGGTGAGTGGGATCATCAGGTTGGTCGTGCAGGATCAATTGAGTGCATATTGGACTATCTCATGAATCAGATTTCAATCCTTATTCTAGATGATGGTGTAATGAAGTATATTAATTTTACTCTAGTTGTGAACGATTTTTATGATGTTTTTACTAAAGTGTTCTTTGTATTACCACCTGAGAGGTAGATAAAGTTCTCATTTGAGTTTGTTCTAGGAACTGAACCAGTTTATCTCATTCCTTATATAATGGAACCTCCCAAGCATTGTGAGTTGAAATTTCAGTTAGATAACTTGTAAGACAAAGGATTATATTTCCATAATAACTCTCCATAGAGTTCTCCTGTGCTTTTTTATCATAAGGAATGTAAGACCTTACAGTTATGTGTCGACTATCAGTGGTTGAACCAATTGATGGCCATGAACTGGTATCCCCTTCCACGTAGTGATGATCTCTTTGATTACCAGAGATATTCCATGATAGTTTACATGATTCAATTGAGTTCAAGGTGCCATCTATGTTGGGTGAGAAAATCATACATACCAAAAAAATATTCTAACAGAAGTTATGGATTTTATTAGTTTTTGGTTACATTTTTCAGTCAGATGAACACACCAGCAGTGTTAATGGGCTTAAGGAATAAAATCTTTTATCCTTTATTGGATCAATTTGTGCTATATTTTTTTAATGATATCTTAGTGTACTCCCAATGATTAAACAATCACGCCCCATATCTTGACATCATCCTAAGTTCATTAATAGATCATCAACTTTATGTAAAGCTGTCAAAATGTAGTTTTTATATTGATAGATTACACTTCTTAGGCCATGTTATATCAGAGGGTGGAACTTCAGTGGACCCAAAGAAGGTTGAAGCCACAGTATCTTGGGAGAGACCTAAAAATGTCTTTGAGATTTAGGATTTTATTGGTATATCAAGATAATATATATTTTTAATCAATTAATTTCCTATTTGGAAGCACCAATTTCTAGGATGACCAAGAAAGGGGTAAATTTGGTTTGGCCAAATTCATGTGAAAATGATTCCCATATGATAAATATCAATAATACCTCTGCACTAATCCTCACATTTACTCTACTGAGAAAATATTATTTTATTTAATGTGATTCATAAGAAGTTAGATTTAGAGGAGCTCTGATATAGGAGGATTGAGTGGTCACTTATGGATCCAAATAGTACAGACTGCATAGGAGTAATTACCCTTCACACAATAAAGAGTTAACTATTGTGATACACACACTGAGATTCTGGAGGCACTATATATTTTGAGAGCATTTTGTGGTGTACATGGAATAAAAGAACCTCATGTACATATATTTTCACCAGGACTTGAACCTTTTAGAGGAGGTGTGTCAAGTGACATCAGTCCTTCATCATTGATTTGTTATAAAAACCTAGAAAAAGAAACATTATTTATGATTCCCTAAGACATAATATGTATATATGGGTAGTGTGTGAGTCTTATGATGAGTGGTGGTATATGGTACTATTTTTAGACACGCATCTTGATGTTCAGGAGTCCCAGTAATGAGTAGCTCAGACTTTACAATATTTTTTATCCTTAAATATAGAATGGATCATGATTGGTCATTTATCATATATGGAGGGATTGGATTTGAATGATGGCATATATTTTGGGGATCCACCATTTGGATGGTCTCTCGGTAGTGGCGATTGTCTTAATTTTTCATGTATAGGTTCATATGGACTTGCAAAAGATAATGATGAGAGAGTTTAATGATTCTATATGGGTGGTATATCCAGGTATAAAAAATATGTATTGTGATATTTTTAGAAAATACTAGTGTGTAGTGATGGAAAATGATATAGTGGGATTTTTTCCAAGATGCCTCACCTGTTAATAGGTGAAGGCTGAGTACTAAAGGCCCATTGGTTGTTTTAGACTCTACCAATTACGAAGTAGAAGTGGGATGATATCACTATAGATTTCATTATAGGATTACCCCATAGGAATAATTCATTGTGTATGATCATATATTGACTAATAATGGTATCCCACTTTTTCCTATTAGATATACCTTCTCCATCGATGATCTAGGTAGTCTCGATGTGTGGGAAGTAGTTCGGATGAATGGGGTTTCAATGAGTATCATTTAAGATTAAGATCCTCATTTCATTTATTAGTTCTAGAAAGGTCCTAAAAACCTTTAGGATCGCAGGTTCTTCTCAGTATTTACCTATCATCTTCATACTAAGGGACAATCCAAATATATGAATTAGATTTTAGAGAATATATTAAGAGCATGGGTTATGGATTATACTTATTCTTGGGAGCATCATATATAACTCATGGAGTTCTATTATAAAAACATATTCATTAATCAATCCAAATAGATAATTTTCAGGCCTTTTATGGAAGGTCATGTTGTTTTTTTCTTTTCTAGTTAGAGGTAAGTGATTTTAAACTCATTGGAACTAGTCTTGTGTAGGAGACATCTGGGGTGGTTAAATTGATCAGGGATAAATCAATAACCACATAGAGATGGTAGAAATCATATGAGGACCATCGAATTTGACCTATAGATTTTGAGGTTGGTCATTTTTTCCTTCGGTTGTCACCTAGGTAGGTAAACAACCATATCCAGAAATAAGGGAAGCTAGAACATAGGATTTTAGGCTTTTTGAGATAGTGTGAAGAGTCAGTATAGTTTTTATTGTATATCCCTTCCATAATGTATCAATTCCTTTCATGATGTGTTTCATGTGTTGCATATTCAACGATGTCACCCTGATCCTTCTCACATGATAGATTTTGATGACAACGAGATGGATGTTGATGTGTCCTTTAAAGATAATATGATTCATATTATGAATTTTAGTGATAGGAATCTCTAGGAGAATACTATACCTTGAGAAAGTATAATGGAAACATGGGAATGTATAAGAGGTGACCTAGGAGAAGTAATCTAATATGAAGACACAATGGCTTGACTTGTTCATCAATTCCCACTGACATGTTTTGGATAACATCTAAAGGATGATGTATTATATGGTAGGAATGTAGTAAGATCATGTCTATTATATATATATATATATATCTCTATCTTTCTTTATATTTTTCCCAACTACTTTTTGGAGTTGATAGTCTTTTGTTGAGCCTTGGTTGGAGCATCTGAAACAAGTTGGGCTAGTTCTAGGTAAGTACTACAAAAAATAAAGAGATGAGACTTGGAGAGAAAATTAAAGGCATAAAATATAGATTTAATGTGTGAATTTCACAATTTATCAGACCCCATATAACCCTTCTAGGTTCTAAATACATCAGGGAAAGATGTGAGTATGAGATTTATGATGTAAATATATATTTACGATGTAAAATCGGTTTTTATTCAATTTTTTACTCCTTATAATGGTATTTTTAGTACGTATGAAAATCATTGGATTCACAAAAAAAAATCCTAAATATAAAATATAAATTAGCAATAACCATAATTTAAACACCATTTCCATGCGTTCTAATAATGTGTATCTATTTCCTTCGACAACAACACTTCCACAGATGATTTCTAAGGATCCTCTTCAATTCAGAAGCTTGTCCTCCGTGGATCATGGAGCATCGAATCATGAGATTGAATGTAATCCTTCAATCATTATCTTACCTCTTAACTCATTGGTTTTTTCCCATGAAAATAAACCTAGATAAGAAATACCTAACTAGATCAAGTCTATGTTAACATATTTTCCCTTTCATCATTGAAAATAAATAAGGTGGAACCTAAACTTACCTTGAACATTGATTTTTAGTATGAATCAATAGTACTTTGGAATTTTCATCTCTAAAATAAATCTCTCATGTCTATTTTAATTCTTCTAGTATATGGATTGAGTGTGATTGTGTCGTTATGAAGTGTGTGTGACCTTCCTAAGGAGTAACCACTACATGTTGAGAATTTATATGATTATATCTCCTATAGACAACATCAGGTCCTTTGGATTTGAGACTGGACTCATGGACACCCAAGTGGTGATCATTCCCTTATAGTCATCATGTTTTCAATGTTTTGATAATGTGGATTTTATCTTAGAAATGTGAATTTATTGAAAGGTTGATTATAATTTTGGAATGTCATGGTAAATGGGTAATTTGTTAGAGTATAACTCTCATGACATGAAAGGTTGAAGTGGAATAATAAAATAGTGTATTATGGGTTTAATGCCAAGATAATTATTAATGGGGTAGTTGATACTTAAAAATGAATTTTAAAAATTATGATGATGATTGGTAGTTTAGTCCAATAGAATGAATGGTCATTATTGTAATGAAATGTTTACTTAATATGGCATGTGAGGACATGTTAAGTAATCTTGTGCTCAAATATGTAAAAATACATAAATTTTGGGCTTGGTCCTGATTATATTGAAATTCTTATATATTGGGATTGTTCTAAGTTGCACATGATGTGCTTATATATAGTTCTTGGTCCTAGTTTTTATCAAATGTTTATATATAGGTCTTGTTCCTTGTCATGCTGAAATGATTATATAAAGGTATTGTTTTTTATTTTTCTAAAATTATTATATATATAGGACTTGTTCTTGGATATACTATAATACTTAGAGGGATATTCCAAATTATATAGTGTTAATTTTTGGGTTATACCATGGGAGAGTTATGAAACTGGATAGCTGGGTTCTAAAACATGCTAAATGATATTTAGTATTCTGCTGAAGAAAATTTGGTTATCCCCAAGTGTCATCCTGGATCTTGAGGTTCGGTTTGTTTATTTCAAAAGCTGTGTTAATTTAATAAATTAATATATCTCTTATTAATTTATATATTTCACTATATACATAGACTAGACTTGTTATGACTCTTTTGGTGGTGGCCTATGGTGTTGTAATAACACCCTATTCTGGTCGCTCATTATTACTTGGGAATATTTCATCATTATAGGTTCACATAAAGGAAATGATCCCTAATTTGACTGTTTTTTATTGGATGGGTTGGATTTTGGAGACCTGACTGACATGGGTCTTAGGGTTGGTGTATTTTTTGTGTATTATAGAGAGTGTAACCTTTTATTGTATGAAATATAACACGTCATTTATATACTTTTAACTTGTCATTATGATATTCTATTTTAATTTGGATTTTTTGGCATGTTCATTATTCATCTTGAGTTTCTTATTTTATTATTTATATTGGTTTCCACTACTATGGTATTATTTTCCTCCATTATTGGAACTCATTACTGGAAGGTATAGTCTCCCCACTATATTCCTTACACCCTCGTTACTATATGGTAGTCTTTTCTGTGTGGGGAGGAATGCCTAAGGTCATGTAGATAACCTGAACGATCCCAAGAGAGTGTACTAGTTGGGAATTTTACATATATAATGTTATTTTTATGTTACATTAACACTATATTTATAATATTTTTACACTATATAACTATATATATACATTATATTTGTGTTATAAGACATTACATAATGTTATATTTACATTATATTTATATTATATAATAATATATTTAAGTCATGGAAACATTAATTTAAAATGAGCAGTTCCAAACCATTAATTTTCACCATATTTTCAAATATTTTCCATCATTCACATCATTTAGGTAAAATTTAAAAATAGTTTCACTATTTTTAAAAATTTCTCAATTATGTTGTAAGTTATTAATTACGTAATTTTTAATTAATTATATTATTTATTATTAACTATATTACATGTTATTTTCATAATTAATAAATAATAACATAATTATTTAAATTAATAATTAAAAATATATCCCAAGGGGTGGTGGCCTAGTGGGTAGGGTTGTTCACTGGTTTATATAGAGATGGTAATTTGATTCCCACTTATTGTGCTTTAGAATCAAAATTAAATTCCTTTTAATTTAATACCATCAACTATGTAGGGAAGCACCATGAGTAATTTTTTCACCCAATCGACATTATCAGGTGCTTTCGAGACCTGATGACTAGTTCAGACAGAAGGGAATTAAGGATGCTGGTAAGATCATGAACTGTACATGGGTCATGTTGGGTTTACTTTTAAAACAAATAATATAAATATAAATAATAATATAAATAATTTAATTATTCATTTATAATCATAAATGTCTAGAATCATGATCTAGGAGACTAATTAATAATTGTTAATAATATTAACATAATTAGTCACAAATATCAAAATTACTAATAATATAAATGTATACTAGCATTATCAATAACTAATAATATAATTAATAACTAATAACATAATTATTGTAATTAACCATTAATAATATAGCCAATATGGTGGGGGCCTAGTGGTTATGGTCATTCACTAGTTTCCAAGGGGAAGGGAATTCAATTCCAACTTATTTTGCATCAGTATTGTAATTACATGAATGTTGATTTAATAATCTTGACAATGAAGGATAGCACAGATAGGGGAGGTTTTACCCAGTTGTCTTTGTAGGTTGCATTCAAGACCCGAGGTATAGTACACCTACAAAGGATTGGGCTATACTGGGAATAGAAGGAACTGTACATGGTTTGGGTTGGGTTTCCTCTCAAAAAAATAATTAGTAATTAATATTAAAATTAATAAATTGTAATATATTTAATAACTAATAATATAAGTAATGAATTTATTGATTAATAATTAAAAAATGCTAGAGTCATGAGTTTCGAGACTAATTAATAATTAATAATACTATTACCACAATTAGTAACTAATAATATAAATAATATTTAATTATATAATTAATAATTAATAATATTGAAATATAAATATATTAAGTTGGTTATAGAATGGTGTGGGTTTTGGACACCCAAATTTAAACTTTTTTCGACCCAATCCTTTCATCAATGGTCCATATTGAGAAATAAAATTCACCCCAACCATATTAAGAAAATTTTCTTAGACCAAATACAAATCAATCATCAAACATGTTTGTGTTTCTGAAAACCCCATCCAAGACACATTTGAGAAGCATCATATTGACTGGCCTGGTCATATTCCATTTATTTCAGGTGTGAACATTTAAAATATCGAAATCATGGTTTTGAATTTATTCATTGGTCCCTTTTAAAGGTATATAATTTTGATGAATTTTTAGTTTTATGCTGATTACATCATTTATATGTGGTTGTTCACTACAGTCTACTCTTTCTAATCAGGATGTCAAACCTTCTACCATCAAAGGTATGATTCTTTTATCATCTACCCTTTCATATGTTTTTTATACATGAGAATCAAATTCCATTTTATCTTCTGAATTTGATAATGGTTTTGAATTTGTTTTTGAAATCCTGGATAGAGTTATGAACATCGACGTACTGTTGGGAGTGCAGTCAAAGGATATCAAACACTACAAGAAATATTCTTTAGAAATTGGTGGCTAATGTTTTTTTAATATGTTTTTACTAAAAACTATAAGAATTGATTTGATTATTGGTAGGGATTTCCTAGTTCTATACCAAGATCATATCGAATATTACCATTTGAGAGTTACCTTTATATCTTCAAAATAGGATAGATACTATTTCTAGGGTGAGTGGGATCTTCTAACTGTTCATGAAAACTAATTCAGTGCATATTAGATTTTCTGACCACTCATATAACAAGCCTTTTTATGGATTACTTTGGAATATATTATATCAACTTTCCTTTAGTTCTGAACAACTTTCATAATGACTTATCTAAAGAGTTATCGAGATTACCACCCAATAATGAGATTGATTTCATGATTATGTTCATGTTGGGTTATGAAAAAGTTTCTTTCCCACTGTATAGAATGGAACTCGAATAGATTCATGAGTTGAAAGTTCTATTGGAAGATCTGTGTAGGAACCCAGGTTTTTGGAACGGGTCAAAATTCTGAACCTGTTTGAACTTTTTTAACTTGTTTCTGCGAAACTAGAGAAATTGAACAATTTTGGATTAAACTTAAATTTTTGGGGAGGTTTGGTAGGTGCGCATGGTTGGCGCACGGTTTGTACAAACCGTGCGGACAAACCATGCAAAGTCTCTGGGTGAGACAGTGGGCTCTGCACGGGTGGAGCACGATTTTTCAAACCGTGCGGGTTGGTCGTGTGATGTTCCTAGGTGAGGTAGTGGAAACCGCACGGTTTTCCAAACTGTGTGGGTTAACCATGCGGACACTTAAAGTTAGGTTTTTTAAGTTCTGGACCACCCGGGAATTCCCATTCTTCTCTCCATTCTTCCTCCCACTCATGGATTATGCAGGGAGATCTGACCAGACCTTCTTCTTGCTCTCAGATCTTAGTCTGAACTCTAATCTGAACACTGTTTGATGAGTTGGAACCCCCTCGGTAAGGTCTTAATTCCCCTTTATCTATTTTTCTTGATTTCTTTTCTAGAACGAGTTGTTAGGGTTTGAGAGGTTTTGATTATTTTAAAGATCAACAGGGTTTTAGACCTAATTGGAGGTTTCCATTGGAGGAGTAACATCATACTAGTATGAGGTAGGTGGTGCATACCTTATTTTGTATTTTCGTGGACTTTTGGGTGGCGCGACCTATGGCCCGTTTCAGGTATTTTTGAGAGAGACCCTAGTTTATCTTATATTGCATATTAAGTTACTTATTAGACCTATGGGATACCTTGGGTATGCCCTTCGTCCTATTTTTATTGAGTAGGGTTGGGCGAGAGTTCTTTGCTTATATGGGGCATTTTGGTCAGGGTGCCAAAATGGTTTTAATTGAACAGTCTTTTTTTTCAAACTGTTGATTTTAGTTGATTAAAGCTTGAGTTGAATTGATAGAGGCTTTAGAGACCTCGGTGTTGGTATCAGACAACACATAGTTAGGGAATTAAACTGTTTAGTTGTTTTTATTATTTTAAGTATTTTTTCCTTCATGATATATGTGATGTATGTAATTGTTGAATTTCATCTGCTGGAACCATTTGGTTGTTTTGGGAATGGCCCATGTATTGTTTGGTGGTTTTGACCACGGGATTGGGCGTCATGGGCGTCGGCTTGAGGCAGTACGACTGTCAGGTTAGGCTTGACCTGGGGTTACTATGGGTGGTTTTGACCATGGGATTGGGCGTCATGGATGTCATCTTGAGACAGGATGACTGTCAGGTTGGGCATGGCCTGAGTTACTCTTGAGCAGAATGGTCGCAGGGACACGAGGTGTCAGATGTGTGGTGAATTAGGTACTATTTTGGTGATTACCACTCATGTGGAACTTTGAGTAGTGTGCACACATAGATGCTCTGTGATGAGGTGTTTTTGACCACTCGTGTGGGTAGAGGCCCCCGTAGATGCGGTTTAGGTATTTTGGTTGGGGGTGATTGATGTAGAAAGCCACGTGGAAGGTGAGGAGACTTCAGGGGACAGCATTGAGGCTATCGGGTTGGGGGATGAGGCTCGTCGTGATTGGAGGACAGACATCGTTGTCCCTCCGGTTACTTATTTGAGGGAAGATATCGATGTCCCTCTGGATTCTTATTTGAGGATAGGTATCGTTGTTCCTCCGAGTTACTTCTTGGGCGTGCCTTCGGTACATCGGTACTTGAGACATGAGGTGTTAGGAGGCACATGGTGCTGGGTTACTATTCTTGGGTGTGCCTTCAGGACGTCGGAACTTGAGACATGAGGTTAGTAAACCTTTACTCATCCTGAGTTTTCACTAGAGAACTGTGAGTCCGAAAACAGGTTAGTAAACCTTTACTCGTTCTGAGTTTTCAGGTTGAGATAGAGTTAGGCAATTCCTAAGGTGGGGAGCCCCTTGAGAAATTTATCCAGAACCATTTGACTGGGGAAGCCTGGGTTGCTTTGATCGGGGTGGTACGTTTGGTTCCATCTCCAGGTTTCATTTCATAGCTCAGGGACAAGCTATGTTAAGGTGGGGAGATTGTAGGAACCTGGGTTTTTGGAACGGGTCAAAATCCCGACCCTGTTTGAACTTTTATGACTTGTTTCTGTGAAACTAGAGAAATTGGACAATTTTGGATTAAAATTAAATTTTTGGGGAGGTTTTGTAGGTTCACATATTTGGCACACGGTTTGTACAAACCATGCGGACAAACCATGCGAAGTCTCTGGGTGAGACAGTGGGCTCTGCACGAGCAGCGCACAGTTTGTCAAACTGTGCAGGTTAGCCGTGCGAAGTTCCTGGGTGAGGCAGTGGAAACCACACAGTTGGCGAAAGGTTTTCAAAACCGTGTGGGTTAACCGTGCGGCCACTTAATGTTAGTAATTTTAAGTTCTAGGCCACCCAAGAATTCCCATTCTTCTCTCCTTTCATCCTCCCACTCGTGGCTTACACAGGGAGAGCCGGTCAGACCTTCTTCTTGCTCCTAGATCTTTGTCCAATCTCTGATCTGAACACAGTTTGATGCGTTGGAACCCCCTTGGTAAGGCCTCGATTCCCCTTTATCTTTTTATCTTGATTTATGTTCTAGAACAATTTGTTAGGGTTTGAGAGGTTTTGATTATTTTGTAGATCTACCATGTTTTAGAACTAATTGGAGGTTGCCATCGGAGGAGTAAAATCATACTAGTACGAGGTAGGTGGTGCATACCTTCTTTTGTGTTTTTGTGGACTTTTGGGTGGCCCGACCTTTGGCGTGTTTCAGGTATTTTTGAGAGAGACCCTAGTTTTTCTACTATTTCATATTAAGGTATTTATTAGACCTATGGGATACCTTGGGTATGCCCTTCGTCCTGTTTTTATTGACTAGGGTCGGGCAAGAGGTCATTGCTCATATGGGGCATTTTGGTCGGGGTCCAAAATGGTTTTAATTAAACTGTCTTTTTTTTCAAACTGTTGAGTTTAGTTGATTAAACCTTGAGATTAATTGATAGAGGCATTAGAGAACTCGATGTTGGTATGGGACAACACATAGTTAGGGCATTCGACTATTTTTTTGTTTTGCATATTTTAAGTATTTTTCCTTTGATGATATATGTGATGTATGTAATTGTTGAATTGCATCAGCTAGAACCATTTGGTTGTGTTGGGCATGGACCAAGTATTGTTGGGTGGTTTTGACCATGGGATTGGGCGTGATGGACGTCAGCATGAGGTAGTACGACTTCCATGTTGGGATTGACCTAGGGTTACTATGGGTGGTTTTTACCATGGGATTGGGCGTCATGGACATTGGCTTGAGGCAGGATGGCTGTCAGGTTGGGCATGGCCAGGGTTACTCTTCAGCGGCATGGTCACAGGGACATGAGGTGTCAGATGTGTGGTGGCTTAGGTAATATTTTGGTGATTAACGCTCACTTGTAAGTTCGAGTAGTGTGCACACATAGATACTCCGTGATGAGGTGGTTTTGACCACTCGTGTGGGTAGAGGCCCCCGTAGATGCAGTTTCGGTATTTTGGTTGGGGGTGCTTGTCGTAGAAAGCCACGTCGAAAGTGAGGAGCCTTCAGGGGATAGAATTGAGGCTATCAGGTTGGGGGCTGAGGCTTGCTGTGTTTTGATGGCAGACATCGCTATCCCTCCAATTACTTATTTGAGGGAAGATATCGCTATCCCTCCGGATTCTTATTTGAGGACAGGTATCGTTGTTCCTCCAGGTTACTTCTTGGGCGTGCCTTTGGGATGTCGATACTTGAGACATGAGGTGTCAGGAGGTACATGGTGCTGGGTTAATATTCTTTGGTGTTCCTTCGAGACGTTGATACGTGAGACACGAGGTGTCAGGAGGCACATGGTGTCGGGTTACCTGATAGAGATTCTGGCTTTGGCTGAAATATGTGACAGTCCATGGTGATTGTTGAGCACCAGTAGAGTTTGTGTTTGATTGGGGCATCATACTATTTAATGTTTTACTTATAAATGAAAGCCTTCTTAAACACTTATATTAGGTACACACCATTGGGTGGTATCCTACTGAGATTTGTCTCACACCCTATACGGGCCCTTCGGGACATGTGCAAACTTGATGAATTTACATGGAGGAAAGAGTCCAGCTTCAGAATATGGGCTGCATTAGTTATTTCATGGAGATGGTATGGACCTTGAGGTCTTGCCTAGCTGGAGTTTACTTTGTTTTGTTTTCTTTCCTGAATCCGCAAGATTTCTTTATTTTAGTTACAATTGGTTAGCCAGTGGCGCCCTTTTGTATATTGGCTCACTATGGATTCTTTGTTGTTTATTTAGTAGATACAAGTGGTTTTAAGCATGCTGTTATGTTTACTTTCCGCTATTGTTGTTTATACTTATTGCTTCCGCTGTTTATTGTTATTGAATGTGCTTCTGCTCTGCGGGTCTGGTTCGAGTCTGCTGAGTCGTTTGTTCTGCTGCATTTCTATTATTATACTCGGACCAGTACCATTATTATTATCCTCCATGAGGGTATAGCCTCCCCACTATACCTATGAGACCCACACTACTAGTCGGAAGCCTTTGGTGTTCGGTGAGGTGAGCCTAAGGTAGTAGCACCCGACCCGTTTAGCACTGTTCGGATGGCTGATCGGGTCTGGTTCGTTACAATATGGAAGATAAATCTTTCGTACATCCTTATACTTATCTATTGGGTTCTCTCGTGATTTTCTCCAAGAAGGAAGATGAGACCCTGCACTTATGTGTGGGCTATTTTAGGTTCAATTAGTTGATTGTCATGAATCAGTATCCCCTTCCATGCATCGATTATATCATCAATTATCTGAGAGGTTCTAGTATCTTCTCTAAGATTGTTTGGAGGTCAGGGTGCCATCATTTAGGGGTAATACTATCAAAAATAGCCTTGATTTATTTTAATAGAAGGTATGGATTGTATGAGATTGTGGGTATGTCCTTTGGTCTCATGAACACATTGGTGGTAATCATGTACTTAATGAATAAGATCATTCAACCTTTACTATATTATTTTGTGGTAGGTTTTGTCAATTATATCTTAGTTAACACTATGTCAGAAGAAATTATTCCACAACATCTTAAAATTTCACTGAGTATATTGAGAGATAATCGTATTCACATCAAGCTATCTAAATGTAGTTTCTATATTAATAGGGCACACTTCATGTGCCATGTTATCTAAGAGGCTGGAGTGGTAGTCGAATGAGATAGGGTTTCATCTATATTATCTTCAGAGTGACCTAAGTATTTATTTCAGATTCAGAGTTTTATTGCTATAATCGATGTTTCAACCATGATTTTTCCCATTTTTTTAGAACTGATGTATGAGGTAAATAGGAATGGGTAAAGTTATTTTGGTCTGATTCTCATGAGAAAGATTTCCAAAATAAGAATATAAGGTTTAACTCATCACTAATCCTCACTATAACTATGCTAGGAAAAATTATTCCATGTACTGTGATGTATCTGGAGTTCAAATCAGAGCAGTTCTAATGTAGGAGGATTGATTGGTTTCTTATGGTTCCAGGAATACAAGACTACGTGAGAGGAATTTACCTACTAATGAAATGGAGTTAGATATAGTGTTGTATTCCCTTATATTCTAGAGGCACTATCTATTGGTTGAGATGTGTGTGGTGTTTACATACCACAAGAGGCTCAGGTGTATCTTTTAACAATGAGGTATGAACCTCTAACATGGGAGGTGGTTCAAGTATCTTTAGTCCTTCAATTTTGATTTGGATTACACACTGGGAAAATGAAATGTTTATGTTGGCTCCATGAACTGTAAGACACATACAAAGGTTTTGGGAGTGAATTTTGATTAATGGTTACTACTGGGCCTCTGTTCAGGAATTTATATTGATGTTCAGGAGTCCCATGGACAATTAACTCTAACTTCGACATCTATTTTTAGGGTACTTTTGGACTAGATCAAGATTGAGAATTTATCTAATCTAGAGGTCTTAGATCTAAGAGATAACTAAATTGGTGGTGATCCAATATCAGGATATTCTCTCAGTGGTGGTGGTTTTCTTTTATTCTTTGGTTGTGTATGGGTTCCTATGGTAATATATGAGGATATGATGAGAGAGTTTCTTACTGCTAGATGGATGTTAATTCTAGGTCTGAAAAATGAATATCATGACCTCCATATACAATATTGGTGTCCTTATATTAAAAAGGAGATAGTAGGCTATGTGTAGATATGCCCCACCTGTCAACATGTGAAGGATGAGCACCGATGGGCTATAAGGTTGTTGCAACCTCTACCCATGCCGAAGTTGAAGTCGGTTGATGCCACTATGGATTTCATGAAAGTATTATCCAGGAAACCCCATAACAATGATACAATGTTGGTGATCATATATCGATAGACAAAGGTATCCCACCTCTTCTTATCAGAGAGATGTGCATTGTTGACGTAATATACAGACCCAAACCACTAAGTCCGAGATTGAAATGTTATGAAACCTCATGCACACCTCCTTATATGAAAGTGTATTTTAACTAATATTGTGGGTATTATTTCATAAGTGGGAAGAATATACCCTTAATATCTTGTCATGATATAAGTAATAATAGAAAATAAAATAATAAATCATATTATCATGATGAAACTAAATAAAAGGAATACATTTCATATAAGTAACCATCTCTCAAAGTGGAATTCATTCTTGAATAAGTAAAGTATATAATAAATTAAATAAATCATTTGGGTCCAGTAGGACTCATCCTAATCCATCACTATCTCAATGCTATACTGTACAACCATCCACCATGGGTAGTTTTCCCTTAAGTGGGTCTCTTTATGAATCTACAAGTGCAGAAAAATTTCTGAGTATGATGTGAGTATAAGACTAAGTAGTTCAAAAATAGTGCATCATTACCTGGTGTGATCAAGTATAAAAATTTTATTCCAATAATAATTATAATAAATGTGAAAAGTAACAAACATACAATCTAATATTGAGTGGTTTTGTACTGACTAAGACACCACAAACCCCTAGTCAATACTGCTTTAGATCCATTTCAGTATGTTTACAGAAGATGTAGGTAGTAAAAAAACTAGAACATCCCCTGGATGGAGTCCTTATGGTGTCGTAGAGATGATACCAGGAATCATATATCCCTTAGGAGGACCATGTCACCAATCATCCTTCAAATCTAGAATATCGAGTAATATCATCGATCAAGCTACATCATAGAGATAAGAACCTAAAAAATCCAGGATACCACAAGCACAACCTTGACATGGAACCATGGATACCTCATACCGCTACCCTATTCTCAGGTCCCCCACTATCATAATCGCATATCAAGGAAAATCCCCATACTAAGGGTTAACCATGTCATGATAATCCACCTATCTCAAGAACCACTAAGAACCACCATGGCATGGTAACACCCATATTGGGTAAATCATAAAATTTGGCATATCATATCATCATGAGTATATAGTATCACACATAACATCATTGAGATAACAATTAAAAATGAAAATAATCTACACTAATAACACTCATGGAATCTAAATATCACAATAGATGTCACCAGATATACCCACATGAGATCATAATCAAGTGTGGTGTCCAATATGAAAAAAATCATCATGGAAACAAATGTAAACAAGATTCCAATAGGTATGAACATCATGACATGAGGTTTTCCAAGTCAACATCAATGTTTTTCATGTTCATCTTCACCTAACCCATTTCATTGCACCAACCAAAAAAACAACGATCACATTCCCAAAACTCCTAGAACCTCCAATTCATATTACGAAGTATTCTAGATAAAGGTGAGGAGAAAACAAGGAAAATGGATCCAAAACCATACCTTATAAAGGTATTCCAAGGTGCCCCATAGCACAGAGCTGGAGGCTATGGTGTGAAGGTTTGGTTAAGGTCACCACCATGGTGAAATAAAAACCACTACAACATAGTGGTCCTTCAACAAGAGTATTCCATAGAAAAGGAATGTATCCCTGGTGCAGGGTTCATAGGAAGGGAACCACCATGACACAAGGTATGGGCTATGGTGTAGATTCAATTCCATTATATTGTAAGACACACACAACAGGAACAAGGAATGTGATGAGTTCATACAGGAGGTTCGCTATGATGTAAGTGGAGTACACTATAGTGTGAAGCTCAATTTGTTTCTATTATAACACTATATTTGAATATAAAAGCTAAATGAGATTCAATGTATTTTTAAGGAATTATTGGTGTTCTATCCTCATGAAAAAACACACCCTAAAATCTCTTCCTAAATTCCCCTAAATAAATTCTATAACTCCCCTAGGTGAAGACTGATGATCAGCGCTGCATAACAGATGTGGAGGATTCTACATAATAATGTTTGGACACCATGGTGTAGACTCCTTCAACTGGAACACCCTAGAAAAGGACACTGCATAATATCATTAAAATGTCAGACTACATCATAGCCTTTGGTGTTATGCCACAATACCACCTATTGTAGTGTAGTATCAAGGGATATGGTGCGACCTCCTTTTTTGTGGAATATAGCATAATAAAACACCCCTTAATCCCCTAAAAATATCCCTATTCTCATTGTAATTAACAAAAACATGGTCCATTCACAAACCATGGGATAATAAAAGACGTTTATTATGAAAATAAATATTTCAAGGCTTTACAATTGATGATCTTGATGGTCTCTATGTGAAGAAAGTAATTTTACTATGTAGTGTTTAGAAGAGTATCATTTTAGATTGAGATCATAATTTTACATATTAGTTCTTTCAGGTTTCTGATAAGGCCTTAGGATTATAGGTTCTTCTATTTAAATCCTACCATCTTCATAATAATTCCCAATCCAAGTAGTCCATTTAGATTCTAGAGGATATGTTATGAGCTTGTGTTTTATATTTCAATGGTTCTTGAGTTCAGTATATAGCACTCATCGATTTCACTTATAATAACAGTTTCTAGGAATCAATCCAAATGGATCATTTTTAGGCCTTTTATATATGGTCATTTCATTCTCATATTTTATGGTTAGAGGTAGGTGATTCAATGTTTATTGGACCTACACTTATACATGAGACATCTGAGAAGATTTAGTTGATCAAGGATTGTTTGGTAACTGTGTAGAGATGGAATTAATCATATGACAACCAACGGATACAACCTATGAAGTTTGAGGTTGTTCATTGTTTTTTTATTCAGGTGCCTCCTAGGTAGGGGTAATTTCATACCTATTAAAAATAGAATATAACACCATGTTTTATCAGTCCATTTGAAATAGTGGGAAGGTTCAATGCAATTTCATATTGTTTAGCTCTTACACAACACTATAATTCCATACACAATGTGTTTCACAAGTCGTATCTTAGGAGATATCACCCTTGCCTATCTCAGAAGATATACATTGATGACCTCAAAAAAGATATCACTTTATCCTTTTAGGATCATCTAATTCATATTATGGACCATAGTGAGAAGAATATTGTTGGGAATACCATACCTTTAGTGAAAATGTAATGGTAGCATGGGTGTGCATAAGAGGAGTAATTGGATAGGGAATATGATATGTGAAAACTATGACCAGAATTGTCTGTCTATACCCTCTAAGATTATTTAGAGAACAACTTGAGGAGGGTAAGTTCTATGGTGGAAAGGTTTTAAGATCTAGTTTTCTTAATGCCTCTATTTATGTTTTACAGGTACTTTTTTAGAGTTGGTTGTCTTTTTTGGATCCTTTACTAGAGGGTATGAAACAAGATGGTCTAGTTATAGGTAAGTATTATATATTTTTAAGATGTGTCTCTTTTAAAATGATTTCATGACATAAAATGAAGATTTATGGTGGGAACTATAAATCCATCATAGAAAGTTGTGAGGTAGAGATTTATGATGTAAAGTGGATTTACTATGTAAAATATATCATTATTTTGTTTTTAAATCTAGGTGATGATTTTTTCAGAAGATATGGAAATCATGGGTTTCGTAACATAAATCCAATAATCATTCCATAAATTAGTTGTTACCATCATTTGAACTCAAGTTCTGTACATTCTAGTTATGTGTGTCTTTTTCCTTCGACTACAACCCTTATATAGATGAAATATGAGAATCATATTTGATCTAAAAGCTCATCCTCCTTGGGTTATGGTGCTTCAAATCATCAGATTGAAGGTAATCCTCCATTCCTTATATTCCCTATTGGATCATTATCTTTTCCCATATAGGGAACCCTAGATTGGGATAACCTAAATAGATCTAGACTATGTTTATATCATTGAATGGAATAACGGAAGAACTCATCCATGCATTGAACATTTACTTTTAGTCTTCATTAACATTTATTTTGAGTTGGGTGGTCTAAAACAATTCCCTAATTTAATTTTTAATTATTCTAGTGTATTTATTAAGTACAATTGTGACACCATATCATGAATGTGTCCTACCTAAAAAGTAACCACTTATTAATAAGAATTTATATTCATATACTTCCCTCTATATTCATATACCTCCCTTGTATCTCATTGGATCCATTGTATTTATGAAACAACTCATTGCCACCTAATAGGTGATCCATCCCTTATATTCATTATGTTTTGGAAGTTTTGATGAAGTGGATTTTGGATTAACAGTGTAAATTTATTCAAAAGAAGATTATGACTTTGGAATGTCATGGTAAATGGGTAATTTCTTTGAATAGAAATTCCATGACTTGAAATGATGAAATGGAATAATAAACTAGTTTTTTGTGGGTATAAGGGTATGAGAATGGTTAATGGTTTAGTTGAAACTTCAAAAATAATTAAGACCATTATGATGTTGATTAGTAGTTTGGCCCAATAGAATGAATGATTTTTGTGGTAATGAAATTTTTATTTAATGTGGCATGTGACTAATTTTTATCTATTCATGTTCTCAGTTGGGATGAAATTACATTATATAGAGATTAGTAAAAGTTATAATGAAATTATTATATATAGGGATTTATCCTAGTTGTGTTGATATGCTTATATATGGGGCTTAGTCCTGATTCTACTGAAATTATTATATACAGTACTTCGGCCTAGTTATGCTTCAATTATTATATATAGGTAATAATCCAAGAAATATGTAACACAATGAGGTATATTCCAAATTCTACAATGTTTATTTATGGTATATTCCATGGGAGGGTTATAATAATGTTTATCATGGTTCTGCTACATGATCAGAGATATCTGGAACTGCACCAAAAAAAGGTTTGGTTGGCCCCAAGTGTCATCCTATATCTCAGGGCTCAACTAGTTTATTTCATGAGAAGTATTAATTTATTAAATTAATACCCATGTTATTGATTTTTTTCATACACTATATACTCGGACTGGACCTGTTTAGATGATGTTAGTGATAGATTACTAAGTTTTACTCACACCCTGTTCATGCCATCATTTGGTACCTGGAAAGATTTCATGGATATAGGTTTGGATAAGGGAATGGGGCCTTACATTGGTTTATTATTTCTGGATGGGATGAAGCTTGGAGATGGGACAGACATGGGGTTCGAGACCGAGGTCATTGGAGTATTTTGTAGAGTCTTTTATCCTTTTATTGTACGACACACAACATGTCATTTAGATACTTTCAGACTATCATTATATGATTCCATTTCTATTTGGATTTTTTGGATTGTTCCTTATACATATTGAGTTTCTAATATGATTATTAATATTGTTTTTTCTAATCTGATATTGTTTTTCCACTATTATTGAAACTATATGCCAAAGGGTATTTTCCCCCCTCTATATTCCTTACACCCTCACTTATAATCAGAAGCCTCTAGAATATGGTGAGGCATAATGGAGGTCACAAATCCAATAGGAATGGCCATGTGAGAGAGTAATGGGATGGGGATGTTACATATATAATGTTATATTTAAGTTACAACCACATTATATTTATGGTATCTTTACATTATATAAAATTTTATACACATTATATATTCTTATAAGACATTATATAATGTTATATATACATTTAATAACATCATAGTAATGTTATATTTAAATTATATTTATTTTATATATTGTTATATTCAAAGCACGACAACATTAATTTAAATTGTGTAGTTCAAAACCATTCCTTTTAACCTGATTTACATATATTTTCTAGTCTTTGAATCATTTGAGTAAAATATAAATATATTTTAATTATTTTTAAAAAATATGTTATAAGTAATTAATTATGAAACTTGTAGTTATTTATATTCTTAATAATTAATTATATTAAAGGTTATTTATAAAATTAATAACTAATAATTTAATTAATGTAATTAATAAATAATAATATATCCCCACTGGTGTTTGCCCTGGGGTTAGGGTTATTCTCTGGTTTCTAAAAAGATTGGAATTCGATTCCCAGGGTTTGTGCTTCAACATCGTAATTATAGGCATTTTAATATAGCACATGAAAGCATGGGGAGGGGGGTTTTACCTATTTTATTCCATTGGGTTCATTTGAGACCCTGGACCTAGTACAACCATAGAGTAATGGGATATACTGAGAAGTGCATGAACTATACATGGTTTGGGGTGGGTTTCCTTAAAAAAAATAAAAATAAAAAAATAATAACTTGTGATATATTTAATAATTAATATTATAATAAATATAAATAATAATTATTAATGATAAAAGGCTATAATATTGAGTTTGGAGAATAATTAACAATACTAATAACATAATTTCTAATAATCAATCAAATTATTAATAGCAAGAAAAATAATTAGCATAATTACTAACAAATAATATAATTAATAACTAATAACATAATTAATAACTAATAAAATAAATAATAATTAATAAAATATTTAATAACTAATAATATAATTAATACTTAATAACATAATTATTTTAATTAATGATTAATAATATATCCCTTGTGGGAGTGGCCCAGTGGTTATGGGCGTTCCATAGTTTCCATGGAGATGAGAATTTAATTCCAACTAGTTGTGATTTATCATCATAATTACATACATATTTATTTAATACTCTCGACAGTGTAGTACTACACATAAAGGGGAGGTTTTACCCATTTTACTTTGTAGGGTTTATTCAAGACACAGGGTATAGTACACCCACAAGGGAATGGTATATCCAAGAAAGAGAATAAACTATACATGGGTTGGATTGGGTTTCCTTTAACAAACCAAAAAATAATAATTAATAATATAATTAATAGCATGAAATATATTGCATAACTAATAATATAATTAGTTTATTTAATCATTAATAATCATAAAATGCGAGATGAATGAGTTTGGAGAATAATTAATAATTAATAAAACTATTACCATAATTATTAATGAATAAAAAAATTATTGATAATAATAAATTAAATACCATAAATAGTTACTAATAATATAATTAATATTTAATAATATGTTCAATAATTAATGATATTAATATATTATATATTAAGGTGGTTTGGGAATAGTGTGGGTGTGTCACACCCCAATTTCACCTTTTTTTCAATCAATTCCTACTATCAAAGGTCCAAATTGAGAAATAAAATTTACCCTAACCCTATGAAATAAATTTTCTAAGGAAAAATCTAAATTGATGATTAATCATGTCTATGTTCAATAAAAACACTATGTGAACACATTTGGGAACACTTTTTATCATCTATGGGGCCTTGAAATATTGGATCATCTAGTGATAAGGAAGGATGATTAAACCTATATATTGTTTTACACACATCAGTATGGGGGGAGGGGAAAGGGGAAATGGTACATTGGTCTTACTGAAAAAATTTCCAGCATTTAAAAAACGCACACGCAGTGTCTGTTTTTTTATGATTAAAAATATTATTATATTATATATTAAATAAATAAGAAAAAGGTTAATATATTTATAATTGATTTTATTTTTAAATGAAATTATATTTGTCTTATATTAAAAGTTTTATTACAGATTCCCAAAAAATGAAAAAATAATATGTTAATTAATAATTTTTAATTTTTTGAATAAAATCAAAAAAAATTATGAAAATGTTTTATTACACACCTTTTTTCATTAAATAATTTAATATAAATTATTTTATAATATTTTAGAACCAATTATATGTGTAAATGAAGTAATTTTTTTAAATGAGTTATTCCTTTTAAAATAATTAAAAATAATTTTTTGAGAAAATTATATTTCTTGATCATTTAGAAGAAAATTAATAGATTTTCATTGATATATTTAAATTCATTTGGTTTATTAAATTTTATAAATCAATATCGAGTAAAATTAATGAATTTTCATTAATATTTTTAAATAAATGAAATATTTTTAAAAGTATAAAAAATATTTATTTTTTGACAGATTATTTTATTACAATTTTATTAATCATATTAATAATATATTATTTGTACATAGGTATATAAAATATTTTTATATGAAAGGGTATAAAAGGAATTTTTTCTAAACATACAACATTATGATTTCTGTAAAAATCCTTAATTTTTATTAATTTATATAATTTTTATTATTAAATGTAATAAATTTTATTTCTACAAATTTATTATAAAATTGTGTTTCTATAAAAGGATCAAAAATTCATTTTATGTAATAAAAATCCGTATAGAATATTAGCTAAAAATTTTTAGGTCCAAATTTTATAGGGTTGTTTCTCCAAACTTTTTATAGAATTTTTCAGTGAATAACATCCATGAAAAGTACACTAAAAATATAAAAATGTATATTTTAATATAAAATTTTACTATAGAGTTTCTAGTATAATCATTAAAATTTTCAATGCAAACTTAATTTTGAGTGTTCTATTTGATTTTTTTATAAAATTTTCATTGAATATCAGTGTAATTTTCTAGTTTTCACTGGAATGTTAGAGATGATTTTTTAATAGAATTTATGGTGTATGTTTCATAATAATTTCTTATGTAAGTTTTATTTGAAATTTTTAGGTGGAAGTTTAATGTTACAATGGAATTTTCTAGGAAATGTTTCCACTGGAATTTTCCAGTTTAAGTTTCAGTTTAATTTCTATTGAAATTTTCAGTATAATTTCCAATGGAAGTTACATGGAAATTTCTAATGGAATTTTAAACTAGAAATTTCCATAAGTAGTTTTAATAGAATTTACAGTATAAGTTTCACTGTAATTTACAATGAAAGATTCATTGGAATTTATGGTATAATCTTCTCTAGAATTTCTAGTTAAATTTCAACTAAAATTATCAAGTGTTAGTTGGTGTTACAACTGGAATATTTAGGTAAAAATATACAATGGATGTTTCCTTGGAAGTGTCATATAAATTTATAGTGGAAGTTTCACTAGAATTTATATATGTTATTTGAATCTTATATTGAATTTTTATTGTAGAAGTTTCCACTCGAGTGTTATAATGGAAGATTTGCTGGAATTTTCTATGGAAGATTCATTCAAGTTTCAAATGGGAATTTCCATTGAAATTATGTATAAATATTCAAAAAAATTAAATTTGGAAGTTGAAGTTAGAACTATAATTATAGAGTGGAATTTTCCACTGGAATGTTTCAATTAATGTTTTATTGGAATTTCCTAAGGGGGTATCACTGGAATTTATATTGGAAGTTTCACTAGAATTTTTATTGGATGTTTTACTGAAATTTCCAGTGAATGTTTCACTATAATTTCTAGTGGAAGGTTCAGTGAAAGGTTCGGTAGAATTTACAGTGGAATTTTGAAAATAATTTCTAGTGGAAGTTTTATTAATGGGGATTACTTCTATCGTATTTACCCATTGTAATATATTTAATTTTTAATGTTAATAAAAACCATGTTTTATAAGAATTTATGAGTGTTTTTATGTGGAAAAATTATTTTTTTCAAAAAATAACCTTATAAGTAATTTCTTTCCAAAATAATGGAAAATCTCCTGAACTGTGCCTCAAATGAAAAAATTGATACTACCATTAGGTATATAATATAAGATTTACCCTAGGTGCAACATAACATTTGTGTACATTGGATGTTTGGTTAAAGCACATGTGATGGAAATTTATTTAATATGTTTTTATTATTTTATGATAAAAATTATGTATCTATCGAATGGTGTATCGTATGAGTAATTTCATACCATAATTGGGTCTAGAATTTTGGTTTTACCCTACTCATGGAATAAACATTATATGCATCATGTGTTTAGTTACATCACGTGGGTAATTTTATTACCCTTATTTATTTTATTAGTATTTTTTTTTCTTATATCCCCTCATCGTGAACCTCAAGCTACACACCCCTCCAATGCGATTATTTCTTGTTTCATTGACCCCAAACCTTCATAATCACTCATTTTTTGACTGATTATGGATTACAATTCCTTAATGGGGTGAAAATAATGTTGAGACTGAAAATGATTTTCCCACTCGTGTGGTGAAAATTATGAGATAAATTAACGTGAAAAATGTGGAATTAACTAGCACCAAATGTAACATGGAAAACCCTCCCTAAAAATAAATGGGTAAAAACCCATGGGAATATATATAAGTATCACTATGGGTAGAAATTGAGTACACACTACTTAATAATTACAAGGAGATAACCCTTCTAATACACTCCCATGAATATGTGGGAAATATTCCCTGTAAAATACCACAGAAATGGATGGAGATGATTCTATTGAATCTAATGATGAAACCATCGAGGAAGCTCCCCATTTATAGTCTTTTTCAATCCCTGCCCATCCCTTATCCCATTGATCACAATGGTTAGTGGGGTTTTCCAACCATCAAACCTACCACCACCTTCCCCTCTTTGAAAAAACGGGGGAGTGATGTCATCCATGGAAATAAAGAGCAGCTGAAATATCACAAACTATGAGATATGATTGAGAACCAATCATATCTCCAAAAATTCTTTTGTATCTATCAAACCATGCTTCTCATGTTTCTGCGTGGCCACTTGAGGATCTATACAATCTAAACCTATCAGAGTCAATTTCCTTTGTTAGGAAATCTGTCAGATTTTCATTAGTGGGAATTTTCTACATGTAGACACTTACTTCCTTCACCACATCTTACATAAAGTGAAATTGTACCCAAATGTGCTTCATCCTAAAATGAAATGATGAATTCAATGTGATGTGAATGGAACTTTGAATATCAAAAAACAATGTAATATTCCCATGTATATTCTTGATATCCTATTCTAAAATTCTCTTAAAATACCCTCTTTACAAGCCTATGTAACTTCCATGTACTCCACCTCCATCATGGATAAATCCGCAACTGACTATAACTTTGAAATCCATCTCAAAACTCCTCCTGTGAGAGTAAACACAAAACCAATAGTGGATTTATTCTAGTTAGAAGAACCAGTAAAATATGAATCATCATAGCCTTTGATAGTAAAATATGATCCTTCATAACCTAATGCAACATCTGAGGTCTCTTTGATGTATCTCAGGATCCTCTTCACTATACTCCAATTATCCCATCTTGAATTCTCAATGTACCAACAAAATGCTTCCATTGTATGTGAAATGTCTGGGATATTAAAAAATATAGATAACATTAGACCCCCTACTGATTTATACATTAATCAAGAAATCTGCATCTTCTATACCTCACGTATAGGACATTACATAAAGGATAACTTAAATTAACAATAAGTGTGGTGGATATTGGATTACATTAAAACATGTTGAAGTGTTTCAAGACTATTCACAAGTAATTAAATTATGATAGAAAAATATTCTCATTATTTATGTCTTAGTAAATCTATATCCAAATATTCTTGTTTACTGGTCCTAATTCCTTCATATAAAACTCCCTAGCCATCTCTACCTTCATCTTTAATATCTGGTATTTTTTGTCACCAACAACCAACATATCATCCCTATGTAACAAAATATGATGAAATAACTTCCATTCAAACCCTAAAATATGAGAAGGGATATGAATGAAGTCTAATATATAAAAGAATCATGATATTTGAATAAAATCTCTTATACCAACACATTGGTGACTTCTTGAGACTATACAAGTATTTGTTTAACCTGAAACCGATTACACTTTTCCTTCTTTGGAAAAACATCACGGTTTAAGCATTAATATTTCTTCCTCATTATTTCCATGGAGAAAAGAATCCATCACATTTAACTACTCTTAATGAAAACTATACATTTCACACAATTCCAAAACTACCTAAATATATTCATTCTAAAAAGAATAGAACATATTTCACTGAAATAAACACTTTCCTCATGAGAATATCTTTTTCCCACCAATAATTCAGGGTATCTTTCCACATAGTCCATTCTATCCATCTTGATCTTAAAGACCCATTTATTATTGATATCTTTCCTTCCATGAGGTAATGAAAAAAATATCTCAAGTCTTATTCTGATGTATCCCTTTAAGTTCCTCCTATATTTCCACCATCAATAAGAATACATTTAGACTCTGGGTCACCTCCACAAAAGAATATAGTTCTCTATCCTATGTCAATAAGTGGTATGAAACATTTCTCTCACTAACATATTCAAAGTTCCATATTGGTTCTCTTTTCTCACGAATTAATCATTGTAGTCTACACTCAATAGTTACATGATCATTATGCTCTAGTAATTCATCAGAGGAAACCGGTTCTTCGTTGGATTTGACCTCCACCTAAAATTTTTTAGTTTATATATTCTCTTTCTCCATGTATCCATAAATTTTCATTTTCACCTTATATTTTTTATAAATAAAATCTCTGCAGATGATATGTTTTTGGGTAGTGTGGTCCCAAAAATGACACCCCTTAAAACCATCAAAGTATCCTGAGATGATACATTTCCCGGTTCTCAAATCAAACTTTGATCGTTCTTGATTTTTTTTAAAAATCATATATAGTAATTAAAAAATTATATAACCAAGAATAGTTAGTGGAATTACCCTTACACATCTTCATTAACATCTTTATATCATTATCCATTGAAGGAGATTAGTTGATCACATAACAGGAAGTATTCCCTACTTCTACCCAGAATGTTTTTGAAATTCCTATAATCTTAAAAATCACCCTTATTCTATATAATAGGGTTTTGTTCATCATCTCTAAAAATCCATTCTTCTAAGGAGTGTACATATCCATGAACTATCTCTTGATACATTCTCATTAAAAATAGTATCATACTCCTCACATTATATTCTCCACCATTATCATTCCTTAAAAACTCAACCTTTTTCTAGATTCAATCTTTTACCGTGCATTGAATTTTTGAAGACTTAAAAAACATTTGTTTTTCTCTTGAATGGATAAACCCAAAATCTCCTAGAATAATCATCAATTAATGATACAATGTACATTTCTTATACCAGTGATATAACCAGTGCTTTCCAAATATCAGAATGGGTCAATTCTATGATCTCTCTATTTCTCAGTATTGACGTCCTAAAATATAACATGTGTTTCTTTCACAAAAAACAATTTATAAAAAGTGGAAATGATAAATTTTTAAGCTCATGAATAAAAATTTTATCAATATGAATATTTTTCCCCATTTCGACTTATAGCCATGATTTTGATTCAATAACATCAATATTTATTCTATTGAGTTAGTTGATGCAAAAAACTATCTCTTTCTCCTTGTATGTTTCACCCATAAAAATGTGCATGTTATTTTATACCTTCTCTTCTTTCTTCATGAAAAGATGTATCTTTTTAACTCTCATCACTCTATTATAAATGAAATTATTTCATTTTATATCATTAAATTTTCCCACAGATAATATTTTTTTCTTTATACCCATCACAGGGAATACTCCATTGATGGTTCACACTATGCCATCATGCAGCTTCATTTTGATGGTACCGACTCCAATGATTTTCAAGGAGTGATCATTCCATATCTAAAAAATTTAGTTTCCGTTAGTTTCATACTAATCCAACCATTCTTTTTGATATATCATGTTCTATGTTGCTCCTAATTCAATTATCCATGCAGCGTTGTGATGTTTTCTGCTTCTAGTAGTCACCACTACTTCACTGAATACTATATCTTCATTCCTAGAAATACTATCCACATTTCTATACATGTAATGATTCTATATCCCACTAGAACAACACTCTATCATCACCACTAGTGGTATTTCACCAATTTACTTTAGGCAATTATCCTTCTACACCGTTGTCTGCATCTTCATTTTTTACAATGGAAAATTATTATCGTTGAATTTCTTAATATTGATTTTTACATCCATATAGACACACCACCAGTCTAGAACCTCCTCTATTTAAAAACTATATATTTAATAATCTCAATAAATATTTTCTAATTTAAAATATCAACTAAAGTCGCAATCACAGAGTATACTAAAATTAATGAGAATTATTAATACCCAAAAAACACGAACATCACTCAGTTATCACCTTCCTATAATACCACTTGTTGGGACATAAAGTGATTTCCCACTAGTTTAGTGATTAATATGAGATAAAATAAAGTGAAAAATAATAAAATAAATGATACCAGATGTACCGTGGAAAACCCCCCTGAAAAAGTGGGTAAAAACCATAGGAAAATAGAAGTATCATTATGGTTAGAAATTGGGTACACACTCTCTCACAATTATATGGAGAAAAAACTGATAATATTATCTTTTGAATATGTAGGGAATCTATATCACAAATAACAAACAAAATGATGGGATATGATGTTGCTAAATCTGATGTTGAAACTATCATGGAAGATCACCACTTATAGGCTACTACAATACCTGACGAGCCCTTCTCCTGCTGCTCATAATGGTTCATGGGGTTGGCATCCCACCAAACCTACCACCACCTTCCCCTATTTGAAAAAATGGGGGATTATTTCATCTATAAAAATTAATTTCTCATAACAAATAAATCATTTTCATTCATGTTCTAGATTACTTATGAATTAAATGGGGTTTTCGATTTGGGGTTATATGATTTTTGTACATGGATCTAAATAGATGAAACATATTTTACTTTGATTGAATTTATTCTATTGTGTTTCCACATCCATAGAAATCCCTTATGTGAAATTGAGAAACCTTTAATGATCTAATTTAAGTTTTTTACCCAGTTCTAGGAATATGAGTACTTTTCTTCTAGTTGTGGCGCCTGTGTGATTTTTATGTTTTTATTAATTAATTTGTTTATTTAACATAAATAAAAATTTTCTCCATTTTCCTTATATCTTATATACTAGAAAATGGTTTTTTTGAAATAAAAAACAAAAAGGAAAAACCCGTAATTATCGAGAGGTAATTCCATTAAATTATCATGGTATAATCAATATAAATTATTTATGTATTATTCCACAAGATTATCAAATGATAATGTCAAAAATGTATCAAACAATAATTGTGAGATTACCTAATGATGCATTATTAAAAATTTATCGAAGGATAAATATGTGAAATTATTGAAAGATAATTATGAAGAATTGTCAAAAGATAATTTCATCAAATTATCAAAATATAATTATAATAAATAATCAAACTCTATTTATATTGAATAATTAAAGACAATTATAAGAAATTATCATAAAGAAATTATAAAATGGATAATTTATAATAAATTATCAATAGATAATTATAAAAGGATAAATTATAATAAATTATAAAAATATAAGAATAAATGGATTATTTTTATAAAATATCAAGAGATAATTATAAATTTATAATTTATAAAAAATTATGAAAATATAATTATAAAAGGATAAATTTTAATAAATTATCAAGAGATAATAATACAAGGATAATTTATAATAAATTTTCAACATATAATTATAAAAGGATAATTTATATTAAATTATCAAGTGTCAATAATTAAAGGATAATTAATAAAAAAATATCAATAGATAATTTTAAAAGGGTAATTTATAATAAATTGTCAAATGATAATTAAAATGGATAACAAATATTAAATTAACAAGAGATAATTAATGAAAAATAATTTATAATAAATTATCAAGATATAATTATTAAAATATAATTTATAATAAATAATAAAAAGATAATTACACTTAAAGGGGTAAGTTTCTAACGCATGTGTTGGCCTAAAATGATAATTCAGAAATTATCCAAGAGATATAAAGCGTCAATGTGTGTTATATTTTATTTCTTCTTGAAATAAAATACCTAGTATTGGTTCTAGGAACCCTTGACAAACCATGAATTTTTATGTGTCGGTAACTATTATAATATATCCCATGAGAAGGTGTTCTTAACTATTAAGGTTTCAACTCTTGGTTTTTAACCACATTGGGTGGTTTATCCTAGCTGTTAATATCGACGACTTTGAGGTAGGATGTTTTGTACCTTCTTGGGATCTCATTACACATGTTTCCATTGTATTATTATTATGTTAGAATATTTGGTATCAATGCTTGATTTTTGATTTCATGTGGATGTGTGTGTGGCCTGTGAAACCATATGACATTCTTCTATGAGAATTTTTGAGATATCTAGATTCTATGATAATGATTGATTCACATATTGGTTAAATTATGTTGTTATATTCTCTTATGATGTGTGATATGGATATTATAATGTTATGTATTATCATGTTTTTCCTTTAGTGGATTGGTATGTTTTATATGTGATATGTCTCCATCGTGGTATGATTACGCTTTGAGGGGTGAGTTCATAGACAATAGTGATAATGTTGGAAATCCATGATAGCCTTGTAATATGGTCTCAACCTAATGCCTTGTGGATTATGAGTTGATAGATGACACTTGATGCCTTATGAATTTTGAGAATTAACTAATACCTTATGGATTTCGAGTAGGTTACTCACTCAATTCCTTTTGGATTCCAAGTGAAACAATGATAGCCTTGTGGATGGTTCCTATCCCAACCAACATATTGTACAATTTTTTGTATTAATCTAAAAAAAAGTATGATTGGGGGTTCGTGGTAGATTGGTTAGAGAATGACATATCGGTTTTATATTGTATGTTTATGCTTGTTATGAATTGATTATTATTTTTATATAAATAGTTATACTTTAACATGTTCGGTTAAGGAAGTATTGGTGGTTTCATACAAAGTGTTGAGTTCACACCCTGCTTGGGTATATCAGTGTGTCTGTAGATTTCATGAGGGGTCTCGTGAAATTAAAGGGCCATGTGGAAAGCTCCAAAGTTGAGGAACATAGAGCTGGTGGTGTACTAGGATAGACACTGGAAGGACCTATAGTTATTTATTTACATACCTACATGTTTACCCTATTTATCTTTCCATCATGGGAGACTATTTATTATCTAAAATGTATTCCATCATTATTATTCCACATGATTACTCTAATTATTTATTGTTATTATTTTATATTTTTTATTTTGTTATGACTCAATACAGAGGGTATAATCTCCCCACTTTTGGACTTAGACCCTCGCAACTAGTTGGTAGCATCTTGTATATGAAAAGAAATGCATGATTTCATATAGCACTCTATCTCAGACCTAGTGGTTAGGGTTGGGATGTTACAAAATGGTATTAGTGCACCATGACCCACTAACTTGTTTCTTCTCATTGCCTTGATTCTGGACATTGTAGACATGAGATAGGATGGTTGGGACTCAGGTAGTGTAATTATGATAGCTCTAAGTTATCATTGTATAGTGGACCTATGAGATGATATAGGGTGGGGGAATCATGTTTTGTTGTTATCATTTATTAAATTCATCTTGAGAGACTCACATGATGTTGATTTGTGATTTATTATATTTCATGTGGTTTCATGCATCGTGGATATGTGTGTGGGTTCAAATTCCATATTGATACCTATTTTTATGTTGTATAGTTTCTCTTTAATTAAATTTCATAATTTTTTCTTCATGTTATGGATATTTTGTATCTTTATAATATTTTGATGTTGATATGTTGTTGTGATATATCTTCATGAGCATTATTTAGTTGAACAACGCATGTTTTTGTGAAAGTATATATATATATGATGATTGAGTCTAGCGTGTAGGGATGGAGACCTAGATTAGTGCCAGGAGGGGTATACCTTAGTTTATGATAGACTCTAGGGAGAACCTTGTGTGATCTCATAGAATTATTAGGGTTGATAATTCTAAATTAACAACAGATGTGTAGGAGAATGCATTTGAGCATGATTTTTCACCTTCTATGTGGTTTATGTAGAAATCCCTCTTTAACATGAAGTCTTTTTCTTAGTGCACATCCTAGTCATAGGAGTTCAAAACTATAGTCAAATATTCCATGACATCACTCTAGTATTATTCATCCTTCCAGGGAACCAAAGTCCCTCAGGGTGATGATGAATGAGTTAAAATCATTTTGGTAATCTTTGACATAGTATAATCTGTTAATAATCAATAGTTTATGCTATGATTGAGCTCATGAAAGGTTCCCAACCCATTTCAATACCCCCATATCTTAAGGATACAACTAAGCTGAATGATATCAAGGTGATTTTGAATGAGTTATAGTTTAAGGGATTCATCAGGCTGAGTACTTTACCATGGTGTTCACCAGTGTTTTTCACCAAACAAGTGGATAGTTCTCTTCAAATCTATGTTGATTATAGGAATCTGAACGATGTGGTGGTGAAGAATATATATAAATTCCACAAGATCAATTTTCTTTTCAATTATTTATGGGGATCCTATTGGGTCTCTAATAATTATTTTTTCTCAGGACATCACTAGTTGTGATTAATAAATGAGGATATTATGATAATAGTGTTTTAGAGTAGTTTTGGTATGTATGAATACTTAGTGATATCATTTGAACTCAAAAAAAAACTCGTAGTATTCATGGATCTCAAGAATAATATTTTCAAATATTCTTGGACTCATTCATCATGGTGTTCATTGATGAAATCCTCATCTACTCACCAACACAAGAGAAACATTCTAGACACCTCAATATAGTACAGTGTATTCTTCAAGCACATAAACTCTACATTATGTTGTTGATGTGTGACTTATCAATTCAAGAGTTGAGGTTCCAAGGAATTGTGGTGTTCGATATGGGTATATCCATCAACCCTAAGAAAGTATAGGTACTCATATCCTATACATGTCCCTATAATCTGTTTCAAATCAGGACCTTTCTATGATTAGTTGGGTATTAATTACTACTAATCTCGGATTTCTCCTGAATACCAATACACATGAAAGTTCTGATGATGAAGGGATTGAAATTATTTTCTTCATAATTGTATGAAGAATAATTATTTTATCTTAAGAGAGGGTTTAATATATCTCTAGTACTGACACTCCCTGAGATAGATATTGGTTATACAATGTAATTTGATGCATCTGGAATTGGTCTAGGACCGATAATTGTATAGAGAGAGATGGTAGTATCCTATGGGTATCATTAGGTATTACCCCATGACCAGAACTAACCAAAAAAATACATGGACCTAGCATTTTGGTCCATTATCTGAAGTGTTGGTGACACTATCTCTTTTGTGGGATATTTCCTATCTATACGAACCACAAGATTCTTCACTACAACATCACACATAGGGACCAGAACCTGAAACAAAGTAGATGGGTTGAATATCTATAGTTTTTTTTATTTTTATATGGTTTATGCACCTAGGAAGGGTAATGTCATTATATATTCTCTTAACAATAATATGTAGGATGAGCAAGGGCATGCAATCAACCCTTAGAGGAGAAGCAATGCTTAATGAGCATGTTTGGTGATAGGAGGATTGATACTTCTAGGGATAAGTGATCCATGAAGTATAATCCATTAGTGATCATATCATTGAGGGCGACCTGATGCCCAGATGATCAATAGATGACCATGATATGATATTTGTATATGGGGGAGAATTAGTCCCTACATCCATCAGAGAGAACATGATCATAGATTACCATACCTCTATATGGTAAGTACATCCAGGTGAGACCAATAAATATCATGTCTTTATACTTCAGTTCAGGGGGCCATGGATTAAGAGGGACATTGCTGGTTTTGTATCCAGATGTCTTACCTATCATAGGGTGAAGGACGAAAACCAACGACCTGTTGGTTTGCTTCAGTGACATATTTTACCCTTTTAGAACTTTGAGAATGTTATGATGTACTTTTTGATAGGGTTTAACAGGATCCCATGGAGTTTTTATGTAGTCTAGGTGATTTTCAATCAGATAACAATTACCTCTCACTTCTTACCTATCAAAGAGACGCAATCAGTGGAGCAATTGGGAAATATCTATGTCTGAGTGATTGTACACCATCATGGGGTTTATTTGAAAAAAGAATCATAAATTGACACATTTTTTATATTTTTATTTACTCAGTTCTTATTGAAATCCCAAGGGAATCATATGATATTGTTCATGGATTACCATCCTCTTACAGAAGGGTAGTCTAAGCAAACTATAAAAAAAATTGGATGATATGCTTTGAGCGTGAATCATAGATGTTGGAAGTGCATGAGATGATCACTTATATTTGGTTTAGTTTATATAAAATTATATTTACCATGATTCGATTCAGATGGAACCTGATAAGGCTCTTAACACGAGGTTGTGTTGGTCCCTATTCTGTTGGAATGAGGTAGGTGAGGGAGTAGTTGTTGGCTGCAACATGGTTCAGAAGACCTCTGAGAGAGTGAAATTAATTTTGAAGAGTTTTATAACTTCTCAGAGAAAGAAAATATCATATATATAATATATTAGGAGACCGTTTTATTCTTTTTTGGGTGATCATCTTTTCTTGAGAGTGGCTCCTTATTTAGGTCACCAATTTCTGAGTATGCAAGGAAAGCTTCCACTACAGTTTGTGGGATCCTTATTGATCACTAAATGTGTTGGGACTGTGGTATATCATCTAGAACTTCCTCCTCGTTATGTAGGTATGAATGAAGTGTTTCATGTGTCATAGATTAAGAGGTACATGTCCGATCCTACGTATGTTATCAACTGTAATGATATGGATTTGGAGTCAGATGCATCTTACGGGGATTATCCTATGTAGATTAAGCATCCTAGTGAAAAATTCATATGCTAGTTTATGTTACAACTTTTCTGGATTTGGTGGAAGCATGAACATATCCAGGAGGAAATTTGGGAGTGTGAACCTAATGTTGGAGGTCAGTGGCCTGAGTTGTTTGAGAAATACTGATAGAGTTACTTCTTAGGGACGATAAGTCGATAGAGGGGGAGAATTTTAATATTCTCAATTTTTAATGATAATAATAATCTTTATTAATAATTTATGATCTTTTTATGTGAAAATGTAATTTTTTAATAAAAATAACCTTATATGTGATTTCTTTCTAAGTGACTTCATTTAAGGGTTAAATTCATGTTACCAATTTGGAATATTCTATTCAATATATTCAGAGTTAGGCGCTAGGTTAGTGTGAGATTTTGAGGCCTGTAGAGTCTGAGTAATGATATTATAAAAATATTAAATATATTTAATCGCATGAACATGATTATTATGAAATAATGGAATATCTAGCAAATAGTGTCTCATATGAGAAATTCAATATTCCCGTTAAGTTCAGAATGTGGGATTTACTATAGGTGTGACATAAAATTTGTGTGCATCGGGTGTTTGGTTAAATCACACATAAGGGTAATCTATTTAATATTTTTACTATAATTTCTTTATGAAAAAAAATTAATTATCTCTAGAACGATGTCTCATATGATAAATCCAAGGTTGTTATTAGTTTTTGAAAGTGGTTTTTACCCCAGGCACGACATAAGATTTGCATGCATTAAGTGTTCAGTTACATTGAGCATGTAATTTTTTGTCCCTTATTTATTTTATTATTATTTATTAAATTTTTATTATTATTTTATCCCATCCTATTCATCCTTATTCCACACATCCCTCTAATTCAATTATTTTACATGTAATTGATCCCAAATATCACAAACCAACCCGGGTCGACCCTGAACCGGTCACCCGAACCGATCTGAAACATGGCCCGAGAGGCGTTCCCGATCCTCCTGGGCTGGTGAAAAGCACCAGGGCATCAACAGAGGACATGTGGGAATGATTTCTCCCAATGAGAATAAATAGAGTAGTAGAAATAAGTAAAACACAAAGTAAATAAATGACACTAAAAAGAAAGAGTGTACAACAAAACACACTAACCTGGTCTCGACGAAAAACTCCTCGTGACTCCGAGAGTCGCTCAACAGACCACAACCAACTCTCGTCCACAGCGATCAAGCTCGATCCAAACCAACAAAAAAACTAAAAACAGGAAAACACTATAGGAATGAGTATTAAAACTCAGAAGGTATTCCCAACAAACTATTCCCAATGCACTACCTTTAAATAAAGAAATTTACAAATTCCGGTTTTGAACTAAATTATATAAAATATTAGTTTCCACACAGACTTTCATTTCTAAAATAAGTATCAATCCATTGACCTTTTTAATTTTAAAACAAGATTAATGTCTGAAAAGAATAGGTATATTTCTTTTTAAAACATTTTCTATGAACCATTTAGAAATCCAAACTTCAGTTATTAGCCAAAATGGAAACACCACACATATCACACAACACACACCAAGGGCAATGGAAAAAGCGGCACATAGGGGCCATCAACTGAACTATTCCTCTCAACTATCCCCCACATACAAAAATATACCAAAGGAAGCATGGGTCGAACCTAGGAGATCGTGACCAATCCAGAACGTACTATACATGTGACTCATCCTGAAGGCATGCCAAAACTCGATGACGTCATAACACCCTAACACTCAGCATAGCCCTACATGGCCTAACCGAGGGGCCCAATCCCCAAAGTAACAATAACTCAGTATTACCATGCTATGGGGCCACTAGCCAGTGCGTAATATAAACTAGTGCATTAATCTTTCTTAGAAGATTGACTCACTATGTCAGGTTCCCATGTCAACACATGCAATAAAAAGGGGTGCGTCCACAATGTAAATCAATCAGTCACGAGGCACAAATATCACACATAACTCATGCAATCAACACAAACCAATGATCACCCCTGAGTAACCCTAATGTGAGTTTTTCCAAAATAATTTATTTTATTAAAGTGTCAGATGGGCCTTTACCAACTTTAAAGAAAAACCTCATTTCTCAAGAAAACCCAAAACACTTGTTCAAAAGAAATAATTTATCTTTAAAACCAGAACTACATTTGAAATTCCTTGAATTATATTTAAAATCCAAACTAGAATTCTTTTACTACTGGGTGTCCACCCATCATGAAAATATTTCAAGAGTTGTGTATAAAATAAATGGCTCTTTTTACACCAAATAATCATTTAAAAATTAATTATCTTATCGTATTTCCCATTTATTAAAAATTAATAAAACATCAATCAATTAATAAATTATAAATTTAAAGGTGAGTGCAGTGGGAGACTTACCTCGACTTACAGTCCAAGCACGATGACGCGACATGCCTCGAGCGGGCGCGCAAGCACGTGAAAGCTGACGACCGCAATTGCACGGAAATTCCTTCCAACACGGCGTATCAATTACAAAAACAATAAAAACCCATAAGCACAGACTTCAAAATATATAATGAATAAATAGCACAAAAACTCACCTCAACAACAGAGCAAGTGATATGGGGTGAACTCAAACCGCTCGCCTTCGGCGGCGGGCGTTCGTCGCGCACCCAGTTGAGAACAAGGCACGTCTGCATGGCTGGGAAGGGCCTGCAGCTGGTTAGAGGGCCATACTACTACACAAGAGTTTCAACATATGGATTAGCGGGGAGGAAGGGGGGGTCACTGATCAGAGTAGGTCCGGTCGAAGATTGTGGCAGCCGTCCAAGCGTCGATGAGGACACGACTTGGCTGGACAGTGAGGGGCGCAGCCGGGAGAGCACGCGGCAGCCCAAGGGGGAGGCACACCGTGATGTCAGAGAGGAGCCGAAGTCTGAAGGTGCAGCAGGAGCTGCTAGATATCATAAGGCCGGAGCAGGCATGAGGCATCGGTGCTGGTCGGGCTGGCGTTGTACAGGGTAGGAGGCCGAGGGAGGTAGTGGGTAGCAGGTGTTATGCGCAATCCAGATCGAGATAGGGTTGGAATGCGGGTGGTGCTGGGACGCGGCTATAGGGAGCAAGGCGGATAGGGGAGTCGGTAGCAGGGGCGTCGCGCTATGTAGAAGGGAGAGGCTGGTGCTACTAGGTTGGCTGGCCATGAAAAGGTAGGAGGAGTGGCTGGAACAGGGTGCTACAACAGGTCGGAGGCACAACAATAGGAAAAACCGGGGGGGGCGTGCGCTGCAAGGGGAGCAGGAGGAAGCGCCAGACAAGGAGGCTGGGTAGTCCGTTGGGAGAGCGGAGGTGCAGCGCGGCCTGGCCGTGAGTAGGTAGGAGCAGTGTGCCAGGGGCGAGGCGAGGCGCTGTGCAGAGGATGGGGGAGGTCGGGCAGGCGTTGCTGGGTGCAGCGGGTGCTGTGGGCAGTCGACGTGCAGTGGGAGGGAGGGCCTCGGGTAGCAAGAGAATAGGAGGGGTGTGCAAAAGGGAGGAGAAGGAGGGCCAGTTGGGGAGAAATGTAGTAGGGAGCGTGTCACGCGGGAGAGGATAGGAGAGGGGACAAATGCGTGGAAAGAAGAAAAGAGAAGAAGAAAGAAGAGGAACAAAGAAAAGAAGCGGGGGGGGGGGGGGCAGCCGCGTGGAAATAAGAAGAAAGAATAAGAAGAAAGAGGTAGGAAAATAAAAATAAAAGTAAAGTAAATAAATAAATAAATACATATGAAGGATAATAATAATAATAATAATAATAATAATCTAACAACAATAATAATAAATATTAATAATCAAATAATAATAATAATAATAATAATAAAAGTATTATCAATTATTGTTATTATTATTATTAAACATTTTAAAAAATTCTTTTAAATTTAATTTATTCTTTTAAATTTATTATTTATCTAAATAGTTGGGAAACCGCGCACTCACCGGGTCCGAACGCACGATCGCTGCTAGCGGTGCGGTGACTGCGAACCCACACGAAACGAATGCACGATGACCGCTAGCAGTGCGGTGACTGTGCACTAGCCCGAAACCCACCGAAAACATCAATCCCTCAATGAAAATTCAAACCTATACCCAACACAACTCTGCCCAAAGTCGAGGGGCTGAGAAAAGAATAAAGACATGGGCGTCTGTGGTCGAGGTGTGATAATTCTCCCCACCACAAACACTTTCTGCCCCCATAAATTCACCAAGACAACATTTGAAACAACTTGAGTTCATTCCCAGAAAAAATCATAGAGAACCGAGAGCTTCTAGGTAACCATTCCCAACAACCATCACACCCGACCAATTCAAGAAAAACCATTGCCCGAGATTTAGGGGAGAACATGAGAAGTTTCTTCCCACCACAAGAATTCACTAATACAAAAACCCTTGAAACCCAAATAAACCACCCCTGCCCCCATCAGGGGGGAGGGAAACATGGGAACTCCCAAACCAAAGTCATTCATCTTCCCCACATGTACCGAACAAAACACCTGAGACTTGACAAAAATATTGTTACGAAACAATTCCACAACTTGTGGATGAGAAATTAACTCAGCACCTCCCATCAACTTCACAAAACGAACATTCCCCTATGGAACACAGCAAGAACCAACTCAAAATTGGAACATGTACATTTATTCATGAGCCCACACCATTCAGAGAGACCAAACAACTTAAGAATCACATTGAGAGAAGATAAGACCACTTAGATTGTGGGAGAAAACACTCATCATGCCACCACAACAAGGATGAGATTACGACAATGATGGGAATAGAACAAGGTAAATTTTGGATATTTCCATTCCAAATCCAACGAAATTATCTAGACCGAGGTTCCACACCCCCTCAATAACTCCTGACTATGTGCGAGCTTCACCATGAGACCTGTGGTTGGGGCCCTGAAAGCTAAAGTGTCTCCTGCCTCACAGTCAAACGTTTTCATCTTCTGGTCTCTAACTCCTTCTTCCATTCGATGATTCGAACAACCGTGATGGTTATACATTTTAAAAGGGATGAAACATGATTGCTTAGAATGTTCAGAATGGCCATACTGGTGACACACAAGAGTGTGGTCTAACAAACTAGTAGCCGGTACCGACGAGGATGATTTCTTGGAGATAGGTTCCACCGGCCCGCACTCCTTGCCAGGTGGGGAACCTTCACGGAAGTCGACCACCATTAATCACACCAAAAACTCTAATGAAGATGAGACATTTCATATTTACTAAACCAGAACTGAACCCTCAAATATCTCTTGGGCGGTACGAACCTTAACTACCCTGGGAGTTCCCGATAACCCGAAGACACACTATCTTTCAGAACAATAAAACTACCTCTAACAGACATTGACTACCTCGATAAGCAAGCAACACACAAAAGGAACTGAGAACTGTGCATAACTCATTGACAAATTTGGGAGGATTTCTAGGTGGCATACTCATAACAACACTAAAAACACCATCGAAAAAGGAATCAATCCAAAACTGAATCAAAGCAACAACACAAGCTAAGGGAAATAGGCCCATAATCAAAACATATACAACACAAGGAGAAATCACTTTTCCAAAACCATTATCTCTTCTCAATTTTAAAAAATCACCTATGGATCCTTATGAACCGTCACATGTGCTTTTATTCAATCCCTCTCACATCGTCTGCAAACAAGTTCCCCCACACACTTTCCATACATACCCACACACGTGTGACCCTCCATAAGGAGTGCCAAGATTCAAACACTTTTTTTCCTTATCAAATCCAACCCCATACCAAGTTTTTCCAAACAGATACACCTTCTATTTAAAAACCCACTTTAGTAATTTCAAAAACAATTTGGAAGAAACACTTTTCCATTTAAAAACCAATTTCACTTTTAACGCACACTCAAATAAATTGAGACTAAAACAAATCACAAGCAGTAATAACCCACTTGAAAGAGGAACTAGTGCATATGAATGACCCAACAACATGGTGGTGACCCATACCCCAAGTAAGGCATAACACTAAGAGGACCTTAAACCAGACACTTGGACTCCACATGGGTCACCACCCCATGTGAGGCCGCAAAGTGAACCGATTCGCCTCTATTTTCATCCCTCAATCTGAAACGACCAAGGACAAGTGACTCAAATCTTGGACTAACCCTGGTAACTCAGGTCTCGTCAAGAGTGGCAGTGATCAGGCACCGACGCGTAACCTACCTTTTGAGCCCCAACAGTCCTAATCTCCATATACTAGACATCCCAAATAACAAAGGGTGCTCTGAAAAGTGAGGTCCCCTAAGGGCCAACCTCCTCATATACCATTTTGTCATGAACCAACCCGGGTCGACCCTGAACTGGTCACCCGGGCTGGTCTGCAACATTACCCGAGAGGCGTTTCGGATCCTCCCGGGCTAGCAACAAGCACCAGGGCATCAACAGAGGACAAGTGGGAATGATTTTGCCCAATGAAAATAAATAGAGCAGTAGAAAGAAGTAAAACACAATGTAAATAAATGACACTGAAAATAAATAGTGTCTAACAAAACACACTAACCTGGTCTCGACCAAAAACTCCTCACAACTCCGAGAGTCTCTCACTTGACCAGAACCAAATCATGCCCGTGGTGAGAAAGCTTGATCCAAACCTGCAACAAAACTAAAAACAGGAAAAAAATAGACGTGAGTATGAAAACTCAGTAGGCGTGCCCAACAAACTATTCCCAATGCACTACTTTTAAATAATTTTTTTTTACTAATTCCATGTTTGAACTAAATTATATAAAATATTAGTTTCCACACAAACTTTCATTTATAAAACAAGTATTATTCCATTGCCCCTTTTAATTTTAAAAAATGTTTAATGTCTGAAAAGAATAGGTATATTTATTTTGAAAACATTTTTTTGAAAACCATTTAGAAATAGAAACTTCAGTTATTAGCCAAAAAGGAAAAACCACACATATCACACAACACACACCAAGGGCAATGGAAAAAGTGGCACACAGGGGCCAGCAATTGAACTATTCCTCTCAACCGTCCTCCACATACAAAAAACACCAAAGGAAACATGGGTCAAACCTAGGAGATCGTGACCAATCCATAATGTACTATACATGTGACTCATCCTGAAGGCATGCCCTTACTCGATGACATCATAACTCCCTAATGCTCTACATATCCCTACATGGCCTAACCGAGGGGCCCAATCCTCATAGCAGCAATAACTCAGTATTCCCCTGCTATGGGGACACTAGCCAGTGCATAATTTAAACTAGTGCAGCAATCTTTCTCAGAAGATTCACTCACTATGGCAGGTTCCCATGTCAACACATGCAATAAAAAGGGGTGTGTCCACAATGTAAATCAATCAGTCACGAGGAAAAAATATCACACACAACTCACACAATCAACGCAAACCAACGATCACCCCTGAGTAACCCCAATGTGAGTTTTTCCAAAATAATTTATTTTATTAAAGTTCCAGACGAGCCTTTACCAACTTTAAAGAAAAACCTAATTTCTCTAGAAAACCCAAAACACTTGTTCAGAAGAAATCATTTATCTTTAAAACCATAACTACATTTGAAATTCCGTGAATTATGTTAAAAGACAAAGTAGCATTATTTCACTACTGGGTGTCCGCTCATCATGAAAGTATTTCAAGCGTCATGTATAAAATAAACGGCTCTTTTTACACCAAATAATCATTCAAAAATTAATTATCTTATAGTATTTCCCATTTATTAAAAATTAATAAAACATCAAGCAATTAATAAATTCTAAATTTAAAGTTGAGTGCAGTGAGAGATCTACCTCGACTCGCTGTCCAAGCACGATGATGCGTCATGCCCCGAGCGGGCGCGCAAGCAAGTGAAAGCTGACGACCGCAATTTCACAGAAATTCATTTCAACACGGCGTAATAATTACAAAAACAATAAAAACCCATAAGCACAGACTTAAAAAGATATAATGAATAAATAGCGCAAAAAATCACCTCAACAACAGAGCAGGTGAGATAAGGTGAACTCAAACCGCTTGCCATCGGCGGCGAGCATTTGTCGCACGCCTAGTTGAGAACAAGGCGTGCACGCGTGGCTGGGAAGGTCGTGCAGCTAGTCGAAGGGCCGCACTACTATGCAAGACGTTCAACAGCTGGATCAGCGGGGAGGCAGGGGGGTCACCGATTAGAGTAGGTCCGGTCGAAGATTGTGGCGGCCGAACAAGCATCGACAAGGACGTGGTCTGGCTGGCCAGCGAGGGGCGCGGCTGGGAGAGCACACAGCGGCCCAAGGGGGAGGAATGCCGTGATGTCGGAGAGTAGGCGAAGTTTGATGGTGCAGTAGGAGCTTCTAGATATCATAAGGCCAGAGCAGGAAGGAGGCAATGGTGCTGGTCGGGCTGGCACTGTACAGGGCAGGAGGCCGAGGGATGCAGCGGGTAGCAGATGTTATAAGCAAACTCGATCGGTAGAGGGTTGGCATGCGGGTGGTGCTGGGACGCGGCTGCAGGGAGCAAGGAAGACAGGGGAGTCGACAGCTAGGGCGTCGCGCTGTGCAGAAGGGAGCGACTGGTGCTGCTAGGTGGGCTGGCCGTGAAAAGGTAGGAGGAGCGGCTGGAACAGGCTGCTGCAACAGGTCGGAGGCACAGCAACACGGAAAACCGGAGGGTGGGGGGGTGGGGGTGCGCTGCAAGGGGAGCAGGAGGAAGCACCAGACAAGGAGGCTGGGTAGTCCGTAGGGAGAGCGGAGGTGCAACGCGGCGTGGTCGTGAGGAGGTTGGAGCAGCATGCCAGGGGCGAGGCAAGGCGCTATGCGGTGGAAGGGGGGGTCGAGCAGGCGATGCTGGGTGCAGCGGGTGCTGTGCGCGGTCGACGGGCAGCAGGAGGGAGGGTGTCGGGTAGCAATATGAGAGGAGGGGTGCACAAAAGGGAGGATCAGGAGGGCCGTCTAGGGAGAAATGTAGCAAGGAGCGGGTCGTACAGGAGAGGATAGGGGAGGGGACAAACATGTGGAAAGAAGAAAAGAGAAGAGTAAAGAAGAGGAAAAAAGAAAAGGGGGGAAACCATGTGGAAATAAGAAGAAAGAATAATAAGAAAGAGGTAGAAAAATAAAATTAAAGTAAAGTAAATAAATAAATACATATAAAGGATAATAATAATAATAATAATAATAATCTAACAACAACAATAATAATAAATATTAATAATCCAATAATAATAATAATAATAAAATATTAATATTAATATTAATATTAATATTAATATTAATACTAATATTAATATTATAAATTATTGTTGTTATTATTATTAAACATTATATAAAATTATTTTCAATTTAATTTATTATTTTAATTTTATTATTTATCTAAACAGTTGGGCAACCGCGCACTAATCGGGTCCAAATGCACGATCGCCACTAGCGGTGCGGTGACCACACACCCACCCGGACTGAATGTGTGGTGACCGCTAGCAGTACGGTGACTGCACACTAGCCCAAAACCCACCGAAAACATCAATGCTTCAAAGACAATTCAAACCTGGACCCAACAGAACTCTACCCAAAGTCGTGGGACCGAGAAAAGAATAAAGACATGGGCGTCCATGGTCGGGGTGTGACACCAAATGCTTAGAATAACTTGTTTTTTGACCAATTAAAGATTTCAATGTCATAGTGGGGTGAAGATAAATAATATATATTAAATTTTAGGATTAAACATGAATTAAATGGGGTTCTCGATATGGGGTTTTACGATTTTCATACAAGGATCTAAAGATCCAAATTGTCTCTTCCTTGGTGTGGGTTGATTCTATTGAGTTTGTATGGCCTTATAAAATACATAAGGTGTGATTGGTGAACCTCTAATGATCTATTTTTTGGTTTGTTACCCAGTTCAAGGGGAGTGATTCATCTTCTTCCTTCCGTAGTGCATGTATTGTTTTCAGGTTTGTTTTTATTTTCTTATTTTTAATTATTTTATTTTTTTCTAAGTCATCCATATATCACATGTATTGGAAAATGGTTTTTTTAATAAAATAATGATCAAAACCATAATTATCGATGGATAATTTCACTAAATTAGCAAGGGATAAGAAATAAAAATTATTAAATTATAATTCCACAAGATTATCAAATGATAATATTCAAAAGAAATAAAATCATATTATCAAAGGATAAATAATTAAAAATTTATCAAAAGATTTTTTTTTTGAAATTATCAAAGGATGATTATGATGAATTATCAAATGATAATTTCATCAAATTACTGAATTATAATTTTAATAAATTATCAAATGGTAATTATATTGATCTACCAAGGATAATTTAAAACAAATTAACATAATAATATTATAGAATTATAATTTATAATAATTTATCAAAAGATATTATAAAAGGATAAATTATAATAAATTATCAAAAGATAATTATAAAATGATAATTTATAAAAAAAATACCAATAGATAATTATAAAAGGGTAATTTATAATAAAATATAAAAAGATAGTTATAAAGGGATAATTTATAACAAATTATAAAGAGGTTATTATAAATGGTTAATTTATAATAAATTATAAAAATTTAATTATAAAAATTTAATTTATAATAAATTATCAAGAGATAATTATAAAAGGATAATTTATAAAAAATTATCAAGAGATAATTATAAAAGGATAATTTATAATAAATTGTCAAATCATAATTATAGAAGGATAAATTATAATAAATTTTCAACATATAATTATAAAAGGGTAATTTATAATAAATTATCAAGTGATCATTTTAAAAGGATAATTTATAATAAATTTTAAAAATAAAATTATACTTGAAGGGAAAAAAATTATCACTTGTGTTGGCCTAAAACAATAATTCAGAAATTATCTTGGAGAGAGAATCTATCAATGCATGTAAAATTTTATTTCTTATTAAAATAAAATATATGGTTTTGGTTAAAATATCACTTGATGAACCGTGAGCGTTGACGTGTCAACAACTATGATAATAAGGCACATGAGGAGGTGTTCATGATTGTTGGGTTTTCCACCCCATCCTTGAAAACACACTGGGTGGTTTATACTTGTCATTGATCTCAACTTCTTTTAGTTAGGAAGTTCCTTACCTTCTTAGAGTCTCGTTAACATGTTTCCAAGGTATGAATATTGTATTGGCATATTTGATACCCATTGTTGATTTGTGATCACATGTGGGTGTGTGTGTCTGTGTGTAGCATGTTACACTGTATGACATACTTCCATAAGAATTGTTGAGATAGCTAGATTCCATGATGATATTTGATTCTCATTTTGGATATATGATGATGATTTATTCTCTCATGACATGTTATATGGATATTATCATGATATGACTTGTCATGTTTTTTTCCTTTGGTTTATTAGTGTGTTGTTTATGTGATAGGTGAATGCCATGCTATGATTACCCCTTGAGGGGTGCATGCATAGAGTGTGGAAAAGAAGAAGGTGTTCCTTGATAGACTTGCAAACTTGTCTCTACTCTATTCCTTGTCGATTCTGAATAGATGGCTGATAGTCGATGCATTATGGATTCCATGGGTTACATGATGCCTTATGGACTCCTTGAGGATTCCGAGTATTACCCAATGCCTTATGGATTATGGGTAGGTTACTCATTTGATGCCTTATGGATTTTGAGTTCCACAAAAATAGACTTGTGGCTGGTTTTGATCACTACCAACATATTATACATTTTCTGACATGGATTCAAAGGGCATATGATCGAGTGTTTATGGTGGCATGGTTAGTGCATCACCGCTCGGTTTTGGATTGTATGTTTACGCTTGTTACACATTGATTATTATTATGGGATAAATTGTTATATTGGAGCATGTTGAGTTAAGGGTACATTGGTGGTGTCCTAGTGAGTCTTTAACTCACACCCTACTCAAGAATTTCAGTGCACCTGAAGATTTCATGGGGGATCTGATGAAGGGAAAGGGCCAAGCGGTGGGATGCTGAGCTGAGGAGCGTGGAGCTAGTGCGGACTTGGATAGACACTGGAAAGACCTATAGTTATATATTTATATACATGCACCTTTACCATGTTTGGATTACCACCTTGGGAGACACTTTATTTTATGATATTTATTCCATCTTTATAATTATGCATGATTACTCTGATTATTTATTGTTATTATTGTTAATTTATTATTATGATATGAGTTGATACAAAGGGTATAATGTCCCCACTATCAGACTTAGACCATCACTTATAGTCGGAATCCTCTTACATATGGGGAGGCATGCATGAGGTCATGTGTCACTCTGTCCACTACAATAAACAGAGGTATTAGTGGTAGTTTTTTTTCAACCAGTGGCAGTTTAAACCATTAGTAAAAAGTTTAGCTGCAATTATTAAAACCACCACATATTTCATGATCGACAATCATTTAATAGTAGTTAGTATTTTTTGTGGTGGTTTTTTTATATGTCGTTTTTGGAAAATTTAGTGGTGGTTTTACTTTTTTTAGTCAAAGTTTCTAAAAAAATAAACCAAACATAAAATAGAAAAAATGAACTTAATCACCACTATAAAAATTCACGGTAGTTATATTTAGTGTCGATGAATATTAATTTCCACTAATTAAAACAATAATAAATGTATATAATAAAATATATAAATATAAAAACCCTGACATTAAATAAACTAAAACATAAATGCATAATATACCCATCATACACACACCTTCATGTATCCACAATCATATATACATACAACCTCATCAGTCACCATAAAATCAATCATTATATCCTCAGTCACTCATAACCACAGTCAAACCATACCTCAATAATCAATATATACATATAAAATATATCCAACAATAACAGCTAATGGTAAATCTAATTGAGTATCCCCTGATTGGTGGCACCGCACTCCCCAGGAGCGCAGCACCTCTAGGGTTCCGCAATCCATGGCTTCCCCAACCAGGCGCCAGCGCCTCTGCTCCGGCCTTGGCTTCTCTTCTCTGGCAGTTTTCATCAGTTTCTTCGTTTCTTCATCATATTTTCCATGACACCGTTTTGATACCACCATGTAAGTACCACCTCCCTTCATGTCTTCGCTCCTCGTTTTGGTCCGATGAGTTCGAAGCATGCTTTCGGGATCCTACAGGCGGCGGTTTCATCTTTTTGCAGCGGATGAAGTTTCATCCCTTCAGATCTGTTTTCAGATCTATGCACCATTGGTTGGTTCCTGGTGGTGGTGAGAAGGATAATATTTCCGAGTGTCTTGGAATCATTCAAGAGGTGGACTCGGAATCAGTGGAGGTATGTGGATTCTTTGGGTCAGTTTTTTCATACTTGCTTCGCTTCTTATTCTACCTGATCGGGATGTTCTTCAGAGTCTTCTTGATGAGTGGCTATGATTCCTTCAGTGGGTGTTCTCAGTGGTATCTCGACGGGGGATCGTTGTGCTTGGGTCTTCCCACATCGTGACCTTGGTCCGGGTTTGGGTTTCTAGCTCGTTGCTTCTCCGTCACTGGTCCATTGCCTCTTCTTCTTCAGCCAGTGGATCTTCTCAGCACTACCTTCAGGGAGTTGGGAGCTCAGACGGTGGCATTTTTAGAGGTTTTTCGATCAATCTCATGTGGCGATCCTCTGTTTGGATAGTGAGGATGTCTGCTATGGTCTGATGGTGGTGGCGTTCCTGAGGTGGTTGCAGCCAGGTGTGATCTTTGCAGCTTTTGGGTGTTGCTTCTCTGTTCATTTTTCTCTAGTTTTCCCATTGTTGTTTTTGCTGGATCGGACTGTCACTGGGCATCAAATGTTTTGGTAGAAATTTTTGTTGGTCTCGTTGCATTTGGTTGGCGTGTTCTGTCCTACAGATTATGTCGGGTGGGCGACCTCGAACAAGGGATGGGTGTCTTGACACCCATCATTCAACTGTCTGTTCTTTTGGATGGATGGGTACCCGGACTGAGCTTTCATGGTGTTCTCTGTCAGATGTTGTGGCGCATCAGGTTGATGGTTCAGTGAGTCTCTTATTGGCACCATCGGGGGGTGGGGGGGCTCGAAAGAGAGATAGGTGTGCTGGCACCTATCGTCCAGTTCTCCTCTCATATTTCTGTATGAGTTGGAGGAGTGCAATGATTTGATTCTGTTTCTAGTACCACACATTTTATCGCAGGGGGGGTGACACATCATCTGGATGGATTTCACTGTGGCAATTTCGGTTTGGGGGGTGATGAGACTTTCTGGATTGTTCTTGCTTTGATTTTTGTTTCCTTTTGGATTTTGGATCCTTATTGGCTGTTTGGCCTGTTCTTCTAAGATGTCTTTCATCTATCTCTATAATGGGTTCCTACTTCTTCCCTTAAAAAGGAGTTTCTTTCTTATTCAATAAACGGGGGATTTCCCCCTTTACCTTTAAAAAAAATCTTTCTCCAACATTATTTATTATTGCACAAGATGTACTCAGTCGTCTCATCAATAAGGGTATCCTTAGAGGAGAGGTGTTTCCTTTCCAGCACGAATCATACGAGTACCATCTCCCATCTAATGTTTGCGTATGACACCATTATTTTTGCCAATGCCAACAGGAAATAGGTCCGGGGAATCAACAAAGTCCTTAATGAATATATTAAGTGGAGCAGACAGATTATCAACAGATCCAAAAGTGACATTTATCATTCCAAGAGATGCTAAGACAGAAGATCTTCCATGATTATGCCAAGGGGAGGCCCCTTTTCCCTTTGGTCGATAATGCAACTTCATCTTGAACTCCTCCAAAATCATACCTTCTAGATTGTAGGAAGAGGGTATATCTCTTATTGGCACCATAATTGGGCGTGTTCGAGGCTCGGCTTTCCGGGCTGTCTAGTCCCGTACATCTTGTTCAAAAGTGTTTCTGCGCACCCAAATTTCATCAATGCAACATTGGACAGCACGAGCAAGGTCCTAGTTTTCTGGATAGATGGTTCCTAGGAGAAGGTGTTGAGGGCATAGAAAGGAAGGCCAGATCTACGATTCTTTTAGTGGGAAGCTGGAACATATGGAAGCGCACAACAACACTCACATTGATGGAGTTCATTGCTCGGCTAGGACAATTACTAGAAGGACAAAGATGTTATTGGTCGACCTGATATCCCTCAACAACAATATGGTTTATTTTCCATCTTTCATATCTATTCTTGTAGGTAGGCCTCATGTTTCTTCTAATATATACACTAATAAGGGGCATTGGGTCAGCTGGCTTCCTCCTATCTCCGGCTTCAAACTCAACACTGATGGGTCCTTCAGCTCTGGCATCATGAGGGGTGGTGGCGCAGTGTGGGATCAGTGGGGGGTTGTTTCCCTATCTTTCACGACATATTTTGGAAGGGGGTGGGGGGGGTTGCTACAGGAAGAGGCTATGGCGATGCTCACATGCCTTCAATTATGCAAGAAGGATAATATCAAGTTGGCAGAGGTGGGAACAGATTGCATCACTCTGCACAATTATCGACATGGAAAAGGTACCACCCCTTAGCCGATCTCATATATTATTCGAAGGTGTAGGGGCCTTTTGGAAAATCAGATTATTGTTCTTCACACATGGAGGGAGGGAAATAAGGTTTCAAATTTCTTGGCCTCCACAGCGTGGCATCATGGGAGGGTTTTTTGTTTCCCCAGCATGAATGCTCTTATGGATGGGGGATCAATCTTGTGGAGAGTGATCCACTTGATCCTCCTTACTTTCGTCCTCCCTAATTCTTGGTTTCTCTCTTCCCTGGTGGTGGTTTTTTTATTTTTTGGACTCATTTAGTGGAAATAAAATATGATGTTAGTAGTATAATTATAATAGAATCATTGATAATGTTAAGCATAATAAAGAAACTAAGAATCATCATGACTACCTTATGAAGAATGTCCTGGATCAAAACAGTCAACCTCATGCCTTCTTCCAGCATCTGTCACATACAATAAAAACCAAAACATTTATGAAATGAAATGTGAAATAGATTAGACATAGAATATGTTCATACTGTTGCAAATAAAATTTGTTATTTTTTTAATCAAGAAGAAGACATTATATCATAAAAAACAATATACAATGAAAAAACATTTAAAAAATAAACATGACTGTTTAAGATGTGATTCATCCCTTGAAACTGAAAGGGAATAAGTATTTAACAATAGAATTAATTTTTTAAATCAATGTGCGATGCGTTTGAAATTTAAATAATAAAAAAATTAAAGAAATTAATATGGAAGCATGTCCTATACATCAAAAATAATTCAATTGTTGTTTTACCTTGATTTCATGTCAATCTGAGTTTGTTTTCTACGGTTTTGACATTTACACGCATGTTTTAGTGTTTTAAGACACTAAAATGAGTTTACAAGTTTCCCTAGAAAATAGTAACATCGAATGATGTTTCATCGGTTACTAAATTTAAAAAACATATCTATGGGAATGGTAATCTGGTTTAATGGAAATCCGTTATCATTTTTCAGGTTTTGACTCTCCGATACATGTTTTTAAATGCCTTTGTACCATTAAAATTGGTTACTAGGTCATTTTGACTACACCACAAGTCGGATTGACATGTTGTGTGCGCGTTCATGCCAAAAATAAGACAATCATTGGTTTCTCATGATTTCACTTTAATATGAGGTAATTTTCTGTGGTTTTGATTGTTACAGACATTTTTTAATGTTTTAAAACATTAAAAATGCATTTACAAGAATCCTGGGAAACCATAACTCTAAATATTGTGTCATCGGTTCCTATATTTCAAAAATCAATCTAATTCCATTTTCCACTGATTTCATGGTAATCCAATTTCATTTTTCAAGTTTTGACCCCCCAATACACATTTTAAAAGGATTTGGTACCTTTAAAAACTATTAATCTAGTTATTTCAACCACAACACACTTTAGATTGACATTTCGTGTGTGCGTACATGTAAATAATAAGAAAATAGTGGTTATCCAATGATTTCATGTCAATATGGGGTCGTTTTCTATGGTTATGATCATTGCACACTCGTTTTAGTGTATAAAACACTAAAAATTTATTTAATGATGTCTTAAGAATACCATAACTCAAAATGAAATATTGTTGGTTACTAAATTTTTAAAATAAATCTACAATCATTGAACATTGATTTCATGGAAATCCGACATTGTTTTCTTTGTTTTGACCCCCGTGATAAACATTTTTAAATGCTTTGGTACCTTAAAAAACTATTTACTTAGTCATTCCGACCACAACTCACATAGGATTGATGTCTTGTGTGTGTACACGTCAAAAAATAAGACCATAGTTGTTTTACCATGATTGTGTGTCAATCTAAAGTCATTTTCAATGGTTTTGACTGTAACATACACATTTTAGTGTTTTAAAACCCTAAAAATGTATTTATGTGTATCCTATGAAAAATGTAACTTGGAATGATGTGTCTTCAATTCCTAAATTTTAAAAATAAATCTATGATTTTTCCCTTTGATTTCATGGAATTCCAACATCATTTTCCTAGTTTTGACCCCCCCCCCCCAATGCATGTTTTTAAAGGACTTGGTAATGTTAAAAGTTGTTTACTAAGTCATTACTACCACATTACACAACATATTAACAATTTGTGTGTGTTTAAAGTTTAAAAGTAAAAAATAAAAGTGGTTTCCCCTAGATTTCATGTCAATATGAGGTAGTTCGGTATAGTTTTAACCTCTATATACACAATTTATTGTTTTAAAACCCTAAAAAACCTTTACAAGCATCCCAGAAAAACCATAACTTGAAATGATGTGCCACCAATTCCTATATTTCAAAAATCAATTTATTGTAATTTTCCTATGATTTCAAGCAAATATGACTTTTTTTACCTGATATCGACCTTTAAATACTTGTTTTTAACGGCTTTGGTAATTTTAAAATTTTTTTACCGAGTCATTCCAACCACAATGCACATCATATTAAATTTTTGTATGCGTGTAAACATAAAAAATAATACAAAAGTGTTTGTCCCATGATTTCACATTAATATGCGGTAGTTGATATTTTTTTACCGTTACATGCATGTTTTAGTGTTTTAAAACACTAAAAACATGTTTATGGGCATCTCGGGAAATGTAAAGACCCGGAATTTCCATGGAATTTTTTTCTTAAATACATGTAATTTTTACGAGTCTACGAAATTTGACGGTGCGTGATTCCAAGGCTTGGTGTGCCCAGAATCAATTTATGAAGTTCGGTTTGGGTATGTTTAGTAAGCGTACGAGATGGTTTTTATAACCTATGAAACGGTGCTCGGAATTGAAATTTGAGGGCACCGTTGAACTCGCAGCGCTGATATTCTCTTAGGAAGACTTTCACCTCGACGACAGTTGGTCAAAAATAAAAGTTAGTTTTTGGGTTTTTAGTGGATGAATTAAATAAAAATAAGGTTGTGTAAACTTTATTTTTATTATTTGGTTAAAACGTCTATGTAGAGGTTGGAGGTGGGGACCACCACATCTTAACCTTCCATGAGAGGTATGTAGGTGGGGCCCACCCGAGGTCTAAACCTCCTCTTCTTGTTTATTGTGGTGGGGACCACCTGGGGTTAAACCCCTCGAAATTCCCATTAATTGGGATAATCCTCTCAACTCCCTATTAATGTAGGGGTTGTTTTATTTTATGTGGCATGTTCTTCTTTTCTTTTAAAATGAAGAACGAGGATATGTTCCCTTTTGCGGGTGAGTTGTTGTTCATCGTTCTCCTACCTTGATTAACCGATTGCTATCACTCTAAATGTGAACGGTGCAGACCAAACTAACATGGCCTGACACCCACCGTCAATCTCTTTTGTGATTTCCTTCGGTATGGAGACGAAACGATGAGGTGACGAAGGCGGTGACAAAAAGGTCACTCTACCTGTGGCCTTCATGACCCGCGCCGCCCCCGCGATGTTCCGCACCGCCTTCAGCCGAGCCCCCGCTAGCTGCACCGTTCACCGAGCCGAGCCGCTGCCCCATAGGCCCGCACCACCAGGCTCCCGACCACCACCAGCCTCCCGTGCACCCCGACTGAAACCCTGCCGGTCCGCGCTGGCCCGACCTCCCGACCGTTCATCGGTCCGCCTCCTGGCCTGCCCGGCTGCCTCCCTGTCACCCGCTGGCCTGCCCACCGACATGCCCAGCCGCCTCCCGGCCTGCCCGATAGCCTCTTGAGCTGCCTCCCGGCTTCCGGCCTCCCGAGCCACCTCCCTTCTCTCGGCCTCCTGAGTCGTGCCAACCACTCGGATGAACCGGCATCCTGGCCGCACCGGCCTCCCGAGCCGGCCCGCAGCGCCCTGGTCAAACCGGCCCTAGCCAAGACGTTCTGGGATGCGCCCTCATGACGCTCCAGGCTGGACCTGCCCCGAGCCCAAGCCAGACCACCCTCGCAGCCTGCTGGGCTGGGCCCAGCGGGCCGGGCCAAACCCAACTGGTCGGCCCGCCTAACGGGCCAGGCCGGACCCCTCGGGTCAGGACAGGTCGAGCCGAACTGGGTCGGCCCAAACTAAGTCGAGTCGGGTCGGTCCGACGGGGTCGGTCCTGCCCCAGGCCCACTGTGACCCTTTACTTTCCTTCGGCCATATCTTTGGCACCAGATGTCCATTTGATGAACCATCAGCGGCACTGGAAATCTTCGAGTGTAACGGTCCCTTAGAGTATACCCCACTAGAGTTTGGGGTATAATTGAGATATGGTCAGGTTGGATCGTGCACGAATCCAACCGGACCTCCAAGACTAAAAGGCTAATAACTCACGGAATAGACGTCTAATTGACGCGCCGTCTATTGCGTTGAGACACCTATGACGTGGCGGACCTTAGGGATAATTCTTCGTGGGAATTCGTGGAAGTTGATGTATCAAAACATGGCTTGAGGAGTGGACCCTCCTGGAATCAAGCGTGCTTGGGCGGAAACCCTGTGGCTGGCTGCTTTCAGATTTCTGTTCCTAGATCCTGTGTGGGTTCGACAAAATAGTTGTTCTTGGATCCTTTGTGGGTTCGACAACTCTGACTATTGTTCCTAGATCCTGTGTGGGTTTGACAGTTCTGATTTCTATTCTTGGATCCTGTGTGGGTTCGACAGAATTACTACTCCTGGATCCTTCGTGGGTTCGAATATTCTGACTTCTGTTCCTGGATCATGTGTGGGTTCGAAATAATAGATGACTTAGTGGCTACATCTAAGCATCTCAAACTCTCTCTACAAGATTTTTATACCTGTGTGAGCTGAGTCAGTAAATTTTGTGTTTTCCTCATAATTGAGATGGATTACTTGATAACTTCGGTATATATATGGGCATATACCTAAGTGGGGTTATTTGTTGATTTCATACTTTGTGATTTATCCTTTTGGGATTTTGTGAGACCTTGAGGGTCTCGGGGTCCCTACCGAGTATCGTTATACTAACCCCTGCACGGGCTATGCCCACACCTCATTGTGCTAGTTACAGACAACGGAAAACACTGACTAAGGATGAGAGAATTAGGACCGTACAATACCCGGAGTTGGACCATACGACGTGACGCTACATGGAGGAGATGGACAGACCTGGAGTGCTGAGGAGGCGATCTGTACCTACCCATTAGGTAGGAACCTTGGAGGAAGATCCAGCGGTATCTTTTCTTTTCTTCAGTTGTAATTTTTGTTTCCTTGTACTTTACAGTTTGTATTGTATTTACGGCCCCCTGTTTACTTTCAGTACACTTTTTTATACAGTTTTACTTAGTGTTTTTCTTCCAGCTTGTACTCTGTTGTGTGCGTTTTTAGGTTATAAAGGAAATTTCTTCCCAGTTTTATGGATTTATGCCTTTAGTGCTAGTCTTCAGTCCCTAGCCTATAGAATCCAGGCTTGGGGTAGTCACAATACAGGCCCTGGGGGATGGGTCATGACAAATTGGTATCAGAGGAGTCTGTTCTACTATAGAACTTAGGACTATGATCTTTTCTATGAAGCAATAGTGTTAAGGGTACTAAGTGTGGTTTTTGAGTTCAGGGAGTCTAGTGTTGGTACGACGACCAACGTATCCATACACCAGGACCCTGACTTCTAATTTATGACTCGGTGCACGAAAACACTAATTGCGTGTGTGTTTCAAGAGTTTTCTTTACGATAACTTGAGTCATCTCAACAGGTATAACTTATTGACTATGGTGCACCTAATTCTTTTCAGGATTCATGCACACAGACATCCAGCCAGGGTTCCAGGATTTGTACGAGATGGCAGCTCACAGACTGATGAGGCCTCGGTGTAGGGTCCTATCATAGCGGAGGCACCAGCGGTACCACTACCTTTTGTGCCACCGATGCCACCATCCCGAACAGCAGATTATGTACGCCGCTTGAGTGTGTTGCATGAGTTCCAGCGTCAGAGGCTGCCCTGGTTCAGGGGAGAGATGGACCCACTGGTAGCTAAGGATTGGCTGGAGGCTGTGGTGAGAGTCTTCAGACTGGTAGGGACACCAGCCGACCTTATGGTGATCCTTTCCGCGAGTCTCCTTCAAGAAGTAGCAGGAAGATAGTGGAGCCTGATGCTCCAGGTGCATGACGAGGGGACACTACTCTAGGAAGACTTCGAGAGCCTGTTTCGGGTGAAGTTTGTCCTAGCCACCCTACGTGCAGTATGAATACACGAGCTACTTCACCTGCAGAAGGGAAGCATGATGGTGGCACAATACTCAACAAGGTTCACTGACCTCTCACGCTACTCCACAGATATGGTACGAGACCCATTCTTCTAGGCCCAGATCTTCGAGCCGGGGCTCAGGCAAGAGATCAGGGCTTCGATGATCTCCCTTTGCATTTTGACGTAGGCAGGGGTGTTGGAGAGAGACCTCTTAGTAGAGAGTTTCCTTGCTAAGCAGTCACCAGTAGCGAGACCCACCACCGGAAATCACGTAGTAGAGTCTTCTACAGCTAACAGCAGACAGATGTCACAGAGGTCTAAGAGGACCAGGCCATTCGGTGGATGACCTCAGGACACAGGTTCGGTTGTGAGAGTCACACAAGACAAAGCCAGTCATTCGAGGAACATGCAGTGTTTCACATGTGGCGAGCAGGGTCACATGGCTCGTGATTATCTGACCCGCCATTTGGATGATCATTAGATAGTTTAGGGACCTCCTAGGAATAGGTAGAGGTTCGATCGAGGTGATTCGCAGGGCGCATGTGGACGTGGAAGATGAGTTGGTCGTACAACTAGCGGTGGACGACGTTACGATGTGTTACCACCACCACCACAAATAGGTCCACCCCGACCGCAGGGAGCAGGTGGACATGGGAGAGCTCAACTCCAGGCAGCTAAGGCATATGATCATGGTGCTTCAGAAATAATTCGAGGTACGATCTGTGTCTACTCCACCTTATCTTCAGTTCTTATAGACACATGTGACAGTCACTCTTTCATTTCCACTACCATCATTCGGAGCTCGAAGATTCCAACGAAGCTGTTGGCTCGATCCTTATGGCTAGATACTCATACGGGATAAAACTCGATGATTACGCACTGGTGCCCACAGTGTGAGATTACTCTAGGAGGAGAGTGCTTCGGCTGGGATCTCCTAGTAGCGGCATCGAGGCCTTATGATGTCATCTTGGGTATGGACTGGTTATCTACAGTCCATGATCCTCCAATGGCCTGAAGGCCTTCATTTTTTATTGATTTTTGATAATTCACCTTTCAATGGGTGAGGTGGAACCCTTACAAGGCCTGAAGGTGTAAGTATTACATGGCCAATAGGTCTTAGAGGAATTCATTGCCCACAGGATTCAAACATTACATAAAACCCAGACTAACTACTTGGAACTGCTCCTCCCTAGCATCTTCATCGTGAAATCAGCTCTCCACCTTTGCAGGGCTGTTCAGCTAGGCATTCTCGTGCATGCACAGGCTTTTCCCGATGGCATGTGCCATACCCTCTCATTCTTGCAATCTATTTAGATTCTTCTGTGGTCAAAGCTCCTTGCTCATCCTACTTGTAGAGCTTGTACCTCGTAGGTTGTCTGGTTTGCATCTGCAATTAAGGTGGCCCGAATCCCTTGAGCTAGCCCAAAGGCATTACTGACCCAATGGCCTGGGTGGCCCGAAGGCCTTACAGGACTCAGGGACCAAATAAGTGCCCTGAAGGCCCAAAGAGGGGCATATTCCCGACTGTTACAGTGCCAAACAGTTCCTACTGCAGTTCCCGCTACAGTACTGCTACAGTACCCCAGAAATTATGCCTTCGCCTGGGTTTGATCCATGATTAGATTGACTGTATTAGGCACCAAATGTGGTGTGTTTGCACGAATGAGACTAGGTTTATCTTCACCAGCAATAAGGGAGCCTTTGTAGCACATGACAGACTTACTCGGAGGAGGGTGCAGCCGATCACTCATCAATTGGCCCGCGTTACCCTCGGAGCAGTCGATGTGGAGAGTCCAAGCTATCCTATAGTGGTGGACCAATACGCGGATGTTTTCCCTGATGATGTCACAGGTCTACCTCCTCAAAGAGAGTTGGACTTCTACATTTATCTGTACCCCGGGATGACACTGATATCTACACCAGCGTATCGGATGGCTCCCACAGAGCTTTGCGGGCTGCGGGTACTTCTAGAGGACTTGTAGGTGAAGGGATTCATCCGGCCTAGTGTTTCTCCCTGGGCGACCCCAATTCTGTTCGCTAAGAAGGTAGATGGGAGCTTGAGGATTTGTTTTGACTACCGTCTCCTGAACCAGGTGACTGTGAAGAACAAGTACTCAATCCCAAGGATTGACGACCTCTTTGATCAGCTGAAGGGAGCACGGTGGTTATCAGAGATAGACCTCAAATCAGGCTATCACTTGCTCAGAGTTCGAGATGATGATGTGCAGAATACAACCTTCAGATGTTGGTACAACCACTACGAGTTCTTAGTTATGCCATTTAGCATAACCAACACTCCATAAGTATTCATGGGACTCATGAACAGAATTTTCCAGCCATACCTCGATCACTTTGTCGTAGTCTTCATCGACGACATTCTGATCTACTCAACTTCTGAGGAGGAGCATGCCGACCATTTGCGGGTAGTACTGGACACACTCTGAGATCACCAAATTTATGGTAAGCTCTTGAAGTTCTAGTTCTGGATATGAGAGGTTCACTTTTTGGGACATGTCATCTCAAAGGCTGGAGTTGTAGTAGATCCAGCGAAGATTGAGGTGATACTTTCTTGGGAGCCACCCAGGAGTGTGATGGAGGTATGGAGTTTCTTGTGTTTGGATGGATACTACTGGAGGTTCGTATCAAACTTCTCCAGAGTTTCAGCACCACTACCATCCTTGACGAAGAAAGGGAAACCCTTTGTGTGGTCGAAAAGATGCTAGCAGAGCATTCAGGATCTGAGGTAGAGGCTAACTAGTGCCCCCAGCTTGAGGCTTCCAGAGGAAGGCATTGAGTACATAGTCTACTGGGATGCATCAAGGACTGGACTCAGATGTGTCTTGATGCAGGAGTGAGAAGTGATCACTTATGGTTCACAATAGCTAAGACAACATGAGCATAACTGTGCTACCCATGACCTGGAGTTAGCAGTAGTGGTCTTCACCTTGAAGATGTGGCGGCACTATCTGATTAGAAGTCATTAAATACTCCCAAGAATTACACCAGGAATTTGAACATGCATGATGAAATTGGATCTGTTTCCACTAGTCTAGAGGTCCAACTCCCATTCCTGAGTACTTCATTTATGGATGCTCCATGTTCAGGGAAAGGTGGTAGTGGTGAGTGTACTCCTAAGACAGGTATTATTTTTTAGGTATTTTAGGGGTCCTCTTCTCATCATGCTGATATGGTTTCAAGATCAATTGAGGGTGTCATATCTAGGGACAAGAAGGAATAAGATAAAAATACCCTAGAGTCATGGTTTGGAGAGGAAGAAGGCCTACCTTCTATTCCCACTTCATATAACATCACTGATTCCAGATATGAAGAAATGAGATTTGATGCTCTGGAGAAAAAAATAGGGAAGAATGAGGGTTCCACTACACTTAATTTTATTGTTATGTTGGATTACAGTAATAATCCATAATTTGATGCATTTTATCTTGAGATCCTTGAGATGAAAGGCATTGAAAATAAAATGAGGTTTAAGGAAGGCTTCCCATTGTTTTTTTAAATGGATATGGTAATTTTTATCCCTATTTGGTGAATGTACATGTTGTAAATGAGGAGATCAAGGTGGTATCTACTTCTCATTATGGGGTTCCCTTGCTTGGGGACATTGCAATTATTCACGACTTTATTGGAGATAATCATCTTCTTATTGAGACATTACCTTGGGATGATAATATAGAACAAAATATGATTGATTATATTCAAGAACATCAAGCCTTACTACTAGGGAATGATATAGAGGAAGTCAAGATGTTGACTCTCATAGTGAGAAGGATGGCATACCAGACATGGATGATCAAGGTGACCATTTGGAAGCCCCAAAAAAATGGAGTAGATATCGACATCCAAAAGGTTGAGGCAGCTCATGATGAAGGGGTGGTACACAAAAAAGGTGATTGTGTAGGTTTTCTCATTTTTTTGGTGGTTCCATGGGTTCCACTTGTTCATCATCCAAGTCCATTGATTCTTTGTAGGTTTACTATCTTTTTTATTAAAAATTTCGGGGCCATGGGTTTTAATCCATGGCTCACGTTGTTCATGGTTTAAATATATTTCTAATTATATAAATAAATATATATGTTTATATATAAATATTAAATTTATTTTTAATTTATCTATAAATGTATTTTTTTAATTATATAATAATATTTATTATTATATTTATATGATTATATATATTTATTAATAAATATAGATTGTAATTATATAAATATAAATATATTTGTAATTATATAATTATAAATATATTTATTCTATATATTTATTTATATAAATAAATTTATATTTAGAAATATATATTTATAACTACATATTTGAAATTATTTAAATATATTTATAATTATAATTATATATATATATATATTTATACATACATATTAAATTTATTTTAATTTTAATTCAAATATATTTTATTAATTCTATATTTATAATTATATTTATATATATATTTACATGATTACAAATATTTATTGAAAAATATTGATTATAATTTTACAATTATAAATATATTAGTAATTATATAATTATAAGTATATTTATTATATATATTTGTATAAATAAATTTATATTTAAAAATATATAATTATATTTATATTTATAAATATATATTTACAATTCATTTAATATTTTTATAATAATATAAATAAGAATATATATATATATATTAAATTTATTTGGAAATATATTTTAATAATTATATGATTATAAATATATTTATATGTATAAAGTTATACATATTTATTTATAAATAAATTTAAAATCTATTTAAAAATATAATATATTTGTTAATAATTACATTATTTTTAATAATTATATTTTTTATATTACTAATTTAATTAAGATTTATATGTAATAAGATGATGGGGAGTGCTGAGATAGAGAGGATCTTGGGCAATTCATTGTTGCGCAACATTGATTTCTATTGTCTTGGGATTCAATGGCTTCAACTGTCTATAATCTTGGTTATTCTAAAGGTGGTAATCATAGGATTAATGGAGATCTACCTTCTTTGGTAGATTCATGCCTAAATTCCTCATCCTACCCAAACCCTATGGATGGGATCAAATCTGAAAACATGTATCATTTTCTCAGACGGTTCTCAATGATTCAATTGATCCATTAGTGGCAGGGTCAAAACCAGAGGGAGATACTGAGGCCCCCGATGGGGATCCTTCTTTCTGAGATTATGATCAATATTCTAATCTTAGTTTCGTTGATGGGATTCTAGGGGAGTAATTTTTTTTCTATTAGAGGATTAGGAAGAAAGGGGAAACTTAGTTTGTCGAAGCAACCTAGGGAATCATTTCAAAGTGAATAAATGAATGTAAGTATTCTCTTGTTTCACATATCTCTATGAATAAAATAGGCATAAATGGAATCTCCCTTATATTAGGAAGAGACTTTGAGAACTTTGGGGATTTGATGATTGAAGGATTACGTCTTTGGGAGGGGTTTTTTCATATTGTGATCTCATATGCGAAACTAAAATTCAAAGTATGGGGACATGGCCTCATCAATATAAAGTTTGGATTCCTTAAAATCATGTACTAGAGTCCTTATCTCAATACACTAATGTCAAGAATTTGGTCCCCTAATTATGGATTCGATTTTTGGGCCTGAGCTTGTTCTTTTGGGACATTAAACTCTTTGGGATATTGCCTCATCCATTTTTATTCCAATCAAAATAGATAGAGAGACTAAAAGGGATATATATGATAACATTACTTGGTTTTTAGTTGAATTTGATCTTAGCGCCCCTCTAATAAAGATGATTTTTTTGTCTTCCACTAATTTTCACTTAGAGCTGCATGTTGAATATGAGAATGCTCATGATTTTTCAAGGGATGTTGTAATATTGGACATTATAATAAGAATTATTTTTGAAAAATGACTTGTAGTCATAGTGGATTTAATACACAACCATATAATAAATGAAAAAATAAGTATGTGAAGTCATGTGGTGTTAATCCTTAGGTACACACGAATGATAAGGAGGTTGGCTTATAATTTCATTAATTGGGCACATATGGTCGCCATTAGGGAGTTGTTGGACACATAGATTTGACTTTGCATCATCTAGAAGGAGGTGAACGAATGGTTCACAAACCAAATAATTCTGAAAATGATATATTTTTTCATAATTCCCATGATGAGTTTGGACACTCCTTGGAATATGAATGGAGGTCTATTAATTCAATTTTATTGGTTCCCTTAGGTAATGTCGAACAGACTAGTTCTTGGATGGCTTCAATCAAACAAAATATCAGCACTACATTATAGAAAATTTTGATATCAATTCTGAATATTTCAATGTTGAGGGGTCTTATTAAATAAATAAAAAATTTGATAATATATATGAATAGGTGTTATAGGGCCCAATGCTGTAGGAAATTCAGACCCAAAGGAAAACAGCTTGTGGAATGTTGTTTATTGATAAGATGGACCTTATTCATGGTGGAAAGGATGGTAATTGGTTGGAAGATGTGTAGGGGGTTAGGAATTTAAAGGTGGAGTAAAATAAATTTACATAGAGAAAGGGAAAAATGTGGCTGATGATGATGGATTTAAAATGGTTTTTTCCAAGAAACCCATATCTAATCAGCTAGTTTAAAGCACTAGATAATAGAATCTTGATATTGAGACACCTATGAGTTCTCATGGAAAAATAAAGGTTCTCTTGGGTACCTCTTCTCAGTATTTTGATATTTTAAGAATATCTAGGATTATATCCCTATACCAAAACAATGTTGGAGGATCCAATCCATTACAGATTAATCATGTCACTTCTCTTTAGTTGGAGGCTCTATCAGGTCATCATCTAATTATGGGTGATAGAGACATTTAAAAATATGTTTGGTCTTACCCCCCCCCCCCCCCCCTTATTTATATGAGTGTATGAGATCCATGTATGATAGTATTGGATCAACTAAATCTCTGGAATGTGATGTGCTGAGGATAAAAAATCCCAACACTAAAATTTCGTCAGGGGGATTTGGGCTTGAGAGGTTTCCCAAGGACCTCACTGATGACACTACTTACTAGTTTGACTCATAGGTTGAGAATTTGTACATAAACATGTATCCTTCCCTCTTTGGGTATTAAACTACCTTTCAGTCTTGAGATTCATATCCATCAACATTTCATATTATTTGCGATCCAACCCTATAATGGACATAAGGGACCAATCATCAAAACATGGTGCTTCTACCATCTTGGACAACGTTACCTCTACATCATCAGATGATTTCAATGCAGTTTTTAAGGTAAAAATTCAGGGAGGATAGGTCTAAATACTTGAGGAATATGTCAATATCCTTGAAACATGGGTGGTAGAGGGAAATCCAAGAAGTGACATTTTTCTTCTTTTGTGGGAGGACTAATTTTTTGTTTTGTCTTATTTTTATTTGAGAGGAGAAATGTTATGTATGACCCCATCCTATTTATTTTCACTTTCACTTGTGATTAATAAAGGGACATAGACCCCAACTTTTATAAAAAAGTTTTGATTTATTTTTTTTAAAAAATTTCTTCATTATTAGTATTATATACATTATTATTCATATTTATTAATATAGTTATTGTAAAAATTTAATAGTATAATTAAAAATGTTTAATAAAGGAATATATATGATTCGGTAAAAATAATATAATTAATAATACTTCATAATAATTAAAATAATAATAAAATACTTAATAAGAAATATTCACATAAAATATTTAAAGCGTAAATGTAATTTTTTTAACAATAATGTTTTTGTATCATAAATTAGTTTTTATTTACTATATTTTTGAATTTATACTTATTTTTTAATAATTTATTATATGTTCAGTAAGTGTGAAAAATGTTATTTAGATAGTATTTATAATTTTTAATTTATACATTTCAGAATCCACATACATGTAAAATAATAATGTTACAAGTTTGTGAATTTCAATATCTATAAATTTTAAATACGATATAAATTAAATTTGAAACATTTACTAAATATAAAAAAATTAAAATTAAAATAATTTCATAAATACTGTTAATGAAAAATAATTTTAATGGAACCAAATATCATTTATTCAAAACATAGCATTTCTACTTGTAAAATTATTACATTATTTTCACTACTGTATATGGGATATATACCAATGGAATTAATAAATATTGAATCCCCTCAATACCAAAACCTTATGTATGAACCTCACACCCACTCCACATCTGACTTCTATGTTCATCTGTTGTCATAGCTATAGGCGCAGGTTCAACCTCTTACGCTGTTATGGGTTACCCCTCAAGCTATATTGTAGAGGGTTTCCCAGCATCATATGTGTAGGATTTCACAACATCATATGTGGAGATATATATCCATGAAAATTGTGTACTGAAAGGAGCTTCTAAATATTAAGTAAATGTGACATTAAAGAATTCATTGTTGGCAGAAGTGTCACTCGAGGCCACCAAAAGTTGTGTTACCAACCCCAGGTCACGCTACATCGATACTATCTAAGTTGGAGATGGTATATCGAATATATGATCAGGAATATATGGCATATAATAATCTATTGGATATGCAAGAACCTCTTCCATTTGTTCAAGATCTTCTCTTTGTTGTGCAATAGCATCTGCAAGAGCCTATCTTGGGTGTTTCTCTCCCTATCCTCACCACTACTTTCGACTATCTCCTCTTCTATATCCTATGGCTAGTGGTTTCAGTGGCGGTGCATCATCCTCATCAGGCATAATAAGAACATGATCATCCTCAGGTTCATCATATAGAGATTTTGTATTAGGATATAATTATGGCTCTTTATCATAAACACTCACACATATGAAATTGAGATAACACATGAGATCCACCAAATCTAGGTGAACTACATCCTGCATAATAAATTATCCCCCTAAGGATCTGTGATATGTACAAGTCGATCATACCCATCTAAGTTCAAATGAAATAACATTTAAATTAATACAAAACATGATCTAAATATATATAATAAATGTACGTAAACAAAAATACTAATAAATTCTTATCCCATGGAGCGTAAGGTACATGATTGGGAGATCTAGGTACCAATATGAATAATCCCCCTGATCATTTAACCAAAATCATGTCGTGGGAAATTTGTGCTGAAAGATACCATATTGGGAACACATGTCCCAATAGTCAATGTAACATTCATAATGTTGTGTTCAATCAATCATATGTATACCTATTAGCATAATGGAATGTAATCCAACAATCTATTGTGTTGTAATGGGAATATTTTGTACATTGTAAAACTATCACATGATTCAATTTAGCCGGAGACACTCAATGATATAGAAGCGGAAGACTGGCACCACTACACCACAATCTCCAGCCACAGTTGTGTATTATGGTGGAAGAAACATATAGAAAAATCCTCTATATTGGGTCCATGAAACATGAAATTCAAACTCATAAAAGAATTTATAAATTATCATGATAATGTTTCTAATTTAACCTTTAAATATCTTCAAAAAGTGTTAACATAATTAATTTTTATACAAAAACATTAATGTTAAACTTACATTATAGGTCTATATAGAGTCAAATATCAATCGAGATCTATGAACACTGGGTCTTAGAGTATGTGCATAATGTTGAGCCTGACTCTACCTAGTTATAAAATTTAATATATGGTACATTTATAATTTACATTAATAAAATTAAAATATAAATAAAATTAATTATGTAAACATACCACCGTTCCCAATTATAGTCATGAAAAATGTTTAATGGAAGTGGTGTGATAACTATAGGATAAATGTGTACAAAATGCTCCAAAGAAAAAATTTGTACCAAATCCATACACCCTATAATATAGTGCACATCAACTCAACTACCGGTATATAGGAATCTATACATATTTGATAATATAGTGAACCGCCAACTATATCTATCCTTATGGTTAGGCTCCTCAAGTAATGGTAAGTACATCATGTGTACCAATGTGGTGGAGTGGTCTACACACAACATGCCTCAGGCCTGTCACATAATGTATGCTTGTGTGTGTTGAATAAGTATATCCTCATATGCATCATTAGAAATGATGGATAATTTCTCATCAAGCCACCCCATACACAATTGGGAACCCTAGAAAATATGTGGTATGACGATGTCGACAATTCCTAGTAGACGATGTATAACTACAATCCAGTTCCCAATAATGTAAATGGTAACCACCTATTCATTTATGGGGATAATAATAATATAGGATGCACCCTTTAAAGTAATGTAAATCTCCCCCTCATGTATATGAAATGTGTGTGTATCTAGTTTCCATCTCTCAATGAGTGCAATAATAAAATGGGGATCTATAGTCTTCAAGTCACACGTGATTAATCCTTAAAAACCATCATGTATGAGGTATGGAATAATGGGTGATGGATCTGAATCATGGTGAAAATTATTTTTTCTTTGGATAGAAAAATTTCTAAAAGGTAATTGTTCCAACACATGGCATGACACATGCGACTGATGGGCAGATAATGGAGGAAGATTTATCTAAATGTATGAATAGTAAGACATTAATAATGAAAACTATTTAACTCATACCTAGTATTATGATTTTGCATAATATATTTATTGAGTTTTTAATTGGTTTTTCATAAAAATAAAGTATTTTATTTATGATATAGGCTTGCTATTATATTTATTTTATGCATTGAAAATAAAAAACATATTTCATTATAGTGGTATTAGTTAAATTATATGGTTATTTTTACTTAATTACATTTAATTATTATAAGTAAAATATTAATTGAATGTAAAAATTTTTACATTAATTGATAGATTATATATATCATTTTAACTAATAGATGTCTACCCTATACATCTAGGGAAGCATGTCTTTGAGTTACGCTCCTAGTTTTACAAGATGCACCTTCATGCAGGTTCTCGTTCATTAGTCCAATCCATATCATTTTGAATATTTGTCGAATTTGGCCTCCATTTTGGCCACAACCTAGTCATGTATAGTATAAGATCAGTCGCGTCAATAGAGAGAATAAAATTATAATATTCCCACATAGTCATCCATAGATAACTTTAAGAGTCATTAACACTCTCTAGTTGATAAAATAGATCAATGAACTTCTCCCATGATAAATATACACAAGTTTTTGTAGTGATCACATGTCTACAAGAATACCATAATGTTTTAAACTCAAAAAAATCACAGTAACCTTGATCCATTAAAATTAGAAGAAAATATCCACTTTAATAAGTCATATGATCATGAGACTTAGTTTAATAAAATTTATTCTCTGCACAATCAAATGAAGAGACACAAAATGTTTATGCCTCCTGATCAACTTTGTCAATATCATAGTGGAAAAAGTGACCATATCACATCCATCTGTTTAGACCCTCTTCAACATAATTTCATCATTCCAAAAAATAATTTTCAATATGATATAAGGTCTCTTGTACTAAAACTATAATTTAAATTTACAAAAATATACAAATACTATATTATAATTATGGGTCTTCTAATTAACATATAATCTAATATTCTTAATTACCTATGGTGGGTAATTTTAATACTCTCTTGAAAAATACATTTATATATTCAATGATGTTTTTCATAATATTTTAATATCCCTACCATCATCATATACTTGTGACCATTTATTATTTAGAATTTGAATCATGTAATCATAAACTTCCATATTAGCTCGGTTAATATTTTCGAGATGCTTCTCCATCCATTTTTATTGAGGCTCATATGCTAACAAATAAGGACTAATCAAAACATGTATGATAACAACTATGGAAATTATATTTTAAACAAAATAGGATATTCATTCAAATTTTTATGATTTCTTTCTTCATGGTCTCATCCTTGAACTTTATTCACACATTTTGTGTAATGTATTGAATACAGTATCGATGATGGGAATATATTGGTCAGTATAATAGGCCCTGAGACTATACTGCATCCTTGATTGCCCAATGATAATCTAAAATAAGATAAATCCATTATATGTCCATCAAAAACTCTCTAAGGCAAGCCATCAACCAGTTCCAATATGAGATGTTCTCCACCTTGATATGCCAATGGTACAAGGGATCAATTAACATCTTGTGTGGAATAAATCAAGAATGTTCTCACATAAATTATCTATATAAAATTTTCATCAATATATATAAACATTTTTTGATGTATAAAAGTATCCACACATGGTAAAAATGTCCAAAATAATCTATCAAACACTACCTTCGACTGATCAACTTGGATTTTTTGGTAAACATATTCAATAGTATGTAACTGATAGAAATCTTAATTATGGAGGTTTAAAATATTCATATGTTATGTTAAAACATGATAAGAGTCATCCAAGTCACCATAAAAATTCGCAATAGCCTTCTATCACGCTTCACATTCCTTTTAGTATGAGAATTGATACCCAAAAGGCTATTTGGTTATCCCCACCACTAGAATGATAGGAATGTCTTGACATGGAAATTTCATTTAAAAAATAATAGTTTAAATGCATTCAGTATATAATGATGACTTGTCCTATTAAAGGATTAGTTTCACACATGTGTGTGGAGTAAATCAAGTAATTCACCAATAGGAAAAATTATTATCAATTATATATTACAAATGCATCTGACAGTTTGAAACTTATTTGTCACACCAAGTTATATAAATAGATCTCCTTGACTCTTATATAATTTAACTATAACGAAGTTCAATGTAATATTGTTTTATCACATTTTTCATTTCTTATTTTCTGTCAAAATATCTTCTAGTATACATACCACCTTCAACCGACACTCGATTCAACCACCAATAATTATTGAAAATTTTATACTATGAGTAATAATTGATAAATAAAACTATGGTAAGTGCGTCATTCATTTAGTAAACCATGATTCTAATTCTATAGAATGGTTCAAAGTTGGAGGAACCTCCAAGGGATGGGTTCATAATTTTATTTGACATCATGTTGTTGTTCAACATCTTCTTTATCATCTTCTTCTGAATTTTCATCATCTTCAAAAAATTTCACCATGAAATATAAATTATTTTGTGGAATTTATATGTAAATATTACATCCTCTATTTGACATCAAAACATACGGAAATGAAAGTTTTTCCTTAGGATGTCACAAAACAACTTCTATTGTTGATGGAAGCTCTAGAGATATTACATCTTGATTATGGGACATTATATCCTGAATTTTTTATTGACCAACTTCCAATGTCGACAAAACATCCATAGTAGCTATGGTGACATACAACTCCATCCTTTGATTTTTAGATTGATTCTTAACCAGTGAAAATATGTGTACCAATTCAACATCATTAGTTACTTGATAAGAAATATTCTACAACCTATATTTAAATTGTAAATCTCTATATATTATGGAATTTATCACTTGATTAGAATTAGATTTTTCCCTTGATAAATTATTCATTCACTACTAAAAAAATGGGCAAGGGAAGCGCTACCTCTTAATCAACACTAAAAAAAATCACTGATAATGGGGGCCTTTATCAGCACTGAAAAAATTTATATTTCAAAAAAAAAAAAAAATTATCGTTATATAAGTATATTTATTCGTATATAAATATAATATATATTTTTTAAATATGTTTTAGATATTTATAAATAGACTATTACATTTAATATATAATAAATTTAGTGAAAATGGCTTTAAAATATTTAAAAAAATATTATTAATTAATAATTTGATAATTATTATCAATTAAAAATAATTTAATAATAATTTGAAGACCCAAAAAATCAAAACAATTAATAAAAGATCTAAAATAAGTTGAAAATGTAACTCAAACATCAAACGGCCATAACCTTTGATCCGGGTGTCCATTTGAGCTCTATAGCATATCAAATTGAAGCCTGCGATGAGGTATATGTGCTAGTGATCAAAAGAAAGCTTTTGCCACATTTTTTTAGTCCAAGAAAGTCCCATAAGGCCTCCAAAACTATGTTTTTAGTCAGGATACCCCGATTTGTTAACATTCAAACAAATATAACTTCTGATTCAGATTTCCGTTAAACCTATACCACATATCATATCGAATATTGTTTCATTTTCTTTGATTTGACTAGTTGTGGAGTTAAAACGGGCTTCTAGATTATAAGTTATGGTTGTTTTGACATTATATGGTTTTTCAAACACACATATATATGTATTTATTCGTAAATATATATGTGTCTCTGTGTGTGTGTCTGTGTGTGTGTCTGTGTGTTTTATATATATATGTATTGATGTATTTATTTATTTATAAACACACATAAAAAACATATTTTTTCATAAATGTATTTAAAACTAATCTTATAAGTATATATTAATATACAAATAAATATACGAATAAAAATTATAACTAAAAATATATATATAAATATATATAAATATATATTAATATACGAATGAATATATATATATATAATAATATATGAATAAATATAATTATATTAATATGAATCTATATCAATATACGAATAAATATAACTATATATATATATATCATTAAATAGAGAACAAAATGAAATGGCTTAGGGGTAAAGGTGTGGCCGCAAAAGGGGGGAGGTCGCGGGTTCGAGTTCGGGTGGAAGTAAAGGGGTGCGTGTGTGTGAGGATGCACAGGAAGGGCAGCGTGCTGCCTAGCGCTAATAAAGGGGCGGTCAAGCGCTGTTAAAATCTTTCCCCCTGCATTTATAATTCTTTTTTATTTTATTTTTCATTTTTTTGTCTTTCATCAGTGCTTTTTTTAGCACTGATAAAAGGGACCTTTATCACCAGTTTTTCAGAGCACTAATAAAAGGGACCCCCCCTATATTAGTGCTGAGCTTTATAGCACTTTTTTAACACTGTTAAAGCCTCTTTTGAGTGCTGATAAACGCTGTTTTTGTAGTAGTGATTGAATTTATTCCAATGTTGTAAACTCACAAAGAATCACAAGTCTTTCCATATTTATACTATAACTACATCCATGTTTAGCATCAATTATTTTACCATTGTAATGAATATAGGCAACCATATTTTTGATCAAAAAATAAAACATATTTATTAATTAAATCTGATCAAAAAACATAATATCAATTTTAAATATTTCAACATTAGGAAGGAATCTGACACTTACTATTTGAGGGGGATTTAATCTCACCATATTATATCATGTTATTCCTTTTTTTATGTTCATGGTTTTAGTAATTTAGCTTGGAATCATATTCCCTCTACTAAATAAATATGTTCAAACCATATTGATGTGTAATTATTTACACATCCCATGTGTTTGTATCACTACTCAAAATTAGAATATTTATTACGGGGGTCCTGTCGCAAAAGTTTATTTACGACAGGACGTGGACCCAATGAAAATAATTTCCCCGAGATTATTTACAAAATAGTATTTCTGATGGGCCATCGCAAATAGCTTAAAAATAAAAAATATATGTATTAAATAAACTAATATTATTAATAAAAATAAAATAATATTAGAAAAAAATAATAAAATTATATTACAAAATAAAAATATACTAATATTTATAATATAAATAATATAAATATAATAATAATAATAAATAATAAATAATAATAATATTATTAAAATTGATGAAATAATAAAACTAACATTAGTAGAATAAAAAAATTATAAAATTATAAAATTATATTCCTATTATTAATATTAATATATTTATAATAATAAAATAATATTAATAATATAATAATAATATTATTATTATTATTAATGAAATAATATTATTAATATTTGTAAAATAATAAAAAATTATATAATAATAAAAACCCCAATATTCATAAAAATAATGAAAATAAAATAATAATAAATAATAGAAAATAAGAAAAATTAAATAAAGTAATAAAATAATTAAAAATTAAATAAATTATAAAAAATGAAATATTCACAATAATATAAAAAAAGCACTATATAGAAATTAAAATTGTTAATATTATAAAAAATTCATTTAAATTTTTTATCATAAAAATATATATCACTAAGGGGAGGGTCCTCTTGAGGAGCTTGAAAAGATAGTGGGGGAACTCCATCCCTAAACCATGAGTCAGACATCGCATGTACTCCATCTGCTCATGTTGCGGGTACTTTCATTGATGCATATCCTCCTACTGTTGTTGTAGTTGTCATTAGAGCTCTTCCTCCTAGTGTTGCTACCATTGACGCATCTCCTACTACTTCCATTAACACATATCCTCCTACTCCCTACGCATACTCTCTACAATCTCAATCTAATCTCACAGCTGCTCCAGATATTGTGAAGTAGATGATGATGACTCTCCATGAGATCCTCTTGAGTTGGACGCTGACAACACAACGGTACCATAATAACTCTCAGCATCAATAGAGATCTGATACCAACAACTCAACCTTTCTTAAAGCCATACTGGGTCACTTGCATATAGGATACCTCATAAAATTGGTGGACACTGGTCTGATCTTTGGTATCGGCTTGACTCTCAGTCTATGTATCAGATGTCGCATCCTCATATGACTCCTTCAATTTCAATTTAAAATTCAAATAGTTAAAATATTATTTTCAATTAATTTTAAAACTAGAAATGAAATTATACTAACCACAATATGATGTTAGCGATCACCTATAATCTCTTCAGTGACTAGATCTCTGTATATCCTCCTATAAATTTCAAACGTTATAACATCAGGCTATTTGACTGCCTATTTGAATATAAAATAAACCGTTACATTTAAAGTTATATAAATTATTTAAAAAAAATTCCAACCATATATTCTCTATGCATACTAAATGTATGACTATCATCTCAATGTGTCACTTCTGGTCTCTCCCAGTTTTTTAGACCTACTGATAATCTCATATGAAATCATCCACCTAACCAGTGTGAAATTAATCCATCCCAACCCTGAGATGAAATGTAATCATTTTAGTGGGTGCGACAAGACTCATCAAAATCTATCACTCCTACTTTCATCATTGTTTTCCTTCTCAAATCATGCAAAAACTAATGTCAATTCTCACACATAAACCCCTCCCATGCCTTCCTTATAGTGCCATGAATGCTCTCATCGATGGGATAGCATAAACCCAACAAATAATTTATAATATCTATTTATTAATTAAATAATTTTCAAAATAAATATTATTTATTTACATACCATACAATGATCGAACATGTAGAACTGAACATTAATGGGATTCTCATATCATATGACCCATGCTTCAGAAAAATATTTGTGCAATATAGCGCTCCCCTATCCAACAGCTATATGTGAGAATATATGAAAAAAATGAACAAATAATTAAACAATTATTATATAAATGAGTGAATGGAATATAAATAATATATATAGGTAATCATACCTATACATTCATGGATTGAAGCCAAGTCATGAACGTCACTCGGGGATAGTGTCAAGAATCATCAATCGCACAAGAACACACCCCCTCTGAGCACTCCCTAGACTGCCAGCAGTTTGACGGTCAGATAATCTGACATTCTGCTCATCCAAAGGTAGATCATCCTCCTGCATCCGAAAAACCAGATCCTCATCCATCTGAAACATGAAATTACTATTGTTATAAAATAGTTGAAAAAATCTATTATTTAAAGATATATATATATATTATATGAGTATAATCAGAATTTAACTATGTCAATTTTCATCTCCATCCTCATATTTATATTTGACGATGTCAATGTCTTCATATTCCTCCTCAGCATCATCAATATTCATATGAGTTTCAGTTTCATCATATCTTGTCATTTGAAATTCATTTGTAACATCATTAACATCATTGTCACCAACAACCCTAAACTATGGGGTGTCATCATAGATATTCATGTCTCTTCGTGAAAAAGATGGATTTGGTGACGTCTCTTTAAAAATTTAAATTCTTTCAACTTCAGTAGAACCACATTCACTTTGAGTAAACTAATTTTATTGAGATTTAATTTTTATTATGCTACAATAATCAACCAACTCTTTTTATGTAGAACAATAATTTTCAAAATAAATTTTATGTGCATGATAAGCTAATAAAACTAGTTCATTTAATGAAATAATACTTTTATATTTAATTTCAAAGATTCCAAGGGTCAGATGAACATGAAATCCTCTCTCAGTATCCAACCACTGACATTTAAACATTTTTATGTAATTCTATCCTAGATAATAGAATTCAATAATTTTTTCTAGCATGCCATAAAATTCCACTTTAGTTTCTCTATGATGATATACTCTTAATATGACACCACTATTCATTGTTTTTTTGATTCCCCATGTGTATGTGTATGAAATCAAAAACCATTCACCACATATGTATTATAAGATTTAACTATTTTGGATGTTGGGTTACTCAAGAGACACAATCGATTATCAATTTTATCAGCATGTTGAGATACCTGAATATTTGTAAAACAATTATCAATATAATAAGTAATAAATTGATTTTATATGTTAAACCATAAATAATTTATGTTAAAAGTTTTTGAAACCAGTAGGAAAAATTATTTTTTCGACTTTCATCAAGAAAAGTTTTTGTAATTTGTGGAAGTTATTTCTTGATATGATTATCATATAATATAAAAATAAAATAATATTAACTAAATATAAAAAATATTATATAATAAGTAATAGGATAAATCATAGTAAAAATGGTGCCATTTCTTCACAGTTGAGTAGAACATATGTGTGAGCTTTGTGATGTTCATCATCTGAAATCCATCATTCATAAACTCTACTAAAGCCAAGATTGGGCTGATTAAAAATTAGTAATTGATTCTATCATGGCCCCACCCCACAAAGTGTACCCATCTTGGTCCAGAAATGTGAGAAGAGAGATAATGACCCCCGAGTCCCACCTCCAGTAGGCCCTGGGATAGCGACTAGAATTGAGGGTATAGTAAACACACTGATGGGAGGAATTACCATCTAAGAGAACACATATGAAAGATAGAGATAAAATAGAAACAAACCAACTCTTTATTGGACTGAAATATAAAAAAAACCCAATTACACATATGTAATTTCATGCAAACTACTAAAACTAAAAAGGAAACTACAAGCATCAAAAGAAATTAAAACGGTAGCGACCATCAAGCCCAAAGAGCTCCTGCAAAACCCCAAATCTAGTAATAACTAGCCTGATCTCCAACATTCTCCAAGTGACCTGAAAAATATTTTATATGACGTAAGGTGAGTATAATAGTATAATCAATAGGATCCTCCCAAGATAATATCATTCCAAAGTAAGAAAATCATGTTAAAGCACAGTGAACAACAAGTGAAACTAACTCATCAGCTAAATAGGTATACTAAGTTCCCAACCTCACTATGGATACTCTCACAAAGTATCGCATACAAGAGTATATAATATAATAAATAATATCAAGGGTACCATGATACCACTTCCCCACTAGTTTTCTGCTTTTCCCCAACGTCACACATCCTAAGCATCTCTCTCAAAAAAGACTAGCCCAAAGAAACCTGGCCAAGCACCACAACATGCACCTTGTGCAACACGAAGGCATTCCCACATACACCTAGGTGGAACACTACACCATCCATGCAACCAATTGTAACCATATATTTTTGGGGAGCCACCACAACCTGAATAATGTGTATTATAGGTCAGTTATTATACCTCAAATGATTAAATCCCATACGCCGAGTAAGGATCCTCAATACATCACAACCTATACACGTTATACCTATACTAGTCTATAGAAAACTATATCTAGAATATATGTGTGTGAAATCACCACAATCCATTACATCCCTCTACACACATATATGGGAAAAAATAACCATCGTGCGTACCATCACAAATAACTACCATGAGAAGAGAGTGGGGCCTAAGGGGGAAGTCAATCATCCATCCTCCAACCAGGATATTGGGTAAAACACCCCCCAGGGCTCAAAATCCATGGGGTGTTAGTTTCCCTAACCGACAGTTTGGAGTAGCATATAGAAATAGAAAAAATCACATGATATAATATATCTCACAACCACACTATGGGAATAACCTAGTCTTAGACTCAACTGCAACTAACATCTCTCGGGCTCCCAGCTTCCACTACTAAGACTAGATAGTCAATATGCACACAACCTTTTAAAGAGATATATTAAGTTACTTTATCCATTTTTATCAGTTTCACATTACTTTATTTAATTATTTAAACATTAATTAACCATTATCATTTTCCATATTCTATTACATTAGCATTTCAATATGGATCCATTCCCTCCAGGCATAATCAAACCGAGTCCACGACTTCTCAGAATCACAACCCCAACATTGCATCATAGCAAGATCCAACCACATGGGTTAAACATCATTTAATCATTTATTTAACAACATTACCACTTTCCACACTTCCATGTATTCTAGTAAAACATTATAAACTTCAATTCACAAGGAGCTCAACAAGGTGAGTATATGAACTACCCTTCGAGTCTTTTCCACATATAGAAAGAGTGTAGACCCATCCATCCTCAAGAATCTAAACATGGAAATAACGAGGCATAACCCACACGTCTTTTTCTCGTTTGGAAAGAGGGTAAGAAAAACCATCTTCCTCAAGCTGCGGGAAAGGTAAAGCAGATAAACAAATAATTGATTTAACAGCAACACCGTCACATCAATGGGTAATCCCAAATTTAACCCGTTACATCATCCCTAGTGTCCCCCGACACCCACATGTATAAACCGATGCATCACACCACTATAGGCGTTAACTACATCCACAACCATTAGGTCTTCCTACCCCCACATACCACAACAGCCCTCTAGGATTAGCCATCTGAGGCTCAAATCACATCTGGGCCTCCTTTCCCCCATAACCACATGTATTGTTTCCAAATCACATCACAAGTAGTAAACAAAATACCAATGGGCTCTTGGCCCTAAAACAAGGAATCCAAACTTCACACATAACAAGGTCACATGACTACAAAGTAAAAAAAACCTAGCCCTTACAAGAAAGTGAGAAACTCAAGCCCGATAAAGGCATCAAATTTATCACAAAACTGGTTTTTATTCCATCTTGAATTAACCGATTCATTATTCATAGGTTCCAACTATAGGAAACCTAAGAAACAAGCTATCACTAAATGAATTAAACAATTAATTTATCATGACATTAACTATTTTATCAAAAAGCAATAACATGATTCATGTTCATCAACCAATTTAATTAAATATTCTCACTTGCATCAATTTTATTATTTTAACACCCCAAGCTTCCATGGTACTCTTCTCTTTGAATAATACAGTATCATGTGTTGTATGCAACTTCAAGTTCTAACACACACTACAACCAATCAAACTAGCCATTATGAATAGTAATACCCACTTTTTGAAATTTTATAAATTTTATCTGTCAAAATGGACTTCATTTTTGGATTCGGAATATCGAAATTATCCTAGGGTAAAATTTTGGAACTTTTCGGATAACTTTTATAATTTGATGAATAGTGAAAATTACTAAATTTTAATTTAAAAAAAACTTTTTTAATCAAAATAATTAAAAGTGATAAATTATGAATTTAAGTGGTTTTAAAGTAGATTTATAATATATTTTTACCATTTAATACAATTTTGATCATTGGACATAATTTCACATTTAAACCGTACATAAACAAGTGTCAATCTTTTGATAGTTATTATCTCTTAAAAACATGCTTTTTGTTTTAACAACTGGAATTAATTTTAAATTAACTTCTGCAACTTCTGTGTTTTGAATTTAGAAATTTTGATTCCATATTTGGAATCAGGTGGTCCATATTGTGTAAATTGGTATCTTTTATTTTTAGACATTTTGAATAATTACTTCAGTAAATATTTTATTTACCATGGTTAAAGGGTAAATCTGGTAAATAAGGGTAAAAATATAATATTATAATAATATTAATGTACCCTAAAATGTGTTCTAACCCTATTGGTTGATACATGTCCAACAATGGGCATCTTTAGGTAGATTTTGGGACCCCATGGATTCACTTGTAAGTGATAATGACACTTTATATTAATTAAGTAAAAGTAAATACAAAAATGACATAATCATATATCTTTTAGAAAAACAATTTATAAATAGGGTTATATATATTATATTTTCAACTATAAATATTAATTATAAAGATAAAAAGTTTTCCTACATAATAGTATTTTATTTATAATTATTAGATATTGAATAATTAAATTTATTTATGACACAATAATGATACAGTATTTTCCTTATTAATGAACGAATCAAATAATTGGTATTATAAATATTAAAATAAATATAATTTGAACGTTTTTATGCCATAAAATAATTTTATTGATTAATATGACATGTTAGTATTTCTTAAATGAATTTTTTTGAATTAATAATTTTATTAAGACATTAAAAAAAATCAATTATTAAATAGTATCAAAATTGTCATAAAAGAGTTATTAAAACAAATATTATATTATTAATTGATATTATATTCCTCAAAATATATGTTTCACCCAAAGGAATTATATCATGATATGTGTATCATTAATGGACCACTTGGGGGTCTCTTGGAGGTATATAGTAAGTTTATTAACTATATAATATAAAAATACAAAGTGACATGGTAAATGTCAAACTAATTAACTAAGAGTTAAAACTAAAAGATAAAGTTAATAAAGTGACTTAAACCTGTATAAAACCTTTTTTTCAGTGGTTTTTGACTTATACCCACCTTAAATTTAAATAATCCACTTTGGAGCCATTATAAACCGAATATGAATTTATTATAAAATAATATTTCCAACTTTTCCAAAGGTGCCCCTCACCCATCTTATAAAAGGGCACGCCCCCTTCTCTTAATTTTACACCTTCAATGCCTCTGGGATCGGCCAAACTCTACCCAAATACCCTCTAAAATATCCTCCCTTAATTATAGAGGCCTTACTTTAGTCATAAATCCAACCTAAGGATCCCTTATGATCAAATCAAAAGGAAGAACCCGAAGAAGAGGTAATGTTTTCACCACCCCCTTTCAAGTTCTTTTCTTCTTCAACTTCTTATTTCTTTGTTATTTTCATTCTAAAATAATAACTCTAGTATCTTCTATATACTGTGATGTTATTATAAATATGGTACAACCATATTCAGTATTCTATCCCTCCTTTTAATGACATGTCACCATACGTGCGTACGTACGGCTTACCGTCTCCACATCATGGTGTAATTGTTATTCAATATATTATTATTTGGATGGGTATAATAATTATGTGTAATTCATGTAATTAATAAATATAACATGATAATGATTCTGTATATATGATATACCATCCAATTATATATTATTTTAATATCAAAAGAATGATATTGTCGCTCGTGCATACGTACGGACTATCGTCTCCACGAACGCGATGAGATTCATTCCCCATAGTATCCATTCAAGACTAATTCTCATTTGATGATTAAAAATAATGTTTAAGGAATTTATATCATTCTGGATATTAATAAGACACAACATATCCATAAAAACACAACTTATGTATAAAACATATAAAATAAAACGAGTATGTTAACACCTGAAATGACGATAATACAAAGATACTGTTAACAAAGCAACGTTAAAAGATCATATATGATATCATATTAATTTATATGATTATTTTAAAACTTAATAACAATTATTTCACCATTATAAAGGAGGTTAACCTACTCTCAACCAAGGAAAAGTACAAGGTAAGGTCTTATTTCACAATCTCTTCATTATCTGAGGTTGTTTATATGTAATTATCAACTGGGACCTCTTTATCATCCACATCCATGTTTCTTAAAAATGTATTTCAAATAATTCTTAATATTTTAAAGACGATGGGATAAAGTCATTTATACCCTTTTTGAATTTTTATAATATTTTTATAAAGTAATCTTTTTGTCGTTTTCCAAACAAGGTCCTTTTTACCCTTTTCAACAGAATTAAGGTAAGAATGACTTTTTTAACTTATACAGCGGGTGAGACTATTTTCCACCATTATAAAATCGTATAAGCTTCCCTTACAATCTTATAAGAAAATTTTCAAAGTAAATGTTTTATTTTATAATTATGTGACTTTTAAATGATTTCAAAAATGAGATATTTCTCTCAAATAGTTTTGATTTCATCTATGTCATCATCCTTTGATGGATTTTAAGCTTATTTGAAGTTGATTTATTGTGATACAAAACTTCCATATTGTATTCAAGGTTTTGTGATATGTTTTATTGTGGATGTTTTATTTTTATACCATTCATGGTTATAGAGAAAGTATTGACATTTTGTATGCTAGTTTTAATACGAATATTTATGTTATATTTAAACCTGTTAATATGAGGGATGAATTGGACTTAATAAGTGATGGGTGGAGCCCGCTATAGCTCTTAGATGCATTGGTAGGTCTCATGATACAAACTAGTGTCTTGGCATAAGGCCTTGAGAAAATCTTATTTGTAGTCTTGGCATGAGGCCTTGGCTATGTGGTTATGATAGTCTGGCATTATGCATTCAATCATTATGAAAGTGGTTATTGATATTGCATGCAATTATTAGACTAGTAGAATATCCATGTGAATAATCAAATGGAATTATTTCATTTTATCGTTTCCATATTATGCTGAAGTTAATGTTTAAAAGTATTTTTTTAGTTATACATTTCCTTAAATGTTTATGCTTATATATGAAAGTTTCCTCTATATTGTTATCCTTACTGAGCATCTGAGCTCACCCCTTTCAATGTTTTATTTTTTCCAGGATGTGAAGAAGTAATTTATTAATGACCTTCAGGGATAGTATGAGGGGATATAAAGACAAGATGTTATTGTAGTAGTTTTCACTTTATGATGTAATGTAAACTTTTTAAATGTATCTAGTTATTCCAAGGCTACTAAACTAAGCGGTATTTCGAGACTTGATCTTTTGTGATAATTCCAATATTATGTAATAATGCACCGACTCTGGGTAACTGGGGTCAGGGCATTTGGTATCGGAGGAAGTTTAGTACAAACATTGAAAGCTAGATTTAGATAAACTCTAATTAGAGCACATAGCCCTAAGATAGACTTTGAGGAATAGAATAGAATAACTTCCCAGAATTTTGATATTGTAGAGATTTTGTGACTTTTCTGAGAAATAAATCCCTTTCTGGATACAAGAAAGTAGAGGTGGCTCTGGCACAGATGTACCTAGGGGTAAAACCCAAAAACACCGCTTTGAGCTAGACTCAAATGGGAACTAGTGCATGAAAACGGGCCTTACTGCACTCTTGGTTACGACACTCCCGGGGGATATGCTTAGTATAATTCTTAGTTTCTTTAAAAACCATTAAGAAGGGTTTATGAGTATATACTTCCTCAAAGAAAACATTTTTATGATTATTGATTATATCCATAAATAGTTCAATTTATGTTAAGTGTTTTACAAGTATGGAATTATGTATTTTGATTCATAAACTGATCTAGTTTATGCCTTTGTTTATAAATGGAACCTAGTGAAAGAAATGGAAACTGTATCAATGCATGAAATCCATGTAGGGATTTCCCTCTTGCTCATGATAATTATAGTGGAGCTGGTGATGCAACTGGTGTGGATCAGCTAATCTCCATACTGGGACAATTCACTCAGGTTGTGAATAATAACCTTTACAGTATGGAGCACCCTGATCCACAGAATGGAGGATAAATGTTAGATAGCTTAATGAGGCAACAACCACCAATGTTCAATGGGAGTACAAATTCCTTAGTAGCTGAGAAATGGATAAATTCCCTAGAGAAAATATTTCAAGCTTTGGGGAGTAGTGAAAGGGAAAAAGCTGTCATGGCAGTTTACTGCCTCACTGGATATGCTGATCAATGGTGGTACTTGATTCAAAACACAAATGATGATGATAAATTATCAAATATGGAATGGAGGGAGTTCAAAGAACTTTTCTTAGAAAAATACTTTCCTCATGACCATCGAGCAGATATGGAAAGGCAATTTCTGGGTCTGTGACAAAAGGAGGATGAGAATGTCACAAAGTATGAGGATAACTTTACAAGGTTAGCAAGGTATGCTAGAGATTATATACGTAACCCAGGAAGTAATATTGATCATTTCTTTAATGGGTTAAAATCATTTATCCATCAAGAATTAGTCTCACAAACCTTCTCGTTGTACGAAGATATTGTCTCATGTGTTATCAGGACAGAAAAGGAATTCTATAAGTCTTATGACTTTAAAGCAACGCAGGAGAAGAAGAGATCTATTGATCACACTGGGAATGGAAATAAGTGGAATAAGGGAAAAGTTGAATATCCATCCTACAGTAAATGTGGGAAGAAACACCCCGGTACTTTCTTAAAAGGAATGAGAGTGTGTTATAAGTGTAGTGAAAAATTCCACCAAACTCATGATTGCAAGGGGAAGAAGGAAGCTTTCGATGTCCAATGCAATAATTGCAGGGAGATGGGACATTATGCAAATGAATGTGCTAAGCTTCAGGGGAACATACCTTAGAAAAGGCCAAGAGATCAAGGCCAAGCTTATGCTATCACTACTACTGAGGTAAAAGCTCCGAAAGATGTGGTGGTAGGTAATTTAATGGTTCCATCAAGTTTATAAAATGCATTATTTGATTATGGATCATCACATTGCTTCATATCTTCCCAGTTTTCTAAGAAAATTAGATATTTCCAATTTTATTTAACAAGGGAGTTGTCAGTTAAAACTCCTAAGGGAAGTATCATTGCAATAATGTTTTGTGAATCAGTCCCCATTAGAGAACATAAATGTTCTTTATCTGCTGATCTCATCATCTTACCTATGATTGAATTTGATATAATACTCATTATGGATTGGATTTCGAACCATGATGCAAAAAATTTATTGTAAGAAGAAGGAGGTTACTATTTTTGATGATGATGATGATAAGGAACACCTTATCTTTAGAGCGGAATCATCACCGCCTAATTCTTTCCTAGATCCACCCCCAATAGCCCAACTAAATTCAATTATTAGGGAGGAAGAGAATGAAATAACTGTGGGTGAGGAAAGGAATGTTCAAATAGAGGATGTACCTATTGTGAAAGAATATGTAGATGTGTTTCCAGAAGATTTACCTGGACATCCTCCAGAATGATAAGTTGACTTTTCCATTGATTTAATTCATGGATCAAGTCCTATATCGAAGACCCCTTATATAATGACCACTGTGGAATTAGTTGAACTAAATAAACAACTAGAGGAATTGAGTAAGAAGGGATTTATTCTCCCAAGTGTTTCTCCATGGGGAGTCCCTGTTCTTTTTGTTAAAAAGAAAGATGGATCTATGAGGTTATGTATCGACTACAGGGAGATCAATGATATAACAATAAAGAACAAGTATCCCCTACCTTGCATTGATGATTTATTTGACCAACTGCATGGATCTCAATACTTTTCAAAGATTGAACTTTGATATGGATATCATCAGTTGTGTGTAAAGAAGGAATACATTCCGAAGACATCATTTCAAACCAGGTACAGGCATTACGAGTTTACAGTAATTCCTTTTGGATTGACTAATGCACCCTCTATATTCATGGATCTAATGAATAGAGTTTTCAAGGAATATCTCGATGAATTTTTGGTGGTATTTATTGATGATATCTTGGTATACTCCAAAAGATATGAAGATCATGAAAATAACTTGCGCATTATCCTGAAGACTTTGAGAAGACATGAATTATATGGGAAGTTTAGCAAGTGTGAATTCTGGCTTCCAAAGATTTCTTTTCTTGGCCATATTTTTTCTACAGATAGAATCTATGTTTATCCTTCTAAGACCAAGGCAATCCAATAATGGTCTGCACCGATGAGTATAACTGAGGTACGTAGTTTTATTGGTTTAGCAGGTTATTATCGACATTTCATCCAGAATCATCCCAGGTTGGCTAACCCATTAACAAATATCACATGTAAAGGGGTTAAATTTGTTAGTACAAAGGAGTGTGAAGAATGTTTTGAATAATTGAAGAGAATATTAGTCAATGCTCCTATATTGACTCTACCATCGGGGAATGATGGGTTCGTTATTTATAGTGATGCGTCGAAGAAATGACTCGGTTCTGTCCTTATGAATAATGATAGGGTTATTACCTATGCATCACAACAGTTGAAAATTTATGAGAAAAACTATCCTACACATGATCTCGAGTTCTCAGCTGTGATATTTTCTTTGACGATATGGAGACACTACCTCTATGGTGAAAAAAGTGAGATTTATTCTGATCAAAAGAGTTTGAAGTATATTTTCTCACAAAAATAACTCAACATGAGGAAAAGAAGATGGATTGGATTACTCAAGGATTATTATTGCATGATAAACTACCACCCGGGGAAGGCTAATAAGGTGGAAGATGCTTTGAGCAGAAAAGATCATGGAGTTTTGAACTATATAAGAATTGAAAGGGATCCAATTTCTATGTATCTAGTGAAGATGGACATGGGAATAACCATGGAAGGTGAAACATCAATGCTTTTTCAAATGGTTGCCAAACCATCTTTAATAGAAAGGATTGAGAGTTCTCAGACTGATGATGAAGAATTTAAAAATAAGATTAAAGCTGGGAATGATGGGAGATTGAGAGACTTTGTGTATGAAGAAGGAATTTTAAAATTTGGGAAGAGACTTTCTGTTCCCGATATACCTGATCTAAAAAGGGAATTGTTAGATGATTCTCATAGCTTCAATTTCTCTATACACTCTGTGAGCACCAAGATGTATAGATATTTGAAGGAACACTTTTGGTGGGACAACATGAAGAGGGAGATTACTGATTTTGTGTCAAGATGTACGGTTTTTCAACAAGTGAAAGCTGGAAGGCAACAGCCTAGAGGAGTCATGGAACCTCTCCCCATACCGGAGTAGAAATGGGACAATATTACGATGGACTTTGTCATGGGGCTACTAAAGACTCTTAGAAGGAATGATGCAATATGTGTTATTGTTGATCATCTTACCAAGTCAGCACATTTTCTTGCTATAAGAGAAGATCTACCACTAGAACGTCTAGAAAGACTATATATTAATGAAGTTGTGAGACTTCATGGAGTACCCCTATCGATTGTTTCTGATCGTGATCCCCATTTTACTTCAAGATTCTGGAAGAGTCTTCAGAAGGCCTTGGATACTGAACTTAGTTTGAGAACTGCCTACCACCCTCAAACAAATGGACAATCAGAACGAACTATTAAAACCTTATAAGACATGTTGAGATCTTGCTCACATGAATTTCAGGGTATGTGGGATCAATATTAACCTATTGTAGAATTTTCCTATAACAATTTCTTCCATTCGAGTATTCATATGGAACCATATGAAGTGTTATACGGAAAGAGATGTCGCACACCAACCTGTTGGGATGACATTGGTGAAAGAAAACTTGTAGGCCCAGAACTGGTGGAGGAAACAATGGAAAAGGTAAAGGTAATCCAAAACCACATCAAATCAGCTCAAAGTAGGTAGAATAGCTATGCCGATAACCGAAGGAAGGATTTGGAATTTCAGGTAGGAGATTATGTTTTCTTGAAGGTATCTCCATGGAAGGGAGTTATACGTTTCGGTAAGAAGGGTAAATTGAGTCCCAGGTACATCGGACCTATCGAAATTCTAGAACGAATTGGGGTTGTAGCTTACTGTTTGGAAATGCGTCCAAGTCTCTCCAAAGTTCACGTTGTATTCCACGTATCACTGTTGAGGAAATACATGTCTGACCCAATGCATGTACTCATCTATGAGGAATTAGAACCGGAACCTGATCTGTCTTATTGCAAAGATCCCATCAGGATTCTTGATATGAGAGAACAAGTACTGAGAAACTGGACGACTCGTCTGATAAAAGTTTTGTGGAGAAACCATAAGATGGAAGAAGCAACGTGGGAACCCGAGGAACGTATGATGAAGAACCACCCGAGTGTTTTCATGTAGTATTATTCCAGAAATTTTGAGGGCAAAATAATTTTAAGTAGGGGAGAATTTAACACCCAAGCTTCAACGATACGCTTCTCTTTGAATAATACAGTAGCGTGTGTTGTATGCAACTTCAAGTTCTAACACACACCACAACCAATCAAACTATCCATTATGAATAGTAATACCCACTTTTTGAAATTTTATCTCTCAAAATGGACATCATTGTTGGATTTGGAATATCGAAATTAGCCTAGGGTAAAATTTTGGAACTTTTCGGTTAACTTTTATATTTTGATGAATAGTGAAAATTACTAAATTTTAATTAAAAACAACTTTTTTAATAAAAATATTTAATAGTGATAAATTATGAATTTAAGTGGTTTTAAAGTATATTTAGAATATATTTTTTCCATTTAATACAATGATAGTAATTGGACATAATTTTACATTTAAACCGAACATAAACAACTGTCAATCTTTTGATAGTTATCTTCTCTTAAAAACACACTTTTTGTTAAAACAATGGGAATTAATTTTAAATTAATTTCTTCCACTTATGTGTTTTGAATTTAGAAATATGGATTCAATATTTAGAATCAGGAGGTCCAAATTTTGTAAATAGGTAACTTTTATTTTTAGACATTTTGAATAATTACTTTGGTAAATATTTTATTTACCATGGTTAAAGGGTAAATCCGGTAAATAAGGGTAAAAAAATAATATTATAATAATATTAATTTATCCTAAAACGTTTCCTAACCCTATTGGTTGATACATGTCCAACCATGGGAAACTTTGGGTCGATTTTGGGACCCCATGGATTCACTTGTAAGTGATAATGACACTTTATATTAATTAAGTTAAAGTAAATACAAAAATGACATAAGCATATATCTTTTAGAAAAACAATATGTATATAGAGTTATATATATTATATTTTCGACTATAAATATTCATTAGAAAGTTAAAAATTTTAAATACATAATATTATTTTATTTAAGATTTTTAGACATTGAATAATTAAATTTATTTATGACACAATAATGATTTAGTATTTTCTTTATTAATGAACGAATCAAATAATTGGTATTATAAATATAAAAATAAATATAATTTGAACGTTTTGATGCCATCCACTAATTTTATTGATTACTATGAGATTTCATGATTTTTTAAATGAATTTGGTTCGAATTAAATTTTTTTTTAAGACTTTATAAAAAAACAATTATTAAATTGTGTCAAAATTGACATAAAAGAGTTTTTAAAACAAATATTATATTATTAATTGATATTATATTCCTAAAAATCTAAGGTTTATCCAAAGGACTTATATCATTATAGGTGTATCATTAATGGTCCACTTGGATGTCTCTTGGATGTATATAGTATGTTTATTAACTATATAATATAAAAATAAAAAGTGACATCGTAAATGTCAAACTAATTAACTAAGAGTTAAAACTAAAAGATAAGGTTAATAATGTAACCCAAACCTGTCTAAAAACTATTGGTTGAGTGTTTTTAGACCTATCTGTACCTTAAACTTTAAATAATACACTTTTGAGCTATTATAAACCGAATATGAATTTATTATAAAATAATATTTCTAGCTTTTCCAAAGGTGTCCCTCACCCCTCTTATAAAAGAGAACCCCCCCCCCCTTCTCTCAATTTCACACCTTCAACGCCTATGGGATCGGCCAAACTCTTCCTAAATACCCTCTCAAATATCCTAACTTCATCCTAGAGGCCTTCCTTTATTCATAAAGAAAACCTAAGGAGCCCTTTTGATCAAATCAAAAGGAAGAACCCGAAGAAGATGTAATGTTTTCACCACACTCTTTCAAGTTCCTTTCTTCTTCAACATCTTATTTCTTTGTTACTTCTATTATAAAATAATTACTCCAGTATATTATATATACTGTTATGTTATTATAAATATGGTATAACCATATTCAGTATTCTATCCATCCTTTGAATGACATGTCACCATACGTGCGTACGTACGACTTACTGTCTCCACGTCGTGGTGTAATTATTATTCAATATATTATTATTTGGATGGGTATAATAATGAGGTTTAATTCATGTAAATAATAAATATAACATGATAAAGATTCTTTATGTATGATATACCATCCAATTATATATTATTTTAATATCAAAAGAATGATATTGTCGTTCGTGCGTACGTACGGACTACCGTCTCCACGAACGCGATGAGATTCATTCCCCATCGTATCCATTCAAGATTAATTCTCATTTTATGATTAAAAATAATGTTTAAGGACTTGATATCATTCTGGATATGAATAATATACAACCAATCCATAACAAACAAGTCTTATGTAACAAAACATATAAAATAAAACGAGAATGTTAACACCCTAAATGAGGATAATACTAAGATACTACTAACAAAGCAATGTTAAAAGATCATATATGATATCAAATTAATTTATATGATTCTTGTATAATTTAATAACAATTATTTCACCATTATGAAGGAGTTTAACTAATCCTCAACCAAGGAAAAGTACAAGGTAAGAGTTTATTTCACAATCTCTTCATTATCCGAGGTTGTTTAAACGTAATTATCTACTAGGACTACTTTATCATCCACATCCATGTTTCTTAAAAATGTATTTCAAATAATTCTTAATATTTTAAAGAATATGGGATAAATTCATTTATACCCTTGTTGAATTTTTATAAGAAGTTTATAAAGGAATCTTTCACTCATTTTCCAAAAAAGTTCCTTTTTAACCTTTTTGACAGAATTAAGGTAAGAATGTATTTTTTAACTTATATGGTGGGTGCATATATTTTCCACCGTTATAAAATAGTCAAAGCTTCCCCTAAAATCTTATAAGAAAATTTTCAAAGTAAATGTTTTATTTTATAATTATGTGACTTTTAAATGATTTCAAAAAAAAAGAGATATTTCTCTCAAATAGTTTTGATTTCATATATGTCAACATCCTTTGATGGATTTTAAGCTTATTTGAAGTTGATTTATTGTGATAAAAAACTTTCAATTTGTATTGAAGTTTTTTTGATATGTTTTATTGTGGATGTGTTATTTTTATACCATTCATGGTTTATAGAGAAAGTATTGAGATTTCATATGCTAGTTTTTATACGAATATTTATGTTATGTTTAAACCTGTTCATATGAGGAATGCATTGGAATTAATAAGTGAAGAGTGGAGCCTGCTATAGCACCTTGATGCATCGGTAGGTCTCATGAGACAAAATACTGTCTTGGAACAAGGAATTGAAAAAATCTTATTTGTAGTCTTGGCACGAGGCCTTGGCTATATGGTTATGATAGTCCGACATTATGCATTACATCATTATGAAAGTGTTTATTGATATTTCATTTGATTATTCGACTAGTAGAATATCCATGTGAATACAAAAAAGGCATTATTTCATTTTATCTTTTCCATATTATGCTGAAGTTCAAGTTTAAAATGCTTTTGTTTTAGTTATACATTGCCTTAAATGTTTATTCTTATTTATGAAAGTTTCCTCTATATTGTTATCCTTACTGAGCATCTGAGCTCACCCCTTTCAATGTTTTATTTTTCCCAGGATGTGAAGAAGTAATTTATGAATGACCTGCAGGGATAGTATGAGGGGATATGAAGAAAAGATTTTGTTGTAGTAGTTTTCACATTATGATGTAATGTAAACTTTATTAATGTATCTATTTATTCCATGGATACTAAACTAATCAGTCTTTTGAGACTTGAGCTTTTTTTATCATACCAATATTATGTAATAATACACCGACTCTGGGTAACTAGGGTTGGGGCATTACAGTTGGTATCAGAGGAAGTTTAGTACAAACCTTGTAAGCTATATTTAGATAAACTCTGATTAGAGCACATAGCCCTAAGATAGACTTTGAGGATTAGTATAGAAGAACTTCCTAGAATTTTGATATTGTAGAGATTTTGTGCGTTTTCTCAGAAATACATCTCTCTCTGGATACGAGCAGGTAGAGGTGGCTCTGGAATAGATGTACCTAGGGGTAAAACCCGAAAACACTGCTTTGAGGTAGACTCTAATGGGAACTAGTGCACGACAACAGGCCTTATTGAACTCTTGGTTACGACACACCCAGGGGATATGCTTAGTATAATTATCATTTTCTTTACTAACCATTATTAAGGGTTTATGAGTATATACTTCCTCAAACAAAACATTTTTATGATTATGGATTATATACATAAATAGTTCAATTTATGTTATGTGTTTTACAAGTATGGAATTATATATTTCGATTCATAAACTGATCTAGTTTATGCCATTGTTTAGAAATGGAACCTAGTGGAAGAAATGGAAACTGTATCAATGCATGCAATCCAAGTAGGGATTTCCCTCCTGCTCAAGATAATTATAGTGGAGCTGGTGATGCAACTGGTGCTGATCAGCTAATCACCATACTAGGACAACTCACTCGGGTTATGAATAATAACCTTACCCATATGGAGCCCCCTAATCCACAGTGTAGAGGATCAATGTTAGATCACATCATGAGGCAACAACCACCAACGTTCAATGGGAGTAAAAATACCTTAGTAGCTAAGAAATGGATAAATTCCCTAGACAAAATATTTCAGGCTTTGGGGAGTAGTGAAATGGAAAAAGTTATCATGGAAGTTTACCGCCTCAATGGAGATGATGATCAATGGTTGTCCCTGATTCAAATCACAAAGGATGACGAGGAAGTATCAAATATGGAATGGAGGGAGTTCAAAGAACTTTTCTTAGAAAAATAATTTCCTCATGACCATCGAGCAGATATGGAAAGGCAATTTCTGAGTCTGAGACAAAAGGAGGATGAGAATGTCACAAAGTATGAGGCTAACTTTACAAAGTTAGCAAGGTATGTTAGAGATTATATATGTAACCCAATAAGTAAGATTGATTGTTTATTTGATGGGTTAAAACCATTTCTCTGTCGAGCATTAGTCTCACAAACCTTCTCGTTGTACGAAGATTTTGTCTCATGTGATATCAAGACAGAAAAGGAATTCTCTAAGTCTTATGACTTTAAAGAAAAGCAGGAGAAGAAGAGATCTGTTGATCACACTAGGAATGGAAATAAGGGGAAGAAGGGGAAATTTGAATATCCATCCTGTAGTAAATGTGGGACGAAACACCCCAATACTTTCTTAAAAGGAATTAGAGTCTTCTACAAGTGTGGTGAAAAAGTCCACCAAGCTCATGATTGCAAGGGGAAGAAGGAAGCTACCAATTTCCAATGCTACAATTGTAGGGAGATGGGATATTATGAAAATGAATGTCCTAGGTGATATGGGAACTTAACTCCGAAAAGTCCAAGGGATCAAGGTCAAGTTTATGCTATCACTACTGCCAAGGTAGAAGCTACGAAAGATGTGGTGGCAGGTAATTTAATGGTTTCCTCAAGTTTAGCAAATGCATTATTTGATTCAGGATCATCGCATTGTTTCATATCTTCTCGATTTTCTAAGAAAATTAGATATTTCCAATTTGATTTAACAAGTCATTTGTCAGTTAAATATCCTAAGGTAAGTATCATTGCAACAAAGTTTTGTGAATCTGTCCCCATTAGAGCACATAAATGTACTTTATCCGCTGATCTCATCGTCCTACCTATGATTGAATTTGATATAATCCTCACTATGGATAGGATTTTGGAACATGATGCAAAAAATTATTATAAGAAGAAGGAGGTTACTATTTTTGATGCTGATGATGATAAGGAACACCTTATCTTTAGAGCGGGATCATCACCACCTAATTATTATCTTGATCCACCTCCATTAGCTCAACTAAATTCAATTATTGGGGAGGAAGAGAATGAAATAACTATAGGTGAGGAAATGAATGTTCAAATAGAGGATGTACCTATTGTGAAATAATATGTAGATGTGTTTCCGGAAGATTTACTTGGACATCCTCCAGAATGAGAAGTTGAGTTTTCCATTGATTTAATTCCTGGATCAAGGCCTATATCGAAGACCCCATATAGAATAGCCACTATGGAATTAGTTGAACTAAAGAAACCACTAGAGTAATTGAGTAATAATGGATTTATTCGCCCTAGTGTTCCTCCATTGGGAGCCCCTGTTCTTTTTGTTAAAAATAAAGATGGATCTATGAGGTTATATATCGACTATAGGGAGGTCAATGATATAACAATAAAGAAAAAGTATCCCCTACCTCTCATTGATGATTTATTTGACCAACTACATGGAGCTCAATACTTTTCAAAGATTGACCTTCGATCTGGATATCATCAGTTGTGTGTGAAGAAGGAAGACATTCCGAAGACAACATTTCAAACCAGGTACAGGCATTACGAGTTTACAGTAATGCCTTTTGGATTGACTAATGCACCCTCTGTATTCAAGGATCTAATGAGTAGAGTTTTCAAGGAATATCTCTATGAATTTGTGTTGTTATTTATTAATGATATCTTGGTATACTCCAAAATCTACGAATATCATGAAAATAACTTGCGCATTATCCTGAAGACTCTGAGAAGACATGAATTATATGGGAAGTTTAGAAATTGTGAATTCTGGGTTCAAGAGATTTCTTTTCTTGGCCATATTGTCTCTAAAGATGGAATCTCTGTTGATCCTTCTAAGACCAAAGAAATCCAAGAATGTCCTGCACCGACGAGTATAACTGAGGTACACAGTTTTATTGGTTTAGCAGGTTATTATCGACGTTTCGTCCAGAATTTTTCCCGATTGGCTAACCCATTAACAGAGCTCACACGTAAAGGGGTTAAATATGTTTGGACAAAGGAGTGTGAATAATGTTCTGAAGAACTAAAGAGAATATTAGTCAATTCTCCTATATTGACTCTACCATCGGGGAATGATGGGTTCGTTATTTATAGTGACGCATCGAAGAAAGGACTTGGTTGTGTCCTTCTGTAGAATGATAGGGTTATTGCCTATGCATTATGACAGTTGAAAATTCATGAGAAAAACTATCCTACTCATGATATCGAGTTGGCATCTATGATCATTGCTTTGACGATATGGAGACACTACCTCTATGGTGAAAAATGTGAGATTTATACTGATCACAAGAGTTTGAAGTATATTTTATCACAAAAAGAACTCAACATTAGGAAAAGGAGATGGATTGAATTACTCAACGATTATGATTGCACAATACACTACCACCTGGGGAAGGCTAATAAGGTGGCATATGCTTTGATCAGAAAATATCTTGGAGTTTTGATCAATATGATAATTAAAAGGGATCCAATTTTCATGGATCTACTGAAGATGGACATGGGAATAACCATGGAAGGTGAAACATCAATGCTTTTTCAAATGGTTGCCAAACCATCTTTACTAGAAAGGATTAAGAGTTATCAGACCAATGATGAAGAATTTCAAAAGAAGATTAAAGCTGCGAATGATGGGAGATTGAAAGACTTTGTGTATGAAGAAGGAATTTTAAAATTTGGGAAGAGTCTTTGTTTTCCCGATATACATGATCTAAAAAGAGAATTTTTAGATGATGCTCATAGCTCCAATTTCTCTATACACCCTGGGAGCACCAAAATGTATAGAGATTTGAAGGAACACTTTTGGTGGGACAAAATGAAGAGGGAGATTGTTGATTTTGTGTCAAGATGAATGGTTTTCCAACAAGTGAAAGATGGAAGGCAATAGCTTGGAGGATTCATGCAACCTCTCCCCATACCGGAGTGGAAATGGGACAATATTACAATGGAATTTGTCATGGGGATACCAAAGACTCCTAGAAGAAATGATGCAATATGGGTTATTGTTGATTGTCTTACCAAGTCAGTACATTTTCTTGCTATAAGAGAAAATATACCACTAGAATGTCTAGAAAGACTATATATTAATGAAATTGTGAGACTTTATGGAGTACCCCTATCGATTGTTTCTGACCGTGATCCCCGTTTTACTTCAAGATTCTGGAAGAGTCTCTAGAAGGCCTTGGATACTGAACTTCGTTTGAGAACTACATACCACCCTCAAACAAATGGAAAATCAGAATGGACTATTCAAACCTTAGAATAAATGTTGATATCTTTCTCACTGGACTTTTAGGGTATGTGGGATCAATATTTACCTCTGGTATAATTTTCCTATAACAATAGCATCCATTCGAGTATTCAGATGGAACCGTATGAAGCATTATACAGAAAGAGATGTCGCACAACAACCTGTTGCAATGACATTGGTGAAAGAAAACATGTAGGCACAGAACTAGTGGAGGAAACAATGGAAAAGGTAAAGGTAATCCAAAACCACATCAAAGCAGCTCAAAGTAGGCAGAAGAGCTATGATGATAACCGAAGGAAGGATTTGGAATTTCAGGTAGGAGATCATGTTTTCATAAAGGTATCTCCATTGAAGTGAGTTATACGTTTCAGAAAGAAGGTTAAATTGAGTCCCCGACACATCAGACCTCTCAAAATTCTAGAACGAATTGGGGTTGTAGCTTACCATTTAGAAATCCGGCCATGTCTTTCCAAAGTTCACGATGTGTTCCACATATCACTGTTGAGGAAATACATGCCTGACCCAATGCATGTACTCACCTATGAGAAATTAGAATTGGAACATAATCTGTCATATTGCGAAGAGCCCGTCAGGATTCTTGATATGAGAGAACAAGTTCTGAGAAACCGGATGACTCGTCTGGTAATAGTTTTGTGGAGAAACCATAAGATGAAAGAAGCAATGTGGGAACCCGAGGAACATATGATGAAGAACCACCCGAGTCTTTTCATGCAGTAGTATTCTAGAAATTTTGAGGATGAAATTATTTGAAGGAGGGTAGAATGTAACACCCCAAGCTTCCACGGTACGCTTCTCTTTAAATAATATAGTAGTGTGTGTTGTACGCAACTTCGAGTTCTAACACACACCACAACCAATCAAACCAGCCGTTATGAATAGTAATACCCACTTTTTAAAATTTTATAAATTTTATCTCTCAAAATGGACTTTGTTTTTGGATTTGGAATGTCAAAATTATTCTAGGGTAAAGTTTTGGAACTTTTCGGATAACTTTTATATTTTGATGAATAGTGAAAATTACTAAATTTTAATTAAAAACAAATTTTTTAATCAAAATAATTAATAGTGATAAATTATGAATTTAAGTGGTTTTAAAATATATTTAGAATATATTTTTATCATTTAATACAATGTTTTTCATTGGACATAGTTTCACATTTAAACCAGACATAAACAATTGTCAATCTTTTGATAGTTATTATCTCTTAAAAACACGGCTTTTGTTTTAACAACGGGAATTAATTTTAAATTAATTTATGCCACTTCTGTGTTTTGAATTTAGAAATATGGATTTAATATTTGGAATCAGGAGGTCCAAATTATGTAAATAGGTAACTTTTATTTTTAGATATTTTGAAAAATTACTTCGGTAAATATTTTATTTACATGGTTAAAGGGTAAATCCGGTAAATAAGGGTAACAAAATAATATTATAATAATATTAATTTACCTTAAAACATGTCCTAACCCTATTTTTTGATACATATCTGACCATGGGCATCTTTGGGTCGATTTTGGTACCCCATGGATCCACTTGTAAGTGATAATGACACTTTATATTAATTAAGTTAAAGTAAATACAGAAATGACATAAGCATATATCTTTTAGGAAAACAATTTTTACATAGTGTTATATATATTATATTTTCGACTATAAATATTCATTAGAAATATAAAATGTTTTCCTAAATAATAGTATTTTATTTATAATTTTTAGACATTGAATAATTAAATTTATTTATGAAACAATAATGATGCAGTATTTTCCTTATTAATGAACGAATCAAATAATTGGTATTATAAATATTAAAATAAGTATAATTTGAAAGTTTTGATTCCATCCACGAATTTTATTTATTAATATAAAATATTAGTATTTCTTAAATGAATTTGGTTTGAATTAATAATGTTGTTAAGACTTTAACAAAAATCAATTATTAAAACCGTCAAAATTGACATAAAAGAGTTTTTAAAACAAATATTATATTATTAATCGGTATTCTATTAATAAAAATCTAAGGTTAAGAAAAAGGACTTATATCATTATAGGTGTATCATTAATGGACCAGTTGAGGGTCTCTTGTATGTATATAGTAAGTTTATTAACTATATAATATAAAAATACAAAGTGTCATAGTAAATGTCAAACTAATTAACTAAGAGTTAAAACTAAAAGATAAGGTTAATAAGGTGACCCAACCCTGTCCAAAACCTATTGGTTGAGTGGTTTTCGACATATCCCCACCTTAACTTTTAAATAATCTACTTTAGAGCCATTATAAACAGAATATAAATTTATTATAAAATAATATTTCTAGCTTTTCCAAAAGTTCCCCTCACCCCTCTTATAAAAGGGCACTCCCCCTTCTCTCAAATTTACACCTTCAACGCCTATGGGCTCGGCCAAACTCTGCCCAAATACCCTCTAAAATATACTCCCTTAATTTTATAGGCCTTAATATAGTTATAAATTCAACCTAAGGAGCCCTTTTGATCAAATCAAATTGAAGAACCCGAAGAATAGGTAATGTTTTCACCACCCTCTTTCAAATTCCTTTCTTCTTCAACATCTTTTTTCTTTGTTATTTCCATTCTAAAATAATAACTACAATATCTTTTATATACTGTGATGTTATTATAAATATGTTACAACCATATTCATTATTCTAGCCATCCTTTGAATGATATGTCACCATACGTGCGTACATATGGCTTATCGTCTCCACGTCGTGGTGTAATTGTTATTTTATATATTATTATTTGGATGGGGATAATAATGATGTGTAATTCATCTAAATAATAAATATAACATGATAATTATTATGTATATATGATATACCATCCAATTATATAATATTTTAATATTAAAATAATGATATTTTTGCTCGTGCGTACGTACGGACTACCTTCTCCACGAACGCGATGAGATTCTTTCCTCATCATATCCATTCAAGTCTAATTCTCATTTGATGATTAAAAATAATGTTTAAGGACTTGATATCATTCTGAATATTAATAATATACAACCTATCCATAATAAACATGGCTTATGTAACAAAACATATAAAATAAATCGATTAAGTTAACACCCGAAACGATGATAATATTATGATACTATTAACAAAGAAATGTTAAATGATCATATATGATATCATATTAATTTATATGATTCTTGTATAATTTAATAAAAATTATTTCACCATTATATAGGAGTTTAACCTACCCTCAACCAAGAAAAATTACAAGGTAAGGGTTTATTTCACAATCTCTTCATTATCCGAGTTTGTTTATACGTAATTATCTACTGGGACCTCTTTATCATCCACATCCATGTTTCTTAAAAATGTATTTCAAATAATTCTTAATACTTTAAAGACTATGGGATAAATTCATTTATACCCTTGTTGAATTTTTATAAGAAGTTTATAAAGAAATATTTCTGTCATTTTCTAAACAAGATCCTTTTTAACCTTTTCGACAGAATTAAGGTAAGAATGTATTTTTTAACTTATACGGTGGGTGGAGCTATTTTCCGATGTTATAAAATCATCGATGCTTTCCTTTCAAGATTATAAGAAAATTTTCAAAGTAAACATTTTATTTTATAACTATGTGACTTTTAAATGATTTCAAAAAAAGAGATATTTCTCTCAAATAGATTTGATTTCATCTATGTCAACATCCTTTCATGGATTTTAAGATTATTTGAAGTTGATTTGTTGTGATACAAAACTTCCATATTATATTGAAAGTTTTGTGATATTTTTGATTGTGTATGTGTTATTTTTATACCATTCATGGTTTATAGAGAAAGTATTGACATTTTTTGTGCTAGTTTTAATACGAATATTTATGTTATGTTTAAACATGTTCATATGAGGAATGAATTGGACTTAATAAGTGACGGGTGGAGCCCTCTATAGATCCTCGATGCATCGGTATGTCTCATGAGAAAAACTAGTGTCTTGGCACAAGGCCCTTGACAAAATTTTATTTGTAGTCTTGGCACGAGGCCTTCTCTATGTGGTTATGATAGTCTGGAATTATGCATTCCATCATTATGAAAGTGGTAATTGATATTTCATGTGATTATTTGACAAGTAGAATATCCATGTGAATAAGAAAATGGAATTATTTAATTTTATCTTTTCCATATTATTCTTAAGTTCAAGTTTAAAAGGCTTTTGTTTTAGTTATACATTGCCTTAAATGTTTATGCTTATTTATGAAAGTTTCCTCTATATTGTTATCCTTACTGATTATCTGAGCTCACCCCTTTCAATGTTTTATTTTTCCCAGGATGTGAAGAAGTAATTTATGAATGACCTACATGGATAGTATGAGGGGATATGAAGATAAGATGTTGTTGTAGTATTTTTCACTTTATGATGTAATGTAAACTTTATGAATGTATCTAGTTATTCCAAGGCTACTAAACTAATCGGTCTTTCGAGACTTGATCTTTTGAGATCATTCCAATATTATGTAATAATGCACCGACTCTGCGTAACTGGGGTCGGGGCATTATAATTATCATAAAATTACCACAACAACAATGAGATTCATTAAACATGCCTCTTTATCATTTATCCCATTAACTTTCAATTAATTCCAGCTTTATGTTCTTTACCAAATTCCATCAAGAATGAAATGCTAAATCAATAAAAGCCTAGATATCACACTATCAAGAAAATAAAGAGTCAAACTGTTATCATTGTATAAATAAAAAACATACGATCAATACCAATTTATTTAATCCAGTTCATATAATTATTAGGTCAATTTTATTGTGATCCAAAGGGATAAATCATGCTATCACTATGATTTCATGTAATTAAATAGATAATCATCAAATACCATACCTCAAAAGGTCGTTTATGTTCTTGTCATGAGCATGGATTAAAGAAACAGATCACGATAACCTCTCCCGCAACAACTGCATCCACTCAAGGATTCCACGACACAACGACACCAACTAACAACCAATGATACAATATTAGAAACATGGAAATCATGCGCCATTACATGGAAAGGAGAAACTGAAGGAAACATATTGAATAAACCTCAAGAATGGAGGCAGATCATACCTTATATCAAAGAAGGATCACTATAGATCTAAGGAGGGAGCTAGGGAACGTTTATAAATAAAGGAATCCTCAAAAAAGTTGAAGAGAGGTTTTTCAGGTCTCTTGGGGTTGAGGGATATCCACTGTGTATGTAGGTTTGACAAAACCTGAGCAGCTGTAAAAACACTTAAAACGTACAGCGTCGAGGCATTACATGATGTGTAATCCCCTTTCATGTCATGTAATTCCTTGAGGCCAAGTTCTTCTGAAAAAAATATCACCTCAATGCTTTATTTTTTTTAAACCCTGAATTATTTCACATTGTGAATCCCACTTTCACACCGTGTAAAATTATACACATCGTGAATCTTTCCAGGACAACATGTAAAATAGGATTCCATGCCATGTAATGCTGTTACACAATGTGTAATCCCCTCCTTCCAGATTTTACTTAATTGAAATTCCCCAAACTTATTCTGAGCCACCTCTGAGTACTTTGATCATCAAAAACACTCAAAGGGTAGATACATGCGGATCTGGGACCTTACATCAGATACCTCTCAAAATAATCTCATCCAATGAGAATCCAAAACCAACCCTGAGAGGAAACAGAAAGGGGTCCTATGAACATCTACCCTGCAAGATACCTCTTAAAGCATTCGATACCATAGGATCTCACCACCTCACTAGAGGAACAAACACAAAACCAAGCAAAAGAAACAACCAGCTCCGAAACACTTACATGGTGGAGATACCTCTCAAAAGAGAGAAAGCCACAAAAAGCAACAAGAAAAAGACATATCATAATATAAAGGGTCTACAAACACCAAATGGACAACTTTACAGGAGAATATAAAAACATCAAAAAGCTCAGGGTACTGAGCATGTATCTGCAACTCGTATTCCTAGGTTATCTTTTCCATGCCACTATACTGCCATAAGACATGAACCAAGGGGATAACATGCTCGCACATCACCTTATCATGGAGTTCCTAGATCTCTACAAGTTTCTCCTCAAATATTTCATCATCTTCAACATTGATCTCACCCGAATCAATGATGTGAGAGTCATCACGAAGATAATAGTGAAGCTATGACAGATAAAAAACATCTTGTATCCAAATCAACTTTGTGGGAAATGCTACCTAATATTCCACAGCTCCAACACAAGCCAATACGTCAAAAGGCCCAATAAACTCGGGATAATTATTTCTCCCATGACTAAACCTTCACTTCCCATGATGTGGAGTCACATTCATAAACACATGATCCCCAATATAAAACTCTAGAGGTCTTCTCCCGTGATCAACATAGGACTAATGATGATCCAGCGCTACGTTCATCCGCTCACGAATCACATGAACCATTTTTTCGTATTCTGTACCAGTTCCATCCCAAGAACTACTGAATCTCTAACCCCAGTCCATCATAATAGATAATGGTGAGGTTGACCATACAAGGCTTTAAATGGTTCCATACTGATGGTGGAGTTGAAACTATTATTGTAAGCTAACTTTACTAAGGGTAAGTGCCTCATCCACGAACCTCCAAAATCTAGGACACAAGAGTGCAACATGTCTTCAAGAGTCTGGATGGTATGCTCTGTCCGATCGTCCATCTATAGATGAAATGTAGTACTAAGGAATCGTGAGAACCAAAATCATGTTGGATACCTCTCTATACTCTGGAGGTAAAATGAGTATCTCTATCGAAAATGATCATACATGACAATCTTTGGAGTCTCACCACCACCTCCAAGTATTTACTTGATAAAAACTCCACTATTCTCAACTACATGATTACTATGAAATGGGATGATTTCATCAAATGATACACTAATACCCATATAGTATCATAGCCACCCTGAGCTCAAGGTAAACTAGTAACAAATTTTATCAAAATGTCCTCCAACTTCCACTGAGGAACATCTAATGGCTAGATCAAAACATCAGGAACATGGTATTCATCCTTCAGATTATGGAATACTAAACATCAAGACATAAAATCTACAACTTCAAGCTTCAACATAGTCCAACAAAACTAACCTCTCAAATATTGATACATCTTTTTCATGCTAGGATGTACTGCCAAGGGAGAACTGTGGAACTCTATGAGAACCATCTCACACGACTCTAATGGAATGAAAAGACTTTCCTAAAAAACGCTCAACATTGTTCATTCTCATACACACCATTTGGGGCCTCACCACAAACAACTCGTTCTATGTAGACCTCCATCTCAAGATCCCCCAACTAGGACACTTCCACCTGCTACACCAAATATGACTACACCACCTTAGGAAAAATATAACCTATACACCCCAAATTCTCACATATCTAGATGTAATGTTGAAATCTCTTCCATTACACTCTAGGAATCACCAGATTCACACATTTCATCGCTACATGAATTCTTTCTTAGCACATCGTCTATGACATTATCCTTTCTAGGTGTATATGAAATTTTGAATTCATAATCCTATAAAATCTCCATCCACCGAAGTTGTTTCATGTTCAAGTCTTGCTGGTAGAAAATGTACATTAGGATATTATGATCAGTGAAGACCAAAAAACTCTCACCAATGATGTAATGTATCCACAACATCAGGTAAAACACCATTGATTCCAATTCGAGATCATGGGTGGAATAGTTACGTTCATGGGGACGTAACACCAGGACCCATAAGAAAAAATCAATCTCTACTACATTATAACACAGACTAACCCTAGATGTGAAGAATCATAGAAAACCAAAAACTAAACTCCTTCTACTAAAAGAAAAAGAATTGGATCACTAACCAACTTCTACTTTAGATACATGAAATCTACCTGACATGGATCAGTCAAAATGAATGCTTGATCCTTTCTGGTTAGCGCTGTTAGAGGAGTCACAACCTGAGAGAAATTAGAAAAAACCTCCAACAATAGCCTGTAAGACCACATAAACTCCACACCTCTACCACTATCTTGGGGAATTCCTAAGACAAAAATTATTATATATTCTATGGATGCATAGATTCTTTTTTCTGGGATACAACATTTCCCAAGAAACAGACTTCTCAAGACAAAATCTCACACTTAAAAAACTTACCAAATAGTTGTTGTCGATGAAGACCTCCCAAAAAAACATGTAGATGCTCTGCATTGTGCTCCTCATACACGAAGTACACAAGGATGTCATTGATGAAAACCACCATGAACTTATCCAAGAAATCATGGAACACAACATTCATAACACCATGAAAATAACTAGAACATTCATCACACCAAACGGTATCACAATGAACTCATAAATCCCATGATGAAAATAGAAAGAAGACTTTGGGATATACTCATCCTAAGAACACATTTATGATATTTTAACCAAAAATAAATCTTAGGGAACCAACTTTCACCCTTCAATTGATTGAATAAATCATCAACTTGAGCTAGAGTATAGTGGTTCTTCACTGTCACTCAGTTTAAGAGATGATAATCGACACACAACTGCAAACTATCGCCATCCCTATTCACAAAAAAATGAGGACACGCCATGGTGACATGCTTGATTGAATGAAAACACACTAAAAGATAACATAGAGATGTATATGTAGCTTCTGCAACTTAGAATGTGCCATCCTATATGGAGACATCGAGATAAGAGACATGCCTAGTTGTAGCTTGATCCTGAACATGATCTCCAATTGAGGGGGTGACACTAAAACCTCTTCTAGAATGAAATCAGGATACTCTTCTACGACCTTATGAAATATCGATAGTCGAACCTCTGAAAAACTCAAAATTAGCTCAGCCATCAAGGATGACTAGGATGAAACATTCCACTTACCCATCTAAGGGTCTCGCTCACCAATAAACACCAGTGGCTCTCCATCAGCATCAATGAACACCACCTTCCTCCAAAATAAATCCATGATATCCTGTACCAAATACAACCAATCCATGCCAAAGATGACATCATAGGTTTTTATCCATAAATATAGGAAATATTCCCAAGAGAACTATTTCCCCAACACTATCTCACAGACTCTCCATACTTCAAATAAGTCAGGTCAGCCTCCAACTAGCATAGTCAATGCCAAGGGAACAGGAAGACACTCTACCTCAAGTAAAAAAATCAATGAAAAGGGAAAGTGATATAAAGGAGAGTATCTCTTATAAATCAAACAAGGCATACACCCAAGTAGAAAACAAGTAACAAGTACCTTGAATGACGTCTGGAACACTTGGTGCTAGAAATGCTAATTCATGAAGCTAACCACAACCTGCTCGATGACCTATCTTTCCCTGCTAAAGACCACCTCCACAGTTTCTCTATACTCTCTAAGGATGATGAGAATCCATAGGTTGTCCTCTTTTTTCCCATATTCTCTATGCTAATCCAAAATTGGTGCAACCTACTGCTATTATTGTGGCTAGAATTGCCTCAATGGAGGAACCTAGAGCAGAACACCTGATGTATGCTGACTACTCAAAAAGTTCGGGGACTCTCGCTACTGATGACCTCAACCTATATAAGAAAAAAATGTTCATGATTCTTTGGAATAGGCCTGAGAGATACCACCCCTATAGGAATAGGTTGCTAAGGGGTGGGGCAAACCCCCAGAAAAATGGAACCTCTTCTACCCTAGAAACCAAGAACCCCAAACCACATATCTTCTTCATGATGAATCATGATGAATCCCCACTTGTGATGATCAAGTCCTGTATAACATCCTATTGATGAAATCTACCCTTGCCAACACCTCATGATATATCTTCAGTATAAACGGGGTGACCTAGAAATGAATCTCTGTACATAAAGCCACCTCAAAATGTCTCTCTCGGGCTTCCACATCTATAAATAGGTCCAAATAATATCAAAAAAGGCTCCTAAAACAGATTCCAAACTCTCGCACACTGGAGATTCCCTATTTAAGGGTAAGTAGCTCCTAATGATTTGTCGCTTTCGCAGTCGAAGAAAGAAACTCTACTCTAAACTGCTATCAGATCTTCTCTCATGAGACCGCTGCCTCCTCGTGATCGCTGAGGAACAATAACCCCCACTTCCTCACTTACCCACATAGCATTGTCACAAAAAATTATACACAATTATTCTTCTAAGAACGGATCAAACTAAAAGTTGTCTCAACGTCCTCCAACTAGTCTTCTGTGATTGAATCTGAAACAAATCCCTCAGATATCTTCAAACTCTGGAACTAAAAAACATGGATTTTCCTCCTCCAAGTGTCATTATCGTCAACCTCTACTATATAGTGATCTGATGGCATATACTTTTGGACATCCTCTATGAAAACCTGATGAGGACATCAACCTGGAGCCATACCTATAAAAGAACATACAGTTAGAGCTCTTAAACTTATAATATGGAAGACATTAATATTAATTTTTTTTTGTTTTATTCATTTTAGGTTAACCTATCCCATGGTCTACCCATTAAAACACATACAGAAAGAATAATGATGCATGATAATTTCCTAGGTCTCTACCCTGAATCAAGTATCACCTCATTTATTAGCCATTGTAAACATAAAGGTCTGTTCATTGGATCATAGGGGGGCCTAAATACCTATGTCTCAGATGGTATCTAGTGTTTACAGCACTTTCTAAACTTAACTGAAATAGTTTTCCTACCAACCCATGCAACTTAACCTATTCCGAACTCCAAAAACCATATTATAACTCAACCATAGCCTCTCACATCACTCTATCATGACCCAATCCCCATAATGTTTACCCCTAATAGGCCAACAATGTGAGAAGAGAGATAACGACCCCTACATCTCACCTCCTATAGGCCATGGGTTGGTGACTAGCACTGAGGGTATAGTAAACACACTGATGGGAGGCATTTGCCTCTAAGAGAACACATGTGAAAGAGAGAGATAATATAGACACCAACCAAATATTTCTCATAATACAATATAAAATAAAAACCAAGTACACATATGTAATTTCATGAAAACTACTGAAACTAAAAAGGAAACTGCAAGTATCGAAAGAAACTAAAACTGCAGTGACCACAGAGCCCAAACAGCTCCCGCAAAACCCCCAAGCTAGTAGTAACTGGCCTAATATACAACCTTCTACAAGTGACCTAAAAAATTGTTTATATGGCATAGGGTGATTATAATAATATACTCAGTAGGATACTCCCCAGAGCCTCTCATACAAAAGTAAATAAAGAATGATAAAGTATAGTGAACAATAAGTGAACCTAACTCATCACCTAAACAAGTATACTAAGTTCCTAGAATCACCATGGAAACTCTCACCAAGTATCACATACAACATTATATAATATAATAATTAATATCAAGGTTACCCCAATACCACTTCCCCACTAGTTTTATTCTTTTCCCCAACATCACACGTCCTTAGTATCTCTCTTAGAAAAGGTTGTCCTGAAGACACATGGGTGAGCACTAAAACATGTACCTCATGAAACACAAAGGATATCCTACATACATCAAGGAAAATCACTACACAATCCACACAATCAAAAGTAACTAGGTAGTTTTAGGGATCCACCATAGCCCAAATAATGTGCATCATACATTAGGTATTATGCCTCAAGCCATTAATACCCATACGCCAAGTAAGAATCTTCAAGACACCACTGCCTATACATTTTATACCTATAATAGACTGTAGGAAACTATAACCATAATATATGTGTGTGAAATGACCATAATCCATTACACATATATGGGGAAAACTAACCATCATGTATACTAGAATGAGTAGCTACTAAGAGAAAATAGTTGGGCCAAAGTGGGAAGTCTTCCATCCATCCTCCCACCAGGATGTTAGAGAAAACACCCCCTAGGTTTTAGAATCCCCAGGGTGTCAGTTTCTCTAACGGACAAGGTGGAGTAGTGTATAGAAACACAAAAAGTACATGATATAATATAGCTCACAACCACACTATGGGCATAACCTAGTCTTAGAGTCAACTGAAGCTAACTTCTCTTGAACTCATGGATTCCTCTGTTAAGTCTAGATATCCTATAAGAAAACAACCATTTAAAGAGATATATTAATTTAATTTATCCCATTTTATCTATTTCACTTTATGTTAATTAATTCAATAAACATTAATTAACCATTTTCATTTTATAACTTCCATTACATTAGCATTTCAACCAAGATCCATGCCCTCCAGGCATAAATAAACAGATTCCATGGCTTCTAGTAATCACAACCCCATTATTACATCCTAGAAATCACAAAACCCATGGGTTAAACATCATTTAATCATTTATTTAACAACATTACCACTTTACAAACTTCTGGGTATTCTAAGAAAACATTCTAAACTACCAAGAAAAAGGGGCTCAACATGGGGATTAGATGAACAACACATCGAGTATTTTCCACCTATAATAGGAGGGTAGACTCATTCATCCTCACGAAGCTAAACAAGGAAAGCACGTGGCATACCCCATGTTTTTTCCTCTTTTAGAAGGAGGTTAAGAAATTCAATCTACCTCAAGCAGTGGGGGAGGTAAAGCAGATAAATAAACAATAGATTCAACAACAACCACCTTCACATAAATAAGTAAGCCCATCTTAAACCCATTCCTTCATCTATAGTGTCCTCCTCGACACCCACATCCATTAATCACAAGTGCAAAAAATGGTTTTTACGTTGGTTATTTTTCATTTTTTACGTCAACTTTTAGTCGACGTTAATACGGACGGCGTTATAAATATTGTTTTTTATGTCAGTTATTTAAAAACCGATGTAAAAAACATAACATCGCGGTGTTTATCATGTCAGTTATTTAATAACGGACGTGATAAACCATTTACCAGGCTTTTATCATGTCGTTTATTTAATAACCGACGTGAAAAACAGGGGGGCTTTATCACGTCGGTTATTAAATAACCGACGTGATAAACTAGTGTGAGCAGTTTTTATCATGTCGGTTATTAAATAACCAATAAACCCTTGGAAAATGGTTTATCACATTGGTTATTAAATAACTGATGTCATAAACAATTTCTCTAGCTTTTATCACGTCGGTTATTAAATAACCGACGTGAAAAACCTGGGGGTGTTTATCACGTTAATTATTAAATAACCGACTTGATAAACTAGTGTGTGGGGTGTTTATCACATCGGTTATAAAATAACGGCCACGATAAACCAATTTTTTTTAAATAGAAATCATTCCTCTACACTCGCCAGAAACAACCAGAAACCAAACAAATAATTTGTACAAGAAAAACAGAAGTAGTCCAAAACAAGAACCAATGAAAAATTAAGCATTTACATTGATAACATTTAAATCATACCCCACTAGATATCCCCCCACCACCCCCTGGATAGCCCCCTCACCCCACAAGACAGCCCCCACCACACCCCTGAACACCCCCCACACCCCTGGACTGCCCCCCCCCCCCGACCCCCTGGACAGCCCCAAACACCCCGAGAAATCCCCACCACCCCTGGACATCCCCCCACACCCATGAAACCCCCCCACTCTCATGTATACCCCCCACCCCCTGGAAAGCACTCCCACACCCCTGTACAACCCTCCCACACCCCTCAAACAAGACCAAAAAGTTACCAAAAACAGACCAGAACCCCCTCACCCCACTGGACTGCCCCCACCACACCCCTGGACACCCCCCCACACCCTTGGACATCATCACCACCCCATAAACATCCCCCACCCTCATGTATACCCCCCACCTATTGGAAAACACTCCCACATCCCTGGACAGCCCTCCCACACCCCTGAAACAGGCCAAAAAGCTACCAAAAACAGACCAGAAACCCCTCACCCCACTGGACAGCCCCCACCACACCCCCACACCCCTAACCTACCCCACCCCACCCCTCTGGATAGCCCCCAACACCCCTGGACAACCCCCACCCGTCTGGACACCCCCACACCCTTAGACTACCCCAACACCCCCTAGACACTATCCCCCACACCACTGGACTGCCCCCACCCCTTGGATAGCCCCTAGACTGCCCCTAGACAGCTGGTGTTGGGAGAGGAGGCGCCGCCATCCCTTGGGGGGCATTCCGCAGGAAGGTACTCATCACTTCCGCATGCGAATCTTGAGATCTCAAAATGTTTAACATGTGGGAGTGATGAGTACCTTCCAGCGGCATTCAGTCCCCCGTGGGATGGCGGCGCCTCCTCTCCCACCCCGCTGGACCCCCCATCCCCATGGACACCCTGGACCCCCCACCCCACCCCACTGGACAACCCTCCCACACCCTTGGAAACCCCCCTCACCCCATAAGACACCCCTCACCCCTAGACAGCCCCCACTCCCCTGGACAGACCTTCCACCCTCCTAGAAATGCTCCCACCCCCTGGACTGCCCCCCCCCACCCCCCAAATCTCATGGACACCCAGGATACCCCCCCACCCCACCAGACATCCCTCCCACATCCCTGGATACCCCCACCCCATTAAACACCCCCCATACCCATGGCACTCCTCCCCCCAGACCAGAATTCATACCATAAAACCATCATAAGTAGACCAAAATAAGAAGTAGAGAAAAATTAAACATTCACATATATAACATTCAAAACATACAATTTCAACTTAAAAAAACTAAATCCATCCTAAACTACTACCATATACACCATTACAATGACAGTATTCAAAATTACATTTTACACTACAAACAACTAAAACTCGATCATACTTGTAAAATAATTTGACCATTCCACTTATAAGTGTTTGACGTCTTCAGAACTATAGGGTTGAGGGGCATCAAATAGATACAAATTAAAAGGATAGTAGTTAATGTGTATAATGAATAAATCAAATGAAATATTATGGAAAAGTTTAAAAGGAAATCTTACCAGGTCAAAGTTCACAACTGTCTCAGTTGTTATTATTTCATACATAAATCATAACATATAATATCCGCATTCGATGACACGTTGTTGTTCATGAAAATTCTGTTTTAATGAGTGTAAATTCAATATATTATTTGTATGTAATAAATAAAATAGTAAAAATTATAAATGGATATTTACCTTTACATTTACATATTTGATCTTCGTACGCCTTTTCATTATGTTTTTTTGAAAGTAGACCCATCCCCTCTTAGAAAATAATACGAATGGGATAAATTTAAAATTAATTATAATATATAAAACGATTGAGAAATTGAAACTTAATTTTCCAACATTTTATTAAAACTTTTACACACATCACCATGGACAGAGGATATCCAATAAACTGTCTTCTCCCTTGGGAAAAAAACCCATAACATCCAATGGTCACTGATAAAAAAAAATTAAGGTTAGTGGTTTTTTATGTTAAAAGATAATGAACTCTTTGAGAGAGATGTGTTTTATACCTCTCAAAAAAAGGCATTATCCAACATTGTGTGACTATATTCTGTTCAAGTCTTTCAGCAATATAAACCATTATTTGTTCCTCATCCAATGCACGTGCTTCAGGGGAAATCAAATGCGGGTCCATGAACCCATATACATTTTTCCACTCATTCTTATCACAAATGTTATAAAGATACCTAATACAAAAAAAACATAAGTATACATTTTTAATAAATATAATGCAGGGAAAAAGTGTTAAGACTTACATGGAAAACATCTGCACCAAGTTGATGCCCAAATTATCTCCAGTAACAAGCTCCATGATATCATCTTTCATAATCCACACAGTTATTGCACGTCCACAAAAATGAGCTTCCATTGGAAACTCATAATGATCTGCCAACAAATTTGAATATCTTGACAATCTATCAAGACTACTAGAATCTGTATCTGATGTCATAGCCATTTGTATTTGTTTTTGTCTATACAATATTTCTTTACCTTTGATGTTTTCCTGTAAAAATAAATAGAAAAATATATTAGTTTTAAAATGATAAAACAACTTTAATAAAATAAAATAAAATAGAAGATATAACATACATACCTCTATGGTAATGAGTCAAAGAAGTCTGGATGGCCAAATTAAGAAATGGTTGATACTATATCCAACTGTAGTAACCCCATATGTAGGTATTGGTACTCAAACTGATCTATCTATAATATCATGTACAGTGACCCTCTGATTCTCTACCTCTAATTATTGATGATAAACTGTATCTCCTATACAATATACCAACCCATATGCAACTATATGATGTTGAGGATTTTCAACATACAACCTGCAATAAGTAGGAAGCTGTGGCGGAGGAGTAGGATAAAATATGGGGTCTGTGGGCTGAGGTGGGGGCATGGGACCTACTGGCGGAGGTGGAGGAAAAATAATGGGATCTACAAGGGGAGGTGGAGGAGTGGGAGTTGTAGTATGAAATTGTCTTTTCTGTCTGCAAACATAGACTGTGCTGACGCTCTAATCTTTTCCACCATCATCGCATTAATATTATGAACTTCATCCTAAAAGGATTCTATTTATTTTATAAACACCCTCAACGTAAGTAGTTGAGGAACATGGATAAACTTTTCTTACTGATACACCTACTGGATATCCTTGTACTAGACCAAGATTTTCAGGCTTTCCCAATGTTGTAGATAAAATATATTACCTCCCAGCAGCTGTAAATACCCCATGTAAGCTCTGCTCCTCAAGAGAATTCTGTATTAATTAATTGAACATTTCTATAATGATTGAAATTATATGAAGAAAATAGTTATGTTAAATAAATAAAATATATATCTTACAATCCTATCAGCTATGATTCTCGAATATTTCGAAATATATTTCCTTCTTTTCCCATCCAAGCTCTCTTCCATTTTTCATGTCTAGATGGACGGGATGCAGGGGCCTCCCCTCCAGAGCTTGAAGACTCAACCCTTAGTTTTTGTAATGTTTCCGCCATTATTTTTTCTTCCAATAATGTATACCCTCCCCGAGATAAACTATGAGGGTATACATTTTTAGATTGGATCTCCTGATGAGATTTCCTTGTTTGCTGTAAATTAAGAATAAGAAATCATTAACAAAATAGTAATAAGATCATTTATATAAGAAATCTTATAAAAGTTTACATTGCCCTTACCAAAAATGATTCTTTTCTTCTACTTTAAACAAATTGTCACCATGTGTCTTCATCTATGAAAGGATATATATGACATGGATTGTCATGACTCCTATGACCAAAAATGAAATCAGATGTGAGGGTTGATTTGAAATCCCTCCATCTCCTGGCACCCATCGATAAGCATTTCTTCCTAACTCCTCCAGTGTCAGGAATATCAAATCTCATCTAATAATGAAAAGTTTAAACATATTATATATACTAGAAACATTTAAAGAATAGGAAAACAATAGCAAAAATTTTACAAAAATCATCTCCCAGAACTGAGAGATTATTGCTTTGTCCACACTTCTCTAGTCATCATACAAAATTCTTACATTGCTCTTACCCTGAGTGGATACAAAACTCTTAAAATATTTTTCATTTGGAACTCTAGGAATATCATCCTCGTCAAACTCAACGAGTATCCTTTGATCCTGCGTACGAGCAAGTGATAATTTTGGTAAACGTGTGCACTCACGTTTACCAACTCTTGAACTATTTGTAGTAATGGGAGCACATGAGGAAGATTGGGGAACATTAAGAGGAGCATGCGAATGTTCCTCCCCAGAGGTATGACCAATATTCTCATCTCTAGAATCATGTGGTTGATCAACTAATTGATCTGTCATTATCCTTCAAATCAAAAAAAACAAACATTAGTTCAAAAATATACAAATTCAAATACTTTAATACTACTGTAATCATAAAATAGGAAAGTTTACTAAGTTACGTAACAGTAAACATGGTTAATGTGGTAAGCATGTTAAACAATGGTAAAGATGGTAAAGATAGTCAATATGGTACACATGGTAAACATGGTAGACATGGTAAAGTAATTGTCACTAAAAAAATAATATATATATAATTTATGTAATGGTAAACATGATAAAGTAAACTAAACAAAATTAAAACGTGGTAAACATGGTAGACATAGTAAACTAATTGTCACTAAAAAAACGATAGATATATAATTAATGTAATGGTAAACATGATAAAGTAAACTAAACAAAAATAAAACAAACAAAAACTTATACTTTTTTTATTTTAATACATGTTTTAATAAAGAAAAAACTTATAATATCTACCATTTTATGAAAATAATAAATGTAAACAAGAAATAAAAAAAACGTTACCTATAATTTTAGGAATGTATAAATGGATTGTTTTCCCAAATTCCTTCGCCATGATCATTCCTTATGGCACAAAACATGTCTTCAACATGCTCAACATTATTTTCTATTAATCTTTCCATAGAAGTAGGGATCTCACATAAATCAGCATCTTCATCAAGTTCATCCTCACTAACATATTGTTTTTTCCCTTGTAAAACAACAATCCACAGCATATCTGATTGATTTACTACATTGAAAATTTGTTTTTCACGTGTTTCCATTATAAAAGAATTAGTTGTGTCTTCCAATCTATTCATATTAACAACTGTCATTCCAAATTCATCATGTCTGACACTATTGTTACCGATAAAACATTTACAGTTAAAAATAGGAACTTTAACATTAACGTAACCCACCTCTTATATGTCCTTAATCACTCCATAATATGAACTTGATAAAGAAATTGGGTTTTTTTCCTTAGCACTCAAAAAATGCATTGCTTCTGCAAACACCAATACTCCACTATTCTAAACTACACATCTGTTGTCCTGAGATTTTGTATGAAATGTATAGCCATTAATGTCATAACCAGACCATGTTATCAAATTTAAACATGGACCACCCACTATCCATTTTAATGTCTCTAATACATCTGATCTACCAATCATGGTCTTTTAAAACCAAAAAAAATGTTTTGTTGGGCTCATTCAAAATCCACATTTCTTTCTTCTTTGGATGACATTGTTTCAACTCATTAATATTCAATGTGATATACAGTTGAGCATCAGCTATGTTATTGAAGATGTATGATTCTAACTTCTTCATCTGTTTATCTAACAATGATTTGACTTTCGAGACACAAATCCCCTTTCCCCCATTATTAACTCATTCATGGAGAGATGGAGGCAAACCTTTGTGTTGCACCGCAACCAAGTAGCTTGTACAAAACTCTGCAACCTCCTCAAGAATATACTTTTCAATAATGGAGGTTTCAGGTCGATATGGATTCTTAATATACCCCTTCAATATTTTTATATACCTTTTAGAAGGATACATCCAACAAAGATATACAGGTACACAATGCTTTATTTATCGAACCATATGAATCATTAAATGCACCATTATATCAAAAAACGTTGGAGGAAAATAAATTTCCAATTGAAAAAGTATAAAAATTGCATCCTTTTCCAAAATTTTCAAAGAATTCACATCAATCACCTTATTACAAATTGAATTGAAAAAATAAAACAACTTCATTATAGTCTTTCTGACACAGATTGGCAATATTCCACGCAATGCAACTGGTAGATGTTGTTGCATCATGACGCGACAATCATGATATTTCATACCAATCAACTTCAATTCCTTCAATGAGAAAAAAATTTTTACATTTGAAGAATAACCTTGAGGCACTTTGATATCATTAAGACATTGAAAAAAGCTAATTTTATCCCTCTTAGATAATGTATGACAAGCCGGGGGAAGAAATTTTCATCTTCCATTATGAGTGGGAGCTAACTCCAAACGTATTCCTATTGATAGTAAGTCTAATATTCCATTCAACCCATATTTTTTATTTCCTTTAATATATAACAACATTACAATCAAAATATCATAGATATTCTTCTCCACATGCATGACATCAATATTATGTTTAACCTCATGATATCTCCAATATGGTAGCTCAAAAAATATTGACATTTTCTTCCAAATATGTCTATCATTACAAGATTTTAGTGTCTTTCCCAATGTCACATCAAGGTTTTTCAGCCTATCAAAATAAAGATCAGGGGATAAAGGTTTTGGAGGAATATCAAATTATTGTGAGCCATTAAATGCCTTTTTAGCCTTCTATAAGAGTTATCTATAGGCAAAAACTTTCGATGACCCATGTACACTGTTTTCCTCCCATGATGTAATTGAAAATATGACGTCTTTTGTTCACAAATTGGACATGATTTATGCCATTTAACATTGTATCCAAACAAATTTACATATGCTGGGAAGTCATTTATAGTGAACAAAAGCACTGTATGCAGTTGAAAATATTCCATTTTATAAGAATCATACACCCTAATACCATCCTCCCATAAAAGTTTCAAATCATCAATCAACGGTGACAAGAAAACATCAATATCATTGCATGTTTTATTGGTAATTTACAACCTCTCTCCTGAAGTTTGTACAAAGTGAAAATATTTCATGTTGAGTATAATGATCTCTGGTTGCAAAAAAACATTTGAAATGATGAATTATAGGAAGATACAAAAATACCTTTGAATGGATCTTTGTAATCTCTAAATCAGCCTGTGATTTTTTTTTCACCTTATACCGTGATGTCCCACATTTAGGACACTCTAACAGAAATTCATATTCCTTCCTATATATCATATAGTCATTTGGACAGGCATGTATTTTCTTGTATCCCAATCCCATCAGGCATAATATTTTCTTGGCCTTATAATGTGAATCTGGAATATCATTATCTTTTGGAAGAATGTCTTTCATAAATTTTAGCGGCGCTGTAAAACTTGGGTCACTCCATCCATGTTTTGCCTTCAGGTTAACCAATATTAACACTACCGAAAAAACCGTAAAATCTGTACAACTAGGATATAATGGTTTTTCAGTATCACCATATTGATGTGCAACTGTCAGTTCTATCTCAATTTGTTCTGCTGCAATATCGCAAATCATTTATTCAATTCCATTGGAGTCACCATCTTGCAAATCATCATCATCAGTGACATTTCGTCCAGTTTCACCATGCCAAATCCAAGGGCTGTAACTCGGATTAAAACCATGACAAATCAGATGATATTTTATCTCTCTACTTTTCAACTTCTTCATATTCAAACATTTCAGGCATGGAAAAAAATGTCACTACTTGGAACATTTCGTTTATAAAATTCCAAAAATGCATTAACACATTCCTCATATTCATTGCTCATTCGATGTGCCGTAATCCATGGAATCAATGAAAACCATGGGGCCTCCAATGGTTGATAGAAAATTGGAGAAAATAGAGTAAACATGAGAATCAAATCAAATTTAAAATAAAAACTCAGATGGAGAAAATCACAAGGTAAATCCAGTCATCACGGCACAATGGGGTCAGGATAACTACACATATTTAAAAACCACAACATGTTCTCCCCCATAAACCATAATTTTTTCATAGTCGATGACTGGTAAAAATATATATAACCAAATAGAATCATATTGCATCACTAATATCCATGAAACAATACAATCATCATGTCATAATCTCACAAACCACGACGCAATAGTCAATCCCAACTGAAACTTATCCCCAACCCCCTTGGACACCCCCTGGACACAACCACCCCCTTGGATAGCCCCCCCCCCCCCCCGGACACCACCCCCACCCCCTTGGACACCCCCTAGACACTACCACCCCCTTGGACAGCCCCCCCAACCCCTGGACACCACTCCCACCCACTTGTACACCACCTGGACACCAAAACCCCCTTAGAAAGCCCCCCCCCCCACCCCCTGGACACCACCCCCACCCCCTTGAACACCCCCTAGACACCACCACACACTTGGACATCCCCCCACCCCTCCGGACACCACCCCCACCCCACCCCTCCTGGACACCCCCACCCCTCTTGGACACCACCACCCACCTCATACCCCCTTAGACACCCCCTGGACACCCCCCAACCCTCTGGATACCCTCCCCCCCCCCCTCGAACAACCCCCAAACCCTCTAGACAGGCCCCCACCCCCTTGGACATCCCCCACCCCCTTAGACACCCCCACCCCCTGGACCCCCCCCCCCACACACCCCTGGACTAGCTCCCCCCCACCTCCATGGACACCCCCCAACCCTATGGATAGCCCCCCAAACCCTCTAGACACCACCCCCACCCCCTTGGACACCCCTTTGACACCACCACACCCTTGGATAACCCCCCCCCCCCTCATGACACCACCCCCTGGACAACCCCCACCCCCTTAGACACCCCCACCCCTCTTGGACACCCCACCCCTCCTAGACACCACCACCCACCTCCTACCCCCCTGGACACCCCCAACCCTCTCGACAGCCCCCCCCCCCCCCCCAGGAAAATCTCCAAACCCTCTGGATAGGCCCCCACCCCCTTGGACAGCCTCCCAACCCCTTAGACACCCCCCTTGTACCCCCCCCCCACCCCTAGACTGCCCCCCACCTCCATGGACACCCTGGACACCCCCAACCCTCTGGACACCACCCCCACCCCCCTGGACACCCCCTTGACACCACCACCCCCTTGGACATCCCCCACCCCTCTGGACAGCCCCCACCCCCTGAACATCCCCCACCCCTCTAGACTGCACCCCAACCCACTTGGACACCCCACACCCCTCCTGGACACCACCCCCACCCCCTACCCCCTTGGACACCCCCTGGACCCCCACCCCCAACCCTCTGGACAACCCCCACCCCCCGGAAAACCCCACAAACCCTCTGGATAATCCCCCACCCCCTTGGACATCCCCCCCCCCCACCCACTCCCTTGGATATCCCCCACCCCCTTGGACCCCCCCCCCCCCCCACACACACACACACCCCTGGACTGCCCCCCCACACCTCCATGGACACCTTGGACAGGACCCAACCCCCTGGACAACCCCCAACCCTCTGGACAACCCCCCAGTACCATGGGATTTTTACCTCAAGCTACTAGTTTTGGAATATCTAGTGATTTTAACCTCAAGTTACTAGTTTTGGTATCATTCCATTATTCAAAATGAGAACCATAAACTATATATCCTACTAGTCTAAAATGCTCTATTATTCTATGAATCAGTTTTTAATAGCATATGATGACTTATAATAGTCCACGAAAATAAGCGATGTAAATAGTTTATGGAACAACAAAAAGTGATACCCAAAATAGAAACAACCAAGGATCCAAAACAAACATTCCACCATGAAAAACCATATATACTTATAAAATAAATCACACTGGTACACAGAATTGGTGTATCAAAATGGTTTAGATATAAATTGTAGTAATATAGGTGAATGAGATCATTAGTTGTCAATGAAAAAAAATATTACCATAAATGTAGGGAATCTGCGAAACAAAAACAAACAAAATAGAAGTAGGTGAGGCTTACATGAATATTTCAAGTCGATCTAATAGATCTGGTGATAATAAATAAGATGATGATGGAAAAACGAGGTAAGAGGGTTCAAAATCGAAGAATATTACCTAGTTTAAACAAAAATATTGCAAAACGTAAATATAGACTCTCCGAAAAAAAACGAAAGAAATAAAGTTGTGGGAGGCTTTCCTGAGTGTTGAGAGTGGAGATAATAGATCCTAGGAGAGTAAAGATGATAAACGATGATATAAAAAATATTTTAACGAAATGAGATCGAAGAGTCGATTCTAGGTTTTCCGCGTGAGAGAGATTAGTCGCAGGTCTGTCGATCGAAAAATCAGAAATGACAATCCATGGGGCGTGATAAATTTTTTAAATGTTTTATAACGTTGGTTATTTAATATCCGGCATTATAAAATATTTTTATTACATTTATAACGTCATTTATTATAATAAATGACGTTATAAATGTGTCATATATTGCATTTTTTACATCGGTTATTTTATAACTGACGTAAAAAAAGCAGTGTGTTGGTTTTTTGCATCGGTTATTCTATAACCGATGTAAAAAACACATCAGAAACCACAGTTTTTATGTCGGTTATTTTATAACTGACATAAAAACTACAGTGTGTTGGTTTTTTACGTCGGTTATCAAATAACCGATGTCAAAAAGGCCTTCGATGCCACCTTTTTTCATTGGTTATTCTATAAAAGACGTAAAAAATTCATTATATGCCTCATTTTTTATGTCGACTATAAAATAATTGACGTAAAAAACCACATAACACATATTTTCACATCGGTTATATATAACCGACGTAAAAAATGGTGACGTTAATAATGTTTTCTGCACTAGTGAATCGATACATCTCACCACTCTCAGAATAAAATTCTACCACAACCATTGGGGCTCCCTACCCCCACATACCACAATAGCCCTCTAGGATTAGCCATCCCGGTCTCATATCACATCTGTGCCTCTCTTCCCCCACAACCACAAGTCTTGTATCCAATGCACATCATAAGAATCATGAACAAACAGCAGCGGGCTCTCGACCATAAAACAATGCATTTATCCTTCACAAACAACAAGCACTTATAGCTCCAAAGCACAAGGCACTAATCCCTTATAAACAAGCAGGAAACTCAGGCTCAATAAAGGAATTAACTTTATCACACAACTCTTTCTTATTACATCTTGATTTAACCCATTCATTATTCATATGTTCCATATACGGGAAACCTAAGAAACAAGTTATCAAAATCTATAACCAAATTAATTAAACAATTAATTTATCATTCCTTATACTCTTTTATCAACAACCAACAACATAGTGATTTCCTTTGGAGAATGTTGAAAGAAGATGAGTCATTAGGAAAAAGAGAATATTTTTCCTGACTGCTCATATCCTTGCAACTTTTTCTCACTAAAATCAGTTTTAAAAATCTTCTCTAATGTATGCATATCCATTCTCTTGAATATGAAAATGGATATCCATACTTTGGAGAAAATTTTTCATAGTGATTTTAGTGAGAGAATGTTGCAAGGAGATGAGCTGTCGAGCAAAAGGAATGCCTCCAATCTGCTGAAAATTGTGCCAATTTATTATAAAGTGTTAATATTTATTACTAATTATTACTAATTATTTCTAATTATTACTAATAATTACTAATTATTCCTAATTATTTCTAATTATTTCTAATTATTAATATTTATTACTAATTATTACTAATTATTTCTAATTATTGCTAATTATTGCTAATTATTGCTAATTATTCCTAATTATTCCAAATTATTCCAAATTATTACTAATTATTCCTAATTATTTCTGATTTTTACTAATTATTTTTAATTATTCCTAATTATTCCTAATTATTTCTAATTATTCTTAATTATTAATAATTATTTCTAATTATTTCTAATTATTCTTAATTGTTTCTCATTATTTATAATTATTCCGAATTATTCCTAATTATTTATAATTATTACTAATTATTCCTAATTATTCTTAATTATTCCTAATTATTTCTAATTATTTCTAATTATGTTTATTTATTCCTATTTATTGCTATTTATTACTATTTATTACTATTTATTACTATTTATTACTATTTATTACTATTTGTTACTATTTATTACTAAGTATTGCTAATTATTTCTAATTATTAATAATTATAACAATTTATCACAATTTATTACTAATTATATAGAGACCCTAGCCTTTTACACATAACATTTCATTATTTTAAACACAATTCATCATCAGAGTATAAGCCAAGGATCATTAAGTCTAGTGTCTTGGAAGACTAGGTACATATATCACAAAACATGGGGCTAAAAACACTTCTTTATTTAATCATCAAAATGAGATCCTAACTTCCTTTGAGCCCTTACATCTGCATAGTGTACCCTAGGAAACACATGAACAAAGGGATGAGCTAAAAAGCCCAGTAAGGGAAAGAACATAAGAATAAACTTTAAGCACATGAGTTAGGAGGCTTGACATAATGATATTGGAAGCATGGAACATATGGAATCATAACTTATAAACATGGGATCATAAAACATGGAATGAAATAATCATGGGATCATATAAGCATGAGATTATATAAGCATAGTTTCATAGGGAGGTGGCAGCAACTTTAAACGTGACCTTAGTACGAGTCAAGGCTAACCGCCAATCTCGTTTCCAATAGTAGCACAAGCCAAGGCTAACCGCCCGGACCGTTTGCCCACAATTTTCTAATGAGACGTTAACTTTACCCAATGCATTGGATCACTATCTGGGCGCACCCATCTAAGCTTATTCATGTATATGTTTTCCACATAAATAATCTCACATAATCAATCATACATAAACACAAGAGTACCCAAGGAAAGAAATGGGCACACAATCACGTCATGAAGCATAATAAAAAGGGACGTAACATACAAGAGTCCATGAAAGAAAGGAATTAAATCATAAATAGACATTAATAATGTAGAAAGGCATAAATCATGAAAAGAGATAACAAATTTAAGTGATAACATGTAAAAATAGTTTTTAGGAATCTTTGAGTCAAAACATTTTAGTGTGGTTTAAGAAAACATCGAATATCTCTTAAAACAAAAAGCGGCATAATTTTTTTTATAAAACCAGAAGTAAAAAAGGAGGGTTTTCATAATAAAATGACTGATTTTATAAATACAAAGGTGACTTGAAACAGAGGATAGAGTACACTTGATAATAGGAATGAATTTGGGAAGTTCCCTTAAAACGGGTTCACTTATCGGGAAGTAATGAGGAGAGAATCACTTAAAAGCATGCATATCCCCAAAAGAGAGTGATGAAAGAGTCTTTATAAATAAACTTAGAACATTTACACAACATTTATAGTATTGACAAAAAAAGATAAGTGTTTCGGTGCGGATGTGCGTCGGGTTACGCTGTTCCGCCAGGACGCGTTCGCGCGTGCACCCGTCAACCCGAGGGGATGGGCGCGCAGTTTGTGGTCCCGCAGTCCCGCTTTCCAAGGGCGGGCGGCATTCATCCCTTATTCAGGGGCGTCTGCTCCTTGATCGAAACCGGGATGATGGGATGTCGGCTCCTCCTTCCGTGGACGTCTCCTCGGAACTCGTCGCCTAATCCGGGTCTCCCTCATAGATTTAAGAATGTTCGTGAATCTCGTTCCCGGCGCCATGTCTCCATGGACACCGGTTAATTACGCTGCTTCCGCCCAGACGCTCCAAGGAGTCTGGTCGGGGCAGCAACCTGCGGTGAGGAGACCGGGTGGCTCTGGGTGTCGGGGGCGTGTCTTAACACTGCGCCTCTGCATGTCTGCCTTCCGTCCCTAATAGGGCTCCTCGAAGGCGTGATGGCCTGAGGCATCCCGCACTGGGTGCGGGGAACTGTGTTACCTGAGGTTTTCCTCAGCTTCCCATGTTTAACACGGGGTATGCCGCGAGTTTAACGTCCAGCGGGGACGGCATCGGACTGATCAACACGAGGAGTGGATCAGATGACAGAACCCCTTGCGGGGAACCTCCGACGCTGGGGCCAGCACATGGGCGGCTTCCCGAGTGAAGTGGAGTGGGATGAAATGGCATGACCCCACCGGGATGTGGCGGCCCGGGTAAAGATCAGGGTGGATGATGGAGTGAGGAGCTTGGACCCCCCGTAGGGGCTTCCTACGTACCGTGCGTTAGCGCGGATCAAAGTCAGCGTAGTTCGGATATACAGTTTAACGTCATGCTGGACGTCGGCAAGCCGACTCACGAAGAGGTCGAGGCCGCCGGGCGGAGGATTGAACCGAACCACCTCGCACAGAGGGGGATGGAACGGCCGGGTGGATCACAGTTTTACGTCATGCTGGACGTTGGCAAGCCGACTCACAAGGAGATCGAGGCTGCCTGGAGAAGGATCGAACCGAACCACCTCGCACAGGGGGGGATGGAACGGCCGGGTGAATCACAGTTTCACGTCATGATGGACGATAAAAGGAGAAATAGAAAAAGGGGCAGTGGGGAAGCACAATGGAGATACACACGTGCAGTCTCCCACAGGGGCGGATTCATAGGTGAATCGACGCGAATGTGAACCCGGGAGGGGCCCACGGATGGACGAACCGACGTGAATACGACCGGGACGACCAGGTGGTGGGCTTGAACCTCGGAGAGGCTTCCTACGTACCCTGTTTAGAAGACAGGGATCAAAGTACACGTAGTTCATTCTGTCTGTAACACTCTACCCTCGTGGGCGAAGGCCGCTCCAATCCCGACATCCCTGCAGAGACGCATGGGTGGGGGCCACATCCAGACCGGGGGGATCCTGCGTGCGAGACACGGGATCAGGTGATGCGGACGGTTTAACGTCTTGCCGGACGAAGTACAGTTTAACGTCGTGTGTTGAGGACGAAGCGGACGGTTTAACGTCTTGCCGGACGAAGTACAGTTTAACGTCGTGTGTTGAGGACGAAGGTGCTTGGCAGTTTAACGTATTGCAGCGCGGACGATGGTGCAGTTTAACGCCGTGCGGGACATAAACGCCTGGCAGTTTAACATCTTGCAGCGCGGACGTGGCACAGTTTAACGTCATGTTGGACGTATGCTGCCGCCTAATGGGTCCGTGTCACTTCGCGCAGGCCTGGAGGGCTGCACGGGAAGACAACGCACGTTGCGGGCACCCGGGATGAAGGTCATCGGGCGCCACGCAGGCGGGTACCCTCAGGGGGTCAAAGGGGGCGACCCTGGCAGCTTGCGCGCAAAAGAGGAGCTTTGCGCGCAATACCGCGGGTTGGCGCGCAAATGGGCGGCTTGGGCCAGAACTTTGCGCGCGGATGATAGAGATTGCGCGCACCGGGCTTCGGATAGCGCGCGGGGGCAACAGCTCATTCTTTAATCGAATGGACACTTTGAAAATGGGGGGTGCGCGCAATCGGGTTGGATTGCGCGCACCCAGGGGCAATTGCGCGCAAGAGGCTTCTTTTGCGTGCAAATGCCTTTGAGTGAAGGGTTATTCAAAGGAAAGGATCCAAAGGGATTGCGCGCGGAGGCGAACCCCGAGGCTGTCTTGCGCGAAAGAAAAGAGGTTACCTGAAGATAGGCATTGCGCGCGGAAGGGGTTGGATTGCGCGCACGAGAGACCTTTCGAATTCTAGCAACCTTCAAAACGTCGGGGGTCGCCTTCTATTTATAGGCAACCCCGGGTGCGGAATCCAGTTCGCGGGCGCGAAATTCTCTTCGCGGGCGCGGAATCGGGCCCGGTGCGCAAGGGAGTCGCGCGGGCCACGGGCGCGCAAAATTGCGCGCCGGTCCAGCGCATTGCGCGCATCCCGGGAGGTTTGCGCGCGGCTCATCAACATTGCGCACGGGCCTCCAAAATTCCGCGCAAGTCCTCCGGGCCCTCCGAAACGTGCTTCCGACTCCAAATATGACCTCGCTTTCCGCATCCGGAGCTTCGTTTGGGAACAACGGACTTTTCCGGCGTCTACAAAAGCCCCCCCTCGGAATCTGATCGGCGAGAGGTCGCAACGATCGGGTTCCGAGGGAGACGCCGGAATGCCGAAGTCCTGGGTGGCGCGGGACTGTGGCGCGCAAAAAAGGGCGTCGGGCGCGAAATTCGCCGGTGCGGTCGCGCAAAGCGCTTTCCGTGCAGCGCGGACTCCCGGCCTTGCCTATAAATAGGGGCCCTGGGTCCCCCGCACCGTACACTGGCCTTCCGCGCGATAAGCATTCGAGCTCTCGTGCGCGAAATTGCCTTTTCCGGCGCGGAATTCGCCCGCTCGTCGCGCAAACCTGTCCGGAATTCGGCCTGCTTTTGCGCGAACACCCGGGGTTTTACGCGACGGACTTCCCGATTGCGCGCCGTCCACTAGGATTGCGCGCCAACTCTCAAACTTCTCTACCAGCCTCATTCGATTCCGCACGCTTCATCCCTAGGGGCTTTGTTTTTGCCACTCCCAGAACATTTGACTCCGCTACTCAATATTTTGATCCATTTGTATGAATCACCATATTTATCTACATCTTTTGGTTTAACATGCTCGACCACAATTCATTGTCTTGCGGGAGCGTTAACCAAGCTTCAGGCATCCACAATTGGGCCTGGATTTCTAAAGAAGAGAGGGAGGTCATTCCTAGGAAAGGAGACCTCAGACCTAATCAATGTATCATCCCCCCAACTTGTTCCGACACACGAGCGGGACAATTCTAGGGGCATTGAGATTTTATCCGAACATAGGGAAATGAGAAAGGGTGAATCGCGTGTCCTGGATTCAGAAATCCACAACGGTCGGCCTTCCAGGAAATTCCCAAGACGGCAAGCGGACACTGGATCAATCGACCGTACTACCGCGATAGACGGACCGAAGGTCATCATCCATATTGCAGGAGGCGGATCACATGTCATCATCAATGCCGCTTTGGGGGTTCCTTCAGGCACAAGGGTGGAAATCCAGATCAACAGGGCATGCGAAGCGTGGGGCGAAGTGACGATTTGTTCGGATAAAATCCAACGCTCTCAAAATTGCGCCACCGTGGGGAAAGCGTATTAGGAGGATGCACTAATCTGGCCGTGAATCACCCCAATTCTCAGACAGAACCTCTTTGACGAGGAAACTGTCGCTTCCCATCATTGCGATGGGGCATCCCGAGCTAAATCGGGGAGAATATCACAACTGCACCACTCTACCCGAAGTCAGGCCAGACGGCCGGCGACGAGGAGGGGCGGGACTTAGCGATCCCTGAGGCTGGACCCGAGTCGAAATGCCCGGGCGTTCCTACGTACTCCATCAGGCTGGAGATCAAGCCATACGTAGTTCTGTGAGTGCAGTTTAACGTCATGCAGGACGTAGAATCCCATTTGGGGAGATCTTAGTTTAGGGTCGTAGAGCTCGGACCATAGGGGTAGATCTTAGTTTAAGGTCTTAGAGCTCGGACCATAAGGGTAGATCTTAGTTTAAGGTCTTAGAGCTCGGACCATAAGGGTAGATCTTAGTTTAAGGTCTTAGAGCTCGGACCATAAGGGTAGATCTTAGTTTAAGGTCTTAGAGCTCGGACCATAAGAACCTCAAAGTACGCCGCATCGTGGTCCTATCCCCTGGATATGCGAAGATGCACTGGGGGATAGTGTCAAGAGTGTCGAGATTTTGCCTGGTCAGAATGGGGGGTGGAAAAAGTGATGTGAATCATGCGGCCATTCACTCAAGGACTGGGGGCACCGGCGTAACGATATGGGAGTACTGCCGACCGTGGCGGAAAAGCAGCATCAATATCGCACTAACCGTTGATGGAATGAGGCAGCAAACGAGCATCGACCGCTCAATCGTAGGATTCATATCGATTTGCTGCCCGAGGCCATTGGGGGCACCAGCCCGAGTCGGTGGGAGAGCACTGAGGCATTGTGTCCAAACCGTTCACGGGGGCTCCACCCAGGGCGTAGGCGATGGGTCCGAATGAAAGGGAGCACGAAGCCTGAAAATGGAAGGAACCTGACCAAGCTGAACCTGACCCTCCTGGCAATAAACCGGAGTACTCTTGACACCAGTGGACCACTGCAAGGGGTCGAGGGACACGCCTTGAGGGTGGCCTGAAGGCGGCGGATTCCCCAGAGAAGGGGGGAATCTTTAAGAGGTGGGGTCTCGACCCGAAGTTTCAAACATCCGGGCGTTCCTACGTATCCCATGAGGATGGGAATCAAGCCACACTTAGTTCTTGAAGCGCGGCGCAACACAATCGGGCACTAGCGCGGGGAAGGGTGCGGGTCTGACCCTCGCACACAGAAGAAGCAGTATTTGATATTTCTTGTTTGTCCTTAAAGATGGATGGTTTTTCGTGCAGCGACATGCCTGTGATTAAGGAATCCCTGGCGTCGCCACAATAATCAAGCCATGAAAGGCATTGATGAATGGCGTGGTTATTAACCAGCGCCCAACGTGAGTGTCCCCTGAGGAGAACATCACGATGCAGTGTCGTTTCTCGTCGGGCGGCCAAGACGATCACAGTTTACGGTCGTGTGGTAGGACCAAACAACACAGTTTAAGGTCGTGTGGTTCGGACCATGGAGGAATCCGCTTATCGCGATACGGCGGACTCAGCGGAGGTGGGAACATACCCAGCCCTGCGGTCACGCACGATTCCAGGAGAAGGATCCTGGGATAGGGGCTTGCGTATGTCCATCACCCGAGGGGCAGAGATGCTAGCCTCCAGATATACTGGGCCCAAAACGCGATTGTTCGGGCAACTCCTTCCTCCTTATGGGGACGAGGGTCCAGCTATACACGGCCCTTAGGGAGGACATCAGCATATACCCTTGGTGCTCAGATCGTGGGAGCCTCGACAGACACCATTATCCTGGCTGGCCTGCCTAACGTGTAAAGGTGTACTGAAGGTCAGTATGAAGAGAGTGTCGAGATTCCACTACAACGCACAAAGGCGGAGTGTGATGAGGACCGTGCAACCAATGTTCGGAGCCTAAAAGAGCCGACATGGCGATCAAGGATGTCGCTGACCATATTCGCAACACAACATCCGATCGTGTCATCCCAGAACTGGGCAAGCAAATGAGCATCAACCGCTCAATCGCAGGATTCATATCGATTTGCGGCCCAGGACCCGCCGGTAACTCGACCCGGAGCGGTAGGAGAGCACTGAGGCATCGCACCCAAACCGCTAACGAGGATCCCTTTGAGTGAAGGCTCGAACAAGAGGAAGCGCGCGGCCCGACAAGCAACACGGGACTTGCCGGGATTGCATCCGACACTACGGGTCATAGACCAAAGTACCCAAAACATGTTAACAGATCACCGGAAAGGGTCGGAGGACTCACCCTCAGAGAAACCAAAAGAGGGTAGATCCCCGTGATCAACCAGGAGACGGGGCTGGACCTGAGACACAAGCGTCCAGGCGGTCCTACGTATCCCATAAGGATGGGAATCAAGCCGTACGTAGTTCTTAAGGGGCAGTTTAACGTCATGCAGGACGATGAGGGGTGTGAGGTAGTCCCACACACGGGGGAGGCGTATGGTGCGGCCAGCAGACCAACGTGAACGAGGACATAATCCCCCGCTCACGCCACACGCCTCGCACAAAAAAGGAGGGGAACTGGGGCCAGAGGTCCAACGCGGGATAGGGATTCCCGAGAAATGGGGCTGGGCCTGAAACATGAATGTTCAGGCGGTCCTACGTATCCCATAAGGATGGGAATCAAGCCGCACGTAGTTCTTGAGGGGCAGTTTAACGTCATGCAGGACGAAAAGAGAAAAAAAGGGGGAGCAGAAGGCATCCCCAAACGTGGGGGGGGCGTACAGCGTGACGAGCAAACCGACGTGAATGAGGGCATAGCCTCGCGCTCACACCATACGCCGCACACCCGGGGGCAACTGGGCCAAGGGCCCGAGATGGGATGGAAATTCCCGAAGGATGGGGTTGGGCCTGAAACATGAATGTTCAGGCGGTCCTACGTATCCCATAAGGATGGGAATCAAGCCGCACGTAGTTCTCGAGAGGCAGTTTAACGTCATGCAGGACGAATGATGAACAGTTTAACGTCTTGTAGCTCGGACGTAGTACAGTTTAACGTCGTGTTGGACGAATGCTCAACAGTTTAACGTCTTGTAGCTTGGACGAGGTACAGTTTAACGTCATGTTGGACGAAACACTTGGCAGTTTAACGTCTTGCAGCGCGGACGATATGCTAGGCAGTTTAACGTCGTGCAGCTTGGACGTATGCAGTTTAACGTCGTGCAGGACGTAGTACACTCAGACGAAGTACTGCTTGAGGAACCTAGCGTTGGTGGGAGGAGTGACACACTCACCATCCATAGTCGCTAGGGAGTACGCACCATTGGGATAAACTTTGTGGACGACAAGAGGTCCCTCCCACTTGGGCTCCAACTTGGGTGGCTTCCTGCCGGGGATCATTGGCGCTCTTAGGGCTAGCACTAGGTCACCCTGCAGGAAGGAGCGGAGGCGAACCTTCTTATTGAAAGCTCGAGCCATTCTGCTTTGATGCCTCTCCAAGTTGTGCAAGGCGCGAAGTCTATTCTCATCCAGTGCTTCCAACTCGACTAGACGGGCTTCAGCAGCTCTGTCCGGCGCTTGCTGGTCGTAGACCGCAGTGCGCAAGGACGGTAACTGGATCTCGATGGGCAGGACGGCCTCAGCTCCATACACCAGGGAATAAGGGGTCATCTGGGTGGAATTGCGAGTCGTCGTCCGATAAGCCCAGAGGGCGTTGGGGAGCTTGTCCGGCCAACTCTTCTTGTTCTGACCAACCATCTTTTGCAGAATGTTAGAGAGGGTTTTGTTAAACGCCTCGATCTGCCCATTTTCCTGCGCATGATAGCGAGATGTATGGTTCGAGCGAATGTTGTATTTGGCGTACAACTTCTTCAACTCAGCTGCTCGGAAATTGGCTCCGTTATCCGTGAGGATAGCGTGAGGCACTCCAAATCGATGAATGATGTTGGAGGTCACGAAGTCAGCGATTGAACAGGATTTGACCTCTTTGAGCGGAATCACCTCTGCCCATTTGGAGAAGAAGTCCGTGGCGGTCATAATGAACCGGCACTGGCGATCCGTCGCCGGCGGGTAAGGTCCCACAACGTCCATTCCCCAGACTGCAAAGGGCCAAGAATACCTGGTGGTATGGAGAGGCTCCGGCGGCCGATGCACAAAGTTCGCATGAACCTGGCACGCATGGCACCTCCTGGCATACTCGATGCAGTCATGGATCATGGAGGGCCAGAAGTATCCCAACCTCCGAATCTGGTGGGACAGCTTCGGCCCAGTCTGATGGGCACCGCATGAACCAGCATGAACCTCTTGCATGACTCGCGGGATCTCAACTCCCTGAAGGCAACGGAGGAGAACACCATCAAATCCGTGTCTATAGAGGATCTGCTCCAGGCCGGGACTGCTCTGGAGGACAAACTGCGATGCGCGGCGTCGAACTCGCTCGCGTTCGGCCCGATCCGGTGGGAGAATTCCATGTTGGAGGTACTCAACCAAAGGCGCCCTCCAATCAGGGGCTGGTTCGACTTCCATATCTGGGGTACTCGGGGCTCCGGGCGTAGGGGCGACCGTGGTGAGATTACTTACCGACGGGCCGCGATCTCCCTCCGGGATAACGGGAGCGATGAGCCTGCGGTGCGTCACGCGGACGGTCAGGTTATCCTGTTCAGGCTCCGCAAGTGACGCGGCAAGGCTGGCCAAAGCATCTGCTCGACCGTTCTGCGACCGGGGAATATGGACAATTTCTGGCCGAGAAGGGAACCGGGCCATCAGAAGGAGGGTGCACTCCAGTAATGGCACAAGTTCCGGCTTCCTGACAACATAGTCGCCATTGATCTGCTTAACAACTAGCTCGGAGTCCCCTTTCACGCACAGATGGGGCACGTCGATCTCGAGAGCTAACTCGAGGCCGGTGATGAGGGCATGGTATTCCGCCTCATTGTTGGTACAGCCCTCTGACAACAGGAAAGAGTATGGCAGTACGGCTTGCTCCGGGGTAATGAAGACGATACCCACACCCACTCTGTTGAGCTTAGGATTATCAAGTCTTCTACCGGTGGGGCTCCGGGAGGCACCGTCAAAGTGCATCTTCCAGCATGGACCGGCTCAATCGACCGAGAGGATGGCCTCATCAGGAAAGCCTAGATCCAGCGGCTGATTCGCGGAGGTTGGGTGAGCAGCCAGAAAGTCTGCCAATGCTTGCCCTTTGATGGCCTTCTGAGACACATACCTGATGTCGAACTGCTGGAGAATCACAGCCCACCGCGCTAGATGGCCAGTCAACATAGGCCGGCTCAGGATATATTTCAACGGGTCTACCCGAGAAACCAACTGTACCTCATGGTGCTGCAAGTAGTGCCGTAATTTCTGTACGGCAAATACGAGCGCCAGGCAGCTCTTCTCGATGGGGGAATACCTAACTTCCGTATCGAGGAGCATGCGACTGAGGTAATAGAGGCTATTCTCTGTTCCCTCGTTGTTCTTCTGGGCGAGAAGGGCACCCAGGGACCGTTCTAGGGCGGTCACATAAAGGACCAGCGGCTTCCCGGATACAGGCGGCATCAGAACCGGAGGTTGCAGCAGGTACTGCTTGATTTCCTCGAAAGCGGTCTGACACTCTTTATCCCATACATAGGTGGCACCTTTCTTCATGAGCCGAGAAAAGGGCTTACACTTGCCGCCCAGATTCGCGATGAATCGGCGTATATAGGCTAAGTGGCCTTGGAACCCCTGCATTTCCCGGATGTTACCTGGGGGAGGCATCTGGATAATCGCCCTGATCTTCTCTGGGTCGATCTCAATACCCCGGTATCTTACCACAAATCCAAGGAACTTTCCGGAGGTGACCCCGAAGGCACACTTCAATGGGTTCATCTTCAGGCAGCGAGACCGGAGGAAGCTGAACACTTTCTCAAGATCTTTGAGATGGTCCTGATGCTGGCGCGATTTGACTACCAAGTCGTCGACGTAGCATTCCACCAGTGTGCCGAGGATTGGCTTGAATATGCGGTGCATCGCCCATTGATAGGTGGCACCTGCATTCTTCAGGCCGAAAGGCATGACCCGGTAACAGAAGGTACCTTGGGGGGGCCTGAAGGCAGTGAACTCCTCATCCTCAGGGGCCATCCGAATTTGGTTGTATCCGGAGTATCCATCCATGAAGGAGAGGGCTTGGAACCCTGCCGTGGCGTCAATCAACAGCTCTGTCACTGGAAGGGGAAAATCATCCTTCGGACAGTGGCGGTTGAGATCGCGGAAGTCGATGCAGACTCTGATCTGCCCGTTCTTCTTCCTGACCGGCACAATGTTGGCCAGCCATTTGGGGTACTGGACTTCCCTCACGAAGTTGGCTTTGATAAGCTTGTCAACTTTGGCCTCAACCATGGCACCGTGGAATGGGTGCATCTTCCTAGGAGGCTGCTTGAACCCGCGATGGTTCGCCGGGAGACCAAGGCGGTGGACGACTACCTGAGGATCTAGCCCTGGCATCTCGTCATAGCCCCAAGCGAACACATCACGGTGCTGCCTGAGAAAGTCCACGTACTGTTTCCGCTCCTCAGAGGGCATGGCGGCACTGACCAATGTGGGTCTCGGATCTGCTTCGGTTCCAAGGTTCACTTGTACTAACTCATCGACCGTGGCGGAGACGCCCTCCTCAAAGGCTGGGGGTGCATCTTCCACGTCCTCTCCACTCGGGGAGGGATCGTCCACGGGAGAGACTGTGTTGGCAACTGCATTGGGGCTACCAGATTCTACTGGGCCGCTGGTACTGGCACGGGCGGTCGCGGTCATCTCATCAGGAGACTCACAGGCCGTCGAGACCATGGCTACGTCCAACCGTTGAATCGGGAGGACGTAAGCGTCATCCAAGCTTTCCCAGGGATCACTTGCAACAGCGACAGGCTCCACCTCACCTGCCAGGATCTGCTTATCCTTGCTCTTGTAATAGTCCACGTCCAGATAACAGGCTTCACATGAGGCAAAAGGAGAGGCATCTCCCTGAAGCACGCCTACTCGACCATTAAGGGAGTATTTGAGGCATTGGTGGTATGACGAGGGAACCGCCGCATGAAGGTGGAGCCAGGGCCTGCCCATCAATGCGTTGTACGCGGTGTCTTGAGAGACTACCATGAATTCGGTGTTGGCAACCAAATCACCGAACTGGGTCTTCAAACGTATCTTGCCGACCGGGGTTTGCTCGGTGCGGTCGTACCCCTGGATCCTGAGGTCGGAGGGAATCAAGTCATCCTCAGACAACCCCAATCTCCGGAGCGTCCGAGTGGGAATCAGGTTAATCCCGGACCCCGTGTCGACAAGACAACGTCGGACTTCAAGGCCATTGAACTGGCCGGTAACATACAGCGGACGAATGTGCCCCTGTATAGGAGGGTCTTAATCCTTACCAGAAAACGAGATAACTGCCTGACATTCGGCGTCCTCAATCGTTTCGGCGTGAAAGGCCTCTACAGCCGCAACCTCTGTCTCAAAATGGAGGGGGCTCTTCAGGGCTTCAGCGAGTGCCTCGCGCATCTCAGATGACATGCGCAGAGCCTCAAGGATGGAGAGTCTCGCTGGGATGTCGGCCAAGTGCTTCAGGACATCATACTTTTTGGCCAAGCGCGAGCCCCTGGTTGCAGGAGGTTGCTCTGCGGTTGGAAGCATGACGGGCCTTGCCGGTTGGGCCGGCGGCCGACTGGTGCTTGGCGCATCTCGTTGTTCATTGGTTGAAGCCCGGGAAATGGTCACCGTACTGGGGTCAGGAGGCCGGGATGGACTCGTGGCAGGGCGGAGCTGATCGCGACGCGGCTGAGGCGGTTCTGCCTGATCCCATACCACAAACAGTGGCGGAGGCGAATCCGTCATCCCCGGATGGGGGGGCTGCGCACGCTGAGCTCGGTTTTGAGCCTGCTGCCTGGTCTCAGTGGCGTGCACGGCCTGGCTGGAGGTACCAACTGATGTGCCTCGGCGACTCCTGTTGTTTCAGCTCCTCCGACGGTGGCGACGACCGGGGACACTAGGGAGGTCCACCAGGTGTTCTTCGACGTCGGGAACTGAAAAGGGATTTACCAGCTCGACGGTATTAATCGAAGCGTACCCAGTACTGTCATCGGATGAATCATTCACCACTGGGCGGATCCGAGGAGGGATCCCCATCTCCGGGGGCATGAAATCACCGAGAGTGCGGGATAGTGGAGGAACTGGCGGGGCGCGCTCTTCCTTCTTGCGCCGCCGCCGTTTGCTCTTCTTGGAAGAGGCAGGCTGGGACGACGAAGCCAAAGAAACACCCGCAGATTCTGGGGGCTCAGGCTGATTCAAGCGCGCACGGATGATTCCATGGGCGCAAATGATCGTCTTGCGGGCCATCCAGTTTTTATACTTCTGGGATCCGCGGTCGGAGACCAGTTGCCATTCGTCCTCGTTGTCGCTATCGTCATCTGATCCCACGAACACGCCCGCCACTTGTGTCGGAGCTGGGCCCAACCTGATTACATTGTTGTTAATCTGGTCTTGGAGCCAATCCTTAAACACATAGCACCACTGGATGGTGTTCCCCAGGGCCCGATGGTAGGGGCAGTAGCGGGGGTTATCCGTGAGATGTGCCTCCTCCGGCCTCCAACACTCAGGCAGTCGCACAATCCTCTGCTCCAGGGCGCTCCGGAAATAACCGGGGACCTGATCCTCATGAAATGAGTAGGTCAGGTATCGCGGGCCCCTGGGAGCGTGGTCTTGACGAGGGGCTGGAGGGGCCTGCCGAGGAGGTGGACCCTGATTATCTCTCCTGGGTTGTGGCGGTACATTACACGGAGGGGCCGGCCGGTTCTGAGGCTGCCGCTGCTGGGCCGGGAACTGAGCCCGTGGTGGCGGATTCCTGTGAGGCTGTGGAGCTGGCCTCACCGGCAGCAGCTCCAACGGCCTGGGAGCCTCTATCTGGGCAATAGCAGCGGGCTCAGCCCTGCTGGCTCTCCTTGTAGGAATCATAGGAGGCAGCGGGTGTGCCTGGCTGGCCTGTTGCAGGGCTTCCTCAAGACGTTGAGCTTTGTCTGAGAAGTCCCTGAACCCTCCGGGGTAATTCTGAGTGATCAGGGAAGGGACCAGCTCAGTCTTGACGTTCCCGACGCACATTGTCAGCAACTGCTCCTGAGTCAATGGCATGTCAAGGGAATACGTGAGACCCTTCCATCGGGCGACGAAGTCCGCGACTCGCTCGTCAGGCCTCTGCTTGCACTTGAAGAGGTCTGTGATACTCGTCTTCCGGGTCGTGGAACTGAACTGGTAGAGGAATTGTCTACGAAGGTCCTCCCAGCTAGTTATCGACCCGACGGGGAGCTGGCTGTACCAGACAAATGCTGGCCCTTCCAGTGTCTGGACAAAGCAGCGAAGCTTAGCGGCCTCTTGCTACGCCGGAGTCCCCAACATAGGCCCGCACCTCGAGTTGAAATGGGCCAAATGCTGTGGCGGATCTCCAGTCCCGTTGAAGGGGGAAAAAGTGGGATTCCCGAATCCCGGAGGCGCCGACATTTCATCCACCCATGCTGGGTATGGCTTGCCGTCCGGTGGGATTTCCACTTGCCGAGTCTCCAAGGCTTCCAAGTGGGCGATGAGTGCCGCCATCAGATCGTCCGGACATGGGTTCCAGTCCTGGAGAGGATCTCTAACCACGAGCGCATTGCATGGCCCTTCAATCGGGTCGTCGACCGGGTCGTCGAACTCGGCAGCTCGTGGGATGGCGGGCGGAGCGGCCCTTGGGACAGCGGGAGGAATCCGAGCGGGGTCTCTCAGGTAGTCACGCCGCTCGGGAGGGTGTGGTGAAACATACCGCACCCTCTTGCCATAGGCGATGGCCTCTCTCCTGTCGGCGAACACGGCATAATCACGGCTGCCCGGGAGAGCCTCATCGAGGGGTAGTTGTTCCTGTCCCTGCTGTCCTGGCCTAGGATCACCGTAGTCAGGCCGTTGCTCTGCAGCGCGCTCGGCGAGGAGCTGGTCAACCAGCTTCTTCTGCTCGGCGAGCTGTTGACGTAGCGTAGCCTTCTCGGGATCCTCGTCCTCCCTCTGCGTGGAGGCAGATGGGTCGGCGGGCTTTATAGCCTCGCCGTGCTCTTTACCTTTACTGACGTTTCGGCTCAACGTCAGTGCTTCAGTGGGTGCGGGGAGACCCAGGAGGCTCCTCTGGTGACGAGTAACTCTCGCCGATGGATCCAACAGCGGCTTGTCTTCGGGGGGAGATCCCCCGTCGAGAAGTTCCAAACCGTTCCCATCCCCCGACAGGTCAGCCATGTTGACTATTTCCGTCCCTGGGGATGTACCCTCAGGGCCGCCCAGTGAATCGGGCTGTCGGCGGATCGCACTGAAGCGTAGGGCAGCGTACTGCCCCCATCCACGGATATACACGTGGGGAGTGGCTTCCTCGATAACCTTGTGGAGTACTTGAAAACACTCAACGCATCGTTGTTGGAGGGCCTCGTGGTGCCCAAATACCCGGGGTGCCGAACCGCGGGGAGCATGGCCAGGTCAATTTGACGGCACTGCTCACCAATATCCTCCAGGTGCACTTGACTCCCGGGATATGGCATTTGTAGGCGGTGAAGACGGGAGTGAGTCTCCCGGAGAGTTCGGCGGAAGCATTCGAACTCATCCGGGGTGAGCGATTCGGGTGCATCAAAGTCCGGTCCTGCGACTGGCCAAAGCTTCTCAGGGAAGTGGCCCTCTGCAAGGACGGTCCAGAAGCTCCATGACTCAAACTCGGGACCCAGGTCTCCTTGGTCCTCTTCAATGGCTGGGAACAGACGGGGAACCGGCAGTGGTGCCGAGGCGGGCCGCCGGGCCGACGGGCTGGCCGGCGGTGAATATGGCGAGCAGGCCGATTGGCCTCCATATCCCGGGCCGCCCTCTGAGGGTGGCGGTGCCCTGGCTACCACATCACGATAGGACGGGCCGGCGAGCGAACATCCTTCCGTAGCGTCGGTGCTCGCCGAGGGTGCACTAGATCGTGGTTCGACCGTCGGTCCCCAGAAGAAGTCTCTGGCTTCTCCGATCGAGGCGGAAGGCGCTTCCAGAGGGGCCGGGACCAACCGCAAGCTTGATCCTTGGGGGTCTACCAGGCCCTCGCTACTCCAGATATACCTTCGGAGAAAAGTGGGGATCATATCGATCTTGCTCTTGGGAAGTACGAGGCTGAAGTGCCGCATTCCTACCCCTGCCCCTGACAGGTGGGATTGGGGGAAGGGCTCTGTCGCCGAATCATACTCCGCCTCTGAATCAGAGAAGCGAACCGGTCAGATCTCTGTCCGGAATTCCGTAACATTCCTCCCTCAGCGTCGACGCCTTGACTTCCTGCCCCTGGGTGGTTCTTCGGGGAAGGGCTGATCTCTATCCTGGCGTCCCCCGGCCGCACTGGTGCTGGGGCCAAGAGGACTGGAGACCAAGGTGCGAGGGGCACCGGGACAGATATCAAAGGGGACGCGGGAAGAGATGATTCCGGGTGGGCCTCCGGGCCGAGATCGGAAGGTGGGATGACCCATGCCTCTTGGATCGGCCACACGGAGTAGCCCCTGTTGGCGAATAGCGCTACCGCGAGGTGGTCCGCGGTGGCTGTTGCCTGTACCAGCAACTGGGAGAGTCAACCCAACCTGCCTTTGGGGCGGTCGGGGCCTCGATCCGGGTCGGGCATAGAAGTGCCCCTGCTCAGGATGCGCAGGGGCCTGGTGACTGGAGCCAGCATTGGCTTGAGCCAACACGGCTGCTGTTGCTAGGGCCCCAAGGTGGGCATCCTCTTCCGCTCGTGCCCGACGTTGGCGTCGAGACAGACGAGTCGGGATGAGCGGCGCGGGCAGGTGGAGAGCCTGTTCCTCGACTTGAGAGGCCTGGCGGCGATGTCGACGTGGCCTGACAGGATCCCTCATCGCGGATCCCTGGGGTGAATCCCAGATAGGGTGGTCCCGGGCATCTTCCACCTCATCCGCATAGGGGAAGGAGTTGTCGGAGCGCTCCGGGGACAAACTCCCAAAGCGGTTGGACGTCGAGGTAGGCAGCGGTGCCTCCCTGCGTGGCCCTCGGGGGCGGCGTTGGTGGCGAGGTGCAGCTTCCTCGAGGTCTAGGCGAGCCATATCCCTGGTGGGGATGACTCCCTCTTCCTCATATCTCCGCACCAAGTTATTGATCACCCTTCTCTGGATGACCTCCGAGGGGGAGAGAGGGCGTGGTTGTCCCGCAATTGCGGCTGCTGGGACGGCTGTGGAACGGGCAGGACCGCGCGGAGTAGCCGCATCGGTGTTTCCTCTACCCCTGCGCCAGTGGGCGGGTGGCGATCGGGCACTAGATTGGGCGACCTGATTTCTGAAAGCAGGGAGAGAAACCCATTAACACTGACAAGAAAAGTAATCGACAACCAACCATTAGTGCCACGACGCCTTCCGTGGGGGGGACCCAGGCCCTCGACGTCGCGAGACGGAGTGCCCGAGTTCCCTTCCTCAGCCCCTGGCGGGTAAAACTGAATGCTTGGTCGAGCAGCATGCTGGTCTTCCAACACCTCTGAAAGCCATCGGTCTTCGTATTGAGGAGAAGAGATTCACGTCGGGTTCACCATTTTTCTGTTTCGGTGCGGATGTGCATCGGGTTACGTTGTTCCACCAGGACGCGTTCGCGCATGCACCCGTCAACCCGAGGGGATGGGCGCGCGGCTTGTGGTCCCGCAGTCCCGCTTTCCAAGGGCGGGCGGCATTCGTCCCTTATTCAGGGGCGTCTGCTCCTTGATCGAAACCGGGATGATGGGATGTCGGCTCCTCCTTCCGTGGACGTCTCCTCGGAACTCGTCGCCTAATCCGGGTCTCCCTCATAGATTTAAGAATGTTCGTGAATCTCGTTCCCGGCGCCATGTCTCCATGGACACCGGTTAATTACGCTGCTTCCGCCCAGACGCTCCAAGGAGTCTGGTCGGGGCAGCAACCTGCGGTGAGAAGACCGGGTGGCTCTGGGTGTCGGGGGCGTGTCTTAACACTGCGCCTCTGCATGTCTGCCTTCCGTCCCTAATAGGGCTCCTCGAAGGCGTGATGACCTGAGGCATCCCGCACTGGGTGCGGGGAACTGTGTTACCTGAGGTTTTCCTCAGCTTCCCATGTTTAACACGGGGTATGCCGCGAGTTTAACGTCCAGCGGGGACGGCATCAGACTGATCAACACGAGGAGTGGATCAGATGACAGAACCCCTTGCGGGGAACCTCCGACGCTGGGGCCAGCACATGGGCGGCTTCCCGAGTGAAGTGGAGTGGGATGAAATGGCATGACCCCACCGGGATGTGGCGGCCCGGGTAAGGATCAGGGTGGATGATGGAGTGAGGAGCTTGGACCCCGTAGGGGCTTCCTACGTACCGTGCGTTAGCGCGGATCAAAGTCAGCGTAGTTCGGATATACAGTTCAACGTCATGCTGGACGTCGGCAAGCCGACTCACGAAGAGGTCGAGGCCACCGGGCGGAGGATTGAACCGAACCACCTCGCACAGAGGTGGATGGAACGGCCGGGTGGATCACAGTTTTACGTCATGCTGGACGTTGGCAAGCCGACTCACAAGGAGATCGAGGCTGCCTGGAGAAGGATCGAACCGAACCACCTCGCACAGGGGGGGATGGAACGGCCGGGTGAATCACAGTTTCACGTCATGCTGGACGATAAAAGGAGAAATAGAAAAAGGGGCAGTGGGGAAGCACAATGTAGATACACACGTGCAGTCTCCCACAGGGGAAGATTCATAGGTGAATCGACGCGAATGTGAACCCGGGAGGGGCCCATGGATGGACGAACCGACGTGAATACGACCGGGACGACCAGGTGGTGGGCTTGAACCTCGGAGAGGCTTCCTACGTACCCTGTTTAGAAGACAGGGATCAAAGTCCACGTAGTTCATTCTGTCTGTAACACTCTACCCCCATGGGCGAAGGTCGCTCCAATCCCGACATCCCTGCAGAGACGCGCGGGTGGGGGCCACATCCAGACCGGGGGGATCCTGCGTGCGAGACACGGGATCAGGTGATGCGGACGGTTTAACGTCTTTCCGGACGAAGTACAGTTTAACGTCGTGTGTTGAGGACGAAGCGGACGGTTTAACGTCTTGCCGGACGAAGTACAGTTTAACGTTGTGTGTTGAGGACGAAGGTTCTTGGCAGTTTAACGTCTTGCAGCGCGGACGATGGTGCAGTTTAACGTCGTGCGGGACGTAAACGCCTGGCAGTTTAACGTCTTGCAGCGCGGACGTGGCACAGTTTAACGTCATGTTGGACGTATGCTGCTGCCTAATGGGTCCGTGTCACTTCGCGCAGGCCTGGAGGGCCGCACGGGAAGACAACGCACGTTGCGGGCACCCGGGATGAAGGTCATCGGGCGCCACACAGGCGGGTACCCTCAGGGGGTCAAAGGGGGCGACCCTGGCGGCTTGCGCGCAAAAGAGGAGCTTTGCGCGCAATACCGCGGGTCGGCGCGCAAATGGGCGGCTTGGGCCAGAACTTTGCGCGCGGATGATAGAGATTGCGCGCACCGGGTTTCGGATAGCGCGCGGGGGCAACGACTCATTCTTTAATCGAATGGTCACTTTGAAAATGGGGGGTGCACGCAATCGGGTTGGATTGCGCGCACCCGGGGGCAATTGCGCGCAAGAGGCTTTTTTTGCGCGCAAATGCCTTTGAGTGAAGGGTTATTCAAAGGAAAGGAGCCAAAGGGATTGCGCGCGGAGGCGAACCCTAAGGCTGTCTTGCGCGAAAGAAAAGAGGTTACCTGAAGATAGGCATTGCGCGCGGAAGGGGTTGGATTGCGCGCACGAGAGACCTTTCGAATTCTGGAAACCTTCAAAACGTCGGGGGTCGCCTTCTATTTATAGGTAACCCCGGGCGCGGAATCCAGTTCGCGGGCGCGAAATTCTCTTCGCGGGCGCAGAATCGGGCCCGGCGCGCAAGGGAGTCGCACAGGCCACGGGCGCGCAAAATTGCGCGCCGGTCCAGCGCATTGCGCGCATCCCGGGAGGTTTGCGCGCGGCTCATCAACTTTGCGCGCGGGCCTCCAAAATTCCGCGCAAGTCCTCCGGGCCCTCCGAAACGTGCTTCCGACTCCAAATATGACCTCGCTTTCCGCATCCGGAGCTTCGTTTGGGAACAACGGACTTTTCCGGCGTCTACAATAAGATGACATCATTTTGGTAGAAAGGAAGATAATACAACCCGAAGGAATAAAAGAGGTTCAGGTAGAATTCTTTACGGATTATCGGCATGGTATCAGGAGTACTTGAGAGGGATTAGTGAGAGAGGAAAGGAAATTATAATCACTTATACATAAATAGGGAAGTATGGGGGAGGTGCGAAATCATACCCCATAATTAATTATTACACAGAACATGTCCTAACATAGTGAACAATCTTGAATAAGGGTGAAATTGAGAGGATCCCTTACCTTAGGTCCGTTGGTGTTCTCCACTTGATATTAATGACCTGAATAGTAAAATTAGGTTTATTAATCAATATTTCTAGAACCTTGTCTAAAATTAAATAATTCATTATATCCCTTTTAAGTTCATTTGTACCCATTTTGATTGATAATAAAGTTCAATTTCATTGTTCGGGTCTGTTTGTTCCATTTGTTTTAATGATCGGTTCGATTGTATTTAGGTTCAAATAAATTGTAATATGAAAGTGGTTGTCCAGAATTGAAGTTATATAACATTAGTGGACATCCAGTAGGTTACATGGTTACAAAATTAATTTGGTTAATTAGAGTTAAAGAGAACATTTACATTAAACAGTAATGATAAACACTTGAATTAATTTTAACGATTTTGCCCATAATTGACTTGTTTTGTATTCTTATTTTATATCATGAGTGTATGAGGATTTCAGAACCTTAAATAGGACATATAACATATATAATAATCTGGTTCAACCATAACATAAATGGTTTCATGACCATAAACAAAATGATAAATGAATTTGAAAACACATTATCCATGATGTCGATAATTTGACACATCACGAACGATGTTTTAATTCTAGAACGTGAGGGAGAGAAGGAGAAGTATGATGCTTGAAATTTTCCATAAACATGATTATCATCTAGAATATATGAGATTATAGATCTTTCAGGACTTTTGGATAAGGTAAGGGGAAGATGGTATAAGAAAAGAAATAAAATGAAAACATAACACTTGAAAACAGAAGAGGGTTCTTACCCTTTGATCTCCTCTCTTTGAGACTCCTCTTAGGGGCTTTGATTTTGGTCTTTTGGAAAGACCAGAAAGACTTGTACGTGGGGAAGGAGCTTGGGAGGGTATTTAGGCAGAATTTTGGCTTGGAAAAAGGCTTGAGAGGTGTGAGGAAAAGAGGTAAGGAGAGGGGGTATTTATAGTGAGGGAGGAGAGGGTTTTCCCAATTGTTAATTCAATAGTTTATTAATTTCCCTCAAGATAAGGAATAGTGACGATTCCTTGAACAAAAATATTAAATTTGGAATGTGAATCTGAACCAGTTGGTCTTACATCAGCATAACATCATCATGACTTCATAATTAATGTATTTTTCTGATTTTGTGAATTATCATATTTCACTATTCATCAAAATTTCATGTATTTCAGAAAAATCCCAAACATTCTTCCTAACCATTTTTTGACATGTAGAATCCAAAAATGAAGTCCATTTTTCAAAAATAATTTTATAAATATGATTATTTTAATATTTAATTAAAATAATAATTTATTATCAAAACTAGTTTTAAAACATTCATTAACTCATTCTAAAATATAGGTATATCGTACTTCCAACATGAATATTATTTTTATACCACCATAGGTGAGGTTACTATTCATTAGGGTATATCAATATTCATTAGGGTATGTTACTATTCATTAGGGTTGGTTACTATTCACCAAAAAATATTTTTGTTTTATTAGACTCCAAAAAACATCTTGAACACAACCGTGTATGCCGGATTTTCAAAATTCCAAACACAGAAGTGAAAAAATTATGTTGAAAGGTCACTTATCACTTATTAGTTCATTATGTTGTGCTTTAATGTGATTTTATGACATAAATATAAGAAGGGAATTTCCATTTAAAAACTTTGGGTCATTACATTCTTCCCCCCTTATGAAATTTCGCCCTCAAAATTTCGTTTTACATACTAAGACAAAAACAAGTGCAGGTACTTTTCCCTCATTACTTCCTCAAATTCCCATGTTACTTCTCAAACTTATGGTTCCTCCACAACACTTTGACAGGATGGGTTGTCTTGTTGCATAGAACCTTATCTCTCTGATCTAGAATCTTTACTGGCTGCTCCTCATAGGAGAGATCATCTTCCAGCTGCACCACCTCTGAGTTTAGTACATGTGAGGGATCAGGTATGTACTTCCTCAAGAGTGATACATGAAAACAATAATTAACTCGAGCCATATTCGGTGGAAGTGTAAGCTGATAAGCCACGACTCCTATGCGTTCATGGATCTCAAAGGGGACAATATACCTTGGACTTAGCTTCCCTTTCTTCCTGAATTGCATGACTCTCTTCCATGGAGATATTCGAAGGAAGGATTTATCTCCAATGTCGAACTCCAAGTCCCTTTGATGGTTGTCAGCATAACTCTTTTTCCAACTATGAGCTGCTTTGATGTGTTTCTGGATGACTTGAACCTTCTCTGTCATCTCTTGAACAAGATCGGGTCCAAGTAGCTTTCTTTCTCCAACTTCATCCCAACAGGTTGGATTTCTACATCACTTTCCATACAGAACCTCATATGGATCCATTTGAATACTCGAGTGGAAGCTATTGTTTTATGAGAACTCAACCAATGGGAGATGTAGATCCCATCCACCTTTAAATTCTAGAGAGCAGGCTCTAAGCATATATTCAAGCGTCTGAATAGTTCTTTCAGACTGGCCCTCAGTTTGGGGGTGAAAGTCCGGGCTGAAATTTAATTCAGTACTCAAAGAATGTTTAAGGCTCCTCCAGAATTTTAGATGTGAACCATGGATCATGGTCAAAGACAATTTAGAGTGGAACATCGTGTAGTCTCACCACTTCCTTCACATATAACTTTGCAAGTTGTTCAAGATAAATATCTTCCCAAATAAGGATGAAATGGGATGTATTGGTGAGTAGGTCAACCACAACCCATATCACATTATTTCCCTTCGACATCTTCAGGAGACCCGTGACAAAGTCCATAGTAACATTTTCCCATTTCCACATGGGTATAGGCAATGGTTGCATCATACCTCTAGACTCTTGTCGCTCACCATTAACTTACTGACATACCAAGCACATTGATATATATTCTGCAATCTCCTTCTTCATGTTATCCCACCAGAAGTGTTCTCGGAGATCACAGTACATTTTGGTACTCCCAGGATGGATAGAGAAGGTCGAGCTATGTGCATCATTCAATAGATCCTTCTTTATCTCTGGATTATATGGTACACATAATCGTGTCCCAAATATTTCAACTCCTTCCTCGTCAATTTTGAAATTGGAGGATTTCCCATTTTTAACAACTTTCACCCTTTTATGAATTTCCACATCCTTTCTTTGCACAACCTTTATTTTCTCCATGAGGGATGGTCAAGCAATCATTTGAGAAAATATTGATGATGTTCCTCCCTTAATGATTCTCATGTCCATCCTTTGAAAATCTAAGAACATCAGATCCTTTTCTATTCTCATCATTGATAAAGATGCATGATCCTTTCTACTTAGAGCATTCTCCACCATGTTTTCCTTACCGGGATGGTAGTGGGTTGAGCATTCATAATCCTTGATGAGATCTATCCATCTTCGTTGGCACATATTAATCTCTTTCTGTGTGAATATATATTTGAGACTCTTTTGGTCCATATATATCTCACATTTTTTCCCATAGAGATAATACCTCCATATTTTCAAGGCAAAGATCATAGCCTCTAACTCCAGATCATGTGTTGGATAGTTTTTCTCATGAATTTCCAGCTACCTTGAGGCATAGGATATCACTTTATCATTTTTCATCAGCACACAGCTTAAGAACTTCTTATAATCATCACTATACACCACAAAGAGTTCCCCATTGGTAGGGAGTGTGAGTACTGGCGCAGTCATAAGCCTCTTTTTAAACTCCTTGAAACAGTCTTCACACTCCTATGTCCAGACAAACTTTACTCCCTTCTGTGTCAGCTTGGTCATTGGGTTTGACAATTGTGAAAAGTTCTTCACAAATCGTTGATAATACCCATCTAGACCCAAAAATATATGGATCTCCATTACAGAAGTTGGTCTGGGCCACTCTTCAATTGCCTTCATCTTGGAAGGGTCCAAATATATCCCTTTTCTGGTGATAACATACCCCAAGAATGATACTTCCTCCATCCAGAACTCACATTTACTGTACTTTTCATACAACTTCTCCCTACGCAAAGTCTTTAACACAGTTTCCAAATGCTCCTCGTGTTCCTCCTTGCTCTTGGAGTATATCAGAATATCATCAATAAAGACTACCAAAAATTTGTCGAGGTAATCTCTAAAGACTCTATTCATTAAATCCATGAAAATTTCTGGAGAATTAGTGAGTCTGAATGGCATCACTATGAACTCATAGTGTCCATACCTCGTTCAAAAGGTAGTCTTGGGAACATCTTCCTTCCTCACCTTTAGTTGGCGATATCCTGACCGAAGGTCCACCTTAGATAAATAACTGGGCCCACGTAGCTGATCGAACAATTCATATATCCGTGTAAGGGGATACTTGTTCTTTAATGTGATTTTAGTGAGCTCACGATAATCAATGCAGAGGCGCATTGATCCATAATTCTTCTTGATGAAGAGTATTGTATCACCCCACGGTGAAGCACTCGGGCATATAAAACCCTTCTCCATATTCTCCTGTAACTGCTTCTTTAGCTCTTCTAGCTCTATGGTGGACATTCTGTAAGGTGTCTTTGAGATTTCCAGAGATCCAGGGATAAGTTCTATAGAGATCTCAACCTCTCGGTCAGGAGGAAGACTAGGAAACTCTTCAGGGAATACATCAATATAATCCCTCACGATGGGCATGTCTTCAAGCATGATTCTCTCCTTCATCTCAATCATTTGAGCTAGAAATTCATGCTCATAAGGAAGAAATATCCACACTTGAGACGATGATTCTAAAGGAGATTCATCTTCTTCCTTGCACTTGTAAAGAATCGGAGGATGTTTCGGGATGTGAAGAGTAATATCTCTTTCTCGATAGTTGATGTTGGCCTTACACAAAGATAGTCAATCCATGCCCAATATAGCATCAAATTCTACTAAAGGAATTATAACAAGATTTACTGGGAGGTACAGTCCACAAACATTAACCAGGGAGGATTTATAAACCATGGATTCAATAATTTCCCCATTCTCTATTCTCACAGATAACGTTTCCTCCAAATTTTGAGGTGGTGTTTTAATAGTTCTACGAAACTTTCAAGATATAAAAGAATGCATAGAACTAGAATAAAATAGTACGTTCACTATTCTTGAATGGATAATAAGCATACCTGTCACCACATCATTTTCCAGATTTACCTCAGCTGTAGTGATAGCATAATCCCTTCCTTGTTTCCTTGGAAGTTGTTGCTGATTGCCTCCGAAAACCCTCAGGTTAGGGCAACTGTTCTCATAATTCCCAAGCTCCTTGTAGTTATAACACTGCACTGCAGGCTGAGTGTTGATATGACCCTTCCTTTATTCTTCAATATTATAGGGATTTTTCATACCCCTTCTGCAGTTCTGGTCCAGATAACCAAACTTTCCACATTTGAAGCAATTCTTTGTTCCCTTCAGACATTTACCAGGATGCTTCTTCCCTTCAAAGGGGAAATTTGGAATTCTTTCCATCATTGGATTTGTTTGATGGAACACCCATGTTGTTTTCCATTTTCTGCTTCTTGTCACTGGGCTCATGAGACCATTGAGAGTCTCCAATCTCCATTTCTACCTTGAGGGCACAACAGACAATTTCCTCATAACTGTCGAAGTCTCGAATCGCCAATGATTTTCGTAGACTCGGCTTTAGTCCACTAAAGGGGCGATCCACTTTTCTTTCAGTGTTCATGACAAATCTAGAGGTGTACCTTGCAAGCCTTGTAATGTTTGCTTCATACACCCTGATGGACTCATCTTCCTTCTACTTGAGTCTGAGAAACTCTCTTTCCATCTTGAGACAGAGGGTTCGAGGAAAATATTTGTTGAGAAACATCCTCTTGAATTCCTCCCAATCTATGGAATCCATTTCTTCTTGGGAATTTGTATTCATGATCATTTTCTACCACTGATTAGCTTCCCCATCAAAATGATAGATTTCTAGTACAACTTTCTCTTCTTCCGAGAACTGGAGGACAGAGAAAATCTTTTCAATGGAGTTAATCCATTGTTATATGAGGAGGGGATTAGAAGACCTTTTATACATGGGGGGCCCTTGCCGCATGAAGGATTCTATGGAAAATTTCTATTTCCTTGGAGGAGGGGGATGATCCACCTGATTCAAGTTATTATTCATAACTTGTGACAGCTGAGGAAGTACTGCCATGATGTTTTGAGCACCCGCTTCTGTCACATCAAGAATGTCATTAATGCAATCATCACATTTCCTATCACATTGGTTGTTGGAATTTGTTCTTCTATTTCCCACCATTAACTACGAAAAAGAATGTATAATTAGAGGTCTTTAATACTTATCTATTGAGCATAGAAAAGAAACTTTTAACATTAAAGGATAAACTTATAAAGAAGAATAACATACTAACTTGTGATTCCTTGGGTTTATATCTAGGTTATCCTCAATCTATTTCTTAACTTATATTCTTTTGGTATTTTTCCCTTAATAATGGTTTGTACTAAACTCATGAATCTACCAAATCATATCCCCCAAGAGTGTCGTAACCAAGAGTGCAGCAAGGCCCGTTGTCGTGCACCAGTTCTCATTCGAGTCTAGCTCAAAGCAGTGTTTTCAGGTTTTACCGCAAGGATACATCTGTGCTAGAGCCGAATCAACCTAATAGTATCCAGACAGGGATTTATTTTCTTGATAAACCACTTACTCAATACCCACCAAAATTTGGGAATGTTTTTTAATACTTAGTCTCATCCTTAAGGTTCTCACTAAGGTGCTCTATTCCTAATATCCAAAAATAACTAGACCATCCTCTGATACCAACTATAGTGACCCTAGCCTTTTACACATAACAGTTCATGATTTTAAACACAATTCATCATCAGAGTACAAGCCAAGGATAATTAAGTCTAGTGTCTTGGAAGACTAGGTACATATATCACAAAACATGGTGCTAAAAAACACTTCATTATTTAATCTTCACAATGAGCTCCTAACTTACGTTGAGCCCTTACATCTGCATAGGTTACCCTGGGGAACACATGAACAAAGGGATAAGCTAAAAAACCTAGTAAGGGAAATAATATAAGAATAATATTTAAGCAGATGAGTTAGGAGGCTTGACATAATGATATTGGAAGCATGGAACATATGGAATCATAACATATAAACATGGGATCATAAAAACTTGGAATGAAATAATCATGGGATCATATAAGATTGAGATTATATAAGCATAGTTTCATAGAGAGGTGGAAGCAACTTTAAACATTACTTTAGTACAAGTCAAGGCTAACGGCCAATCTTGTTTCCCATAGTAGCACAAGCCAAGGCTAACTGCCCGGACCATTTTCCCATAATCTTCTCATGAGACATTAACATTACCCAATGAATTGGAGTTCTATCTAGGTGCACCCATATAAGATTATTCATTTATATGATTTACACATAAATAATCTCACATAATCAATCATACATAAACATAAGAGTGCCGACAGAAAGAAATGGGCACACAATCACGTCATGAAGCATAATAAAAAGGGACGTAACATAAAAACATCCATGAAAGAAAGGAATTAAATCATAAATAGACATTAATAATTTATAAAGGCATAAATCATGACAAGAGATAACAATCTGAAGTGATAACATGTAAAAATATTTTTTAGGAATCTTTGAGTCAAAACATTTTAGTGCGGTTTAAGAAAACATCGAATATCTCTTAAAATGAAAAGCGGCATAATATTTTTTTTATATAACCAGAAGTAAACCAGGAGGGTTTTCATAATAAAATGACTGATTTTATAAATACAATGGTGACTTAAAACAGAGGATAGAGTATACTTGATAATAGGAAATAATTCGGGAAGTTCCCCTAAAACGGGTTCACTTATCGGGAAGTAATGAGGAGAGAATCACATAAAAGAATGCTAATCCCCGAAAGAGAGTGATGTAAGAGTCTTGATAAATAAACTTGGAATATGTAAACAAAATTTAAATTATTCACAAGAAAAGATAAGATAACATCATTTTGGTAGAAAGGTAGATAAGACAACCCGACAGAATAAAAGAGGTTCGGGTAGAATTCTTTACGGATTATCGGCATGGTATCGAGTGTACTTGAGGGGGATTAGTGAGAGAGGAAAGGGAATTATAATCACTTATACATAAATATGGCAGTGTGGGGTAGGTGATAAATCATACCCATAATTAATAATTACACACAACATGTCCTAACATAGTGAACAATCTTGAATAAGGGTGAAATTGAAAGGATCCCCTACCTTAGGTCCGTTGGTGTTCTCCACTTGATATTAATGAACTAAATAGTAAAATTAGGTTTACTAATAAATAGTTCCAGAACCTTGTCTAAAAGTAAAAGATTAATTATACCCTTTCTATGTTCATTTATACCCATTTTGATTGATTACAAGGTTCAATTTCATTGTTCGGGTCCATTTGTTTCATTTGTTTTAACGATCAGTTCAATTGTATTTAGGTTCAAATAAAATGTAATATAAAATTGGTTTTCCAGAATTGAATTTATATAAAATTAGTATACATCCTGTAGGTTACATGGTTACAAAATTCATTTGGTTAATTAGAGTGAAAGAGAACCTTTACATTAAACATTAATTATAAACACTTGAATTAATTTTAACGATTTTGACCATAATTGACTTTTTTTGTATTATTGTTTTATATCATGAGTGTATGAGGATTAAGAAACCTTAAATAGGACATATAACATATATAATAATCTTGTCCAACCATAACATAAATGTTTTCATGACTAGAAACAAAATTATAAAAGAATTTGAAAACACATTATCCATGATGTCTGCAATTTGACACATCACAGACGATGTTTTAATTCTCGAACGTGAGGGAGAGGAGGAGAAGTATGATGCTTGAAATTTTCCATAAACATGATTAGAATACAGAATATTTTAGATTCTGGAGCTTTCATGCTTTTTGGATTAGTTAATGGGAAGAGGGTATAAGAAAAAAAAATGAAAACATAACACTTGAAAACAAAAGAGGGTTCTTAGCCTTTGATCTCCTATCTTTGAGACTTCTCTTAGGGGCTTTGATTTTGGTCTTTTGGAAAGAACAGAAAGCCTTGGACATGGGGAAGGAGCTTTAGAGGGTATTTGGGCAGAATATTATCTAGGAAAAAGGCTTGAGAGGTGTGAGGAAATGAGGTAAGGAGAGGGGGTATTTATAGTGAGGGAGGAGAGGGTTTTCCCAATTGTTTATTCAATAGTTTATTAATTTCCCTCAAGAAAAGGAATAGTGATTATTCTTTGACCAAAAATAGTAAATTTATCATGTGAATCCGAACCAATTGGGCTTACATCAGTAGAACATCATCATGACTTCATAATTAATGTATTTTTCATATTTTGTGAATTATCGAATTTCACTATTCATCAAAATTTGAAGTATTTAAGAAAAATCCCAAAAATTCACCGTAACCATTTTTCAATGTGTATAATCCAAAAACGAAGTCCATTTTTCAAAATTAATTTTATAATATGATTATTTTAATATTTAATTAAAAAAATAATTTATTATCAAAACCAGTTTTAAAACATTCACTAACTCATTCTATAATATAGGTATATCGTACATCCAACTTGAATATTATTTTTATACCACCATAGGTGAGGTTACTATTCATTAGGATATATCACTATTCATAAGGGTATGTTACTATTCATTAGGGTTGGTTACTATTCACCAAAAATTATTTTTGTTTTATTAGACTCTAAAAAACATCTTGAACACAACCGTGTATGCCGGATTTTCGAAATTCCAAACACAGAAGTGACAAAATTATGTTTAAAGGTCACTTATCACTTATTAGTTCATTATGTTGTGCTTTCATGATATTTTATGACATAAATATAAGAAGGGAAATCAATTTAAAAACTTTGGGTCGTTACAAATTATTACAAAGTATTACCAATTATTACTAATTATTACTAATTATTTTCTATTTATTACTATTTATTACTATTTATTACTATTTATTACAATTTATTACAATTTATTACTATTTACTATTAATTATTACTAATTAATACAAATTATTACTAATTATTACTAATTATTACTATTTATTACTAATTATTACTATTTATTACTATTTATTACAATTTATTACTATTTATTACAAATTATTACTAGTTATTACTAATTATTCCTAATTTTTACTTATTACTAATAATTTTTACTAATTAATCCTAATTATTACTAATTATTACAAATTATTACTGATTATTACTATTTATTACTAATTATTACTAATTATTTCTAATTATTTATAATTATTCCTAATTATTATTATTTATTCCTATTTATTACTAATTAATCCTAATTATTACTAATTAATCCTAATTACTACCAATTAATCCTAATTATTGCTAATTATTACTAATTATTGCTAATTATTACTAATTAGTGCAAATTATTTCTAATTATTCCTAATTAATCCTAATTATAACTAATTCTTTCTAATTATTAATAATAATTTCTAATCATTACTGATTAATCCTAATTATTACGAATTAATCCTAATTATTACTCATTATTGCTAATTAATCCCAATTGTTACTAATTAATCCTCAATATTACTAATTAATCCTAATTATTACTGATTAATATTAATTATTACTAACTAATCATAATTATTACTAATTATTACTAACTATTACTAGTTATTGCTAATTATTGTTAATTATTTCCAATTATTCCTAATTATTAATATTTATTCCTAATTATTGCTAAATGTTACTAATTAATACTATTTATTCCTAATTATTACTAATTATTCATATTTAATACTAATTAATCCTAATTATTAATAATTAATCCTATTTATTAATAACTAATACAAATTATTACTAATTAATCATAATTATTATAAATTAATCCTAATTATTAGTAATTACTTCTATTTATTACAAATTAATCCTAATTTTTATAAATTAATCTTAATTATTACTAATTAATCCTAATTATTAAAAACTACTCCTAGTTATTTCTAATTATTCTTAATTATTACTATTTATTATTATTTATTACTATTTATTACTAATTATTAATATTTATTACTATTTATTCCTATTTATTCCGAATTATTCCGAATTATTCCTAATTAATACTAATTTCTACTAATTACTCCTAATTATTCCTAATTATTTCTAATTATTCCTAATTATTACTAATTATTCATATTTATTACTAATTGTTACTAATTATTATTAATTATTACTAATTATTTTTAATTATCACTAATTAATATCAATTATGACTAATTATGACTAATTATTATTATTTACAAATATTTATTTCAATTTACTACTTATTAACACTAGTTTTTGTTGATTATCGCTAATTATTACTAATTATGACTAATTATTAATAATTTTTCTAACTAATACTAATGACTACTAATTAATAATAATTAATATAACTATTAATTAATACTAATTAATACTAATTACATGTATTTGTAAAAAAATGAAAAATAAAACGATCTAATTCAAATTTAATTTAATTGCCGCTAATTTACAATAATGATAACTAATATCAAATAAAATGAATTAACTAAAAATAAAAGAAATAGATAAATACCATAAAACTGAATCTTTCAGAGGATTTAAGCCATGAATATTGCTTCGATTTAGAATTTTTAAACATTGAAAATTTTCGAGAGAGAAAATGCAAGTAGGGTGGGAGAGAGGAGAAGAGAAAGTATAATGAGAGAGAAAACGGATGGGGTATATATAGGTTAGATTAGTTGTGACATGATTGTTTGCAACGGGACATGTCGGAAATACTAACCCCCCCATTAATTAGGGGTGGTTGTTAAAAAGGTATTTACAATGGGTACCGTCGCAAATACCAACCTACTAACATACTATTTGCAACGGGCGATAAATCCCATCACAAATACTAAAAAAAAGTCATTGGGTATTTGTGACGGGCTTTTATAACAGTCGTAAATATCCTTCCCTCGGTCTGGTGCACAACTCACTCCAAATATTTTGCGATGGGAATAGGGTCTCATCACAAATAGTCCCTCCCGGCGGACTATTTGAGACAGTACCCTTCCCCGTCGCAAATACACATTTTTTCCATAGTGTGTCACATACCCAAAGGGAAAGCAAACTCCAAGTTAGTAGTTGCATCCCCTATGAAGTCCAAGAAGATCACACTAGGAAATATTAGTCTTCCCAACATTTCTGAACCTTATTTTTGACAAGGATAGTCCCTTACAATGACCAGTTTTACAAATCTGGTAAGAAAGAATGTATCTCCATCTAACTAAAGAATCATCTATATCAATGAAGTGGAATTTAAAATGTTTAATCATAGGAAATATGGATCACACGAGCCCACCCCAAAATTTGGGTAGACACCACCTATTGACGCCTCTGGTGATATGAAATTGCATTCCCATCTTCAAACTCATCTTCAGGTGGATCCACCATCAGTAACCCCTCCTTGTAGGATAAGGGGTGAGGAAATGGAGAACGAGAACTAGTTTTATCCCTCTCAATTCTTTGATCTAATGAAATTTTCTTACGATCTATTTGGAAAGGTTTCACGCATCGAATATGAAGAGGAAAGAGTCAGGAATGCTAGCATGAAAACTCCTCCAGAGGACCATGAATGTGAAAGGGTTACTCAAGGCCTAAATTAGGATTTTATCAAATGGTTTGATTCATAGATTGAGTTTATTTTTTCTAAAATGGTACCAAAATTCTTCAAATACAAAGACTAATTCATAGTTCATAAATTGATTTATGTTAATCTTGAAGAAAGATATCGTTCTAACCTGAGGTTGGACATTAGATACATATCCTAGAAATTCAGGATTTGTTCCATTCCAGATGACACGGTCGATATATCATTACATGGGGATCATGAGTCTCCTCAAATACCCAAGATGTGGATGAGAGGTTGATATCCATGTGGAAGTGGTCGATAGCCAAAGAACAAGGGTGCTAGAGAGAAATCCAATACATTGTGTTTTTGTTTAATTGATGAGGGCATTTTATACTATGTTTGAACCCATATTCCCCTCCTGTATTTTTATCTTTTTTATTAATAAATGTGTTAGGGGCATTTGGATCTATCCTTGCCCTGCTTAAAAAAATGTAATTATTATTCATAGTAATATCTATTAATATTTATTAATTATTGTTTAAATAAAAATTAATTTCTAATTAATTATTAATTATTCTTGTTAATTATTATTCATATTGATAAATATATTAATTGATAATCATATTAATTTATTATTATTACTTATTTAGTAATTAAGTTTTAATCTATTATTTAATAATTAACTAATCATATTTTTATTTGTTAATTATTATTCATATTAATTGTTAATGATATTTATTAATTAATAATTAATAATTATTTATGTTAATTATTATTCGTATTGATAATCAAATGAATTTATTATCATATTAAATAATTATTCATTATCTAATTGATCATATTTAGTCAATTTATACTTATAATTAATTGGTAATTATAAATTGATATTAAATTATTATCAATTAACTTGTAATTATTATTAATTTATTATTACTTAATTAGTAATTACAATTATATAACTAGTAATTATAATTAATTAATTATTACTTACTAATTTTAATTCAAAAATTGTTAAGCAATTATCAATTATAATTAACTAGATATTATAAAAAATTATACTACAAAATTATATAATTAATTGAAAATTAAAATTAATTTTATAATAAAATATCTAATACAAAATTAAAGAAACTAATTAATGTATAAAAAAATATCATATAAATATAAATTCCTCAAAATTTTGAAGGTTGTGAAACATGAAGAAACCATTGAAGACTGGGAATTGAAGACGCTTGAGAATGGGAGTGGGGTCTTGGGAATGGATGGAGTGGGAGTTGGGGGTGATTATCCTTTTATAGGAAAGGAAGGGTTGGGATGCACTTGATGTGGTTCCCTTAAGAGTATTTTTTATGAAAATAACACCAGATGAAGTGGCGACCTTCTCTTAAAATTCAAACAAAAAATGCCACTTCTTTTTGTGTTCTTGTATTTCTTTAAAAATAAAACATAATGTTGTTCTTTTAGTGTCCATCTAGCTAGCATTACTTCATTTGGTACTGACCCCTCCCAATTCCCCAAATAATAAAAAACAAATCTCATATAATAATAAAAAACCATGTTCTGCAAATTTTGATGCAACGATGGTGAGCTAGGATCCAATGCTAACCAATGGCATTGTTGGAAGGAACATCATAAATGTCCATCGAGAAAAAATTTATATGTTAATAGGGATGAATTATACCGTATCCACCCACTTTTTTCATCCCTAGAGATCCATGACCCCACCCTAGCCAAGATCAATGGCCACAAAGCCACAAACTATGCAATGAAGGTGTTCTTGGAGACATCGTTGATCAACTACACTATAGTAGAAAGATGGTTTGGTCCCTACATGGATCAAATCTATTAGAATTCATCACAGGAGATGGACAATGTTTTAAATGATCATTCTATCTAGAAGTGTACACCGGTGCATTGGAGATCCTACTTTTTTATTTGTGTTGTATTTGTTATCAGTGATTATGTCAATATGTATCGAAGAAGAATTTACTGTAAGTTCACTGGTCTTCCCAAGAATTTTGATGATTGAAGATCCACCCATGGGAAGTTCAAAGGTCACATATTTTATATCTTGGATGAAGAGGTATTTCGTAGAGAATTGTCATGAATACATTTAAAAGCATTGAATGTCATTATTGAAAAATTATCCATTCAGGTTTTACGATTGTTAAACTATTCCTAATTTTATAAATATATACTAGAGGTGATTCAAGATTTCACAATGTTAACTCAACTATTGGAGTGAATCATTTGAGGGAATTACCCTCTCATTTTTTAACATGCAAGAAGGAAAGGTTCTCACAACACACTTGTATGAAGATGATGAACTGTGATACTTTATTTAAATTGTGAATGAAGATCCACATAACTACTATTACCTACATGAAGAAGAAGAAGGTTTCTTCACCTAGTTTGTGTGAAGAAGACAATTATTTTCATACTTATGAAAAGAATAGTGAGACATTGTATGATCCTAGTATGAGAAGGATATTATGTGAAGGCAACAGACATACACTAATGTGTGGAGAACATAATATGGTATATCAAGTTGTAATGTCAAAGTCACAATTTAACATCATGTAATCATGTAAAAAACATGCATGTAATATATGAAACATGTCATTCATGTACACAGTGTATCATGAATGGAACATTCAATCCCTTCTTTCATCGTGGTGCAACACATAAAGACCTTAATTTTTAATTTCTTCTACGGATGTGTGCACTATTATGAATTTATTCTTGCAAGGTTTAATAAAAGCATGGATTTACTTATGTTCATTGTGTTCATGTAAAGGATATTGTGCATACATGGTATATATTTTTATCTTCTCCTCACATTAGTGTATGTCTACTACCTTCGTGTAATATCATTCACATGACAGGATCACACAATGTGTCTCTCTTATTCTCTTAATTACACTAATCAATATATTCTTTAAGAAACTAGGTGTGAAAACCTTCTTCTTCACAAATGCAGTAGAAGGTATGTGGTTCTTCCATCATGATCTCAACAGAGTATCATGGTTCTTCTTTATCACAAAAGTGTTTTGTGTGGAAACATCCATTCATGTATGTTCATAATAGAGAGGTTAATTTATTCAAATTATTCACTCTAATAGTTGTAGTAATAATATGAAATCTCCAAACACCTCTTTCATATATTTAGAATATTAGGAATCCTTAAACAATCATCTAACAATAATTTAGATTTTTTAAAGTATGACATTAAATTCCTTTAAATGAATCCATAGCATTCCTCCAAGAATCAACACTTCATACTAGATATAATATATGTGACTTTTAACTTCCAATGGATGGATATTCAATATTAAAAAAAAATTTGAACACCAAAGAAATTCCAAGAATATATTATTCAATACATATTGATATACTCATTGAAAAAAATACAATACAAAAACAAATTAGGATATTCAATATTCCCCTTTTTATTTTCTCCAATACCAATAGAAAATTTCATGTCAATATGTTTATATGATGTTATCCAATTTTCACATATGATCTTCATCTATCCCACTTTCTCTTCAAAATTTTCATTTCATTATCTCTACGTTATTAATAAAAACATTTAAAAGTTCCTAAGAGAAGATGGAATCATATCTTCCTTGACTAATGTTCCATCAATAATTCTACTCTAAGATTAATTGGGATAACCCGGTGTAGAAAAAAGAGGGTCTAATTTAGACATCAAAGATATCCATTCTCAATATAGAATATGATACCAACTAATATTCCACAACTTTTATCTTTCTTAAGGGACTATTTCACTATTTATAGGTTTATAGTAATTAATTGATACTAATTTATACAATATATATGGAACTTTTTTTATTCAACTTGTTGATAGGAAGATACTCATGAAAAGTTCAACTTCAAATTCCTACACTCATCTTAGAACATAGATTAAAAACATTCAAGTATACTTAGATGGTTATGTTATTGAATTCAATCCTAGAACATTTATAAAAATGTTTTTTTTCATTTAATTTATTCATTTATGTTCTCCCCTTAAAACTAGACTTCCCTTCTATTTTTTCTAAAATAAGGATATGAGAATTTTCCAACATACCTTATCATTGTGTTTTTAAACAAGTAACTTATAGATATTTCATATTTGGATGAAAAATAAATATTTGGAAATAACATTAGATTCTCTACATTAAGGGATGATCTCATGATTCACTTCATCAATATAAATCTTCTCATCAAGTATTTTTCTAAATGCTAATTGATGTGAATACTGATTATTGTGATCGTATCCATGATAGTGGATTCAAATTTTTTGATCATCTATGATAGCTTGATCATATCATTGGAGTTGTTATCTACTCTTTTTCAATAAATAATCCTCAATTTACCAGTAGATAGATCAAACCAGGATAGTTCTTTCATAAATCATGGAATGAATATTCCTTCTTATCGATATAGTAATATAAACTTCTACTACTTAGTTCTCCCCTAAGTATGTGAATCTCCATCAATTAAATACAAATAATAATAAAACACAATGTATATGAAAATAAGGTGGATATTCTTTGTTTTTTAGTTAGAAAAAAGCATTGATAATTGTTTCTCAACCAATAAACTCCTTTCTTATATCCTCCATGTGAGGGAGAAAGCTTCATGAAGGCTATTTTCAACATGGACTCTTATATTTACATTGATATAACTTCATGTGGAATCTTCATTTTCACATTGGACATCAAGACACATTTACTACCAGGTGATCTCTGATTCTACATTATAATTTCTTCATGAGATTGAATTATGAACAAACACTCATCAAAGAAATTTCCATCCCCTTTTCACCTTCCATTTCATACTTCCAAGTTTATTTTTTATCATTTATAAACAACCTCTCATGAAATCTGATTCCATTACGGGGAATCTTTAGCATTCTTCTACATCTTCCTTCACTTGTGCTTCATCAAATTTTCTTGATCTTTCAAAATATGATTATAGAATTAATATTATGTCATTTAGAATATACAAAATATGCTCATTAGATCCACATGGATTCTTAGGTCTATTTTTACACTTTAGTCTAATTCTTGTGTTCTTGGACAGTTCTTCACTTTTATTTATTAATCTTCATTTCTGTCATTAGAATACCGATGGCCTGGTTATATTGATCCATGGTGTGGCCTCTTATCCCTTAAATTAAATAGATTATTCTCTTTAGTATTTTAACATTCTTGATCTTCTTAGGGTTTTTTAAAATAATTCTTCTAGTATTTACCAAAAATTGAATTTCTTGTATTCTTTATAGAATTTTTGTGAATGATCATTATAATAAATTTATCCTAATTATTTCCTATGGAAGGATTCACCTCATATGGTCTTATCTTATAAATTTTTCTAGTGTAATTATTGAATGATTTAAACTTTTATTCCTCTTTATTGTGAACACAACCATTTCAAACACTATAAGGTTTTATCAAATTTTCAAATATCTTTGTAATATAAATACACTTCCCTTTTTTCTATGGTATTTTATTTTTGACTACTTTTCTCCCCCTTAATATATCCATCATTTTATTTTTATGTATTGACCAATTAAACCAACAATCAGATGAACAATGACCAAATATTTCATAACACCAATAATAGCCAACAAATATTGATCCCGTCTTTGAAACAACAGTCTAGATTGATTGGCATGCCTGCTAATTCTTTTCATTGCAATCTTAAACTAAGCCTGTTTGGGGAAACATTTCCTTCTACACTTATCTTTATTCACTACTAATGTAGTGGTATTCACTTCATCACCTTTCCCCTCCAACGTTTTCACAGGTTTTGATTTTAAACCTGCACTATACATAGATCATTAATTATCACAAATGTTATTATAAAATATGTATGGTACCTTATTCTTGGAGACTGCTTGATATTTATCACTAGATAATTTCAATCTATTATTTCTACCAAATTGGGGACTTTTAGGATTAAAATCCTCCTTATATGTTTGTTTGGCTATAGCTCTTGAAGTAAAAGATCTTCTTTCATCTTGTTGTGAAGACTCATATTGAACATTTTTTAAATTTTCCAATTTGACTCCAAGAACAAGAAATTTCATTTTTGAATAAATTGATTATACTCCACATACTAAAAATTAACTTCACATCCTTTCTTGATCTTTACAACTTCTTCATCTTGCATTTTATTCTTCTCTTATATCAATGTGTCAAACTCTTTAATCTTGTTTTCTTTGATATTAGGTTGGTAATTATTAAAATCAATTATTTTGTTGTGGTATTATTCTAATGAATAGATATTTTATTTATATTTCTTAGTGTAATCCTCTTTCTCATGAATTGTATTTATCCACATATCAGTAATACTGGAGAACCATTATTTAAGCTGAATAAGATCTAATTATTTGAAACCAATTTTCTTGGAGAGTTTAATATTATATTTCATTATTTATTCAAATGATTTATCCAAGTTGTCTAAATTTTATTCAATCATAGTGATCTATTTTTGAGTTCCTTTGAATAAGCCACAGATAAAAGTGACTACTTATTTGGGACTATTATGAAGCATATATTTCAAACTATAAAATTATTTATCATCAAAATTCTCATATATATGATCACTACCACAAATGTTTGGATCTTCATTGTCTGCTTTTCTTCTGAGGATATTCTTCATCTTTCTCAATGTTAATCATTTAAAATACAATTTAATTTAGTCTTTTTCATGGCCCTCAAGATCTCTCAATGATAATAAATATTTACATGTCCTTAAAATTCCTTCATGAAAATTAATATTTGAATGATCTTTATAAAACTATTCATTGCGCATAAATAGTGTAGGTTTATACATTATCTCATGTTGTCTCATGGAGGTCATGAAAACGACAAGGTTTCATTAAACTATTAAGGTCCTTCGCATTACAGGTTATTTACTTGGGACATTGGTTTAGTCATGAGACCCTTAAAAGAGAAGTTTGAAAGTTAAGAGGTTGTATTTACTATACTTCTTAGCACAAGAAATATGCTTCATGGATCATATTCCCTTCACATAGTGTAATTTCATGGAGAGATTATGTCTCACAAGTTCTCATAAAATATGAATAGTATAAACTATTCTAGGCCTCAGTGCTTAATTTTATGGTTTATTTCTATTACAAAATTTTTCACTATCTCCTCGCATGCATGTAATGATGACCATGTGATTCTCCTTATGTATAAATCAAACTCATCCATGAGTGGTAGACACATGAATATCCCACTAAAACATTGTGTTCATTCAGCATATGCATAATTCTTGATCTTATGATTGTTTTCATTCATCATATGAATAATTCTTGATCTTCTGATTGTATGAAAAGCATAGCAATGCATTCAAGAGGATTCTTCTTCTCGTATTCCTAGCATCATAATTGTTACAATTAGGCCCCATCCACCAGTTTCCCCACAGACACATACTTCCCAAAAGGTCACTCATCCTGATCACTACTTCATTCCAAGCATACATAAGTGTGGAGTTCTAATCAATTAGGCTCCTGAAAAAGAAGGTGCACCTTATTGACATGATTCATATCATTTAGTCATTAAACCATTTATCATTTGGGGTGTTACAATCACCCCCTTTAGAGAACAATGTTCTCATTGTGGGCCCTACATCTCAACCCAGGCAGTGCACCACACATAAGGTTGGGTACCACCTTTGATACCAAATGTAACAACTGGGTCCCGGTGATTGCATAGACACCCCGCCTTAACATGGCTATCGGGTCCTGGCCCACCAAGTACAACCAGTTGCCCCGCAGACATATGGTCCCCACCCTGGGGTCCACCCATGATCCCGAACGGGTCATCTGACTTATGATAGTCCCAACATTCCAACACATTTCCTTTCCAGTGTGCTTTTTCCTCTACTTCTTTGCACAAGAAATATGCTTCATGGATTATATGCCCTTTACATAGTGGAATTTCATGAAGAGACTATGTCTCACAAATTCTCATAAAATATGAATGGTATAAACTATTCTTGGCCTCAGTGATTTGATATTTATAGGAAGAGTATCAATGCCTTAAGCCACCTCATATCTCCTATTTTCATGCCACATCGAGGCCTCCAAAGATGATTTCATTTCATTTATATTAAAACACCTGAATATTTTTGTGATCCTAAAATATCTTATGCTTAATTTTGTGGTTTCTTTCTATTAAATTTTTTTTCACTAGCTCCTCACATGCATTTAATGATGACCGTGTGATTATCCTTATGTATAACTCAAACTCATCCATGTGTGGTAGACACATGAATATCCCACTAAAACATTGTTTTCATTCAGCATATTCATAATTCTTTATCTTCTGATTTCATGAAAAGAATAGCCATTCATTCAAGAGAATTATTCTTCTCGTATTCCTATAATCATAATTTTGACAAATGGGCCCCATCCACCAATTTCCCCGCAAACACATACTTCCTTGAAAGTCACCCATCCTGATCACTACTTCATGCCAAGCACACTTAACTGTTGAGTTATAATCATGTAGGCTCCTGAAAAGGAAGGTGAACCTTATTGACATGATTCATATCAATTAGTCAATTAAACCTTTATCATTTGGGGTGTTACAATCACCCCCCCCCCCCCTTTAGAGAAAAATGTCCTCATTGTGGGTGTTACAATCACCCCCCTTTAGAGAACAATGTCCTCATTGTGGGCCCTACATCTCAGCCCAGGTAGTGCACCACACTTAAGCCTCGGTACCACATTTGATACCAAATATAACAACTGGGTCCCAGTGATGGCACAGACACCCCGCCTTAACATGGTTGTCAGGTCCTAGCCCACCAAGTACAACCAGTTGCCCCGCAGACACGTGGTCCCCAGCCTAGGGTCTACCCATGTTCCCGAACGGGTCATCTGACTAATGATAGTCCCCACAAGCCAACACATGTCCTTTTCAGTGTGCTTTGTCCTCACTCACGCACACCATGAGAAACTTCCTAGAAGGTCACCCATCTTGATCACTACTCCAAGCCAAGCACGCTTAACTGCAGAGTTCTATTCAGGTATCCTCCTGAAAAGGAAGGTACACCTTGTTGACGTAAGTCATATAATTTAGTCTTTTAACTCTATCATTCTGAGGTGTTATAATCACCCCCCCCCCCCTTTAAAGCACAACATCCTCGTTGTGTGTCCTACATCTCAACCTAGGCAGTGCACTACACTTAAGGTTGGGTTTATTCTCTGATACCAAATGTAACAACTGGGCCCCGCCCACAAGTTGCCCCGCAGACACATGGTCCCCACCCTATGGCCCACCCACATGCCCGAAAGGGCCATATGACTAATGATTGTCCCCACAGGCAAACACATGTCATTTCCAGTGTGCTTTTCACTCACTCACACACACCCTGAGAAACTTCCCAAAAGGTCACACATCCTGATCACTACTCCATGTCAAGCACACTTAACTGTGCAGTTCTAATCAAGTAGACTCCTAAAAAGTAAGGTGCACTTTGTTGACATGATTCATATCATTTAGTCATTTAACCACTTATCATTTAGGGTGTTACAATAATAATTGTAGAACCCTTGGGTTAGATTGTTAATCATTCCATCAAAAACACTGGTGAAATGGAACTTCTTAGGTGTTTGGTGGTAGAAAATGAAAGTAGAGTGATTGGACAGACAAGATAAAATAAATCAATCAAATGAGGTTATTTCTGTATGTTTTTAATATAGGGGACGATAAATATACGTCCTCATCCCATATCACTTCTCCACATGGTTGAGTTGCTTCATATTAATACAATGCACTCCACTTACCAGCTGTTCCATGGTAGTGGGGGATTGGAACCCACATACACCACTTCAAACATAGATTGCGGACCAATTTGCATTTCTAGTCCATCCACAGGCATGATTAGGTGTGTGATACTTTGATAATTTACATATACAATCCTCATACCTACCACTATGTATTATCAAGTGTGGGCTATTGGACCCAAGGCTGTTCATTGGTAATAATGGAGTCTAATTTGTGTTTGTTGTAAATCGGCACATGGATAATCAGGGATTTTAAAAGGAATATGGTCATATGATTAAGGATAAAATTAGTATTGAAGGTGGAACAGTTTTCCAGTGTTTTACAATTTTTTGGGCCTCCAAATAGAGAGTTTGATGTAGTCACAAGAAGGTTTTTCATGTAATAATTATCAGTATGTGAAACAGAAAAGAAAATCAATAAAATAAGGGAACTGCATACCTTGGAACATGGACTGCGTACCATGTTCTGAGAATGGTTCGCGGTCATATACAAAGCAGTGGGAAAGGTATGTGGAGTGGTTCACAGAACCAAAAATGGTTTTCGACGATGGTTCACAGTGAAGGCATGTGGTATGCAAAATGATAGAGGTTTGTAGGATTGTTGTAGTTCATGGGATAAGAGCGGTACGCTATGGTGGTTGTACCAAATCAATGATTTGGTAAATCTTGAATTAGCATATTTTTAGGATCCATTTTTTCATATATAAGGATTAGTAATCCCATTGATTTAGATAATGGAGTGAAGATTAAAAATCCATGATGAATTTGGAGAAGTCTAGGGTAGTTCGCGGGAAGCCAACTATGCATAGGAAGAAGTGATCTGCAGAGGAGGAAAAAGTCTGTGGAAGATAGTGCAGTTCATAGTGGAATCTCTTGTAGTACACGGAAGAGTATGATAGTTCATGGATCAAGAAGGGTTGTGCACGAATCATGGGCTATTTTTGGAAGTCGGTTTGTGGAGGTATTATACGGAGCTGGTATGCAGATCACACTTAGTATGCGGTGCAAGGCAGTACATAGTAGATTAGGGAAGTATGCGATGTGGATGGATGGTACACGGAAAAGTTGTGGTACGTAGAGGAGGTGATCCTCAATCCATACTTGGTACTCAGTATGTGGAGGAGGTAAAGTGGTATGCATAACACTCAAGGAATCCTGAAAATTGACCAAATCAGTTTGTAAAATTAATTTCCATAACCTATCAGTGTGTGGGAATGTAAATTTCATATATGGGTGATAAAGAGACATCAAAATAGCATCCATTTATTGTTGAGGATTCATGATTTAATGCTAAAACATTGAAGTAACCTTCAAGTTGATAAACTGAATATAGATTCTTCAATGGTAGAAAGCTAGGGTAGTAAATGGAGGTGATTAGAGGGATGCATTGATATATAACTAATCTTTTGTAAAGGACATGTGCTTGGGACAGAGTGATTGTTCCCAGAATTTTGTACTCCAAAACTAGTGAGGTTTGGTAGATTTTGGTATAACCAACACACTATTAGCATATATTACTTGGATGTATCCCTTAGCGGTGAACCAAGTAAAATTGTTTTGTCTTTGCATTGCATATGATTGTTTTCTTTATTCTATTTCTTATCAAATAGGTTTAACAGGATCCTATAAACATGGGAAAAATATCTATCAGTTTAAAATAAAATTTTGATACCTAGATTCTCCCCTCAGCTCTCAGGGTTTTTTGGGGTCCTTCAAGTGGTATCAGAGGGTAAGGGTTACTAGTGTTAAATCTCTCTTTTGTCTTCATGGAGAATTCAGTCAATGTTAGGGGAGTCCCCCTCTTCGATGGAAGTAATTTTCAGATTTAGAAGAACAGGATGAGATCTCATCTAAGATATCTAAGAATGGAAGTCATGTTTTCTATTGAGCAAGTAATACAAGTCACTAATCCTATAGGGAAATTTGTGACTGATACAGATAGGAAAATGATTGATGTAGATGCTAAAGCATTGAATGCTCTCACTGTGGGCCTTTCTGATCATATCTATCAAAAGTTAATGAGTTGCACATCTACTGATTCAATGTGGGAGAAACATGAAAATATTTATGAAGATTATAACAAAGTTAAGGATAAAAAAATTGAAGTCTTTCATAATGATTTTGATGACTTGAATATGCATCCTGATGAGAATGGAGATTCCTTCTTCAAATGAATTACTAAATTGGTAGGAGAAATTCGAGGTATTGGAGAAGAAATCAAAGACATTGATATTGTAAAGAAAATCTTGAGAAGACTTAGACCCCTTATAATGAAAAGTTGTCATCTCTATAGTAAAGGGATATTTCTGAACTTTCTTTGGATGATATATTGAGAATCATGGTGGCATATGAGATGAGATTCAAACTAAAAGATTCTACGACTCGTGTAAGTAAGGAAATGGAATTCAAATCCCTGGATAAAATGAAAATTTTTGGAGTTAGTGGTGGTGAAGATGATGGGTAAAAATAAATTCTCTCTCTAATTTACATGATTTTTGAGAAGGGTAAATGTAAATTTAATGGTAAGTTACCTCTGGCTTATTTTTGTGTGTGGCATAGTTGGGAACATTGCCTCTCAGTGCTCAATAAATTTCAATGATGAAGAGAGCGAAGCTGAAAACATCGAGAAGCCCCAGAATTTTTTTTCAAAAAGGGAGACATAAAATATGTAATGGAAATATAGAAGAAGGATTTTTTTTTCTGTGAAGAGGAAGATGATGATAATAAATTATGTGAATAAGAATAACCAAAATATAAAACTGGATACCATGCCTTTATGATTGATACCATTGGAAAGTCAGAACCATCAAAAGATAAAGTTGGATACAATCAGCTGAAAACTAATACTAATATCAAGTTTTAACATAAGTATGCTTTTTGTAAGCTTGATAATAAAAGTAAGATATGAAATAAGTGGAATGGAAATGTGGAAGAATCATCAGAATATGTTGATCCAATTGAAGCTGAAATTGAATGATTGGAAGAACTGGTCAATGTTCAGTCATCAATACTTGAAATCACAGATGATGTAGTTGAACTAAAGATCAAAATTGAGGAATAGGATATGGTCATTAATAACCTTACCTTGAGACTATAAGAGAGTCCAAAACCATTGAGGTACTTGAAGAAAAAGTTGTTACTCTAAGGAGTAAATTCAAAAGTGAATCAAATTCAAAAGAAGAAAAGAAGAAAATAAAATTTGGAAGGTTCTCAGATGTTGATATGTTGGAGAGAGAAAAAGGTGGTTCTGGAGGAGTTGAAAATATTTTGAGTGATCAAATACCTGCATTCATGGGAAATATTGGAATCAGTTGTGATTTTGAAATGACAAATACTAAAAATAAAGTGGACCAGAATAAAGGCAAGATGAAATTTGATCATGTTGAAAATACAACTGAAGTGCTTAAAAAGAAACCCTTAAATCAAACTGAAAGGATAATTGAAGATTATCCTCAAGTTTCCAAAAATGATAGGAAATAAAATTATTTTCTTAAGGAAGAAGGAATGGTGAGAAATAGATGTGATAAGACATTTACACTCATGAAGTGTCAGTTATGTGTCTATATAGGCCATACGATGTCATATTGCGAAGTGGCAAGGAGCTATTTGAATAATGATGATTTGGGAAGTCAACAAAGAAGACTGATTTCATATCCTATATCTTATAGAAGAAATAGTTTCTATAGATGTTGTTTTTATTGTTCTAACTTAAACCATAAAGTTGTGTATTGTAGGAATAGGTATGATAGGAGAAATTCATATAATGCTCAAAGACAAGTCAATACTCGCCAACCAGACGGTGTTGCTATCTCAAACAGGTTTTCTCCTTTGGTATAAGAGTATGAATATGAAAAACATATGTATACAGAAGAAATAATTGAAATTCCTTCAGTATCCTATACTCAATCCAATTTCACATGAAAAGAAAAGAAGAAAATTGAGAAATCCAATCTTGCAGAAGTAGCCCTCAAAGCAACAAAGAGAAAAAAACAAGGATTCTTGATAATGGGTGTTCTTCCCACATGAAGGGTAATTCTGAATTATTAAAAAGGTTAAGAAAATAGTTTATGGAACAATAAGGTTCAGTAATGTTGTTGTTTTGTAGATTAAAGGTAGTATAAGGATTGAACTTGCTAATGGAGAGATGAAGAAGACTGAAGTTTTGTATGTGGATCGTTTGCGTCAAAATCTCCTTAGTGTGAGTCAACTCTGTGACTCAGGACTTATAGTGACTTTCAATCAAAAAGTATGTACTATAATAAGAAAGATAGGGAATTCTCTTATGAAAGTATTCATAATAGGGGGAAACTTGTATCAGGTCAAAAGTAAATAAAATTTTTTCTACATGATGTTTGAAGAAGAAAACAACCTATGGAATCGGAGATTGGGGCACATAAATCAGAAAGACATGGAAAAGATATCCAAGATGAATATTGTCATGGATATCCCCAACCTGAAGCATGAATGGGAAATGGATTGTGATGGTTTCATAAAGGGGAAGCTGGTCTACAGTTTCTATCGACCAAAGAAGAAAGGAGCATCTAATATTCTTTATCTCATTCATACATATTTATGTGGCCCGATAAATTTTGTTGGAATTCATAGAGAAAGGTAATTTGTACTCTTCATAGATGGTTATAGTTTAATGGAATGTGTGACGGTTATTCATCGAATCACTGAGAATGATACTGGATGGATCATCAAGGTTCTGCGATCTAACAATGGAGGGGAATACACATCCATTGTGTTTGAAATTTACCTAGAGAAACATGGAATACATCATGAGCTAGCTACTCTGAGAACTTTGTAGAAAATGGATTTGTTGAGCGCTAGAATCGATAGGTGAACAACATGGCTAGAACTATGCTGATTGAGAGTCGTATCTCCCTCCATTGCTAGAAAGAAGTTGTTCAAGCTACAATTTACATTCAAAATCAAATAGGGCTATACATGGGAGAGACAAATACACTATATGAATTTTTTCATGGAAGGAAGACCTCTTTGAAATATTTTCATGTTTTAAAAAGTAAATATTTCATCCAAAAAAAGAATGAAATCAAGGGAATTATGGTGAAAATCCAGACAAAGGAATATTCCTTGGATACTCAATGAATAGTAAATCCTACAAGTGTTTCAATAAGTTATTGGGAAGTATTGTTGAAAGTAGTGATGTTAATAACATTGAAGAGAAAACTACACATGCTTTAAGTAATTCTCGTGAGGATATGATAGAAGATGAGGAAGAATGTGAAAATGGAAAAAATGTAAATACATAAGTAGAGGAAGGTGTAGAAAACTCTCAAGGATCACAACAAGATATTGATTCATAAGAAGAATTGGAAGAGGAAACAATGACTAAAGAAATACTATTGAATCTCACGGAAGAAATATAAGAGAAGAAATTTATCAGTCTTACATCATAGGGGACTAGACTGCACCCACACAGACAAGAAGAATGAGAAATACTACACAACCTGCATTCCTATTAGTTGTGGAACCATCCTCATTTGAAGAAGCTGCAAAGTATGAATCATGGGTTAAATCCATGAATGAAGAGCTGGATCATATTGAAAAGAATGAAACATGGGATCTAGTTAAGAGACCTGAAAATCAAAATTTTATTAGAACAAAGTATATTTTTAATAATAAATCCAATTAATAGAGAAATATGATCATAAAGAAGTTCTGATTAGTGTTTAACGGATATTCCTAGATTGAAGGCATCGATGTTGAAGAAACATTTGCTCCAGTGGCTATACTAGAGTCAATCAAGCTATTTCATGAAATAGAAATCCAAATAAGATACAAAGTTTATCAAATGGATTTCAAGAAATATTTTCTAATTGGTGTTCTTGATGAATAAGTCAAAATTGAATAGCCTGTGGGTTTCATGCTTGGAAATGATGAAATGAAGGTAAGTAGATTAAAGAAATCACTCTATGGACTGAATCAGGCACCACGGGCATGGTACTCTTGACTGGATTCTTACCTCAAAAATATTGAATTCAAACGAGGAGGATTGGATCATGATATCACTGGTAATAATTCTCATAAGGACCAGTTCATAGTATTGGTGTATGTTGATGATATTATTTTTGGTGGAAGTTAGCAGGGATTAGTGGATTAATTTTCCAATCACATGAAATTAGAATTTTAAATGTTGATTATTTTTGAACTCATGTTCTTTTTAGGGCTGCAATTGATTCATAAGAACGATTATATTTTCATTTCTCATGAATTTATGTAAGAGATATACTGAAGAAATTTAATATTCATGATTCCAAACCAATGTCAACTCTGATTTTGGTTGGGACAAAACTTGAAAAGCACAAAGATGGGACTTCTATGGATCCCACAATATATAAGAGATTCATTGGAAGCTAACTGTACCTAACAATGACAAGAATAGATATTGTCTTTGAAACATTCTTATTAGTACACTTTTAGAGTAATACAAAAGAAGAACATATGGCGGCAATGAAAAGAATCATGAGGTACATTCAAGGTAATCAAAATTATGGCTTATATTTTTTTGCAGGAAGTGATGGTGAACTATCAACATTTTTTGAAGATGACTGGGCTAGAGATATAGTGGACAGAAAGTAAACCAGTGGTGGAGCATTCTATGTTGAGAATAAATGTGTGGTCTAGATGATAACAAAACAAGAAAGTACTTCTCTTAGTACTATTGAAGCACAATATATCTCTGCAACAAAAGCTTTCACTAAACTACTTTGGATGAAGTACCAACAGACCGACATTGGTGATAAGGTGAAACAACCAATAGTGATTTACTATGATAACAAGAGCATAATTGACCTTACTAAGAATATTTTTCGTAATTCTCATATGAAACATATTGAAATCAGATATCACTTCATCAAGGAAAAAGTTGAACAAGGTGTGATTAAAATGGATCATGTGGGAACTGATGGGAAAGTGGCTGATATTCTTACCAAACCACTGGCAGCAGCTGTGTTTGAGAAACATCGGTTGGACCTTGGTGTTAAACCACCTCCAACTACATAAGGAGGTCACGAAATCCCCCCTATACATTTTTTTTAACTATTTTAATATGATTGTGGAAGTGATGCAGGTTTATGGGGGAGATACGATCCAGAGGGGCCATGTTTTTTAGCTCTATAAGTCATGATTTGGTTATTTGGATTTATTTCCAATGGGGGAGAATAGATTAACTCAATAGAGAGTGAACTATATTTTTTTATATATAAAAAATATAGTAAATAGAGAAAGTCAAAAATGAAACAATGGGGATAAAAAGAAAAGCATGAAAACTCAATCCATGTCCTTTATTTTGTTTTCTACACCGAGTACTACTCAGGTAGACTTAGTGTGATGGTTGAGTTGTTTCTTAAAGGTTCAGGTTTTGATCCTGGCTGGCACTTCAGTAAATTTATTTAGTGATTTCCAACAAACCCAAAGGGGGATATTGTTGGACCCAAGGTTGTTCATTTCTAATAATGGATTCTTGTTTGTGTTTTTTTTTCAATCTGCACATGGATAACGAATGAGTTTTGAAGGAATGTGGTCATACAAATGAAGCTAAAAGCATTATTGAAGGTGGCACAGTTTCCCAATGTTTTCTATTTTTTGGGCCTTAAAATCCAGAGTTTGATGTTGGAAAAAAAGGTTTTCACGTAGGAGTAAATGATATGCGAAACAACAAATAAAATCATTAAAATAAGTTAACTGCATAACTCAAAACATGGACCGCGTACCATGTTTTGGGAATGGTTTTTGGTTGTGTTCTGCGGGAAAGGTATGTGGAGCAGTTCACGGAACAAAAAATGGTTTGTGGAAATGGTTCACGACAAATTCATGTGGTACATGAAATTCTGGAGGTTCACGGGATTGCTGCAATTCACGGGACAAGAGCGGTACGTAGTGGCAGCTGTACCAAATCAAGGATTTTGTAAATCATGGATTATCAGATTTTTCAAAGAAAATTTTTCCTATATAAGGAGAAATAATCCCCTTAATTTAGATAATGGAATGAAGATTAAAAATCTAGGAGGAATTTAGAGAAGTCTAGAGTGTTTTATTGGAAGCCAACTCTGCATATGAATAAGTGATATGTAGAGAAGAAAATAGTTTGCAGAAGAGAGTGCAGTTCATGGAAGAAGTTCTTGCAGTACGCGATGGAACATGAAAGTTCACGGAGCAAGCAGGGTTGTACGTGAATTTGGGGATGTTTGCGGAAGGCGGTTTGCGGGGGCAATATATAGAGCTAGTACGCGGAGTACATGCAGTACGCAGAGTAGGGCAGTATGCAGCAAAGCAAGGCAATACACAGTGGGACTGGATGGTATGTGGAAACAACAGTGGTTTGCGGAGGAGGTGATCCATGAACCATACCCACTACTCAGTATGCGGAGGAGGTAAAGTGGTATATAAAACACCCAAGGAGGCCTAAAAATCGACCTAATCAGTTTGAGAAATTTATTTCCATAACCTATCAGTGTGCGGGAAAATAAATTACATATGTGGATGATAACGAGACGTCAACAGAGCATCCATTTATAGTTGAGGATGTATGATTTAATTCTAAACCATTGAAGCGGCCTCCAATTCAATAAACTAATTATATATTCTTCTAAGGTAGTGAGTTAGGGGAGTTAACAGAGGAGATATGAGGGATGCAATGAGCTATCCCTGATCTATTGTAAAGGAAGTGCTCATGGGACAGAGTGATTGTGGCTGAACTTTTGTACTCCATGACTAGTAATGAGTAGTGTATTTTGGTATGACTGACACACTATCGACGCATTCTCCTTTGATGTATCCCTTAGTGGTGAAACAAGTAAAATTGTTGTGTCTTTGTTTTTCATGTGATTTTTTTTCTTTCTTCTCTTTCTTATCAGATAGGTTTGACAGGTTCTTGTCAATGTGGAAACAAGATCCATCTGTTTAAAAGAAACTTTTGACACCCTAATTCAACTCTCCCCTCTCAGGGTGTTCCGAGGTCCTTCATGGGCTGACTCCTATCTGGTTTATCCTAGCTCTCATAAGTGGTTGAGATGGCCTCCTTGGCTGGCCACATTTGGCCCCAATTTTCTATATAAGTTCATTGATAAAATAAAATAGAATATATTCTAATTATATAATATATTTCATATCCTTTCTCAAAAATTCGTCATCAAATTACTTCATAAAAAATATACGTTATTTTTCATGGCCTCTTTTGAATTCTCAGGAAAAAATCGAGTTGTTGCACGACCTTTACTTTTGTCTTCTTGTAATTACTCACTTTTTGTAAGGAAAACATTGTTACAACATTGTGCCCCACATAGTACATGAAATAGAAGACCAATTCAATTAATCATCACATTTACAAGTTGAATTATCCAATCTTGATATCCAATTTCATTTTCTGAATCCATAAAAATTCTCCAAGCATCACCACTTCTCACCAAATACATATTGGAACATTATTGAAAAAAATGCAACATTGCACTAAAAAAATACCCCCTTTTTATTTTGATGTCAATATCTCTTCAAATATTTAAAAGGAAATATGTGTGATTTAAGGAGTTCTTGAATATAACAGTGAACACCTCCATAGAAGAAATTGAACAATTGGGTCTTTCTAGGTTGTACAAATAATAGTGGAGGGATATAATATCCCATGCATGATGCATAGTATACATGCATAAGATATTGAAGATATTTCATGCATTCTATGCACATGATTGCAAGAAGATAGATTGTGACACCAAAATTAAAATTTGATATATCATATTTTTAATCAAATATCAAAATATAGAGAAGAAATGAGTAGAAAATTTGTATTCATTTTATTATCATTTTTTTTAGAGGGACTTTGAGATTTACAATCCATTTCATAATTGATATTATTCAAACTGAAGAAGAAAAAGAGGCGGCCTGGTTTTTTGTTGCATAACTGAGACAAACCATTGATTTTTATGATGTAGTGGTATACATTTAATTGATGCATTTTGGTGAAGTTGATCAGATTAATTATATTCTAGATAAAAAGACATGTGATACACTGGTGATCACTTCAGAAGGGGCAGACCGACATCCCACATCATTTTCTTCAAAGAAAAAGATTTCATTATACATGGTTGGTGCTAGAAGATGAGTTCAAGTACATTGCCTTACTCATGGTTTATTTTATAATAAAAGTAATATTGTTTTCATGTGATGATAACCACAATACATCAGGGACATAGTCATCCTTAGGGAGGATAACCTCATTAACAAACCCTAGTGTCCATTGTGCTTTACTGTTTTATGTGCATGAATTCTTATTACATGTGAAGATAAAAGAGAACCATTCAATTAATAATAAGTAGAGGTAACTAAAATGGATTAAATTTAGAAAGTAATAAAGATTCATCCCACACAAATTCACCTCCTTAGAGTGGTCATACTTAATGTGATCCTAACATGCAATCATCCCAAACCCCCAAATGATAGGAATTTGTGGACCAAGTACCAACATGATTTGGTGGTGGTTGATCCAAAGTGGTGGTGCAGCAGTGTGAAAACCCTTCAGTGGGAGAATGATAGGCAGGGGGAGACTCTTTGAAACACATGGGGGTTTCAATCCATGAATGGAAACCTTGTTTTTGAGTACCGACCAATGGGTATCCCAAGTTTAAAATGCAGGATTCATTCAAATTGTTCTATGAAGATAATCCAACGTAGCATGATGAGGCATAGGGGGAGAATGAGAAGACACAAAATATTGTTGTATGTCATGTCATATAGTGATTGTAGTTTGGTGTCATCTCATTTTGGGTATGGGTTTTAATAAATAATTAATCATCTATAATACAGAATTTGATTTTTCTAAAATTGGCCACATGTCTCTATCTTTATGGTCCAAATATCTTCATTTTACTCATGACCTATGAATCAATGTTTTTTTTTGAACTTATTAAAATGTGAGGTTTTTTTATTAATTTTTTTTATTGGAATGTTTTATTATCAAGGCATCACAAAAGAAAAATTTTGATGTAATAATTTTATATTTATTCATTTTGAATTTAATTATTTTTAAATTTCCTTCTATACCTTTTTATTCGCATAAAATCTAAGCATGTGTTTCTTTATTTTAAAATATTTTTGGAAATATAATTATTGAAAACGAATTAGATTAGTTTTTTGTAAAAAACTAGATAGATGCATTTTAACGACGGATTTGGGTAGAAGGGTTTTTTTTGTTTATGGGGTAGGGCTAAACTTATTTGGAGAAATGGGGTTGTCCAGCGCCAATTCAAGTGGCGCTGGACAAATTGGGGGGACAGTGCCACTTCAAGTGGCGCAAACCCCTTTAGCTCCACCAACCCCAACCTACACACACACACACACACAGATATATATATATATATATATATATATATATTATTTATAATAAATTTATTTATTATAATAAATATAATTACTAAAATAAATACAATAAATATATAATTATTATCTTTATAATTATATATTTATTATAATCATAATTATTATAATTAGAATTATATAATTATAATAAATTTATAATTATAAATATAATAAATATAATAAGTATATAATTATGATAAATATATAATAATAATAACTATATAAATATCATAATTATACAGTTATAATAATTATATAATTATAAATATAATAAATACAAAAATAGAATAATTATATAATTGTAATGAATATTTAATTATAATAAATATTTAAATATAAGAAATGTACAATAAAATGAATATATAAATATAATAAAAATTAAATTACAATAATTTATATAATTATAAATATAAAAAATCCATAATTATAATTAATATATAATTACAATAAATATCTAATTATTATAAATATATAAAAATAATAATGTAATAAATATATAATTATAAATTTAATAATTATATGATTACAATAAATATTTAATTATAACAAATTTATAATAAAATGAATATATGAATATAATTAATATGAAATTACAATAATTTATATAATTATAAATATAACAATTCCATAATTATAACTATAATATAACTATTATAAATATCTAATTATTATAAATATATAAATATACTAATATAATAAATATATAATTATAAATATAATAATTATATAATTATAATAAATATGTAATTACGATAATTGTATAAGATTTAATAAGATTTAATTATATAAAGATAAATAATTTTAATAATTTTTATTTAAATATAAATTTATAAATTTTAAATATAAGGTTTATTTATATATAATTATTTATAAATTTATATATAATTATTTAAATACATAAATAAACTATATTGAATTTATATATTTATAAATAAATATATATATATAAATATATAAATAAACATTATTAAAATTATTTATATTTATTATATTTATTATAATATATTATAATTATGTATTTATTATAATATTATAATTATGTATTAAATTTATAATTATGTATTATAATACATAAATAAACCATATTAAATTTACTTATAAATTATTTATAAAAATTTTTTTTAAAAAATTATATTTCTTTTTTGTTTTGTTTTTTTATATATAATTTTTTTTAATTTAAATTTTTATTATTATTTTTTTGTTTAAAAATTTTGTTTTTTTGTTTTGTTAATATATATAATTTTAATTTGTTTGTTTTGTTTTGTTTTGTTTTTATTTAAAATTATTATTTTTATTTTTTGTTTTGTTTTGTTTATATATATATATATAAACAAAATATTCATTTATATTGTTTTCTGGTTCTCATTTTCCTACACAGTACATTCTGCATTTCCGATGTAGAATTCTATTTCAAGTACGCGACTTTGAAAGGCTATAAAACGTAAACTATAAGAACAATATAAATGAAACGTTAAACACTGATTAAACATATAAGAAATAGTTGAAAACAAAAAGAACATTCTAAAAAATGTTGATGAAAATTAATTTATAATCTTTCAAAACTGCGTACTTGAAACTTAAAAATGTTTCATGTACGCGACTTTGAAAGTCTATAAAACGTAAACTATAAGACCAATATAAATGAAACATTAAACAGTGATTAAAAATATAATAAATAGTTGAAAACAAAAAATAACTTTCTAAATTTTTTTGATGAAAATTAACTTATAATCTTTCAAAACCGCCTACTTGAGTCTTAAAAATGTTCCAAGTATGCGAATTTGAAAGACTATAAAACATAAAATATAAGACCAATATACATTAAACATTAAACACTGATTAAACATATAAGAAATAGTTAAAAACAGAAATAAATTTCTAAAAAATGTTGATGAAAATTAATTTATAATCTTTCAAAACCGCCTACTTGAAACTTAAAAATGTTTCAAGTACGTGAATTTAAAAGACTATAAAACATAAACTATAAGGCCAATATAAATGAAACACTAAACATTAATTAAACATATAATAAATAGTTGAAAACAAAAACAAATTAATAATAAATGTTTATAATAAATAATTTATAAGCTTTCAAAACCTCCTAGTTGAAACTTAATAATGTTTCAAGTGCGCGACATTGAAAGACTATAAAACGTAAACTATAAGACCAATATAAATGAAACTTGAAAAATTGATTTAACATATAATAAATACTTGAAAAAAAAAGAATTTCATTAAAAATGAGGAACAAAATTAATTTATAAGCTTTCAAAACTGGCTACTTGAAACTGAAAAATGTTTCAAGTACGCGGCATTGAAGGACTATAAAACATAAAGTGGATATGAAGAAAGGATGAAGCCACCTTTTGTTAAGGGAATCCTTGTAACATGGGTTTTCTAAAATTTTGATATCCAATTCACTATAATAAAGGCTAGAAGGTCTACATAAACACACCATGTTTGGACTTTCTGGCCTTTCTTGCAGTGAATTGGATATCAAAATTTATATTGGATATGAGGAAAGGTCGAAGATGCCTTTTGTTTTGGGGGGAACACCACCACAACTTCCTACATCCATCTTAACCGTTCAATTCAGTTTCATTTAATCTGGACAACCACTCATTTTTACCAAAATTTCACTCACATGTCCAGATTAACCCCACAATTCCGACTCCTCTGGGTTTAGATCATTCGATGGAGGAGAGGCAGCCATAGTAAACCTCTGAGTGAGAGTGAAGGAAAACATGCTTCACTCTCACTCAGAGGTTTACCATGGCCTCCTATCCTCCGTTTAATGGTCTGAACCCAGAGGCGTCGAGATTGGAAGGTTAATCTGGATATGTGAGTGAAATTTCATTAAAAATGAGGGGTCGTCTAGATTTAATGAAACTGAATTGAATGGTTAAGCTGGATGTAGAAAGCTGTGGTGGTGTTCCCCGCAAAACGAAATGCAGCTTCAGCCTTTCTTTATATCTAGTATAAATATTGATATCCAATTCACTGCGAGAAAATGCCGAAACATAGTGTGTTTATGTGGACCTTCTAGCCTTTCTTGTAGTGAATTGGATATAGAAATTTCATAAAACCCGTGTGACAAGGATTCCCTTAACAAAATGCGTCTTTTTCCTTTCTTCATATCCAGTTTATGTTTTATTGTCTTTCAAAATCATGTACTTGAAACATTTTTAAGTTTCAAGTAGGATGTTTTGAAAGTTTATAAATTAATTTTGGTTATCATTTTTAATGAAATTATCATTGTTTTCGAGTATTTCTTATATGTTTAATCAATGTTTCAAGTTTCATTTAAATTATTTGGTATATAATATATATTTTATTTTCAAATTATTTGTCTAAATAACAATCATTTATCTAAATAAATAGGGTTTTTAACATATATATCATGGCATCAGAATAAATCAACGTCGATTCCCCCGGTACCACAACGTGGAGTCTGAATCTCACGTCCTCCTTGTGTCCGACGTATGCATCACTCTGGTGTCCTAGCAGTGGGATCCTCTGATTTTGGTGCATTTGGTGCCTCCTCATGATGCTGTGTAGAGGGCTGACCAAAATCATGCATGTATGACGGCCCAAAATTATACATGGTTACGACCCAAAATCATGCGTGGAGCCATATGGTCCTGGGGCTCCTAAAAATGGTAAAAATGGCATACTAAAGAAGTCCTAATTAGGAGGAGAGGTGGTTGCCACAAGATGTGTCACCTAATCCAGCTCATAGTCCATAGTAGTCATCAGAGACGACAGATGTGGTATATAAGCGTCTCCCTACTGTGCAAGCTCATCAATAAGTTGGGCAGGATCATCTCTATGTGGTACTGTCACATCTGCATGAGGCGCTCTTAGATTTCTATCTCGCCGCCTCTGCCCCTCCCGAGGTACTTGTATCCATCTCCCAGCTGGCGGTAGTGGTGGCGGTGCTGTCACGACCCGTCCTCAGGGCCCGTGTCGTGACTACCCCAAACCCGCCTTCCATAGGCCAGGGACTGGTGACTAGAACCAAAGGCGTAAATCTTGATAACAGGGAAGGCATTGCCTTTATAAAAGTAAACAAAACACCACAGAGTACAAGCGGAAGTAATACAATAAGTAAAAACGAAAGTGCTGAAAAGTAAAAAGGGCTAGAATACAAACCCAACTGAAAAGTATAGCTACAACTGAAAAGAAGTACAATAGAAAAGACAAACATCTGGAAGAATAGAAGTAGCTACTGGGTCATTCACCTCGGATTCTACCTGAAGGGTACGTACAGATAGCGCAGATCCTGGTTCGTCCACCACAGATCCTACCTGAAGGGTAGGTACAGATAGACTCCACAACGCTCTCGCCCCTCAACGTCCTCCGAGTATCGTCTCGTCGTGAAGTCCACCACCGGGTACCGTCCAGTCCTCGAACACTTGGCCTCCGTCAGTGCTTCCCGTCATTTGCAACCAACACAATGAGGTGCGGGCATAGCCCATGCAGGGGTGAGTATACGATACTCAGTAGGGACCCCGAGACCCTCAAGGTCTCACTAAATCCAACAAGGATAACCACAAAGAAGGATCTCAACAGATAACCCTTACTTAGGTATAAGCCCATAATTATACCTAAGTTATCAAGTAACCCATCTCAATCATGAGGAAACACAAAGGTTATGAAATCAACGAATAACCACTACCTAGGTATATGCCCATACATATACCTGAGTTATCAAGTGACCCATCTCAATCATGAGGTAAACACAAAGGTTATGAAATGAATGGATAACCAGTACCTAGGTATATGCCCATAAATATACCTAAGTTATCAAGTGACCCATCTCAATCATGAGGTAAACACAAAGGTCATAGTCTCAGCTCAAAGCAGGATTTTTATTATCGAAACCATAACTGTTGAAGAGCTCGGTCACTGTCGAGTACAATGATCCTGTCACGACTTCGAGGTACTTCTCACTAACCTAATACTGCTGAGGTACTCCTCCTGTCGAGTACCGCGGGTCATCCACCCAAACACAGTAGTGCTTCCCACTGGGGTCTGCCACCCAAACATAGTAGTGCACCCCCCCCCTAATAGCCTGTAGAGGTACTCCTTCTGTTGAGTACCACGGGTCCGCACCCAAACACATTAGTGCTCCATCCGCCATGGTTCTGCACCCAAACATAGTAGTGCTCCATCCACTAGGCTAGTCGACTCACTCCAAGTCGAGTCGGTCAGCAGTAGTCAGGTCTCAGCCAGTTACACGGTCTCCGTACTTCGTACGCTCATCTCCGGGAGGGTCCTCTCCACGATCTATAGGTCGATACTCCAAGTATCACAAAGTCCCATGAAGAAGTATCTCAAAGGACGACCTCGTCATAGGGGTCTCAACGCAACAGACGACACGTCAATGGGACGTCCGGTCTATGAGTTACTAGCCTTTTCGTCCCAGGGGCCCGGTTGGTTTCGTGTATGAACCAACCCAACCGTATGTCAACTGTACCCTGAACTCACATAGGTTATACTCATAGGGACTGTTTCTCAACATGATCACCAACGCCGCTGACGGTTCGTCAAACGGACGTCCGGTCTGAAAGCTATCAGCTTTTCCGTTCGAGGGGCCCGGTTGGATTTCGGGTACAATCCAACCTGGCCACTATCAAACTGTGTCCAATCCTCAGGAGACGTATGCCAAAAGTTCTGTCTCATCAAGAGGAATCCAACAAAATCGACGGTACGTCAATCAGATGTCTGAAGCTCAAGTTATAAGTGTTTGCGCTCCGAGGGCCCGGTTGGTTTCGTGTTCGAACCAACATGGCCACACCCAAAGTTCTTCGAAACCTTGATTTTAATACACAAAAATTACCATCTCGATCCAAGTATCACATCGCAACTGACAGTGCGTCGATCGGAGGTCCGTAGCCCACGATATGGGTGTTTGAGCGAAACTGCCCGAGATTTGGGTGTTCAGGCCCGGTCCGACCCAACTCGAGACACCCTGGGTCGGCCCGAACCGGGTCGACCTGACCCGGGTCCAGATCCAGCCCACTAGGGTTCGGCCCGGCCCACGTGGCCAGACAGCTCGGCTCGGCCGAGCTGTCGCGGAAGGTGGGGGTGCTGCCCCCCCAGATTGAAGTCGCGGGCCCCCCACGTGGGGGCCACTCCCTTTGACCACCGAGGGTTACAACCCCCGGTCTCCCCTTGGTCCCGCATGGCCGCGGGACCGCTTCCTGCCACCGAATCCTAGCGGCCGGTCGGCTCCGGCCACCGGCGCCGCCGGCAGGCCCTTCTGCGGACCACCATACGCGCTCTGGTGGTCCGTTTTTCCTGCGGTCTTCGCCAACGGTCCTCCCGGGACCGGCTCTTCACTGCAAAGTCTTCAAATTGTCTTTGCAGCCCTGTTTGTCGTCTCCCATCAATCTGAACACAACGATAAACCAGCGGAGTCTTCGAATTGCCTCCGCGGCCCCGACTCCGGCCGCGGTTTCATTCGGCCTCAACGGCGTGGGGTGACAGCGTCGTGCTTCTTTGTCGCATTCTTTCTTATTTCCACGCGGTGATGTTGCACCGCACCACCTTTGTTCATGCCGCAAAGAACACAACATCAAAGGGGGGAGGATGATCGGCCGTGTTCGGGTGGTCCGACCTCCTCCCGTTAAATGATAATAGGCGGCCCGAAAATTAAACAAAGAACACAAAGAATTAAATATGAATAAAAACCAAACCCCTAACTTTGATTCATTGGGGCACGCGTTCATCGTGGGGGAAGATGATGATGTTGTTAACCGCACACTTCCACTTCTGAGTTTGTACGTCAGTGGGTTGATGATGAGGAGGGAGGAAGGAGGGTCATCGGATAAGCACCACATCAGAAAGGGGGGATCCGAGGAAGAAGGCCGAAGAAGGTCGGGGAAGAAGCGTCGCCGGCGTTCTTCGCATTCTTCACTGGAGAAAGAAGTTTTCTCAAGATCTCCACCAAAAGGCGCAAGAACATGCTATAATAATAGAATATAATCTATTATTATTGATGAAAGAAATTAATTAAGTGGGCCCCACTTAATTAAGTTCACGATGGTTAGCACAATTCAAAAATTCAAATAGTGGAGAGGCTCCGCCAAATTAATTGCCTGAGTGGATGACATAATTAATTTGGGGAGTTTCATGGGGGGTTTAGGGGCCCGGGTGGTCCCCACCTAATTAACATGGAGTGGGTAAAATAGTTTCCTCCCATTAAATGGGGGTGTTTTGAGGAGGTTTTATTCTCCTCCATTAAGAGGGGAGTTAGACTCCAAGAGGCTCTCCCTCATTAATGGGGGAGTGTTGAGAGATTTCCTCCCCTGCCATTAAATGGGGGGTTAAGCCCCGTGTGGACCCAATGTCATAACCTATCATGGGAGGTTATGCTGTTCGGGTTGTCCCCACCCTAATAATCCTCCCATGGGAGGTTAGGGTGTGGCAGTCCCACCACCAACTCTCATGTGGAGCTTTTAACCAACACTATCCACATGGAGTGGGTTCAACAAAGATAAAATAAGTTTTCACCAATTTTATTTTATTAAACCACGTGAAACCCAAAAACCAACTCTCAAACCTGATCATCTACCGTTGAGGTGAAAGTACTCTTAAGCCAAAAATGGTGCTGCGAGTTAATCGGTGCCCTCAGATTTCGATTCCGAGCACCGGTTCAAAAGATAGAAAAACCCGCTCGTTCGTTCCCTGAACTTACCCGAGCTAAACTTCGGAAAATGATTCCGGGCACACTGGGTCTCGGAATTAGGCGCCGTCAGAAACTGCGTACTCGTAAAATTCCAAATAAAAAAAAAGAAAAATTTTCCTTGAAATTTCCAGGTCTTTACAATACTCCCACCTCAGGGATTTACGTCCCCGTAAAGATTAAACACAAACTATGGATAAAAAAGAAGTATTGAGTATGCATCTGAGCATTCCGCTCCCATGTGCTCTTCTAGAGGTTCTCGTGCTGCCAACGAAAGTGCACAAGAGGAATTGACCATTCTCGTAGGACTCACTCCTGTCGATCCTCAATCTCTACTGGAACCCCACAAAAGTCACCCCATCGCCAATGATATGCGTTGGGTCAAGCACGTATCTACTCAGCTGAGATACGTGGTAGTCGTCGTGCCCCTGTTGCAAATGAGGTGGATGGGTCAAGTGGTAAACCACCTCACCTACCCTGATGAGGACCTAGAAAGGTTCGTTGAACCTCAGAGATAACTTGTCACCTCGGCCACATCTCTGTAAACCTCATCGAAGTGAGACTCGTTTAAGGATGTGATCTCCATCCTCGAACTCTAGTGGCCTCCACTTGCTGATTAGAATTGAAGCTCAAAACATCTGCTGCCACGAGGGTAAGGTTGGTCGACCCAAGAGTGATCGACCAAACCCTCCTATGTATGAGTTTATCATGTGCTTCTTGGGGTTTCCTTTTCGCCGACCAAGGAAAACCTGTCCCGATGTTGTAGTTAGACCATAACCATTTTTCCTAATACAGTCAATCTGAGCATGAACCGTGAATCCAATCCATACCGAGACCAACGTCGTAAGGCCTCGACGCTTCCACCAAGTGATTCAAACTGAAACTCTCACCTCGAGGGTCAGACCACACTGTCGGCATAAGTGTGATTAACGAGTCTGCTCCCAAGGTATCTCCAGACGTGAGGGTCAAGTCTACAGCTTACCGTAAACTCTAGTTCTGGGACAAGATTCGTGGAAGGAAGGAATTATTCATACCAACGTCAGTTACTACGACAGCTAGTAGTGGACATAGACTGTCCCTTGGATCATTTTTAGAGCCATTGGGTCATACTCCTTGACCGCATGCAGTTTCACTCTTCCCCTGCTCTCCATCTCCCTGAGCCTGGCGGGGACAACTAAGGTGGGTGGTTGTAGCATGTTAAAATGTACACCACCTCATGCTGCACTCCTAGCTCTACCTCAATGTATGCTGCTTCGCAGACTCATCACTCCTTAAAGCTTCCTCTTATTGAAACATTTAACATGACCGAGTCTCTAAGACTGGCACCAGTTTCCTATTTCTTACAGCACTGTGCAGTCTTCATCCGCTCCTGGATGATCTGCACCTTCTTCGTCGTAACTCGTACCATCACTGGTCGGTAGGAAGTTTGCCGACATGGAAAGTCGGTCAAATACCACCCTTCTTTTCCTACGATCCGTATGATCTACTAAGATTTCTCCATTTACAAAAAGAGAATTTCGGTCTCATCCCCTGGATGAACAACACCCATTGCCTAATACAGTCAATCCTGACATGAATGATGCATTCATGCCATGGATGATGTCGTAAGGCCTCGACGTTATTACCAAGAGATCCAACAGTCACTCTCGCCTCCAAGGGTCGAGTCACACTATCGACATCAGTGTGAGGTCACTGGGTCTCCTCCAGTAGAAATCTCAAAAGTGAGGGTCAAGTCAACAGTTTTAACTGGAACCTCTCATTATCAACCAAAAAAAGGACAAGAAAGCAAAATCAAGTAGATAAGTGTCTTTTTATTATTGGAGCTCATAGTACAAAGACACAAATACAACAGAAACATAGAACTAGAAGTACCAAGAAAAAAAAAGGAATCCACTAGTTCCGCTCCTTTCCACCTACTTCCGGAGTTCTACAACCTTATCCACCACCCAGCTGTTGCTTAAGCACCCATCACTGCTTCTGTCTCGGTGGCTCCTCCAATGCCTGTGGATCAACTATGTGGGGAGTCAGACATTCACGTGCCAGGTGACCCTTCTTGCCGCATTCATAACACTTCCTGCTCCTCGTATAGCTGGCTCTATTCCTCTTGGACCTCTGCATCATCTGCCTACTACCCACAGATGACTTGGCTAATGATCGAAAATCATGAGGCAAATGAAGTTGCTCCTGAACACGCTCAGGGTGTAGAGCCACTGGTATAAACTCCACCCTGAAGAAGGCCTCAAAGTCTTCCCATGTGAAGGTCATCTAGTCGCAAAACTGGAACAAGTGGCTCCACCATCTCTCAGCTGCTGCCTGAAGGAGGCTGGCAGCAAAGATTACCATGAAGTCCGCTGGTGTACCCACTATTCGGAAAACTCCAACCACAACCTCCATCCAATCCTCAACTACATGTGGGTCTGTCTCTCCCCAGAACCTGGGTGGCCTCTGGCACTAGAACACGTGCAGCACGCTCAAGCGGCGTGCATCACCTACTACTGGGGATGGTGGAATCGGTGGCCCAACGTATGGTAGTACCACCGGTGCTTCCGCTGGTGCCTGAACTGCCAGAGGCCCCTATACCAAAGCCTCGTTGCTCGAAAGGCTGTCAGTACGTACATCTCTCGGGGCTCTAGCTGATCGTCTGTGGAAAGGCATCCTGAAAGAAACATACATGACAAGGTCAAACTATTTATACCTGGTGAGTTGACCTGGTTTGAGCTGTTTTGATGGAAAACCTTTGAAAACACACACACAATTAGTGTTTTCATGCACTGAGTCAGAAATTAGAAGTCAGGGTCCTGGTGTATGGATACATCGGCTGCCCGCACCAACACTGGACTCCCTGAACTGAAAACCACACTCGGTACCCTTAACTCTATTTCTTTACAGAAAAGTAATATCATAGTTATAAGTTCTGCGGTAGAACTGATGTCCTCTGATACCAATTTTTCACGACCCATCCTCGGGACCCGTTTTGTGACTACCCCAAGCCCACCTTCCATTGGCCTGGGGATGGCGACTAGCACCAAAGGCGTAAATTCTGATAACTGGGAAGGCATTTCTTTTATAAAAGTAAACAAAACACCATAGAGTACAAGCGGAAGTAATACACTAAGTACAAAAGAAAGTGCTGAAAAGTAAAAAGGGCCAGAATACAAACCCAACTGAAAAGTACAGCTACAACTGAAAAGAAGTACAATAGAAAAGACAAATAGTTGTATGAATAGAAGCAGCTATTGGGTCATCCAACTCGGATCCTACCTGAATGGTAGGTACAGATAGCACAGCTTCTGGTTCGTCCACCGAAGATCCTACCTGAAGGTAGGTACAAATAGTCTCCACAACGCTCTCGCCCGTCAAGCTCCTCTGAGTATCATCTCATCGGGAAGTCCACCACTGGGTAACGTCCAGTCCTCGAACACTCGGCCTCCATCAGCGCTGCCCGTCGTCTGCAACCAACAAAACGAGGTGCAGTCATAGCCCGTGAAAGGGTGAGTATACGATACTCAGTAGGGACCGAGAGACCCTCAAGGCCTCACTAAATCCAACAAGGATAACCACAAAGAAGGATCTCAACAGATAACCCTTACTTAGGTATAAGCCCATACTTATACCTAAGTTATCAAGTAACCCATCTCAATCATGAGGAAACACAAAGGTTATGAAATCAACGAATAACTACTACCTAGGTATATGCCCATATATATACCTAAGTTATCAAGTGACCCATCTCAATCATGAGGTAAACACAAAGGTTATGAAATCAACAGATAACCACTACCTAGGTATATGCCCATACATATACCTAAGTTATCAAGTGACCCATCTCAATCATGAGGTAAACACAAAGGTCATAGTCTCAGCTCAAACCTGGATTTTCATTATCGAAACTGTAACTGTTGAAGAGCTCTGTCTCTGTCGAGTATAGTGATATTGTCATGACTCTGAGGTACTTCTCACTAACCTAAGACTATTGAGTTACTCCTCCTATCGAGTACCGCGGGTCAGCCACCCAAACACTGTAGTGCTTCTCGCCGGGGTCTGCCACCCAAACACAGTAGTGCACCCCCTAATAGCCTGCAGAGGTACTCCTTCTGTTGAATACCATGGGTCCGCACCCAAACACAGTAGTTATCCATCTTCCATGGGTCTGCACCCAAACATAGTAGTGCTCCATCCAATGGGCTAATCGACTCACTCCATGTCGAGTCGGTCAAGTAGTCGTCAGGTCTCAGCCAGCTACACGGTCTCCGTACTCCATATGCTCATATTCGAGAGGGTCCGCTCCAAGAGCTACAAGTCGATAATCCAAGTATCACAAAGTCCCACAAAGAATTATCTCAAAGGACTGCCTCATCATAGGGGTCTCAATGCAATAGACGACGCGTCAATCAGGCGCCCAGTCTGTGACTTACTAGCCTTTTCGTCTCAGGGGCCCGGTTGGTTTCGTGTAAAAACCAACCCGACCATATCTCAAATGTACCCCTAAATCACATAGGGTATACTCATAGGGACCGTTTCTCAACATGATCACCAATTCCGCTGACGGTTCGTCAAACAGACATCTGGTCTGAAAGCTATCAGCTTTTCCGTTCCTGGGGCCCGATTGGATTTCGGGTACAATCCAACCCAGACACTATCCAACTGCATCCAATCCTCAGGAGAAGTATGCCAAAAGTTCCATCTCATCAAGAGGAATCCAACAAAGTCGATGGTACGTCAATCGGACGTCCAAAGCTCAAGTTATAAGCGTTTCTGATCCGAGGGCCCGGTTGGTTTCGTGTTCGAACCAACCTGACCACACCCAAAGTTCATTGAAACCTTGAGTGTAATATACCGAAACGACCGTCTCGATCCAAGGACCGCATCTCAACTAACAGTGCATCGATTGAAGGTCTTTATCCCAAGATATGAGTGTTTGAGCGAAACTACCCGAGATTAGGGGGTTTGGGCCCGGTCCGACCTGGCCCGAGACCCCCTGGGTCGGCCCGAACCAGGTCGAACCGACCCGGATCCAGGTCCGGCCCACTAGGGCGTGGCCCGGCCCCGCCGGCGCGGCCCGACGTGGTCGGGGCAGGCACGGCCCGCGCAGCCAGACAGCTCGGCTTGGCCGAGCTGTCGCCGAATTGGGGGGGGGGGGGGGGCTGCCCCCCCGGATTGAAGCCCCCCCCCCCATGTGGGGGCCACTCCCTTTGACCGTCAGGGGTTATGACCCCCGGTCTCCCCTTGGTCCCACACGGCTACGGGATTTCCAGCTACCGCCACGACGTTTGCCACGGCGGACCCTCCTAGCGGCGCGCCGGGCGTTGCCGCCTCCTCCGGCCGCCGACGCCGCCGTGCCGGCGTGGCGCGCCATCGGACCCTTCCGCTGACCACCGGACACGCTCTGGTGGTCCATTTTGCCTGTGGTCTTTGCCAGCGGTCCTCTCGGGACCGACTCTTCACTGATAAGTATTCAAATTATCTTTCTGGCCCTGTTTTTCGTCCCCCGTCAATCCGTGCACAACGATCAACCAACGGAGTCTTTGAATTGCCGCTGCGGCCCCGACTCCGGCCGTGGTTTTGTTCGGCCTCAACGGCGTGGCGCGACAGTGCCGTTCTTCTTCATCGTGTTTTTTCTTGTTTCCCCACAATTCTGTTGCACCGCGCTGCCTTTGTTCATGCCGCAAAGAATGCAACATCAAAGGGGGGAGGAGGATCGGCCGTGTTCGGGCGGTCCGACCTACTCCCATTAAATGATAACAGGCGGCCCTAAAATTAAACGAAGAATGCAAAGAATTAAATACGAATAAAAACCAAACCCCTACCATTGATTCATCGGGGCACGCATTCACCGCGATTTAAGATGATGACATCGTTCACCGCATGCTTCCACTTCCGAGTTCGTGCGTTGGTGGGTTGACGACGAGGAGGGAGGAAGGAGGGTCGTCGGAGAAGCACCATGTCAGAAAGGGGGGCTCTGAGGAAGAAGGCCAAAGAAGGTCGGAGAAGAAGCGTTTCCAACTTTCTTCGCGTTCTTCACTGGAGAAAGAAGTTCTATCAAGCTCTCCACCAAAAGGCGCAATAACGTGCCAAAATAATAGAATACAATCTATTATTCTTGGTGGCGGAAATTAATTAAGCGGGCCCCACTTAATTAAGTTCACGATGGTTGGCACAATTCAAAAATTCAAATAGTGGAGAGGCTCCACCAAATTAATTTCCCTAGTGGATGACATAATTAATTTGGGGAGTTTCGAGGGGGTTTTAGGGGCCTGGGTGGTCCCCACCTAATTAACAAGGAGAGGGTCAATGATTTTCCTCCCATTAAATGGGGGTGTTTTGAGGAGGTTCTATTCTTCTACATTAAGAGGAGAGTTATAGTCCAAGAGGCTCTCCCTCATTAATGGGAGAGTGTTGAGATATTTCCTCCCCTACCATTAAATGGGGGGTTAAGCCCCGTGTGGACCCCATGTCATAACCTCTCGTGGGAGGTTAAGATGCTCGGGTGGTCCCCACCCTAATAATCCTCCCAAGGGAGGTTAGGGTGTGGCAGTCCCACCACCAAATCTAACATGGAGATTTTAACCAACACTATCCACATGGCGTGGGTTCAACAAAGATAAAATAAGTTGTCACTTATTTTATTTTATTAAACCACGTGAAACCCAAAAACCAACTCTCAAACCCGATCATCTGTCGTCGAGGTGAAAGTCCTATTAAGCGAAAAATGGTGCTGTGAGTTCATCGGTGCCCTCAGATTTTGATTTTGAGCACCAGTTCAAAAGATAGAAAAACCCACTCATTCGTTCACTGAACGTACCCGAGCTAAACTTTGGAAAATGATTCCGGGCGCACCAGGCCTCGGAATCAGGCGCCGTCAGAAACTACATACTCACAAAATTCCAATGAAAAAAATGAAAAATTTTCTTTGAAATTTCCATGTATTTATAGGTGAATTGTCACCAGCAGGCATAGCAGGGACGTCATCGCCCTCAGGAGCTCTAGTCGGAGGATATGGATCAGGATATACCGGTGGCTCCTCATCATAAAAATTGTCCTGTATCATCCGGAGATGGTCTTAGAGAGACAACACATCTTGATGAACTACATCCCATCTAATATATTCCTCCTTCTGAGGATGTGTTATATGTGAATGATGATCGATGATGTCTGTCTGAAAATGAAATGACATTCAAATTAATACCATAAAAGAGTTAAATAAATATAATATACCTTAATAAACATACCATCTGCTGAATGTCAATCCCTTGGCGTGCACTAGTGCAGAAAACGTTTTTTACGTCACCATTTTTTACGTCGGTTATATAAAACCAACGTCATAATATGTAAAACGAGGTTTTTTACGTCGGTTATTTCTTAACCGACGTAAAAACCTGTGTTCGGTACACATTTAACGTCGGTTATTTTTATAACCGACGTTATTAATCGCGCGGCTTCGTTTTTTACGTCGGTTATTTTTATAACCGACGTAAAAAACGCGGTTTTCGAAGGCCCTTTGACGTCGGTTATTGAATAACCGACGTAACAAACGCGGTTTTTGAAGGATTTTTTACGTCGGTTATAAAATAACCGACGTAAAAAAAGAATCCACAGATGTTTTTGACGTCGGTTATTCCATAACCGACGTAAAAAAACGCGGATTTTGAGCCCTTTATAACGTCGGTTATAAAATAACCGACGTAAAAAATGAATCGGAGGAAGGTTTTTACGTCGGTTATTGAAATAACCGACGTTATAAATGTTTTTAAAACAATTATCACGTCGGTTATTGAATAACCGACGTGATAACTCATTTAAAAATTTACCCAGACCCGTGGATTGTCATTCGCGAGTTTACCTTCGACAGTCGCGACTCGTCTCTCTCGCACGTAAACCCGAATCGGCTCGTCCATTTCGTTGGTTTAGATTAGTTTTGCGATCATCGTTTCTCATATTTAATCTCCTCGGATCAATCATCTAAACTCGCAGCACTCAGGTAATCCTCCCACTCGTTCGTTTTTTTTCACGGATAGTAAATATATATGTGTTGTGATTTTTTTGTTGAAACTAGCTAAGATTCTTCGATTGAGAACCCTTTTAACTCGTTTTGGCACCATAATCTTATTTATCATCCCTAGATCTATTTGTTCGACTTGCAATATTGAGTAATTTTATGATTTCACTAATTTTTCATCGTTTTCTATAAATCCCCGAGAGGGTTGGGGCGTGTCCATTTGGATGGGTTGCCCTTTTACAGTTGTTATTACTTTATTCACACACAACCATGGCATAGGTGCATGGATTTGGGGTCGGGGGGTGTCCAGGGGGGTTTACAAGGGGGTGGGTGGGTGTGGGGGGCTGTCCAAGGGTGTGGGTGGGTGTTGGGGGGTGTCCAAGGGGGTAGGGGGTGGGGGTGGTGTTTAGGAGGGGTGGGGGCTGTCCAGAGGGTTGGGGGGTGTCCAGGGGGGTGTCCAAGCAGGTCGGGGGTGGGGGTGCTTTCTAGAGGGGTCGGGGGCTGTCCAGAGGGGTCGGGGGGTGTCCAGGGTGGTGTCCAAGGGGATGGGTGGGTGTGGGGGGTTGTCCAAGGGGGTGGCGGCCTGTCCAGAGGGGTCGGTGGGGTGTCCAGGGGGGTTTCCAAGGGGGTGGATGGGTGTGGGGGCTGTCCAAGTGGGTGGCGGCCTCTCCAGAGGGTATTTGGGGTTGTCCGGGTGGGTGGGGGGGCTGTCCAGAGGGTTGGGGGATGTCCAGGGGGGTGTCCGGGTGGGTGGGGGGGCTGTCCAGAGGGTTGGGGGATGTCCAGGGGGGGTGTCCAAGGGGGTAGCGGGTGGGGGGTGGTGTCCTGGAGGGGCGGGGGGCTGTCCAGAGGGGTCGGGGGTGTCCAGGGGGGTTTACAAGGGGGTGGGTGGGTGTGGGGGGCTGTCCAAGGGTGTGGGTGGGTGTTGGGGGGTGTCCAGGGGGGTGTCCAAGGGGGTAGGGGGTGGGTGGTGGTGTTTAGGAGGGGTGGGGGGGCTGTCCAGAGGGTTGGGGGGTGTCCAGGGGGGTGTCCAAGCAGGTCGGGGGTGGGGGGTTGTGTCCAGGAGGGGTGGGGGTGCTTTCTAGAGGGGTCGAGGGCTGTCCAGAGGGGTCGGGGGTGTCCAGGGTGGTGTCCAAGGGGATGGGTGGGTGTGGGGGGCTGTCCAAGGGGGTGGCGGCCTGTCCAAAGGGGTCGGTGGGGTGTCCAGGGGGGTGTCCAAGGGGGTGGATGGGTGTGGGGGGCTGTCCAGGTGGGTGGCGGCCTCTCCAGAGGGTATTTGGGGTTGTCCGGGTGGGTGGGGGGCTGTCCAGAGGGTTGGGGGATGTCCAGGGGGGGTGTCCAAGGGGGTAGGGGGTGGGGGGTGGTGTCCAGGAGGGGCGGGGGGCTGTCCAGAGGGGTCGGGGGGTGTCCAGGGGGGTTTACAAGGGGGTGGGTGGGTGTGGGGGGCTGTCCAAGGGTGTGGGTGGGTGTTGGGGGGTGTCCAGGGGGGTGTCCAAGGGGGTAGGGGGTGGGTGGTGGTGTTTAGGAGGGGTGGGGGGCTGTCTAGAGGGTTGGGGGTGTCCAGGGGGGTGTCCAAGCAGGTCGGGGGTGGGGGGTTATGTCCAGGAGGGGTGGGGGTGCTTTCTAGAGGGGTCGGGGGGTGTCCAGGGTGGTGTCCAAGGGGATGGGTGGGTGTGGGGGGCTGTCCAAGGGGGTGGCGGCCTGTCCAGAGGGGTCGGTGGGGTGTCCAGGGGGGTGTCCAAGGGGGTGGATGGGTGTGGGGGGCTGTCCAAGGGGGTGGATGGGTGTGGGGGGCTGTCCAAGTGGGTGGCGGCCTCTCCAGAGGGTATTTGGGGTTGTCCGGGTGGGTGGGGGGGCTGCCCAGAGGGTTGGGGGATGTCTAGGGGGGTGTCCAAGGGGGTGGGGGGTGGGGGGTGGTGTCCAGGAGGGGTGGGGGCTGTCCAGAGGGGTCAGGGGGTGTCCAGGGGGGTTTACAAGGGGGTGGGTGGGTGTGGGGGGCTGTCCAAGGGTGTGGGTGGGCGTTGGGGGTGTCCAGGGGGGTGTCCAAGGGGGTAGGGGGTGGGGGTGGTGTTTAGGAGGGGTGGGGGGGCTGTCCAGAGGGTTGGGGGGTGTCCAGGGGGGTGTCCAAGCAGGTCGGGGGTGGGGGGTTGTGTCCAGGAGGGGTGGGGGGCTGTCCAGAGGGGTCGGGGGGTGTCCAGGGGGGTTTACACATCGATTTGTTTTATATTTCAAAATTGTTATATTCAAATTATGATTTTTTTCATATAAACATATATTTGTCTTATCTAAAAAATATATATATTTTTGCTATTTGTTATAGGTAATAATGAGTCGAAGTTGGATTACGGCACATCGAATGAGCAATGAATATGAGGAAGGTGTTGATGCCTTTTTGGAATTTGCTAAACGAAATGTTCCAAGTAGTGACATTTTTTTCTGTCCATGCCTGAAATGTCTGAATATGAAGAAGTTGAAAAGTAGAGAGATAAAAGATCATCTGATTTGTCATGGTTTCAATCCGAGTTACAACCCTTGGATTTGGCATGGCGAAACTGGACAGAATGTCACTGATGATAATGAATCGCAAGATGGTAACTCCGATGGAATTGAAGAAATGATTCGTGATATTGTAGCAGAAAAAATTGAGATAGAACCGAGAGTTGCACGTCTATATGGTGATGCCGAAAAACCATTATATCCTGGTTGTACAGATTTTACGGTTTTGTCGGCGGTGTTAAGATTGATTAACCTGAAGGCGAAACATGGATGGAGTGACAGAAGTTTTACAGAGGTGCTACAATTGATGAAAGACATTCTTCCAAAAGATAACGATCTTCCAGATTCACATTATAAGACCAAAAAATTATTATGCCCGATGGGATTGGGATACAGGAAAATACATGCCTGTCCGAATGACTGCATTATATATAGGAAGGAATATGAATTTATGAAAGAGTGTCCTAAATGTGGGACATCACGGTATAAGGTGAAAGAAAAATCACAAGCTGATGTAGAGATTACAAAGCTCCCTTCAAAGGTATTTTGGTATCTTTCTATAATTCCTCGTTTCAAACGTTTATTTGCTAATTCACATGATGCAAAAAGGTTAAGATGGCATGCTGATGAGCGGGTATGTGATGGAAAAATATGTCATCCAGCTGATTGTCCACAATGGAAGAAAATTGATGCCCAGTACCCTACATTTGGAAATGAAATTAGAAATCTGAGACTAGGCTTGTGCACAGATGGAATGAATCCATACCGAACCCTCAGTAGCACACATAGTTCATGGCCTGTTTTATTGGTAATTTACAACCTCTCTCATGAAGTTTGTATGAAGCGCAAATATTTCATGTTGAGTATCATGATCTCTGGTCCAAAGCAACCCGACAATGATATTGATGTATACTTGTCACCACTGATTGATGATTTGAAACTGTTATGGGCTGATGGTATTAGGGTGTATGATTCTTATAAAATGGAATATTTTCAACTGCATGCAGTGCTTCTATTCACTATAAATGACTTCCCAGCATATGGAAATTTGTCTGGATACAGTGTTAAAGGGCATAAAGCATGTCCAATTTGCGAACAACAGACGTCATATTGTCAATTGCATCATGGGAGGAAAACAGTGTACATGGGTCATCGAAAGTTTTTGCCTATGGATCACCCTTATAGAAGACTAAAAAAGGCATTCAATGGCTCACAAGAATTTGATATTGCTCCTCAACCTTTATCCCCAGAATTGTATTTTGAGAGGGTGAAAAACCTTGATGTGACATTGGGAAAGACACAGAAATCTGGTAATGATAGACATATTTGGAAGAAAAGGTCAATATTTTTTGAGCTACCATATTGGAGGTATCATGAAGTGAAACATAATATTGATGTCATGCACGTGGAGAAGAATATCTGTGATTCTTTGATCGGAACATTGCTAGATATTAAAGGAAAGACAAAAGATGGGTTGAATGCAAGGTTAGACCTACTGTCAATGGGAATACGTTTGGAGTTAGCTCCCACTCCTAAAGGAAGACGAACATTTCTTCCCCCGGCTTGTCATACATTATCGAAGAGGGAGAAAAGTAGCTTCTGTCAGTGTCTTCATGATATCAAAGTGCCTCAAGGTTATTCTTCAAATGTAAAAAAATTTGTCTCATTGAAAGACTTGAAGTTGATAGGTATGAAATCACATGATTGTCATGTCATGATGCAACAAATTCTACCAGTTGCACTGCGTGGAATATTGCCCATCCGTGTCAGAAAGACTATAATGAGGTTGTGTTATTTTTTCAATTCAATTTGCAACAAGGCGATTGATGTGAATTCTTTGAACATTTTGGAAAAGGATGCAATTTTTATACTTTGTCATTTGGAAATGTATTTTCCTCCAACTTTTTTTTGATATGATGGTGCATTTACTGATTCATCTGGTTCGAGAAATAAGGCTTTGTGGACCTGTATATCTTCGTTGGATGTATCCTTTTGAAAGGTATATGAAAATATTAAAGGGATATGTTAAAAATCCATATCGACCTGAATCCTCCATTATTGAAAAGTATATTTCTGAGGAGGTAGCAGAGTTTTGTACGAGCTACTTGGCTACGGCGCAACACATAGGTTTGCCTCCATCTCGCCATGAACGGGTTAATAATGAGGGAAATGGGATTCGTGGCTTGAAAGTCAAATCACTGTCAGCTGAACATATGAAGAAGTTAGAATCATACATCTTGAATAACATAGCTGATGTTCAACCGTATATCACATTGCATATTAATGAGTTGAAACAATGTCATCCAAAGAAGAAAGAAATGTGGATTTTGAATGAGCACAACAAAACTTTTTTGCCATGGTTTAAAAAGACCTTGCTTGGTAGATCAGATGTATCAGAGACATTAAAATGGATAGTGGGTGGTCCATCTTTAAATGTGATAACATGGTCCGCTTATGACATTAATGGCTATACATTTCATACGAAAGCTCAGGACAACAGAAGTGCAGTTCAAAATAGTGGTGTATTGGTGTTTGCAGAAGCAATGCATTTTTCGAGTGCTAAGGACAGAAACCCAATTTCGGCATCAAGTGCATATTATGGAGTGATTGAAGACATATGGGAGGCTGATTACTTTAAAATTAAAGTTCCCGTTTTTAACTGTAAATGGTTTATCGGTAACAACAGTGTCAGACACGATGAATTTGGAATGACACTTGTTAATCTGAATAGATTGGAAGACACAGCTGATTCTTTTATAATGGAAACACATGCCAAACAAATTTTCTATGTAGTAGATCAATCAGATATGCAGTGGGCTGTTGTTTTACAAGGGAAAAACCAATATGTTGGTGAGGATGAATTTGATGAAGATGTTGATTTATGTGATATCCCTACTTCCATGGAAAGATTAACAGAACATAATGATGAGTATGTTGAAGACATGGTTTGTGCCATAAGGAACGATCACGAAGAAGGAATTTGGGAAAACAATCCAACTGTACATTCCTAAAATTACAGGTAACACAAGTTTATTTCTTGTTTACATTTAGTTTTTTCATATAATGTTAGATACTGTAAATTTTTTACTTATTAAAATATGTATCAAACCAAAACGATAAAACAATAAAAACCGTAAAGAGGAGAAGTCCTGGGCGCACCGGCTGGCCGGTGGTGGATCACCGGTTGGCCGGTGGTCCAGAACAAAGCTCTGTCTGGTCCACCGGCCGGCCGGTGCTGAGCCAGCGGCCGGCCGGTGGTCCAGACAGAGAGCTTTCCTCTCTGTCTGAACCACCGGCCGGCCGCTGGCTCACCACCGGCCGGCCGGTGGACCAGACAGAGCCTTCCTCTCTGTCTGGATCACCAGCGGCCGGCCGGTGTTGAGCCAGCGGCCGGCCGGTGGTTCAGACAGAGAGGAAGGCTCTCTGTCTGGTCCACCGGCCGGCCGCTGGATCACCACCGGCCGCCCGGTGGACCAGACAGAGCCTTCCTCTCTGTCTGGATCACCAGCGGCCGGCCGGTGAGGAGCCAGCGGCCGGCCGGTGGTTTAGACAGAGAGGAAGGCTCTCTGTCTGGTCCACCGGCCGACCGGTGGTGATCCAGCGGCCGACCGGTGGTCCAGACAGAGGAAGGCTGTATGGTCCACCGGCCGGCCGGTGGCATCAGTGAGTCCACTTTTCAGCTTTCTTGGGCCAACTCCTTGGCAACCTTTTGTCTGTGTTTACCATGTTTGTCATTGTTTAACATGCTTACCATATTACCAATGTTTACTATTATGTAATTTAGTACACTTTTCTATTTGTGAACTAATGTTTGTTTTTTTGATTTGAAGGAAAATGACAGATCAATCAGTTGATCAGCCACATGATTCTGGAGATGAGCATATTGGTCATACATCTGGGGAGGAACATTCACATGCTCCTATTACGAAAAAGAGTTCAAAGGTTGGTAAGCGTGGGTGCACACGTTTACCAAAATTATCACTTGCCCATATGAAGGAGGAGAGGATAGTCGTGGAGTTTGATGATGATGATCTTCCTAGAGGTCCAAATTCTAAAGATTTTAAGGGTTTTGTAGCAACTCAGGCTAAGAGAAAAGTAAGCATTCTCTATGATGATTGGAGAAGTGTGGATAAGGCGATAATTTCTCAGCTGTGGGAGACCATTTTGGTAAGATCTTTTGCTATTGTTTGACTGTTCTTTAAATGTTTCTAGTATATATAATATTTTTAACCTCTTTTTTATCAGATGACATTTGATATTCCTGACACTGGAGGAGTCAGGAAGAAATGCTTATCGTTGGCTGCTAGGAGATGGAGGGATTTCAAGTCAATCAACCCTCTCATCTGATTTCATTTATGGTCATAGGAGTCGTGAGAATCCATGTCGTATATATCCTTTTATAGATGAAGACACATGGAGAGAATTTTTTGAAAGTAGAAGAAAAGAATCATTTTTGGTAAGGGCAATGTAAACTTTTATAAGCTTTCTTATATAAATGATCTTATTATTATTTTGTTAATGATTACTTATTCTTAATTTACAGCAAACAAGGAAAGCTCATCAAGAGATCCAATCTAAAAATGTATACCCTCATAGTTTATCTCGGGGAGGGTATGCATTATTGGAAGAACAAATGATGGCAGAAAAATTTCAACAACTAAGAGCTGAGTCTTCAAGCTCTGGAGAGGTGGCCCCTCCATCCCCTCCATCTAGACATGAGAAATGGAAAAGAGCTCGGAAGGGCAAAAAAGGACAATATCTTTCGGAAGAATCGAGACTCGTAGTTGAGAGGATTGTAAGATATCTATTTTATTTATTTAAGTTTACTATTTTCGTCATATATTTCCAATCATTATAGAAATGTTCAATTAATTATTACAGGACTCTCTTGAGGAGCAGAGTTCACAGGGGACATTTACACCATCTGGGAGGGAAGATATTTTATCTGTGGCATTGGGAAAGCCCGAGCATCCTGGCCGTGTAAGAGGATATCCGGCAGGTGTATCGGTAAGAAAAGTGTTGCCACGTTCCTCAACTTCTAACGTTGAGGGAGTTTATAAAAAAAATAGAATCCTTGGAGGCTGAAGTCCATAATATTAATGCGACAATGGAGGACAAGATTAGAGCATCGGTGCAGTTAATGTTTGCAGACTTGCAAAGACAATTTCAGGGTGCAGCTCCCACTCCACCTCTCCCAGTAGCTCCCACTCCCCCACCTCAGCCTGCGGACCCCATTTTTGATCCTCCTCCTCCGCCGCAGCTACCTACTTATTGTGAGTTGTATGTTGATGATCCTCAACATCATATAGTTGCATATGGGATGGTATATTGTATAGGAGATACAGTTCATCATCAACAGTTAGAGGTAGAGAATCAGAGGGTCACTGTACAGGATATTATAGATAGATCAGCTCGTATACCATTACCTACAGATGAGGTGACGACAGTTGGACATAGTATCGGCCATTTTTTACTTTGTCCATCCAGACTTCTTTGACTCATTACCATAGAGGTATGGATGTTATATCTTTTATTTTATATTTTTATTAATGTTTTATCATTTGAAAACTAATATATTTTTCAATTTATTTTTACAGGAATACTTCAAAGGTAAAGAAATACTGTATAGACAACAACAAAGACAGATAGCTATGACATCAGATGCAGATACTAGCAGTCTTGACAAATTGTCAAGATATTCAAATTTGTTGGAGGATCATTATGACTTTACAATGGAAGCTCATGTCTGTGGACGTGAACTATGTGTGGGGATTATGAAAACTGATATCATGGAGTTTGTCACTGGAGATAAGTTGGGCATCAACGTGGTGCAAATTTTTATCATGTAAGTCTTAACACCTTTTCCTTGCGTTATATTTATTAAAAATGTATACTTATGTCTGCTTTGTATTAGGTATATGTATAAAATTTGTGAGACGAATGAGCTGACAGATGTATATGGATTCGTGGACCCACAATTGATTTCCCCTGAAGCATGTGCATTGGATGAGGAACAAAGAATGCTTTATATTGCTGATAGATTTGAAAAGAATGTAATCACACAGTGTTGGATGATGCCTTTTTGTGATAGGTATGAAACACATCCCTCTCAAAGAGTTAATTATCTTTTAACATAAAAAACCACTAACGTTAAATTTCTTTTTCTCAGGGATCATTGGATGTTAGGGGTTTTTTTCCCTAGGGAGAAAACACTTTATTGGATATGCTCTCTCCATGATGATGTGCGAGAAAGTTTTAAGAATATATTGGAAACGTAAGTTTCAATTTCACAATAGTTTTATATATTATAATGAATTTTAAATTTACCCCATTCGTATTATTTTCTAACAGGGCATGGGTCCACTTTCGAAAAAGCGCAAAGAAAAGGAATTACAAGATCAAATATGTACATGCGAAGGTAAATATCCATTTATAATTTGTACATTTTGATTTATTACATAAAAATAATATATTGAATTTACACTCATTCATACAAAAATGTCATGAGCAACAAGGCATCATCGAATGCGGATATTACATGTTAAGATTTATGTATGAAATAATAACAACTGGGACAGTTCTGAGTTTTGACCTGGTAAGATTTCCTCTTTCTCATAATATTTCAATTTGATTTATTCATTATACACATTGACTACTATCCTTTTCCTTTGTAGCTTTTTGATGACCCTCAACCCTTTACTGCTGAAGATATCAAACACTTACAAGTGGAGTGGTCAAATTATTTTACAGGTTTGATTGACTTTTAGTTGTTTGTAATGTAAAATGTAATTTTGAATATTGTCAATGTAATTGTGTATTTCGTAGTCGTTTAGGTTGGATTTAGTTTTTTTTTGAAGTTGACAGTGTAAGTTTTGAATGTTATATAAGTGAATGTTTAATTTTTCTCTACTTCTTGTTTTGGTCTACTGTTGATGGTTTTTTCTGGTCTGGATTTTGGTATGGGGGGAGAGGTTCCAAGTGGGTGGGTGGGTGTTTGGGGGGTGTCCAAGGGATATGGGAGGGGTGTCCAAGGTGTGTTTGGGGCTGTCCTAGGGGTCGGGGGGGTGTAAATGAGGGTGGGGGGTGTCCAAGGGGTGGGGGGTGTCCAAGGGATATGGGAGGGGTGTCCAAGGTGTGTTTGGGGCTGTCCAAGGAGTCTGTTGGGTGTAAATGAGGGTGGGGGGGGGGCTGTCCAAGGGGTGGGGGTGTCCAAGTGGTGGGGGGTGTCCAAGGGATATAGGAGGGGTGTCCAATGGGTGTTTGGGGCTGTCCAAGGGGATGGGGGGGTTTCCAAGGGGTAGGGGGGTTTCCAAGGGGTCGGGGGGGTGTCCAGGGGGTGGGGGGCTGTCCAAGGGGTGGGGGTGTCCAAGGGGTGGGGGGGTGTCCAAGGGATATGGGAGGGGTGTCCAAGGGGGTGTTTGGGGCTGTCCTAGTGTTCGGGGGGTGTAAATGAGGGTGGGGGCTGTCGAAGGGGTGGGGGGTGTCCAAGGGGTGGGGGGGTGTCCAAGGTGTCTGGGAGTTCTGTCCAAGGGGCTGGTTGGGTGTAAATGAGGGGGGGGGGTGTCCAAGGGGTCTGGGAGGGCTGTCAAGGTGTGGGGGGTGTCCAATGGGTGTTTGAGGCTGTACTAGGGGTCTTGGGGGTGTAAATGAGGGTGGGGGGCTGTCCAAGGGGTGGGGGGTGTCCAAGGGGTGGAGGGTGTCCAAGGGATATGGGAGGGGTGTCCCAATGGGTGTTTGAGGCTGTACTAGGGGTCGTGGGGGTGTAAATGAGGGTGGGGGGCTGTCCAAGGGGTGGGGGTGTCCAAGGGTTGTGGTGGGGCTCCAATGTGGTGGGGGAGGGCTGGCCAGGTTGTTAGGTGGGTATAGATGAGGGTGGGGTTCAGTTGGGGCTTGGGGGAGGGCTGGCATGGTTATTTTTGTTTGGTTTCTGGTTGCTTTTTGGTGAGAGCAGTGCAATTATTTAAAAAAAAAATCCTTTCACGTCGGTTATTTTATAACCGACGTGGTAAATAAATCGGTAGGGGTTTATCACGTCGGGTTTTTCTAGAACCGACGTGATAAACCGTTCCCGGGGATTTTATCACGTCGGTTCTTCATATAACCGACGTGCTAAAAGGCCTGGGAATCGATTTACCACGTCGGTTATTGGATAACCGATGTGCTAAAACGTTTCCCAGGCCTTTTTATCACGTCGGTTTCCTAAATAACCGACGTGATAATAGGCCAGGGGAAGGGTTTATCACGTCGGTTTAGGGAATAACCGACGTGATAAAGCCCCCCGCGCATATTTATCACGTCGGTTATTATATGAACCGACGTGATAACCACCGTGATGTTAGGGATATTACGTCGGTTTTAAATAACCGACGTAAAAAACGTTATTTATAACGTCGTCCGTATTAACGTCGCCTAAAAACCGACGTAAAAAACGTTTTCTGCACTAGTGGTGTAAGTTGCATGATGGTATGACGCAGATACCAGTCTGCATAATCCCCCTAGGCAGATAACTGATACTGTGTTGTGGTATATCCATATCGAGAAATACCATATCGGGCACGTGCGCCCCATAGCTCAATATAAGATTTATGAAATTGTCGCCAGTTTGTCGACTATCTACCTGAAAGTACAATCAAATGCAACCCATCAGGCTACCCTGGTGCCATTGGGATATGTTGTATATAACCAAACTGGCGCATGACCCGGTCTGGTTGGTGCTACTCAATTATATAGAAGTGGATGAGTGGCACCACTGCTGCACAATCTCTGATCGTAGCTGTGCAGTATGGTGGAAGTGACACATAAACATAACCTGTATATGGAGTCCATGAAACTTGAAATGTAATCTCAAAAAGTAAGTGAAATATTAGAAAGATAATGTTAGTAATATTACATTGAAATAACTTAAAATAGTGATAAAAATACATATTGTTCTATAAAAAATGTATTTCTTGACTTACATCAGCTGGCACTAATGCATCGAATATCTGTCGAAAGTTGTGCACACTGTGTCTCAGTGTGTGTGCATGCTTCTGATACTGACTCCACCAGGTTAAAAAAGGTTAATATATAGTAAGTTTATAAAAAAACAAAAATACTAAATAAATGAATGTAATTAAGTAAACATACCATCGTCCCCATGGAAAATCTTTAAATATATCTGCTGCAAGTGGTGCGATAGCTCGAGGAGTGATGCTTGGAAAACGCTCCCAAGCCCACATCGATACTAAAGTCATAAAACCTGAAATCTGTTGTGCATCTTCCAGACAACTGGTACAAAGGGATCTGTACAGATGTGCTAATACAACAGATCCCAAACTGTATATAGCTTTCTGATCAAGATCCTCATGTAATGGGAGGTACATCATGTGTACCAAAAGGGTGGAGTAGTCGACACATAATATGCCTCCGAGCAGTCACAGAATATATGCACGTTTGTGCCTAATAAGCGTCTCCTCATCTGCGTCATCAGGAATGACAACGAAATGCTCATCAAACCACATCATGCGCAATCGCGAACCCATGAGGACACCTCGTACACTAATGACATCAATGCCTAACAGTCACTGTATGATGACAACCCAGTTTCCACTAGTGGCACCCATAACTGCATGTCCATGGATGAGAAAACCAGGCATGTATTTGACGTCTTCTAGAGTAATGGTCATCTCCCCCTTTGGGAGATGAAAAGTGTGTGTCTCTGGCCACCATCTCTCAACCAATGCCGCAATCAAATGATGATCAATAGTCTTAAAGTCTCACATAAAGACTCCATAAAATCCTACATGTCTAAAGTATGGACAAATAACTGTCGAGGGTGCATCATGATGATAATGGTGTGCTCTCTGAATAGCAAGTTTTTGAATAGGTCATCACGCTAACACAGGACGTGACATATGCATCTCTTGGCCAGATAATAGTGGCTGCTCCATCTGAATGTACAAATAGTAAAACATTAATTTCATGTTAGAAATCACATTTATCATTTAAGGTATGAAATTTATCATATAATGTATTAAAGAAGCATGTAATGAGTAAACTAAAGTAATTTAGGGGTGATTTAGTGACCTATAAACAAGTTGATGTCAGACATAAGTTAGTTTTAATTCTCTAAGAGCTACCTGTTTGAACAAGGATTAAGGAATAAAATTAATGTTTTCTCCCAAATCACAAAAAAATTTCATTTTCTTACTTGCTCCTATTTAGCGTTAAATAAAAAAAGTTACAGGGTTCATAAAATTTAGTGTTACCTTTATTAAAAGAACGACACTACACTCATTAATATTGATGGTATCTAATTTCTTCTAATATTCATTATTATCTAAAAACCTATTGATAAAATTGGAATATGATGAAATTTTATCCAAGGCTTGAAAAACCAATATATCAATTATAAAGGATTTAATCATTTTTAAGAATATCAACTATTTAGGTTCATCACTCTATTTAACACTTTTGAAGAAAAGGATGAGAGGGGAAAAATGTTTGAAACAGGTTGATTTCTCAGATTCTCCTCAAATTTAGAATTGTTCTTGCCTTTTTCTTACTATTCCCACTTCATTTTCCTTGGATCTTTGAATTTTTTAGGTGTGGGTTCATCACGCTTTTCAGGTTGGACCTTGTTGTCCTTATATCTTTACTTGTCATTTTCTAGGCTAGTAGTCTCAGATTCTGTTATATCCTCAATTTATTCTTCACTAGTATTCACTCTAGCTGATTCTTAGATTCTGTTAAATCCTCGATCTTATATTTTCTATATTTTAAAATTTCTTGTTATTTTTCTAAAACAACAACCACTTATTTAAATGTTGATGATATATATTCACTATGAATGCTTTCAAAACTCATCGATGGACAAATATTGATTACACATACAATGTGTTTACAGTAACTGATGGAGTACAAAAATAGTTTTAACAATTAAATTATTGACCTATGTGTCTAGGGCAACGTGTCTTCATTTGACCCTCCTGGTGGCATATGCTACACCTTTATCCAGGTGCTTGTTCACTAGGCCAATCCATATCATTCTGAATATGAGTTGACTTTGGCATCCCTTTTGTCAAAGTCTACTTTTTTTTGGTAGAAGAGTGGGTGTGTCATCAGAGAGCCGAAAATTTTGATATTCTCTAATAGGCATCCACAGAGTATTGTAGTAGGTGTTGATACTATCGAGTCGATAAACTGGATCAACAAACTGCTCCCAAGATACGTGTATATAACTACAGGCTGCAATCACATGGCCACAATGATATCTCAATTATTGAAACATGCAACATTCAGAGTAACTCTTATCTAATAAAACAACTCGGATATGACCATTTCTATAAGGCACAATATCACTGGGCTCAACGACCTCAAATCGTTTCTCTGGACGATTAAATGTGATGACACAATAAGTTACAGCTTCTTGAAGAACTATATCTAGATCATGCTGGAAATGGTGTCCATAGAGCATCCCTCTATTCAAGCAATCTTCAGCTTTCTTTCCCCATTCTAGAAAATACTTGACACTATGATAGAGTATCTCTTGTACCAAACCTATAATTTAGATTTAAGTCATTATACTAATAGTATATTATAATTCTTCTTTTCTGAGAAACAAATAATCAAATATTCATATTTACCTGTGATTGGTAATTTTTCGAACTCCCTTGAAAACTCTATTTATGCATTCTGTGATGTTGGTCATCATATGACCATATCTTCTCCCATCATCATATGCCAATGACTATTTCTATTTTGGAATTTTCATCATGTAATCATAAACTTCCAGATTAACTCTATGAATATCTTGAAGACGCTCCTCCATTCTTTATTATTGAGGCTCGTATGCTATCATACAAGAAATAATCTGAACAGATATGATCATAACTATGACATGAATTTTTAATAGGAAAAACGGTATTCATAAAAAAATTTAAGATTGATTTCTTCATCGACTCATTCTTGAATCACTTTCGTAAATTTGATAGCAATTTTTCAAATACAGTATCTATGATGGGAATAGGGTGGTCTCCATGAAAGTCCCTCAGACTATATTTCCTCCTTGATTTCACGGTGATAATCTGAGATAAGGAAAATCCCTTCCGCGCCCGTAACAAACTCTCGAAGACATGCCAGAAACCAACTCCATGATGAAAAGTTCTCTTTCTACACAATTGAAAATGCCAAAGGTATAGGGTATTTATTTCCATCTTATGTGGCAGCAATAAATAATTTTCTTATATACTTTCCATACATAAATGTGACATCTATTTGTATAAACTTCTTGCAATGTCTAAAAGCCACCACACATGGTAAAAATGCCTAAAACAGTCTATCAAAACAACCATTGACTGGTCAACTTGGTTGTATTGGTTAACATATTCAGTAGTATGTAATCGATAGATCACTTGATTATTGTGGCGTAAATGCTCCAAAAGTTGTGGTAAAACTCAATAAGAGTCATCCCAATCACTGTACACTTTCACAATATCCCTTTCTCATGATCCTCATGCCATCCAAGAAGAGATCTGATACCCAAAAAGTTGTTTGATTCACTCCATCACTAGAAGAACATGAACATCTTGACATGCTCTAATCATTTCAACAATAACTGTTGAAACAAAGTCAACATCTAATGAAGAGTGTTCTAGTGACAAGCTTGGGTTCACACATGTGGGTGGAGTAAATCTTGTGATGATCCAGCTGTGAAAAGTGTTATCAATTATAGCTCACAGACACATTCGATAGTTTGAATCATATTTTTCACACCGGATCAAATAATAAGACCTTTTTTACTCTTCTACAACATAAGAGTAATGTATTTCAATGTGATCATGTTTTATCACATTTTTCATTGCATCTTTACTCTCAAAATCTCTCCGAGTATACAGAAAACCTTCATCTGACACTCGATCTATGCCCCCAATGATTCCTGGAAATTATAAAGTAGGAGTAATAACTGACCAATCGAATTCTATAATGAAATTCATGCCTTCCGTTGACCATGAACTCAATGGTGGGGGATGGTTTAATGGTCAGTTAAACATCACATGAGTGGGCACTGACTGTTCTTCCGCATGCGCTTTATCTTCATCTTCTTCTTCTAAATTGTAATCGTCCTCAAAATCATCAACCAACGCATCTACAGTATATGGGGGAATATCCATTGAAATTGTAGCCGAGGGAAATGACGGTACCATTATTGATGGAACTTCTTGATGTGTTCTAACAAGAGATTATGGCATAGTCTCGTGACATTGTGATGACCCAACTTCCAATGTCGATGGAACCTCCATTGTAGCTATGGTCACATACAACTCCATCATTTTATTGGCAGGAAGAAACTTAACCAATAGATGTATGTATTCACATTATTCATCAGTAGTTATTGGATAGTCCACATTCCAAAACCTATCAACACATTTTAGATTCCTGTATGTGATAGATTTTATCGCTTGGTTTCTTGTCAGTTTTAACTTTCAATGAATTTTCCTTTGAAGAGTTCCCAAAGTTGTACAACCTCCAAGCATTACAACAGCTTCTGGCTGTATACTATAACTACATCCTTGTTCCGTCTCAATTATTTTTCTGTTGAAATAAATATAAACAACCATCTTTTTTTATCTAAAATTGACCCTCGTTATTAATCACATATGATCAAACAATCAATTTTTGTCTGCATGCTTCTAGAATTTATGTTGGAATCCTAGTCCCTCCACCAAATCAATATGTTCGAACCATATTGATGTGTAATTTTCTTTACACAACCCACAAGTTTGTGTTAGTTACCCAAAAATAGTATGTCAAACATATTCATACATATCCACATGCATCATATGCATGAGGTACATGAACACGTCATGTAAAAGCATAGAGTTATTTTAAATTGAAAAACTCAACATGAATAAGCTCGGAGTGACAAATAGCCAACCCCATTCACGTTCCTAGACAAGGAAAGCCTCCAGGAAAGTAGGTGGTCTGACCCAAATCCCCTATATCCAAGGATACTTTACTCAAGAAAGCATGTCAGTTCATGACAACTCTAATACTTAATATACAAAAAATATATTCAACTACTAAATTCAAGTTCATAACTTCAATTACAAACTGATGTCAAGGTAGATGCAAACTAAATTCATTATCATACTTAAGAAAGTAATGAAAAAATATATTATATAGACAATTCATAATATGACTACTTCACTAATTACTGTAACTACTCTAAATACTGTAACTACTTCACTAATTACTATAACTAATTCGCTAAATACTGTAACTATTTCACTAAATATTGTAACTACTTCACTAATTATTGTAACTAATTAGCTTATTACTGTATTTAATTCTCTAATTACTGTAACTATTTTTTTAATTACTGTAACTACTTCTCTAATTATTGTAACTACTTCACTAATTAGACTTCATTAATTACATAATTAGACTTCATTAAGTACCTAATTGGACTTCATTAACTACCTAATTAGACTCCATTAACTACCTAATAACATTTAATTAACTACCTAATTAGAATTAATTAACTTAATTAATTACCTAATTAGATTTAATTAACTACCTAATTATATTACCTAATTATATTTAATTAATTAACTTAACTAATTTGAATAGATTAACTACATAATTAGAATTAATTAACTAACTAATTACAATTAATTAACCAACTAATTAAAATTAATTAAGTAACTAATTATAATTACTTAAGTAACTAATTATAATTAATTAACTACCTAGTTAAGTTAGTCTCTCATGATGTGAGAGAATCCTCCTAGGGTTTCCTAGGGCTGTAGTTTATCCTTCGCGCTTTTCTCGTGGTGGCGGGTGACGGTACCTTTTTCCTTCGAGTTGCAGGAAACCACTACCATCGCCATTTCTCCTCACTGCGGCTCTGATTCCCCTTTCACCTCAACTCTGTTTCCCTTTTCGCCCTGGCCCCGTTTCCCCATTTCCAGTTTCTTGGACCACCTATAGGTGATCCGGCTCCTTCGGGCTCCATCGTTTCCAGCTCCATTGTTCTAGATCTCCTCGGGCCGGCAACAGTTGCTCCGAGCATAATCACGCTCTCCGACACCTGTGATTCAGAGGTGAAGGGGATTTAATTCTTCCTTTCAGATCCATTTGCGGACTTTGTTCCCCAGCCTTCACGTTGACTTACCGACAAAGACCCATCTCGTGGCAATCCAGATCTCGAGTGCGGAGGCTATCTGAAGAAGAGCATATTTTGGGGGTCCTGCGTTGATGCCGGCATGAAGAAGAGAATCTATTGGGGGCTCCTGACGACGACCCCTCTCGACCGATCTGCTTCGTGAAGAAGGGAACATATGACCTTCTGAATTTTTGATGGTGCAGTGGTGTCCCAATCCGCGGAGTTCTTGGACATGAAGACGAGTCCCTCGGCGCTGCATGGGACTTGCAGGCGAAGGGTGGGCAGCGAAGCTTTAGCCATGAAGTCTGGTCACCATGAGGTTATTGCGCAGGGTTGTCATGCGCAAGTTGGTGTGCCCTATGTCTTGGTCGTTCTAGAACTGCAAGGGTTCCAGCGAGAGGTCTGATTGTGTTACCCCGGTATGAAGAAGCTGACCGCGCAGGGCTGGTCGCGGAAAGAGGAAGTCCCATGCGCAAAAGTTCTGGTCGCCCAGGGCTGGTCGCGGATAGTGGATTTCCCTTGTGTGAAAGTTCTCACTCCAGTGTTGCTATTTTTTTGGCCTCAACTCCTTCCACATGATCCTCTTACAACTTAGTTTAACAAATTTTTTTGAGTTACTTGAAGTGGGGATAACACTCTTCTCAGTTCAATAGATTAATCTCCCCTTGTTCACATCAACATATTTATTTTATAAAATATTGTTTAGATGAGCTTCATCAGTGTAGCGGTGCTTCTAGGACGAACCAGACTAGAGGCTCTTTTTGGGTCACACCTAGACAGAGGAATTTCTGGGTTGGTCCAGGCCTATGTGATTTACCGTTCATCCACGGGTTGTGAAATGAATTTTGGAATCCCAGAGGATTGTATATAAAGGAATAGAATCATGGATGCAGATTTAGTAAACCAATGGAAGATAATTAACTTGATGGACAAAGAGAAAGAGTCGATTGAGGCGCGGAGAAACAAAGATGTGCTCCTGGAAAAACATATATCATTGCTGGTTGTCCGAAAATTTGTAGAAAAAAATCTCAGTTAACCTGGGGGATCTCAAAAATACCGTTCAGAATCTATGGAATCTGGAAGACGGGGTGGATATACGGGAAGTGGGGAACAACCTCCTTGTCTTTGAGTTCATCAATGAGAGAGATAGAGATAAAATCCTGAGAGGCAGGACATGGTCCTTTGATAATCAACTCCTCCTCATGGAAGAATTTAAAGGGGGGGACGACATCCAGCACACTAAGATCACCTGGTCCCCTTTCTGGATACACATTAAAGCCAGGATTGATGTTTCTGAGCCTCTGATGCGGGGCATGTTTTTGAAAATCGATGACGCTAACACCTATAATTCATTAAAATTTTAGAAACTCCCAATATTTTGTTTTTTCTTTGGACGTATCGAACATCTGGACAGTGTGTGTGCTTCAATGAAAGAGTAAGAATCAGGTAATATCATCTTACAATATGGTCTATGGCTCCAAGCCAAAATGACGAAATTGGCCTTCATCCCTGAGATGGAAAAGAAAAAGGACTGTATCCATCTCACGATGGCTCATACAAGGCGGGCAGAAGTTAAACATGATATTGTCATCATGCTTGGACCTCCAGAGTTTCCTAATGATAGCCCAACCACTCAAAGGAAAGCTAGAAGTCCATCTCATAACTTTAAAACCACGTGCAATAGTGGCGTTTGGCAAGAATACCGAACGAAGAAGCTTTGCATTGAATCAGGCACACATCGTACCCCCCGAAGAACACTGTCTCAACATCAATAGAGCTGTTGAAAATGCCAAAAGATTCACTAGATCAAAGCCTGCAACCAAGACAAATGCCCACCGAGCCACTGGAACCTAGCCCTGATTCAGAAACAACCATGCTAGGAATCCTAGCACATGGTGACTTTGGGATGCCAGGACCTTCACCATCAAGCCCAATCACCCGTCGAACTTGGAAAAGGGTGAAACGTGAAGACAGAGATGAAAAATTTGATGACCCAAAACCCATGGAGCTGAAACGCCGAATTGAAATGGGCCAGCCAGTAGGAGAATCCCCAAAAAGATGGAAAATGACGGGAGAAAAAATGAACCCGGAGGACTCAAAGGAGGAGGTGGGAAAGACCCAGCCCCACCTAGATCAATGATCATTTTATGTTGGAATAGTCTTGACCTTGGAAACCCATAAACGGTTCGAATGCTCTGGGAAAATTGCACCCAAAGTCACCCTGATATGGTTTTCCTATCCGAAACCATATTGGAAATCAAGGACACCACCAATATTGTTTAGAAATACGGCTTTCAAGGATACCTCCCGGTCTCCTGGAAGGGCCATTTAGGGGGACTTTCTCTCCTATGGAAGGAGAACATTGTGTCAATATCTTGTCATTCTCCTCGCACCATGTGGCAACAACCATTCATGCAGACCATAACCCGCCTTGGACCTTTGTGGGATTCTATGGTTAGTCATCCCTCAATGAGAAGTGGAAATCTTAAGATCCTCTCATCCAGCTGTGACATGATCTGCTGAGTCTTATTCTATTCGGAGGTGATTTCAACGAGATTTTGTATCATAATTAAAAAAGTGGTGGAGCCCTCCGGCCCTCGATGTCAATGTAAAATTTTAAGAATGCGATCTCCTGGGCGGACCTGGTCTATCTAGGATACGCGAGCAGTCCATTCACATGGTTCCGATGTAAAACAGATGAAACTCACATCTCTGAGAGACTTGACAGATTTCTGGTCTCAACGGATTGGAAAAATCTCTTCAGCATGTTTTACATTAGTCACCTGATGCTCAACTGCTCAAACCACTGCCCAATTGTCATCGACTGTGCTCAAAGAAATCACAACATGAAATCCATTGACCCTTAAGATTTGAAAGCTTCTGGTCAAAAGACAACGAGTGTAAAGACGTTATCCGATCTAGCTGGAAGAATAACCCTGCAGACGTTAGATCCAATCTGCAACAGGTCTCATCCAATCTGAGGTCCTGGAGCATAAAGAAGTTCCACCATCCCGACAGGCACTACGATTTCGATGAAAGGAAACTGAACAATCTTCTCAACCAACCCCCATCCAATTGAAATATTTCAAAAATCGGAGCCACTCAAAGAGATCTCGATGCAGCTCTGTGCATAAAGGAAATATTCTAGGTCATGCGGGCGCGGGACACCAACATTGCTAAAGGGGATGTCAACAATCGATATTTTCACCAGAAAGCTTCTAGTAGGCACTGGAAAAAATTTAATATCTTGCATCTCACAACCATATGGAAGCAATGTTTTCAACACCAATGGAATCCAAGAGGATTTTTCTAGCTACTTTCTGAACCTTTTTTCTACAGGAAATCATGTCATCTCTCCTGAAGTAGAGGAGTGCATCAGACCGGTGATAACTGAAGAGATCAATAGGTAGCCTTCCAAATATGTGATGGACGAAGAGATTCGGCTGGCTCTAAAACAGATCCACCCTACTAAGGCCCCAGGCCCAGACAGCTTCAACACACTCTTCTTTAAATAATACTGGCATATTATTGGCCCCGACATATGCAACCTAATGAAGAATATTTGGGATGGGAAAACAAACATCTCTGACATCAATGAAACATTCCTCGTCATTATTCCAAAAATCTAGAAACCTCTTGTGGTCCTCAATTTCAGACCTATCAGCCTCTGCAATGTCACTTACAAGATCTTCTCAAAGATCTTAGTTAATAGGCTGCGCACTTGGTTACCTAACATCATTTCAAAAAATCAGAGAATCTTTGTGGCTAAGAGACTGATCACCAATAATACAATTGTCGCCCATGAAGTTTTATACTCGATGAAAACATGCTCCACCGTGAAAAGAGGAACCATGGCGTGGAAACTGGATATGACCAAAGATTACGATAAAGTGAAATGGAATTTCCTCAGAGTCGTGATGCAAAAAATGGGCTTCTACTCTAAATGGAAAGACATGGTCATGCACTGTGTCTCATCTATCTTCTTCCAAATCAATGTCAATGGGGCGCTCATCCGAGGCTTCGCCCCATCCCAAGGCCTGTGCCAGGGAGACCCTCTCTCTCCCTTTCTCTTTATCTTGGTGGCTGATGTTTTTTCTAACCTCATTTCAAGGGCTGCATCCTCTCATACAATCCATGGGGAAATGGTTTTTCGTGTAAGCCCACTAGTCTCTCATCTCTTCTTCACTGATGACTACTTCCTTTTCTCTAGAGAGACCAATGATGAGTGTCGTGCGATCGGCCATGTGATCCAACAGTATGATAGGGCCTATGGACAATCTATAAATCATGGAAAGTCAGAAATATCCTTCAGCGCTGGGGTTTCTCCTTCTATGAAAGAAAAACTATGCACCATTTCATGAATTCATATGGTAGAGAAACATCAGAAGTTCCTCGGGCTTCCTACGGTGATTGGATTCTACAAAAAATAATTCTGCGCATTTATGTTGGATAGGATTCAGAAAAAAATTCAAGGCTGGACCCCTAAAATAATTTCAAAAGATGGAAAGGAGGCCCTTATTAAAGCTTCTCTCCAATCCATCCCCAGCTATTTCATTTCTCTCTTTAAACTCCCAGCTACTGTAGTCAATCAGATACATGCACACACAACCAATTTCTGGCGGGGAACAAATAATGGGAGTAATTGACCTCACTGGATTGGATGGAAGAACCTCTGCTTACCTAAATCTAAGGGTGGAATGGGATTTTAGGATCTTATTCACTTCAATGATGCATGACTGGATAAGCAAGGTTGGCACCTCCTTAACTGCCCATCCTCTCTCTGTGCGCGAATTCTCCATGCAAAATACTGCCCCCACAAGTACTTCCATGAATCCTCTCTTGGCCCCCATCCTAGCTTCCTCTGGAGAAGCATCTGGGGTGCCCGCAATCTTTTGGGAAAAGGACTAGGCTGGAGGATTGGGAATGGCTCAATAGTTAACATCTGGACCGAACCCTGGCTGATTGATAAGGATGGTGTGCGAGCATCATCCCCTGCCCAACCAGGATTTAATGATTCCACTGTCAGATGTCTTTTCGATGATCAGGGGCTTGAGTGGTGCATGGAAAGGATTCACGCATGGTTTAATGAAATAGATAATAATATTATCCTTAGTATCCCATGTGTTCCAAATGTTGGACCCGACCATCTCTTTTGGATACACGACCTCTTTGGAGCCTATATGGTGAAATACGGTTATCGGCTCGCTATTGGAAATCATGATGAGAGGAAAGGGGGGCCATGGAAATCACTTTGGAAACTCAATGTCCCCCCAAAGATACGACACTTTTGGTGGCAGGTGTGCAAGGGTACCCTCCCTACCATGAGCCTTTTTGTCTTCCATCATATTTCCAGTGACATGTTTTTCCCCTTCTACCCGAACGTCCCAGAATATCCCATTCACGCTATCATACAATGTTCATGAGAAAAGGAGATCTGGGGGAAATAGAGCCCTCCTGCTGATTCTTCACTGACCATGAGCTCTAACCTTCCCTCTCTTCTGATGCGATGGTGATCTTCCTTCTCATCGGCTGAAGCGGGATCTCTTTGTATCATGGCGTGGATCATTTGGGTCCGCTGCAATGATGACATTTTCAACCATTTTCACAAACCTCCTGAATTCTAGATTGATCAGGCCTCTTCTTGGTTAGAGGGATGGCATCACCACAATGGAAAACACATTTCATACGGAACCCCCTCTTTTCCCTCCCTTTGCAGCCCACCCCCAGAAGGAATTTTCAAGATTAATGTGGATGTGGCTCTCCCCAAGGATGGTCTTGTTGCACTTGGCCTACTGGCTCAGAACCATCTTGGTCTAATCATTGCAGCTAAACATGAGTCATGTCACGTTTTATGGGAATTGGTGGTTGTCGAGGCTACCGCCATCCTCACTGGAATGATGCTCGCCTGTGACTGTGGATGGGATAAAATCATCATCGAGTTAGACTGTCTCACCATTATCAATGCCATCAACCTCAATGACAGTGTAATTCAGTCCTTTGGACCCCTAATCAGGAAAATCCTCTCCATCTGTCACTGCTTTTCTTTCTATACCTTTTCCTTTACCAAAAGGGAAGGAAACAAGGCTGCCCATCAACTAGCGGCGTCTGGCCCCGTTGATGTCAACCAGCTCTGGCTAGACCATTTTCTTGCATGGCTTCGAGTCTGTACGTCTCCTGATTTCTATCATTAATGAATCTGTCTTTTATCAAAAAAATTAACTACCTAGTTTTACTTAATTAACTTCACTAATTTGAATTAATTAAGTAACTAATTACAATTAATTAACTACCTAATTTGAATTAATTAACTTAACTTAATTGAATTGATTAATTAAGTAATTACAATTAATTAACTAATTACAATTAATTAACTAATTACAATTAATTAACTAATTACAATTAATGAACTAATTACATTTAATTAACTAATTAAAATTAATTAACTAATTAGAATTAATTAAGTAACTAATTAGAATTAATTAAGTACCTGGTTATAATTAATTAAGCAACTGATTAGAATTAATTAATTAACTGATTAGAATTAATTAATTAACTGATTAGAATTACTTACTTAACTAATTTGAATTAATTAAGTAACTAATTACAATTAATTAAATACCTAATTTGAAATAATTAACTTAACTAATTTGAATTGATTAATTAACTAATTACAATTAATTAACTAATTACAATTAATTAACTAATTATAATTAATTAACTAATTACAATTAATTACTAATTAGAATAAATTAACTAATTAGAATTAATTACTTAACTAATTAGAATTGATTAATTAACTAATTACAATTCATTAATTAACCAATTATAATTCACTAATTAGCTAATTAGATTTAATTAATTAACTAATTATAATTACTTAATTAACTAATTAGAATTAATTAGTTATCTAATTAGAATTAATTAGTTAACTAATTAGAATTAATTAATTAACTAATTTGAATTAATAAAGTGACTACATAAAATTAATAAACTAATTAATTTGAATTAATTAACTTAACTAATATGAATTGATTAATTAACTAACTACAATTAATTAACTACCAAATTAGAATTAATTACTTAACTAATTAGAATTGATTAATTAAATAATTACAATTAATTAAATAACTAATTAGAATTACTAACTTAACTAATTAGAATTAATTAGTTAACAAATTACAATTATTTCGTTAAATAATTACAATTAATTAAGTAACTAATTACAATTAATTAACTTCACTACTTTGAATTAATTAATTAACTAATTATAATTCATTAATTAACTATTTAGAATTAATTAACTAACTAACTAGGTTAACTAAACAATTAAATAAACAATTGAAAATATTACATAAATGTAAATGGAAAGTTACCTCAAATTTACAGGATCGTAGCTACGAAGAGGTTGCACAATCGAAAAGTGGAACTTCAATGTTAGAGAGGAAAAAAATAGAGAGAAAATGAAGGAGTAATTGGGAAGGAGAGAGAGTGATTGGAAAGGGGAGGGGAATGAGTAGGAGTGTGGGGGGGGGTATTTATAGGTGGGGAAGAAGATCAACGCCACTTCAAGTGGCGCTGATACCTAATTTGGCGAAATCGGCCTAGCGCCACTTTAAGTGGTGCTATGATGATTTTTTCCATTAGCGCCACTTGAAGTGGCGCTAGAGAGCCCCATTTTCTAAATAAAGAAAACGGTGAACCCGTTTTCATAATAAAAAACCCCCTCCCCAAAATTTGCAACCTTTTAACCAAGCCAAAGGCATTAGGTCCCTTAACTCATTTTCCTGAATACTTGAACAGAAGGGGTTAAAAGGGGAAACTCTTTATGCCTAAAAAAATATTTTTTTAGTTTTTAATATATAAGTTTATATATTGATTTTTTATGAATGTTTTTTAACCTAAATAGTAATTTATTGTTATATATGAAATATGCTAATAATGAGTAACTAAATAATTGTTATTAAATATGAATTTATATTTATAGTAGTAAATAATAATTTAGAATATATGTAATTAAATATTAATTTTAAAAAATACTAATTATTCGTAACAAAAAAAGTTAAATATATTAATTTTAGATATTTTAGTTTATAAATAGTAATAATTTTTATAATTATTAATTTCATTTTTTAGTTAACTATGTTAAGTAATAATAAGTAATAAGTAATAATTATTTTTTAATAATTAACAATAATTATTAATAAATGATAATAATAAATAAAAACACAAGTTATAAAATATTATTATTCATAATTAATATTAAATTATAAATTTGTAATGAAAATTAATTAATTTTTAATTTAAATTATATAATAGTTAGAAATAGTTGGTAATAATAAAAAATAATTAGTTTCAAATTTACTTGTGTATATATATAAGACTTTTTGTTATGAATTTAAAAAAAAATCTAAAAAACGGTTAGGGCGAAAAAAAATTCAAAATGCACCTTAAAGGCGGCATCGCGGATGCCGCCTTTGCATTTCGGGTGAAAGTCAGCATCCGCGATGCCGCCTTTACACTGGGAATGAAAGGAGGCACCCACGATGCTGCCTTTCCCCTAATAAAAAAATCAATTTTTTTTCTATTTTGTTTTGTTTTGTTTATACATTTATTTATATATATTATTCAAAAAAAATGTTCAGGAGGATGCCGCCTTTCACCTAACAAAAAAATTATTGGTTTTTAAAATTTTGTTTCAAAACCGCCTACTTGAAAGTTAAAAATGTTTCAAGTACGTGACTTTGAAAGACTATAAAATATAAACCATAGGACCAATATAAAGGAAAATTTAAACATTCATTAAACATATAAGAAATTGTTGAAAAAAAAATCCTTTCAGAAAAATTGTTCATGAAAAATAATTTATAAGCTTTCAAAACCGCTTACTTGAAACTTAAAAATCTTTCAAGTATGTGACTTTGAAAGACTATAAAATATAAACCATAAGACCAATATAAACAAAACATTAAATATTCATTAAACATATAAGCAATTGTTGAAAACAAAAATCATTTCACAAAATTTTTTCAGGAAAAATAATTTATAAGCTTTCAAAACCACCTACTTGAAACTTATAAATGTTTCAAGTACGTGACTTTTAAATACTATAAAATATAAACCATAAGGCAAATATAAAAGAAACATTAAAAATTCATTAAACATATAAGAAATTGTTGAAAACACAATTCATTTCACAAAAATTTTTCATGAAAAATAATTTATAAGCTTTCAAAACCGCCTACTTGAAACTTAAAAATGTTTCAAGTACGTGACTCTGAAAGACTATAAAATATAAACCATAAGACCAATATAAACGGAACATTAAAAATTCACTTAACATATAAGCAATTGTTGAAAACAAAAATAATTTCACAAATATTTTTCATGAAAAATAATTTATAAGCATTCAAAACTGCCTACTTGAAACTCAGAAATGTTTCAAGTACGTGACATTGAAAGACTATAAAATATAAACTATAAGACCAATATAAACAAAACGTTAAAAATTCTTTAAAAATATAAGGAATTTTTTAAAACACAAATAATTTCAGAAAAATTGTTCATGAAAAATAAATTATAATCTTTCAAAACCGCATACTTGAAACTTAGAAATGTTTCAAGTACGTGACATTGAAATACTATAAAATATAAACCATAAGACCAATATAAACAAAACATCAAATATTAATTAAACATATAAGAACTTGTTCAAAAAAAATTATTTCACAATAATTGTTAATGAAAAATAATTTATAAGATTTCAAAACCGCCTACATGAAACTTAAAAATGTATCAAGTACGTGACTTTGAAAGACTATAAAATATAAACCATAAAACCAATAAAAATGAAACGTTAGACATTCATTAAACATATAAGCAATTGTCTAAAACACAAATCATTTCAGAAAAATTGTTCATGAAAAATAATTTATAACCTTTCAAAACCGCCTACTTGAAACTTAGAAATGTTTCATGTACGTGACTTTGAAAGACTATAAAATATAAACCATAAGACCAATATAAACAAAACGTTAAACATTCATTAAACATATAGGATTAAACCCTGCATCAATTGGATGCACGGTGTCTCTAGTATCACATACATCTATAATCATTGATGAACAAAAACATGTTATATCTCCTTTCATGGGACAACAAAATCCATTCTTCCACCCACCATGTCCATATCCATACAAACATCCGGCCACATAAGGGTATGGTGAAAGATATGCCACATGAAATATCATATGTTCCCATTACTGAAAATATCAACACCTTCAACACCACCATGCATCCAACCATTATAATTTCTTCTGCAATTGTCACCCCATTTCCCCAGGCCCAGTTGATCAGATGAAAACACCAATGATTCCACATAGCCCATCGAACTCTTCATCACCAAATATTTATCCTTTATCATCTTCATAAGGCCACTGTAGGACCTCTTTGATCTATCCATTCCAAACACTCACATAAAAGTATTCTATAAACATAAAAACCTGAAAAATTGTTGGTTTTTATTTTAGAGTATACTTGTATGTGAGTGTTTGGAATGGATAAATCAAGAAGGTCCTACATTGTCCTTTTGAAGATGATAATAGATAAAGATTTGGTGATGAAGAGTTCGATGGGATATGTGGAATCATTGGTGTTTTCATCTGATCAACTGGGATTGGGAAAATGGGGTGACAATTGTAGAATAAATTATAATGGTTGGATGTATGGTGGTGTTGAAGGGGTTGATATTTGCAGGAATGGGAACATATGAGAATTTCATGTGGAATATCATTCACCATACCCTTATGTGTCCGGATGTTGGTATGGATATGGACATGGCGGGTGGAAGAATAGATTTCATTGTCCCATGAAAGGAGATATAACATGTTTTCATGCATCAAATATTATAGATGTATGTGATACTAGCGACACCGTGAATCCTATTGATGCAGGGTTGACTCCTATATGTTTAATGAATGTTTAAAATTTTGTTTATATTGGTCTTATGGTTTATATTTTATATTATTTCAATGTCACGTACTTGAAACATTTCTATGTTTCAAGTAGGTGGTTTTGAAAGCTTATAAATTATTTTTCATGAACAATTTTTCTAAAATGATTTTTTTTTTCAACAATTGCTTATATGTTTAATGAATGTTTAATGTTTCGTTTATATTTGTCTTATGGTTTATATTTTATAGTCTTTTAAAGTAACGTACTTGAAACATATCTATGTTTCAAGTAGGCGGTTTTGAAAGATTATAAATTATTTTTTATTTCCGTAGACATAAAACATATAAATGAACATAAAAAATCAATATCTATGTCTACGGTGAGGAGATCCTGTCCCACATGGTGGTCTAACACAAATCATTTCATAAAAAATAATTTTTCATTTCCATAGACATAAAAAATATAAAAGAGAATAAACTATCAATGTCTATGTCTACGGTGAGGAGATCCTATCCCACAAGGTGGTCTAATAATAGGACGTTCACGATGAGATCTATAGGGAGTCTGATGACCTGGAGAGGGCTGGTACTCAAGCAATGGAACGTCGACTGTCATATCCTCCACCTCTGTGCCTGTGGAAGTAAATGTCAACTCCACCTCGTACGACCCTCCTGATCCTTCTCCCACCTCGATGGTAGAAGAACCAAACATCATCGCAGTGGGGAACAAATCATATGGTGGTGTTATACCCCAACTCTGCAATGGGTCTGGACCCCAAGGCTACGATGACTCTGGACCCAAAGGATGCGCTCTATATGGACCCCCACTATGGAGAAAACTGAGGATATCCTATCAAAAAGGATGGATCCCATGATGTCTGAGGCACATCCTGCATCGTCTCAGACTGGACTACTAGAGGGACAACCTCTGCCTGTGGAACTGGTGAGGCTTGATGTGTAGGACGACGCTATCTATGTCATTGTGGTCATGGCTCCTCGACACCAACATCTACTGCAGGATCTTCCTCTGCAACAAGAACCTTCTATCTCTGTGCTGGATGCTCTAAGAGGATCTCAGAAAATGCATGGACAGATGACCTCAGCTCCAACGCTTGAGCATAAACAACTTCCCCGCTGAAGACTCTATCCTTAGCCTCATCACTCATATGAATAAGTCTGTCTGAGTGACTCTCCTATAAATAGATTAAAAATGAATTAGAAAATAACTCAATTAAAATAGTAATATAATTTAATTGACTTACAATCATATGCATCTCTCTGTCGGCTCGGGCAAGATACAGTATAGACTTTAGTCTATACCATGGCTCATACTCGTGTTGTGCTGAAAGAGAGAACTGCATCGTAGAAACTCCACAGATATGAAACTATGCGCATCTGTGCCAATAGTCGAGAAATACATCATGTACTCGACACCTGTCGTCATCCTACCTCCCTTTCAGCTTCATCCCATGAATCTGATCTGTCTGCCTCGGCGGTAATGGAATCTGCTGAGTGAAGAGAAACCGGTGCATGCCTCTGTCAGGCTGGTGCCACTCAACAATATGAGAGTGAGTGAGTGGCACTACACCTGTAACATCGTCAAGACGAACCGTGCAGTATGGAGGCAAATGGTCCATAACAGACCAGTATGGAACCCATAAAATCTGAAATAACATATTACCCTTGTTAGAAAAACTGTTAACTAAAAAAAGATATTATTAAATTTGTTAGACAGTTATAGATTGTATATACATACCTGATGGGGTAAGAGAAATTCCAACTCGAGCCAATATACGGCCAAATCGTATCTCAGAACCACATTGAAATTGTGTCGCTGAAACCACCTATAAAATAAAACATTGATAGTGATAAATAATGATAAATTAAAGTCAATACCTTGTAGTAGCATTAGAAACTGATAGAAATGAGTGATCATAACAGCGTCCACGTGGAGCATCATGCAGCACCGCCATCTCAACTGGAGGACCAGGAAGATCAGGGCAGAATGCGGGGATGTGCTCCCATTCCCACATCTGAATAAGGATGACGCATCCCCCGAGACTTGTGCGCCACCTGTAGGATATCTTGCCTAATGCTCTGTATGTGGATTCCAAGTAGGCGGATCCTTAAATGTACATCCCTGCCCGATCAAAATCCTCTTGTAGGGGTAGATACATCATGTGCACGTGTATCCCTGAATGATCCGTACACATGGTCCCTCCAATAAGTCGTAATATATATGCACGTGCATAACACATCACCGTCTGCTCGTCAGCATCATCAACTAAAAGTGGAATCTGTGACTCCAGCCAAGGCATGGATATCGATGCTCCATCGGTAGCTCTACGATCGGACAAAATGTCAACGCCTAACAAGTGCTGAGCAAGGTCGGGCCAAGCTACCTGAGTAGATCCAATAATGGGTGTCCCCTGGATAGAAAGACCGAGAAGCATAGCCACATCCTGTAGGGTGATGGTCATCTCTCCCTCAGGCAGGTGTAATGTGTGTGTCTCTGGTCTCCACCTCTCTACAAGTGAAGCTAGCAGGTGATGGTCTACAAATGTAAAATATGATACCGTAATACCATAGAAGCCAGCACGATGCAAGTATGGTATAATGGCAGGAGGAGACTCTGTGTGATGAAAATGATGTGCACGACACACCCTGATCAATCGATATGTACCCCCCTCTATCACAACCTATAAACAATGGGTAGCCTGCTGACTGAGTAGTATGGTGTCAGTCATATGCATATAAACAAATAATGTTTTATCAAGGATTCACATCATGGATCATTCATGACCTATAGGTGGTTCTGTCTCTAATCTATATTGGATGAACCATGATTTCAATTTTTTTATAATTTTTTTTATAAAATAATTGGCATGATTTATTTATTTTCTAAAAAGGGTTTTTGATAAAATATGGTTTCCTGTAATTTTGGTAAATAGAAGGGTGTTTTAAAATAATTGTGAAATAAAGTGTGAACTAGTTTTCAAAGAATGTTTTTATATCAAGAAATGTTTTTTTGTTATTTTTGAATGTTATAATTCCCTTTCAAAATGATTTTATGTACATCTCACATGTGTTCCTTGGGTATACAGGAAAAAGGTTTAGTATTAGGGCTCATATTTTGATATTGTAAGGGAGTTCACTTTCGGGGGTTTTATTATATAACTAGATCCAGATTCATTTGTCTCTATGAATTCATTAACAATGTAGGAGGGTTCAATTTCTGGGGTTCCCCTCTATTCCTTAGGGATTTGTAGGGCGCATCAGTCATATTGATGTATGATTGTACTAGATAACCTGGTCATATGTTTCATGATTATTTTATTTCTATTTTAGGATTTAAAGATTAGGGTTTCACATTTTTCCTTTTTGATCTAGGCTTTTGGATTTCTTTTAACATTTTACAGTTTAGGTTAATGATTTGAGAAAAGATTTTAAGGATTATGGTTTAGAATGTTAGGATTATGGTATACAAAATATGTTTCTGAGTTTAGTCTTATGATTTTCAGTTTTGCGGGTTAGAAAACCGAGGTAAAAGGAAGAGATAACAACATAAAATTTACAATATGAGAATCTCCCAATAATGACAATACATCATTGTGTATTAGAGTGTGAACTCGACCCAAGAATGTTAGGGCATCATTTCCGATTATGACCTTCTTGATGACATATGGTGCATCTCAAACTCTGTCTTTGTTCTTGAGGCTAGTCCATCTCATTTCGCATCCTGCTGGCCTTCGGTCTCCCACGAGGACGCAACTGATTCATATCAGGTACCACTATCGGTTGACCTTCAGGCATTGGGAAATAATGAAATTCGCCAATAGGTTTCCATGGTGCAACATAATAGTTAGAAATGGTGTTCATCCAGTACACTAGATCAACATATGCTTTCCATGATATGTTAACAGAGGCACATGCTGCGATGGTGTGTGAGCATGGAAACCATAAGGCCTGAAAGTTTCCACATTGACATTTCCTCATTTCTAGTAATACCACCATTTTTTCACCAATGCTATTTGTGATGGGGTTCGTCTTCTCTTGAACTTCAAATCAAGAGTCTTCTCGTCTAAATAGGTAGAAATGATAACCAGAATTTTCTTCAATATTCTTTTCAATATCTCGTTGAAAATGTCTTCCGTACGTTAGCCCCTGATTAATTCCCTCCGATGCTAGTTTTTTCATATCAACAAAGTACTTCATGCAACGATATAATGTCTCCTGAACAAGGGCAGTTATAGGTAGCATGTGAATCCCTTTGAAGACACCATTGATGCACACTACAATGTTGGTGGTCATGTGTCCATAGCTCTTCCCTCCATCATATGCCAATGCCCATTTTCCTTTTGGAATTCGCATCATATAATCGTAAACTTCTTCATTAACCTGACGGATTTGTTTGAAACATTCTTCAAACCGTCATTGATCGGACTCATATGATACATAGAATAGATGATATTTCACATATTTTGAATTTATCTTTACATCGATATACAAAAAAAATAACAAATACAATGCATAACAAGTCTGGTGATTGCCTTCTTCATCGGTTCGTTGTGGAATTTTTTATGCAAGTTGCTAGAAATGTGTCTAATGCAGAACCGATGATGTGAATTTGGGTAACACCATGTATCATGATCCGTATTGATTTCCACATTAATTGCCCGATGCGGATAAGATATCAAACAAACACCCCGATTGTTGGGGAAATTGGTGTTGATACATGCCAAAAACCAACTCCATGATTCATAGTTTTCTTTCTCTACAATGGAAAAGGCAAGTGGAAGAGGTGAACAGTTTCCATCTTGGGTTTCCACAGTCAACAATACACCCTTGTATTTTCAATATAGAAATGTTCCATCAATCTGAATAAACTGTTTGCAGAAACGAAAGGCGGAGATACAGGGAAGGAATGCCCAGAACAACTGATGAAATTGAACACGAGGTGGATCAAGTCGGTTATCATAAGACACATGTTCGTTTGTATCCATATGGGAGAAAACCTGGTTATGATTCCTCAGTATGGCTAGCAATTGTGCCAACACCCGATATGATTCATCCCAATCACCATAGACCTTCACAATTGCCTTTTGTTTCGACTTCCATGCCTTACTATAAGATATCTTATAACCAAATTTCTGTTGTATCCTCTCTTTCACAAGGGCTATCGGAACATCTTGACATGTCCTAATCATCTCAACAACAATGGATGACACAAATTCGGTATCCAATGAAGTATGATCTTGTGTCAGGCTTGGCTGAACACAAGTATGAGCTGTCTCAATCCTCGAGATTCTCCAACCTCCAAATACAATGTCTGGAATCGCCCTCAATCGAAATCTATAATAATCCCCATACTTCTCACATCGTATTCCATATTTTATATGGTCTGATTCGTAAACTACATAGCTATAGTGCCTCTCAATATGAAATCTCTTTAGCATAATTTTTAATGCATCTTTACTTTGAAAATTCCTTCAAACATATAATGTTTTTTCCATCTCACTAAACCTATCTCATATAACTCCGAGAAACATAGTTGCCAGTGTGAGAACATTATCTTCAAATTAAGGCACACGTGTCCTTTCTTCTAGCCAAGATGCAAAGAGTGGTGGATTATTTATTATAGGTTGAGCATGCTGTACAAGTAATGCATTTCTCGAAACTTCTGTCGTTCCTTCTTCATCAGCACTACTATCACCATCTATTTCATTATTAAGAAACTCTTCATTAGATGTCGGGTTAACATGTATATCTGGGAGATCAAATAGGTTTTCCACTGCATCATTTGGAATAGTCTCAACTTCATGGGGCAGACTATCTTCAATGACTCTTGTAAGTCTACGTCTTTGTAAAATCATATGTTGTTGTTGTATAGTAGAAACATCAACATGTAACTCCATCATGTTCCCATCCGACCATTGAGAAAACAAATTAATTTTTTGGATCCATTTCACATCATCAACAAATGGACAAGCTAGATGCCACAACATTGACGGGAACTGCAAATGTCTATAACTCATTGACTTGATCTTTTTATCGGGTCCTGGATTTAATGAGCCATGAATTCTGTCTTGAAGGTCACTTAGGGTTACACAATCTGTTCTATTAACCACTATTATTGGTTGTTTACTGTAAGAAGCTCCTTGGTTAGTTTGAATAACCTCCCCATAGCAGTACACACAGGCAAACATTCCGCTCTACGTAAAAAAAGTTTTGCGATCAAGATTTTGATAATGTAAGTGACATTCAGAATGATGGTTACCAATATAAGTTGGATTTTATACTTTGAATATGTAATTAAACTACTTATTAAAAATAAGTTTGATTTTACCGCACGTTCAAATAATAAATATCACTTCTAAACTATACAATCATTATGATACTTAAATTTTGAAAGATCTATCCTGAATTAGGATATTTCATAGTACACTTTCTAATTAGTGAGTTAAAATAATTATAACATAGAGTTAAAAAATAAATAACACCATGTTTTGAGATTCTAGCCTTTCTTACAGTGAATTGGATATCAAAAATTTAGAAAACCCGTTGTCACACGAGATTTTTGAAATTTTGATATTCAATTCACTATAAGAAAGGCAAGAAACATGAAACGTGCTGTTATTTATTTTTTAACTCTGTTATTTTTATTTTAATATGTTTTTATTTATAATTTAACATGCTGTTATTTATATTTTAACTCCATGTTATTTATATTATAACTCCATGTTATTTATATTTTAACTCCATGTTATTTATATTTTAACTCATGTTATTTATATTTTAACTTCTTGTTATTTATATTTTAATTTCATGTAATTTATATTTTAACTTCATTTTATTTATATTTTAAATCCATGTTATTTATTTTTTCACTTTCACTTCATGTTGTTTTTTAACTATGTTATTTTTTAAATCCATGTTATTTTTTAACTCCATGTTATTGAATATCATTTGAACTATGGTTTTATTTTTAACTCTATGTTAATAATTAATTAATTTCTAATCAATCATTCCTAATAATAACTATCAACATGATTAGTTATTTGTTAATTAATTTCTAATTAATCATTTCTAATAATAACTATAAACTCATTACTTAATTATCAATTTATCATTCCTTTTCTTAGATATTTTAGTAGTTTATAAAGAAATATTCATCTCTTAAGAATATCCTCTAGGAGTGTCAAACCAGAATGCAGCAAGGCTCGTTGTTGTGCACCAGTTCCTTGATGGATCGATTAAGAATATGTATTTGTATATTAGATGGAACAATACAAGAGGGGGGTGAATTGTAGGTTTATAAACTTTGTGTTTAAAAACATAAGAGATTAGTTTAAAATATCTTAAACTAATACAAATACAAACACCCACAATTGTATTGAATATAAATGGAATGATGTAATGTAATACTAATGAAATGTAAAACAATTGTATTTGAGATGAACACAATAATCAGAGTAATATAAAGATGAATGATTCTACCTTAAAGCGTATAGAATCAATCAATACAATATGTAATAGAATGGTTGTAATTGAAACAGTTACAATTGAATATGTAAAGAAGAAAGGAAACAATACAAATTCCTTTCTAATACAAGCAGCAGCAGAAAAGTAAAAGTATTACAAATCTTTTAACCCAAAGAGAAGGGTTATACTTTCTCCTAGGATAAAAGGTTTGTCTCCCCAACAACTTGGTATGCCCTTGATACGATGATCGGAACGTCTGTCTGCCTATCCATGGTAGCCCTCGATACGATGATCGGACCGTCTGTCTGCCTATCCCCGGTAGCCCTCGATTTTTTAGGTAATCGGTACCTCTATATTTCAATCACTTGAAATCCCTCGATACGATGATCGGACTCACAAATTAGATGAGAGAAGTCACAGTTTCTCTCTCTAGAACTTGATAGAAGTATAGTATCGTGGTTGTTCCCAAGTCTCTCTTTTCAGCTTCAAATGACCTTCTATTTATAGGCCTCGGGTTCCAACGGTCATGTTGCCTCCAGCGGTCATATTTCTCCAAAAAAAACTCGGAGGGACTTGGACACCAGTTATTATAACTGTCATATTGAAACAGAAAGCACAACATCGTTTTGAATAGTTTGTAACTAACTCAACGCCATCGTTTTTGTTAAAACATAAGATATATGAACAAGATAATCATGAGTACGATTTATATGAAACATGTGTTTTTGACTAAGTACCAAAACAAGTATGTAATGAATGTTATGAGTAGAAGATTCAATACAATTTCCATATTCAGTACGATCAGAATTGTACGATTCACATGGTTAGTACGATCAGCATTGTACGATTGACATGGTCAGTACGATCAGCATGATCAGTACGATCAGTATGGTCAATACGATCAACATGATCAGTACAATCATCCTGGTCAGTACGATCAGCATGATCAGTACGATCAGCATCGTTAGTACGATCATCATGTTTAGTAGGATCAGCATGGTCAGTACGATCAACATGCTCAGTACGATCAGCATTATCAATACGATCAGTATGATTAATACAATCAGCATGATCAATACGATCAGTATGATCAGTACGATCAGTATGCTCAGTACGATACGATAAACATGATAAAGGACATTTGTGATTTCTAAAACAAGATATAAAAGTCAAAAGATGACTTTTGACTCAACATTCCCGTTCAAGTCAAGCTCAAATCAGTGTTCTCGGGTTTTACCCCTATGTACATTTGTGCCAGATCCGCATTCACTTGTTTATATCCAGACAAGGATTTAATTTCATAGATAACAGTCTTTATGGTACCAAAATTTCATTAAAATAATCCTAAATTAATTTATACTAAGGATAATTATAATTCCTAAATATATATAAACAATTAAACAATCTAATAAAAAAATTTAAAACTAACTAAACTACTAAAGAATTAAAATATTTAACTATAAACAATTCAACTAAATAAAAAACATTAAATTTATAAAAATATTTTACTAAAAACAATTATACAAAATAAAAACCATTAAATTAAAAAACCATACCACTAAAAGCTTTCAAAAACTTTTAAAATGAAAAACTCCACCGCAAAAGAGAGAAATTGATAAGTAATGGGTGTTTGGAAGTGAGGATAAGGGGAGGGGGGTGCTGCCCTTTTATAGGGCATGGAGGCAAAGGCGGCACCTGCGGTGCCGCCTTTCGCAATGTCTTCAGGAAAAAGGCGGAACCCACGGTGTTGCCTTTCAGATGATGTTATATAGAAAGGCGGCACCACGGGTGACGCCTTTTCCATGTCACTGATCTGCGTCGGCAGTGAAAATGTGGCATCCGCGATGCCGCCTTTGAAGCGCATCTTGAAAATAATTTTCACCCTAACCATTTTTTAGAATTTTTTTAAATGCATAAAAAAACTCATATATATATATATAATAAGTTATAAAGAATTTATAATAATTATTAATGTATGTAACGATGATTAATATATTATTAATTTTAATTTTTCATTTCACACTATTAACAACAATTAATAACAAATAATACTAATGACTTAGTATGTTTCATTTGATTAAATAATTTATGATACAAAAGGGGATGGTGCGGGACTGGGAGGGCTTCCATTGAGATGCTCTTGTAAGCTAGGGTTCCCCTGCTATAATGAAAATACCACACTTCTTGAGATTCAATTGTTTGTATGAAGCATCTACCCAAGATGTTCTTCAAAACCTTTGTGGATGATTTGAAATCTTGAGATGAGTTTGTTTATTTTCAAGAGGATCCATAACATCGCAAACCGAAGGTTTCTAGTGAAGGATGTTCCTTGGCTCCGCTTAAGAATTCCTCAACTTGTAGGATTCTCGACAAAGGCTTGATGGAACATGTATTTTCTCATCGAGGATATTATTCAGAAAGGTTTTCCTTCTAAAAAACTCCATAATTTCGTGGCGTGACCTTCCAAAAGGAGAGAAACCTTAGTGGCTGAAGGATTTGGTTCGAAGGATCACTCTAATTTGGGGATTCTCACACTGGAGGTGTGTTTATCTTGGAAGATGATTTTATTTTATTTTATTTTCCCCTTAGTTGAGGCTACACTCCGTGCGTGGGTCATTGGATCACTTTTTCTAAAGCCTGGAATTCTCAACTTCCATGAGTGGTCCCTTGAATTCAATTTGTGGGGTGCCAAGAACCCTTTTGTGCGGGTATGGATTAAGCACAACTTAAATTTGATTTTATGGCATCTGAAGATTCTGCATGACATTGCATCAACAGTTGAAGTTCCCATTTTCTTAGATAGGAAATTGAACATGTTATTTTGGGGAATTATGCCATAATTATTCTTAAATTGTATTTTATTAGCACCATTATTGACAAGGTAAAGCTTAAAACCCCTTATGATGATATTCTTATGAATGTTTAGTATGAGAAACCTCATAAATACTATGTTGTGTGCAATCCTACTGGTCATTTACAAGATTTTTTTTAAAAGAATCCTTCCTACCAGACCTTTGGTTTTAGGGTCATTTGGGCAAGGATTTCCATTTCAAAGCTAATGAGAAGGCTTCAAGACCGGAAGGGAAGACACATGTAGTTAAGGATTAAAAATTCAATCAACATCGATTTGGAAAATCTTAGATTGAAACACAATCAATGGAAGATAAGGAGCAGTCTTGGATTTAGACTGATAATGATCATGGGCCTTTTAAGCAGGTAGAGGTGGGGCATGAGCATCAGCCCATGAGGCTATCTTACTCATGGGCAGACCATACCGAGGAAAATGATATTCCTCAAGATAAATTTTCTTTTATAGATACTCTTATTGATGGAAATGGTGAGGAGCCTGGTGATGAAGGACATTTTGACAGTGAATGAAAACTACAGTCCCAATGACATGTTGATCATCAGCTATGGAAGGAGCATAACCAGATTTTTTCAAAGAATATGAAAGGAAAAATGAATTTTGTCTCATCCTTCTCAATGAAATCTAGCAATGCTTTGAGTAGCAGATTGACTGGAAAGGAAAGAGACGGTACGTCTTCCAAGGAGCCTCGATACGGGTCTCTTATGGATCTTGAAATAAGGGGACCTCCCATTTAGGGACTCCTTATAACTTCTTACAACATGTGGGGTGGTACCTAGGGAGGTTTTCTTGGACGAGACTTCTCTGAATGAAGGCTCCAGGGATCCTCAAGAAACTCTTGGAGAGAAATTAAAGAATATGCCTACTTGGAAGTAGATTTTTTAGGATACTAAAGACAATGAGGTACCTTTTACAACCATGAAGTCTGTGGTTCTAGAGAAACATTAGTTTATTTCCAAATCTGGTGTTGGGAAGGATAAGATTTCACTAGAAAGTAATATTTCCACGTGTCATGTTGTTGTTGAGTCTTTTCATCAAGTTACAGGAACTTATATTAGTGTGAAGGATGTTTCATTGGTCGCTATTCTCCCTTCACATGCTACTAAAATTAGGGGATCTTCCAGAGTTGATGGAATTAATGTAAGTCTGGTGAAGGTTACCTGGGTATCTTCTCCATAAGTATCGACTGATGAAAACCTAAACAAGGCTCAGGTGAATAATTCAAACCATTTCAATGTGCTTCAATCACCTAATGTTCTTGAATACTATTATAGATAAGATGTGTTTCGGCATTCTTTTCCTCAGATTCAGACCCCCATGAGGGGGGAAATTAGCCTAGATGCCTTGCCTGGTCCCTCTGAGCGGGAGGAGGTGTGGGAAGATGCTGCTGAAAGTGTATTCAAGGAAAAAAGGACTTTGATAGACCTTGTAAACATGTGAAGTTTTTAAGTAGAGTTTTTCATCCAATAGGATGAGTTTGTGGGTGCAGTTTCATCAATTGGGGGGCTTTAAATATTAAGGATCGTGATGCTCAAGCCTATATTATCAAAAAGCATGGTCGGTGAACGGTCTGTTTATGGTGATTGAAGTTTATATTTGTCTAACCCCATCCTCCTATATTTTATTTTTGTTTTAATAAAAGGGATTCAACCTAGGATTTTTCAAATATGAAATAACAAATAATAATAATAATAATCGGTACATAACAACAATGAAGAGTAATTGACTCTAGATAATAATATCAGATTAATGTAATAATTATTTTAAAATTATAATGAAAATGAAACAAATAAATTTATATATAATATTAATTAATATAGATATATTGTAAATATAATGATATATTTGGAAAATTTAACAAAAATATAAGCTATATAAAAAGTAATTAAGAGTTTTTTTCAAATGGATTTAAAAATAAAACACAAATGAGTTTAGGTTTCAAATAATTTTAGTTATTAGATGTGTTGAGGGTTTCTAACACATTTCTTCATGAAGAAATTCTACAATATTTTAATCATCTACCACTTTTCAAAAAGAACAAACTTAAAATTAACCACAATAATTAAAAAAACATTATTTACATATATTTGAATTTTCATTATAAATAAATGATTTTTTTTAAAAATAAATGTATATATTGATAATTTTTTTACAAATCATAATTATTATATTCTCTGTGAATTTTATAAATATATATTTATGACATTTAATTAGCTAAATAATGTTTCTAAAATTATTTGATCGTTAACATTAATATAGAAAAATCATTGAAATCCCATATAATTTATGTCATGGAGAATATATATAATTATTTTTATTAATTTTCTGATGTGTCTATAAATAGGGTCATCCTATATTTTAGAGTGTGAATGGGATTACCTTGTCTAAGTTGAAAACTTCCACAATTTTGTGGAGTCTGATGACATGGTGGGGGATCTTCCTCATGTATAGGAACCTTGGATGTATACTATGTTTGAGTTTCATTTGGAGGAGGTGAATTCACTACCTCTGAGAGGTCAAGATGTGATAATGGACAACATGATATGTCTCTCACTACATATGTTGAAGGACCTTTCATCCCATAACAAATCCCATAGATATATGAAGGTTCAGTCATAAAAGGCGATGGAAATGACATATGATATAAGATTGGATCTGCTAAACCAAGTGAATACAGTGGGTATCCTGATAGAATATGTGGATATCATGCCTTCTAATACACATCAACTACTGGTTGAAGCATGTATGCTAGGTGTTCTTCATGTTTCAGTGGAATAAGTGAGGCCACACATGTAACTCAATGTGGTCTGCATTATGCCCATCGTGGTTCACCAATATCAATATCTGATGGATGTGGTTACATGGTAGGAACATATTCCCTCTATGGTGGATGATTTAATTTACTATCATGTACAACACCAAGTGATGTAAAATGTCCTGTGTTGCATTATAGTACACTGATTGATTAAATATCATTCCCTCTGATTTAAATGTCTGGATAATATGATATAGTTGAGTATGTTATAAAATTTTCAAGTTGAACTGACAAAAAGTGTACAAAAGATAAATTAATGTAAATTTGTTGACATACCAGATCTCATATCACTCTAACATGTCACATAAGTTATAGTATAGATTTTAGTCTATACTATGGTGAATAATCAATCTAATGTGATAGATAGTGTTTTATTATAGGTGTTCCCTTAATTTGAAACATCACATGTTTGTCCCATATGTTTATATAATATGCATGATTCCACCATAAGTTGACATCCTTCTTCCTTGCTAGCATTAGATAATGATTCATTGGTAGCTGTCTCAATGTTTGTGAAATATGTTGAACATGTCCAAACTGGTGCATAACTCTATTGGACATGTACCACTCTATAATATGAAATTTTATGAGAGGCACTACAACCCTGGAATCGTCCATCCCAATAGTGTTCTATGTAGGAAGCTAGTCAAAGAGACCCCGATATAGCTTCCATGATATCTAAAATGATAGATGAGGATTGTTAAAATATTTTTTTTAATTAATTTTAGAGAACTATATTACTTTGAAATTGATTAATCAACATAATAAAATATATACATAAATTAGTATCTAGAAGACTATCCATCATGTGATGATATACTATCAAATTATGTCTTAGTGCCCCGACATATTTTTGTGTATGAATCCCCTTGTAATGTATAATATGACATAAATATTAAGTAATCAAATACAATATAACTCATATTTGCATCATAAAATAGTAAAGATGGGTGATTATACCATCATACATGTGGGTAATCATAGAAAACATCCATGGGACCCTCTGGACCAACAATAATAGGGGCCAGGGTAGGGATGTACTCCCATTCTCACATCCAATGCAGGATGAAACTTCCCCCAGTATCTTTGTAATCTGATTTGTATACAGTGCATAATGATCTATATTTTAAAAACAAGAATGTATATTCCCAACTATATCTCCTATTGTGGTCAAAGTCTCTAGGTATCACCAAATATATCATATAGAAATTCAATCTCAAGTGATCAATTCACATTCTCCCTCCAATGAGCCGTAAGATCACACGTGTGATGCATGATAGTCTACTCATCTACATCATCAGGTAGATGTGTGATGTGCATGCCAATTAATCTCATAATATATTTCTCCCATTATTTTATATTTCATCCTCCTCAATTTCTAGTAATATAAATCGATGTACAAGCTCATGCCATCCTCTATTGGGGGGTATTATAATTGCCGCACCCTAAATAGGTTGACCCAACATAAATGAAACATCCTCCAAGGTTATGGTCATCTCTCTCTCTCTCTCTCTCTCTCGGGAAAATTGAATAAATGAGTCTGAGGTCAATATCTCTTGATGATAAAAAATGATATGATGATCAACAAATGTTTAATTAGATACAATGGGCCCATAAAACCCCACATTTTATTAGTATGGGATAATAGCCGGTGGTGGTGGAATGTGATGATAGAAGTGAATCCTACACATCCAAACCCATTGAACCTCATGACCTTCTAGCACCTCACATGAAACATATCTACACTTCTCAAAGAGTAGAGTTTCATCCACCATCTCAGTGGATAAAAATTACTAAACTGTAATGTATAATGGAAAAAATATTAATTAAAATGAAATATAAATATTGTTTCCATATGGTATATTTATTTAAAAATACATTTATGTAAATATGTTTAAATATTTATTTGTACAGTGGATTTATTTATGTAAATATATGAAAATATGTATATACTTAAGTATAAATAACATTAAAATTTGGACAATGGTAAAATTTAAACACTATTATAAACATTTGACTATAAGACATGAGAATAAATTTAGCTTCCACTAAAAAATGACAAGAAGATTCTCTCTAACTAGGATGATATTCCCTTAAATATTAAAAAAATAAAGGCACACTGACAAAAAAATCTATTTTAGAGACAATCTAGGCCTTTTTAGACCTCTAAAAATTATCAACTTGGTCCCACTAAGTCCCTACATTATATCTCTTTTCGCAAGCTTCGATTTGATATATGGTAGATCCCAAATAGACACCTTGATCAAAAGATATGTTTTTTTTTGAAATTCGAGTCATGTTTTGAACTTATCTTAGATTGTTCCTTAATTTATTAAATTTCTATGTCATCCAATTGTTATTAAATGACTGTTACACAATAATAATTTTCAAATTATTAATTAATATTAATTTTTAATTATTTAATAATAAATTTTCACTAAATATCATTTATATTAATTGATAGTGCATATATAGTTTTATATAAATCATATTTAATAAAATATATTATATTTATATCAATATAAAAATATTTATATATTAATTTAAGATATTTAATGATACATTTTCATGGAATATACCTTTTACCAGCACTAAAATATTGTTGATAAAGGTCACCCTTTATTCATGCTAAAAACACTGATACATGTGACCATTATCAAGGTTTTTAGCTAACCTTGATAAAGACACCCCCTTATCAATGATTTTTAACACTGATAAAGTGTAGTGCTTGATATCACATGATCTAATGTAGTTTCTAAATCATATTTAACAGATTATAAATATGTGTATATAAAATATTTTATATATTTCAGATTTTATCAGCACTTACATGATGCAGATAAAGGGAAAATTTAATTAGTGATAAAAAAGCAATGATAAAGGCATCTATTTATTAATGATAAATAAATAACTCATAAAGAGAACCTTCTTATTAGTGCATTTTTTATAATTGATAAAGCATTTACTTTATATGTGCTTTTTTCTAGTACAGATAAAATTTCCCCCTTTATCAATAATTTTTTAGCAACGATAATCTATAGTGATAAATATAGAGGAATATGTAGTAGTGTGTGGTCCATTAATTTAGTGCAATAAATTATTCCCTATAAATTTAATTATTTATGTGAAATTTACCACCACTATACTAAATCTCTTTTGTTTATGGAGAATGTTTTAGTGGCTTATAGATGGAAAAACACACAGTAAAACCAAGTCCCCTACACTCGGTAGACATGGTAAATTCATCATCTAAGCCCCCCCCCCCCATGCAGATTGTAGGCATTCTATTCTTGATACCTCAATTTTTTTTTCTACAATGGATGAAGATAATTAAAATTTTATTTCACTTTTAATATTTTAAAAGATTATGGAATTAATTTTGATAAAATTTATAAAGTTTGGTATTAGAGAAATGTTTTTTAGGGAAAGAATGAACTCATATTACAAGAGAATGAAGGTCAGGAAAAACAAGAAAGGACAACCCGCTGGGGAAAAAATCCAAACAGACATGAGGAACATCTTAGAGACTCCTTGTAGAATGATTATGGGCTACTATGTTTCCCAACCTTTTGGTGAAGGAGGAGAAACCCGAGAATCTGTGATACAACAACTTGATCATCAAGATAAGTATCCCAAATGGATGGAAACCAACATCTGAGACTGAGATTGCATGAATGAATGAGAGGTATTCTGATTCAAGAACAACGTAATCATAGCCTTGATCTAAGGAAAGATACATTCTAAGGAAGATCGCCTACGTTTTTTAAACTATAGGAGGGAATGATTCCTTGAGAGTGGACATGCTCACCACGATGATAATTTCGGTCAATTCACAAGCCATCACACCAAAACCAATGAGCCCTCTATCCTAGGTAGATGCATCCACGTTAATTTTCAAGGTACCTTAATGAGGGGGGAACCATGTGACGTGGTCATGTGAGGGAGTGGGGCCTTCAAGTTTTCTCTCAAAGTGTTTCCATTTTGATAACTAGTGATTTTCATGCATGATCTAGGCGGGTGATGGGTTGTGGATCTGGTTAAAGATAATGATGTTCCTCTTGTCCCATAAGATCCATGCAATAATGCACATAAATGGATGATCTATGGTTGCATGGAGAGAATCCAATTCCGAGATAAGTGTGATGAAGCTGGAAGACGAGCCCAGAGTGTTCTGTAGAAAGGATAATGGTGCGCCACGCTTCCTTGGCTCCAGGACAGTGGAAGATAGTTTCTATGTAGGATTTGAGTGTCAATAAGCAGAATTGATGACTTTGATTATCTGTTGCATGGTGATATGAAAGGAACTCCAATGAGGTAAGGATCTCAGTGCATGCCTTCCACTATAAGTACCGCTCTTTTGGTGGGATTAGGAGTCTCCAAAATAGTTTTTCAGAGAGCACTGTCGTCCATGGTCTATGTGCTTGTATCTAGTTAATAATATAATTTCACTATAAATGTGTCAGTGGATTATCTTCTCCAACACATGCGATCTTGGACCATACATATCACAAGCATGATACTCAAGATAATTTTTTTTCTCTTTCATTGAACCAGGAGGGGAGATTTACCCTACACCATCCATTTTCGATCTCATTGAATAGAGTGTGATCCTTTACCTCTTCAAGGATTTTAGAGGGGACGATGAGGTGAAACACCACTCCTCGTCAGCCAAACACAAATCATTCTTGATATTGACAAACGCTCCATTTCCAATTATCCAAGAGAGTCCCCTCAGAAGGATCTCACATGAACACCAAAGGATATGCTAGAAGAAGACAGGGTAGGGGCCAAGTGATGAGCTACAAAACTCAGCATTATGAAAGTATTCCATGCGAATGAACTTTGTGTAGAGGGATTCAGGACGATGGATAAATCTCCATCCATGTTTGGAAAGGACTATGTTATTGAAGAGGAGGATATCCATGAACCCCATACCCCATGAAGCTTGGGTTTTCACAATTTTTCCTTAGCAATCCAATGGGCTTTATTTTTTTCTGTTATTGATTCCCCACCAAAATTTGGAAAAGTGTGAGTGCAGTTGATCGGTAACTATTCATGGAAACATGAATAGGTTCATGAAGGAATGGCCTGAGCAATACATTAAATGAGGATTGCTTTGCCTTCTTTGGAGATTTCTTTGAAGCTCCACCCTTGGATTTTTTTTTACTCTTTTAAGGATGTAGGATAAAATTTCCTTTTTTTGAGCAACATGAAATAGTAGGAAGCCCAAGGTAATTCTGGTGGGTTTTGACCATTTGAATGTTGGAAGCCTGTTGGAGATTTCTATTCCTAGAATAGGGAACTTTTGCACTGAAAGAAACTTCAAAATTAAAAAATTTGTCTCGTTTCCCAAATTCATTTTCATAAAGGAGGATGAGGAGGTGAATGTGATTGTATTATTCGAAGGTGGCCCTAGAGAAAAGAAGAAATTCATTAGAAAATAAGATATGGGTGATCAGGGGACCCTACAGCAAGATTTTACTCTATGTACAAAATGGTCTTTAGCTAGTTGCTCAATAATGTGAGAAAAAAATCATCCATAAGGATAAAGAGGGAAGGGGAATGGTGGTCTCCCTTCCAAATCCCCATGGAGGGGAAGAAACTCCATGAAAGACTTCCATTAATACTAATCTTGAATGAGGTAGTAGACATGAATTGCTTGATGATGTCGACCCATTTAGCACAAAACCCCATCTTTCAAATAATAAATCATATGAAAGGTCATTACCATATTTTAAAGGCTTTAGTCATATCCAGTTTCCAGGCCACGATCCCTATTTTGGTAGTATTTTGGGTCTTCATGTAGTGGAAGTTTTTCTAAGAGGTAATTGCATTTTCTAAAATTAGTTTGTTGGGGACAAAGGCTCTTTGATTTTCTGAGATAATAGAGGGAAGTTAGGCACGTAGACAGTTCACCAAGATTTTGGGGAAAATTTTTTAGATGATATTGAAAATGCAAGTGGGCCTAAAATCAGCCACATGAGAGGGTTTCTATGTTTTGGGAATGAGGGTGATGAGAGTGTCATTGATAGAAGAGGGGAAAGAGTTTTTATGCCACAATATTTAATTAAAGCTGAAACATCGGGCCCAATAGTGTGAAATAATTTTCAAAAGAATAAGGCGTGGAAACCATCCTTCCCCGAGGCTTTTGTGGAGTGAATTTTCTTAAGTGAAAGGATGGTTTCCTCAATTATGAAATTGATGGGGAGTTTTCTATTCATGGCCTTTGTCACCACATGCTAGATTCAAGAGGAAATGATACGAGGGATAGAAGGAATACCTGTGGAGTAGAGGTCCTGGAAAAAAATGAGAATAAGGTCCGGGATATCACTCTCCTTCAAGAGTGGTCTCCCTTATGACATGTGAACACCAGAGATGAAGTTCTTTCATCAATTACTGGATACTTTTTGGTGGAAATATTGAGTATTTGAGTCACCCTATTTATTGTGTTTTTCAAGAGAATGCATGGAACAACAAATTTATTTTCTTCTGATGACTTCATTGAGTTCAGATTCAAGGGTTGTGGGAGATGGTTGACATGAGTCATGTTTTTCAACTATTATTTCAAGGGAATTGCATCACTGATCCGATTTTCAAAATTGAATAATGCTCCACTACATAAGAGAATACGCGTTCTAGTGGATTTTGGTGTCGAAATTAGGCCCATTTGAGATCCATCCTGATTTGATCATAGTTTGAGAGTCTCTTTCTTTCGTCCAGTAGCTCTCAAAAATAAAGCGTATGTCACGTCTTGGGATTCTGTGGTTGGAATATAAGTTGATAAGAATCAGGTAGTAGTCTGGCGTGGCTTGGGAGAGGTGAGAGATGTGGGAGTGGTTAAAAGAAGAGGGCCAGTTAGAGGTGGCCAATAATCTATTCACGCATTACTCAATTAAGGTGTTCTCCGAGAAAGCACAGGACCAAGTGAAAGGGAAACCCACATACCCGAAGTTTGAGTTCCCTAAGCATTGAGCATCCTGCAAAAATAAATCTCTCGTATGAGATGAAGTTTGACTATTGCCTCCTCTATTTTATTTTTGTAACATGATATCATTAAATTATCTTCCTACAAGAAGTGTTATCAGAAGTCCAAATCTAATCGTCCTTAGGAGATCCCAAGACTTCTGCTTTCCATTTTGTGTGGGACACCCATGGAAACCAACAAAGGTGTACACCACTCCACTCCAATCCATATTTTTATATTTTCAAATAACACTTTTAATGGCTAAGTGTGAACCGTAATAGATTAACCCAAATAAAAACCACCAGCACAGTCCGCCTTTCCAGAATCCAAAAATGCGTGCCATCAAAAAAAGTCCCAAATTCAAAATTCAAAATTCAAAAAAAGAAAAACCGATCCTCAGACCACGTGTTGTCCTATCATCATTCCACTTTAATGGAAGTGCCTCCTCGAGTCGCATAACCATTGATTCATCACCATCCATCACCCCATCACTGCTGTCGATGACGTCGTTCAACCACCGCACCCGTCGGAGATCGTCCAAGCCCGTCAGAGACATCGAAAACCATACCAACATGTCATCGGTGTCCCACAACGCACCAATGAACACCAAAAAAATTGAGCTCACCTAATTGAAGAAAAATCGACACGGTATCGTCGAGAACAACCCGACAGCCACCACCATATCCAAACAAGCACCCAAAACTAGACACGAACAACCTCATCAAAGAAACCCTACACACCTTCCTCCTGGAAAGAGGAAGAACCACCGAAAAAACCAATATTCGAGAAAACAATCAATGACATTGTCGATGCCATTACATATCTAATCCATCTTCGAGAGCTTGCACCAGGAACGCTGACGGCCGCCAGTCCGCACATCCCAAAACCCCATCGATACCACCGCTCATGTTCCGCCTTGGAGAGGTGCAACAAACCTTGGGATCGGAGCAGAGAAAGACTGACTGAGGGCTCCGAACGTAGCAACAACGATGAGGCTGCAAAGAAGGGGGATACAAACTCGGAAAGTCCCTATACACTATCTACAAAGGTGAATCTGGCTGATGAACTGAGGCGGAAATATGGTTTTGGGAGAAACCTTTGATTTTTATATCCATCTCCCCCTCCCATTGGAGGAAAAACCACATGCATGGCTGATTCATGCGAAAGGGAGGCATCCTTTGAACCCCACTTTGGAGGTAATTCCACACATGTCCTTACTTTAGTCATGGTTTCAAACAAAAGAACATGCTAGAGATACTTTTGGTGAATCTCCATCGAAGAATATGAACTGTACGTGGGTTTCCAAGACCATGCTAGTTCCGACGCATGATTCTCATTGGGTTAGGCGGGTCTAGGCCAATCCATCATCTACCTCTAAAAATTCAGGAAAAAATCCACCATCTTCTTCCTTCATAGATTCTCGCCCCCCCCTGTGGGTTCTTCAGTGATTTTTTGGGTCTGTTTTGCTTCTGCAGTGGGGGGGGGGTCAAAGCTCAGGTCCCCTATGATGATCCTTTTCTAGGTAGGATGATTTTTCTCACCAGACAGCGTCAACCCTTGCATGACCTATCTTTCCTAGGTAATTGGATATCAGAGATCATGATCTTGGAGCGAGGCTGGGTTTGGTGGGACTAAGAATATACATTTGTGGTTGGCGAGTGGTTTTTGTAAGTCCTCCAATACACGAGGCATCTGCACAGGTGAAATTTCACTTTACAAAGATATGTAATCAAGTATTATAGGGGAGTTTCCTGGGGCCCAGGTGGCAGCATGTGAATCTAGTTTTCCCACCTCCTTTAGTTGGACAGGAACATCAAAGGTATGTGGGAATCGCAGTGGATACCCCCTTATGATAGTTATGAAACAAAAGATATTTTCATGTTTTTAGCGTAAAGCTAGGGTCCATATTGCATGAATATATTGCCTTTATCATTGTCCATATTTAAGTTACATTCTTTCTCCATGTCTCTAGAAGAAACAGAAGATCTGATTTTTTTATATTTAAAACCAATACATAATTCTGAGTTTTCAAAGGAATGGAAGGTACTGCTTTATAAGGGGAATTGATATCAACTGAGACCCTTATCCGAGTGGAGGGTTCCCATAGAATGGAGTCTGATCTATCCCATTCTAGAAATAAACTAATGCGGCCAGAGATCTCCCTAATGATGTGTTATGATCTGCCCCATAAGGTAACTCCCATGATCCATACTAGAATGGTGATTTTGAGAAGTCCATGTTCCTTATATCTTTTCATTTATCCATATTGTCCATTAGAATCAAATGGTTATCAAATTCCAAAGGCCTCCCTAGGAGAATCCTTTTTTTTCATTATCATTGAGAATCCTTTTTTTTTCTCATTAAATAACTCAAACACCAAGTGTCCATATCCTATCTCACCTTTGGAAACTCCTCCTTCCAAATTCGAGATGGACTGCAGTATTTTTTCAGCATAAGAAAATTGAAAGGCCGATTTGAGATGAATTTACCAATGGTCAGGAGACTCATGCAATGAGACGAGGAGGCACTCGATCACAGATCAACCAAGATCCATCGATTCAAAGAAATCCCAAGGGGACGAGCATTAGTTAAGATCCAAGTAGGGAAACACAGATCCCAGGAAAACACAGATCCGGGGAAACACAGATCCAGGGAAAACTCAGACAGAGAAACAACACAACATTGCAAAAACAGAAAATCTGACAAAACATCGTCATAATGAAATGGAAATTCAAGAAAATATTAGTCACAAAAACACCACAATGCCAGAAAAACTTAGTCACAACAATCATCGGCTAGGTAGGACATCAGAAAAATAGAAATGCAGATCCTGGGAATCATAAACTGAGACACTGCAGCAAGATCCGTCAAAGAAACTAGGACACCATGATGTCCATGAAAACATGGATGCATCAAGATCTGTCGATCCAAGATCAAGATCCAAGGTCAAGATCCGTCGATCAGTTGATCAAGATCCATCGAGCCATAAGTTTTTCGATCTTTCGATCAACATCTCGGATCAAGATCAAGTTCATGGTCTGGAAAATCCATCACTGCAAATGCCTTCACGAAGTGGAAACATGGTTAAGGGTGTGTTGAGTTATTTATGGAAAAATACCACCGTTTTTCTGTAGTGGTTGACCGCCTTTGATGATCAGCCCTAGGAGGAGACTTGCTGTAGCAGTTGGTGGTCGCCAATGGTGACAATCCCGCAAGATCTGGTTGCCACCCGGAGAAAACAAGAAACAATCATATCTATTTTCTCCTTCGCATTTCTAGAAAAAATATGGGGTGGATGTTCCCATATATGATATGATAGATAAGGGGAATTTGTAATATGTTCTTCCTATTTGAATAATAAAAATTCTCTACCTTCTCCATGAACGTAGGTCATCCGACCGAACCACGTAAATTGTGTGTCCCTCTATTTATGTTTGATTTCAATGTTTTGTGTGGGATTATGAGAGGGTGAGTGGTTCCACTTCTACAAAGTGGTACCAAAGGTTTGAGGTTTAATTACCTGAGAATAAATTTCATTTTTGTATGCGCCTCTGCACCCTCTTTGCTTATTGTCTAGGCCTCTGAAACCCCTAGAATATTGCTGTCCAAACCACCTATTGATCCCATTGTTCATAACTTTGTTCGTCCTCTACTGTCCACACTTCTATATGTCCGCTGCTATCCACAATCCTATAAATCCGATGTTGTCCGCACATCTGTAACCCTCTGCACATCCCGATGTTCGTCTAGTTTGATATCTCTTTGGACTTCTATTTTTTTTTGTTGTTTGAATCGGTGGTGGAATATAGAGAAACAAGGGAGGGTAAGGTGTTGTGTGGTATTAAGAAAAGAAAAAAAGTTAAAGGGGGAATTTTAGTGTGGGTGGAAGTCAAAAGCCAAAAGGAGGGGGAAATGAAAAATTAAGAGAAAAACCAAAAGGGGGGGAGGGGGGGCTTGTGGGGTGGCATGGGTGTTTCCAGGGAATTTGAAAAGGTGAATTTTTTATATCCATGTGTGGTAATAATGAGGGCCACATTGAAATTTTGAGTGGAATTTTTGTTGGTATTTTTTTAAAATGAAAAAATATATATTTGGGAATAAAATTTGGTATACATTTGGTATCTGATTCGGAAAATTAAATAGTTGATTTCAGCATTTTTGACTATTCTGGATTCATCGGTGGTGTCTATTTTTGGAAATTCTAATAAGTTTTTGTGATGGAAGATCCTAAAATCAATTGTAGTTCGGTACTTCTCTAGGAGACCCAGGAGTCTATTTCAACTACACAAGTCGACACTACAAATACTTCTGGACAAAGAAGTATGGTGCCCAGTACCAAATTTGTGGTGGAGAAATTTAACAGGACAAACAACTTCAGCATGTTGAAATGTGATGTTTTGGATATTCTAACTCAATAGGATTTAGATATCACTTTGGAAGAAAATCCCGCCAACATCTCTGATGGTGATTGGAAAAGACTCAACCGTCAAGCCTACGGTACGATCTAAATTTGTTTGGATAATGATCCAAAATACAGTGTGATGAGGGAAACTTTAAAAAAAAATTGGAGTATTTTGGAGAATAAGTATATAGTCAAAATCATTGAAAATTGGTTGTACCTGAAAACGAAATTGTTTAGATTTCAGAACAAGCATGGTATGTCTATTATTGAGTACCTTGATTCGTTTAATAAAATCCTGGCAGATTTGAATAGTTTGGAAGTAACCATTGGAGATGAATATGAGGCTATATTATTGTTGAACTCTATACCAGAGAGTTTTGATCACCTTACTACAACGTTGTTGTATGGTAAGGATGACGTAAAATTTATTGAAGTATCAAATGCCTTAGTTAATAAAGAGTATAGGAGGAAGAACAAGTTTGACCATTGGGATTTCTGCATCAGAGGAACTAATGAAAATTAAAGGAAGGTAATCTGACAGGAAATACAAAAGATTTAGAAGAGATGAATCACGATCGACATCAAAAGGAGAGTCCATCTTTCAACATCCAGTAAAAGAAGAGTGTGCCCAGTGTCATGAAAAATGGACAGGGAATGAGGATTGTCCCAAAATTGGAAAATCGAAGGCAAATGTTGTACAGAGAATCGAGTATATTGAAGATACTGTCCTCGTTTTCTTGACAGTCAACCATTTAGGAGGTTGGATCCTTGATTCAGGTTGTTCATTCTATATGTGCAGGAATCAAGATTTTTTTTTCAAACCTCGATGAGTCAGATGAAGGTCTGGTGTTTATGGTCAATAACAAACCTTTCCGTATGAGAGGTATTGGAATAATATGGATGAAGATGCATGATGGTACAACTCGGCGCCTTACAGATGTCAGATATGTACCGGAATTGGAGAAGAACCTCATATATCTTGGAGTTTTGGAGAATATTGGCTACCGGATAACCATTGAAGTTGGATTCATGAGAATTATTCATGGTGCATTCCTTACAAAGAAAGGTATTCAAAAAGTTACTTTATATTACATGAATGTTGAGACTGTTATAGGTGGAGCAGTGACATCAGATAAGAGTATGACCACTAGTAGATCATGAAGGATTATACAAAGACCTTCTAGGTATGGAAAATCATTATTTATTCTCTTTATATAGTTGAAGATGGTGTTCTGGATTGCTATCGAGATGTTTTGGATAGAAAAGAATTAAACCAGTGGAAGTCTGCTATGGAAGTAGATATGAATTCACTGCATTAGAATATGATATGGGATCTTGTTCCTCCACTAAAGGACAAGAAGGCTGCTATAGGGATCAAGTTACAACATTGTTTGGACTTGATCAATATGACTCAAATTTGAGATGCTTACGGGCATCAGGAAGGCAGCAGTAGGTGGAAACATTTGTTTCAGAAGGAGACCAAATGTTTTGTTTGAGTGGAAATATGGTGTTATTTATTCATCAAGGTGGAAATTATTGAGTTTTTGATAGAAAATTACCACATTATTTCTATGGTGGGTGACCACCTTTGATGATTAGCCACTGGAGGAGACTTGCTGTAGCAGTTGGTGGTCACCTATGTTGGCAGTCCTGTAGGATATGGTTTCCACCCAGAGAAAACATACATAAATCATCTCTGTTTTCTCCTCCGCATCTCTGGAAATAAATATGGGGTGGATGTTCCCATTTGTGATATGATAGATAAGGGAAATTTATAATATTTTCTTTTTGTTTGAATAAAAAAAAATTTCCTTCCCCATGGACATAGATCATCCGACTGAACCGCATAAAGAATGTGTCCCACTATTTTTGTTTGATTTCTTTATTTTTGTGTGAAAATATGAAAGGGTGAGTAGTTCCACCCCTATAGGGTGGACGTTGGAGAAAATGCAGTCCCCAAAAAAACTTTTTCGAAGAGGATGACAGAGAAAACTCAGTCACCGCAAATGCGTTTGAGAAGGGAGGACATCAGCAGAAATCACCTTCGTGAAGATGAAGCTCGAAAAACTCCAAGCCTAGGAAAACATACGAAGAAGCGATCTCTCAGTAGGAGATAATTATAAACTTTTGGTATTAGAGCAATGTTATATAGATCTACATTGTAATAAAATTACATACACTCTATTTTTCATAAAACCCTCTCATATTTCCTAGTTTTTAGATAATTCAATCATTGATCTTCTTCATCCTCATAAATTCATTTTTGAATATGATAGTATTCAAATTTCATTTTCTACTTAAATAAAATATTTTAGAAACCTATTATGTGATTTCAATAATTTTTTGGATTTCAAGGCTTCATGAAATTTTCATAAAAAATATACTCCATGTTAAATTCATATATTAAATATAAAACCATGATTTTAGAAGTTTGGGTTTCATTTTATTAATAAAATAAAAAATCATTCATTTATTATATGGGTTAATGGAATTGATTTTATTATATTGAATAAGGTTTTTAATTATTAGGTTCTAATTATATCAATTCATTTACTACATTTATTTATTTTGATATACACTTGAATGGATCCATACAATAAAAAAACATGAGCAATTTAATTGGTACACTAATAGGAATCTTAATTCATTAAATATATTTATTACATATCTTTAAATTTTCAGTTAAAAAATTATTTAATTCTTTTTTAAAAAAAAATTCATAATCATTAAATCATATTTAATAATATATGTACAATCCCGATGTGTATAGCCTAGTGGTTGCGTCCTATGGTGGTATTTTTGGAGGTCTCGGTTTCGAGCCTCCTCGCGCACAGATAGTTAGGATTTTTTCCTTTGTCCCCTCCCCTGAATGATATAAAAATAAATAAATAAATATACATATATATATATATATATACATATGTTCAAAATTTACATAACATTAAGGAAATATACTATATTTTATCCACATGATTTTTCTTATATTTGCAACCAAATCTCATGCAGTTTGGTGTGCCAAATATAAAATCCCAGATTGATATTGGGATTGGTGGAATATAATCAGCCTCCTAGGGGAGTGGAATCCACTGAAGTGATTGATTATTTTTTACAAATCCGCAATTACATGGGAGGGAACATGGGAATGAGAAACCTGGAATAGATAAGTAGTCTTTCCTGAAGGACATAGAATGGGTTTCCAGATGGTTTAGCACATTTCATCCAAAATCCAAGAAGGCCAAGAAAGATGTCGAGGACCAAATATCAGCAGGATATAGTGGTGGATAAGCATTGGTAGTGGTGAAACCATTATGGAAGTGTGAATACGCAACACTGGAGGAATAGGGAGAGGGGGGACAACATGATGATTTGGATGCCCAATGTGCCTCTATCAAGGACAATTATGTAATAAGGGATGTGTTTGATGACATAGTCCCTTCATTTCCACCCCTAGCGACCCAGGACCCCAACACTACCATAATCAACTACCTGTAAGTCTCCAAGGACATAATGACGATGTGTTGTGAGCCACTGTTAAGCAATGACTTTGCTAGAGGGAACACCATGAAAGGGTATGAGGAGGACCTTTATGCTCATTACCTCCTTAGAGATCCATCACCCCACCCCTCCATGATCAGTGACACCTATGAAACGATGGTGTACTAGGAGACAATGTTAACCAACAGTGGTGTGGGAACTACGAGGATCTTTATGACATTATGGGGATGCATTATACATTATCCACCCTTCGTTTCCACCCATGGAGAGCGATGAAACCAACTGAGCCATGATCAATGGCCCACAAGTTAAGAACTATGAAACAACAGTGTGTTGGGGCGACTGTTGAGGTGTGCTCAGCCATCTATCAAATATTAGAAAAATATCACCATTTTTTCAAATTTTAGCCCCATGTATCTATCATTTTCAAACTATTTCATCCATTTTTCTCTCTCTCATTAATATTTTTTTAAATGATCGAACTCTCATTAAACATTCTAAATAGAAAAATCCCAATAGGAAGGAGATTATTAGAGTTTTCAATGAGCTTTCCATCTTAGTGTTCATGACAACTCTCCCCACCAGATCATTCCCCTCTCATCCCAAACCCTCAAAGGATAGAGAGTATAGAACTATGTAACTAGATATGGTGATGGGTGATCCAAGGTAGAGGTGCAACCACTGCAACAGTGGTGGGAGTCGGAGATGGGGTGGATGCTTTATAATTCATGTGGGTTGTAATCCAAGAAGGGAAACATGGTTTCTGACTACCTACAAGTGGGTATCCCCAGTTTCAACCCGAGGATTCATTCAATTTGGTCTAAGAATATATTACAATAGAGGCAAACAAAGTACCAACAAATATATCAGTTTGGAACCAACCTTGGTGTGAGCAGGAAATATGAACACTCTATGATTTGGGCACTAAAGGTGCCTCAATCGAGGTCCTTTACATGCCATCAAGGAAGTGTACATAGTCCCAACATTTCCACCCCTAGTGAGATAGGACCCCACCACCACCATAATCAACCACCTACAAGTCTCCAACGATGCTGTGGTGGTGTGCCGAGTTGGAGGGAACTCCATGAAAGGTGGATGCATTAGATTATAAGGGTCCTTCATATGTCTCTTGGATAGATATTACCCCACCCACTCTGTGATCAATTAACCAAATGTTGAGAACTATGGAAAGACAGTGTGTTGGGATACATTTTTAGCCATTGGTGCTATAAGATGGAACTTCATGATAGGCCACCGGGAGGACCTTTACACTATTAATGAGGTTTCCTTTTGACTTATACATCCATCGTTTCCACACATGAGGAGATAAGACCCCACCCTATCCATGATCAACAACCAACATGTTGCGAACTATGCAACAAGGGTGTTCTTAGAGACACTTTTAATCAACAGGAGTACAAAAAGGAGCCAGTTTGGGCCCTACATTGGGTTTTTAATGTGTTTTTTAATTTTTTTAAGGGGACATGGTCCCCCATTTTTTTAAAAAGGGGACCCAAGATGTGTGAACCCCATTCACGTTTTTCTGAACTAAGGAAGATGTGTGAACGGGGTTCACACATCTCTCTCTAACGCCAAAGAAGCGTGAACTATGTTCACACATCTCCCCAAAAAATTTCAATAAAGGGATCCCCCAAATCTCATTTTTATCCTCTGAATTATGTTGCAAATCCCTGCATAATTTATTTCTCAACATATATTTTCTTATTTTAATAAGGTAAAATTTCTATTTAAAATTATAATTGCTTAATTATGTTTAAATATTTTGTTGAATGATTTGTTTATTTAATAAGTGATGTGTATAAATTAGTGTTTGTGTGTATGATTTACTTATTTAATATGTATCGATGCATGTATGAATGTATAAATTAGTATCTTTTGTATGATTTAATTTTTGAATGAGTTATTGTTTATTTTATGATATAATTCATATGTAATATTTAAGAAATTTAAATATGTTGTGTCTAAAATGTAATTTACATTTAGGGAAATAAAATTGTTTCAAAAATTGTATATATTTTTAATTTAAACTGCGAGTTGAATATGTTTATATGTATATAAAATAAGTTATTTTTAATGAAATATTAATTTAAATTATAATATTCTATACATTGGTGAAATGAAATTGTTTTAAAAAATGTATATATTTTTAATTTAAATGGCGAGTTGAATATATTTATATGTATATAAAATATGTTATATTTAAAGTAATATAAATATAAATTATAATATTCTATACACTAGATATATAATTTATTAAAAATGTATTAGGTATATTAAGTATCATATTTAAATTTATTAAAACAAAAATGAAAATTCTTTTTGTTAATGGCATAAATTTCTTTTCTGTAAATAATAATTTTAAATTATATTAAGTGTAGATAATTATTATTCTAAGTAATAAAGTATGAAATATAATTAATTAATTAATTAATGGAAAGTAGAAAAATGATATATATATATATATGTAATTTTTTTAAATTGAAAATAAAAAAATTTATATTATTTTAATGGTTTTCATGTAACTGTAAGTTATATTACTTTTATTTGATACTAATAATAATTTTAACCAATAAATTTAAATTATATTAACTATATATAATTATTCTTTAAAGTAAAAAATTATAAAATATATTTACTTATATTTTTTAAAGTAGTGGAATGAAAAAAAATATTATATATATATATATTCCATTTTATAAATTTAAAAATAACTTAAGTGTTTAGTATTGTAATGATTATTATGTAAGTGTAAGTTATATTAGTTGAATTAAATTTATTAAATGTTATTATTAAATAAATATATATACACATAAACTGAAAAGTTATTTTTTTTAAAACAGGAGTAGACATTTAATATATATTTCATCTAGTAATAGGTATAGTTATATAATATGTAGAACATAATAAGTATACCAAAAAACATGTTAAGAGTATTGTGTGATGACTGATCTTGAGATGATTGACCAATGCATAATTGAAATTGCATGTATTTTTTTTGTGTATGTGGTTATATAATTTGTAATAATTTCATTTTTTTCTGTATTGATGACCTATGAGTCATTTCTCACCAAGTATGTAAGGACCTATATATCCTATTAAAAGAAATTATGTATTTATTACCCCTATACCCCCTCACTTTCATGTGTGTAAATTTCTAATTAAAAGGCGGTCCACAAGAGGCACCCCTAAAGATGTTTCCTCGAAGAGGCATCCCCTAAAGGGTGTTCAAGAATAGGTGTTCCACAAGAGGCGTTTGATAAGAGGAATTTCTATTTGAAAGGATACTGAAAGTTTTATAAATATTTGATAATAGAGACTCTATGAGTCCACCCATAGGTTTTGGTTAGTTTATCAGATAATGATAAACTAATCCATTGTAAGTCTCAAGATCAAGTCATGGTAATTTATTCATAAGTAAATAAAATTTATGAAACATTTGATATGGGGTATATAAATATACAACATTGTATTAAATTTACTTTGGTAATAATATCACCATCACTATACCTCAATAGTGATAAACAAATCCATAGAAAAAGTCTCCAGATCAAGTCAATTATTCAATCATAACCAATTTAAATAATTTATAATTTTCATTTATTATATAATATTTTATTAATTATTTTTTTCTAGGTAATCATGTCTGTGAAAATATATTTCAACAGTGAGGTAATTTCTACCAAACATGGGTTTAGCTATAGTTTTCCACCTATAAGAGTGGAAACTCTTCATGGTTGTCTGAAATTGGATGAAGTTCATTATAAGATTCATAGTTTGTTAAAACAGAGGGATGATCAATCAATTACTTCAATAACATATCAATATCTTCAATATCCTGAATGTTTATGGTACACCGAGTACCCTCTGGTCGATGATGATGATTGTATGGATGCATATTTATTATTTAGGCAACAATGTAGTAATGGTCTACTGGAATTGTATGTGGTGATTTGTGATATTGATATTGTGAAACTGATTACCACAGAACCATGTTTTGTCAGCTATGTGGAAGCCAATCCTTTGAAAAAGTATTATTTATTACCTCCTCCTCATATGAATCCTGTGATAGAACCAAATTATGAAGAAGATGATCTGAATTTGGACGGAAAGGCTGATGACATCCCTTTGTGTATTGCTGATATATTGAATGAAATTTTATTTGAGGAAGAAGAATCTGTTGAGGAATTAGGAGATGATTTGGGTGAGGGTGATGTGGGGAATGAACCTTCTGATATTTCTCTGAGAGATAGGAATTCATCACACAGTGATGTGGGGAATGAACCTTTTGAGGTTCCTATGAGAGAAAAACATACACAACATCCACCGGTTAGTGGTAATCATCCTTCAGTATAGAGTTCCTTAGTTGAAGGAATGTCGCATGAAGAACATTTTGATTAGGATGCCATTACACCGAATTTTGAATTCCTTGGCATTATATGGAATAGATCTGCATCAAATGATTATTCCATCTATGTCGGGTAAGAATTTGAAAGTAATATTTCCATGATAAATATGGTGAAATAATACCACATAGAGTGGCATTTCATATTTGTGTGTGATAAGTTAAAGAAGACAAAATATCTAATTTGATATGAAAAATATGGGCCAAAATGTAAATTCTAATTAAGGGAAATTTATGATATATTTTTTGCATATTGGAAGATAATGAAATTAGAAGGCCCACACACTTGAGTGTATCCAAGCTTATCGCAGGACCAATCTTCACTTGATGCAGAGTTTACATCAATTTTTATCGTTGAGATGATATGAACTTGTTAGGACGTTCCCATTTCCCTTGTGAAGGAATGAATTCAATAGTTTTTTAACTATAAGATATCCTACAACAAGGCTTGGAATGCAAAAAATATTGAAATTGTAAAAGTATATGGTGATTGGGATGAATCTTATGAAATGTTTCCACAACTTATGGAATTATTGTCTCTCAACAATCAAATTATTTATCATTTGGGGAGCATTGAGTATGTATCCCCCAATCACCAATTTGATCGATCGAAGGTGATGTTCAATAGGATTTTTTGGGAATTCATGCCATGCATCACTGCTTTTTCCTATTGTAAACAATTCATTTAGGTTGATGGAACATTCCTTTATGGAAATTATAAAGGTGTTCTACTCATTACTTCCACACAAGATGGTAATCATGCTCCCCTACCACTTGCATTCACTATTGTTGAAAAGGATAATTTTGAATCTTGGAGCTGGTTTTTGGCACGTGTACAAATTCTTGTCACACAAAACCAAGGAGTGTGTCTAATATCTTTTGATCATCGATATATTATAGAGGCTGTAAATAGTGATGGGATTTCATGGACTGAGCTGAATGCTTATCACTTATATTTCATTAGACATATTGCAAGTAATGTGCATACACATTTCAGATATGAGACAATAAATAATGTGATCCTCAAGTTGGGTATATTATTTTTATAAACACACTTTTTTTAATGAAAATTTCACATCCTTTTTAATACATTATTCTCTTAGGGTTTCAGCATATGAACCCCAACAAGAAAGGTTTGATCGATGTCTTGAAAAAATTTAAACGGATAACAAAGATGTGCATGAATATATGATACAGATTTCAGAAGAAAAATGGTCATGAACATATGATGGTGGCAGGAGGTATGACCATATGACCACTAATATAGTGGAGTGCATAAATGGGGTCCTAAAGGGTGTGCACAAACACCCAATCACAGTGTTAGTGTAAGAGACATTTTATAAATGTGTTCACTACTTTGTTGACTAGTCCCAAAAGAATTATTAGTGGATGGAAAATGGAATGTGTTTTACTTAGCAATTCCAAAGTGAAATTTATTAGATATTGAATGAGGCTTCAAGACGTAGTGTTCTAACCTTTGATAGAGAAAAGAGGAGCTTTCAGGTAATAGAGTGAAATGACCGGGCTACATGCACCTGTGGCCAAGTACTTGTGGTCATGTTGGATAACATGTATTGTGATTGTAGAAAATTTTAGGTATTGAGATATCCATGTGCACATGTTTCTATATCTTGTGCTTTGGTAAATATATCATGGGAGCCATATTTTGACCCGGTGTAGCACATGAGAACTTTGGTTAACTGTTAGAGTGTATATTGTATGCATGTTGGTGACTTTCATTTTATCCTATTTCCTATTCATCAGCCAACTATCATCCCTGGTATTTCCAGGTTTCGTAAGTTGGTTTTTTTTTCATTATGATTTTCTCAATTTCTGGCATTTTTTTAAATTATTGGACTCATACTACCATGTTGCGCCCCCCAAGGAAGACCAAAGTCTACTCGAATCAGAAATGAGATGGATTGGCCTCATAAATGCGGAGGGGGACTATGATGTAGTGTTTTTTCACATAGAAGGGCATAGTCCTAAGAGATGTCCCCAAGTGTCAGGATAGAGCTCCACATCCCATCATCCACGATTTTGTCTATGTATTTTATCATGAATGTGTATATTTTGTTTTGTATGTGGATGTTTTAGTAATGAATCCTTTTATTTCTATCTTTCTCCATTTCTGACTTGTTTCAATTTTGGTTTGTTTCATTTATGGATTCTATCAAAAAGAATTTTGTGATACTATAACTATAAAAAACATACAATGAAAATGAATGTATCATGAATCCACATGTTTAATGAATGTTTCTCATCACTACAGTTTTACATAAAAAATTAGAATAAAATAAACTTCATTAGAGATCAATAAAACAATAAATTTATAAACTAAACCAACAACACCACCCACATAATTTTTTCTACCTTATTTTTCTTATTATAATTTTTTTAAAAACATTAAAATTTTTATTTAATTCACTATAAAAAACTATGATATCATTTTTGAAGATATCAGATCCTCCATTGCTCACATCCCAGGATACTCATGTTTCACGACTGGTTTTAGAGGAATGTCCTGTGCCTCCTTTGATTATACAGAGATATCATCATTTCCATCATGCCACACCACCTCCCACTATCATCCACCATCTTCATCATGCTGGGTTATATGATGTAGAAATATGCGACTTCACCTTTTCTGACCACCACCTCATTGCTACACTCGTAGAGGGATAGTGTCCAGAGTCACATATGTTTCATTTTATAGAGGGGGAGATGACTATTACACTACAGGATGTGTCCATTCTATTGGGCCTCCCCATAGATGGTGCGAATGTGACCGACCGAGTTAGAGTAGATTGGTTTGAGGTTTTTCATAGATTACTGGGCGTAGAGGTCCATGACGATGGAAGTTCTATCGTCAGTGGTAAATTATGCATGTCATGGTTATACTATCACATCACACATCTAGCACAAGATGCCGATGAGATCACTGTACTGCAATTTTCACGTGCATATATTTTGAGGCTGATCAGTGGCATTATTTTCGTGAATCACTCGAATGTATTTATATGTATGAAGTATTTACCTTTTCAAGAGGATTTGGACCAGGAAGGACAGTATAGTAGGGGGCCTTCTTGTAATACATATACATACAGAGCACTATGTAGCTCATATTGCATTAATAAGATAAAAATCACATGATGTGTTGTTCTTATATAAATGTGGCTATAGGAGGACATTCCTCGCTTATCTCCACATGCTCCTATGTCATTGCCTATAGAAATTGTAGTAGAGGCTCCACAAAGATGATGGTATGTTATTCCTTCCTTCTAATGTATAACATAATTGAATAACTTTCTATTATGAAATTTAACTATAACAATGTTATCTATATGTGGAGTTAGGAAAATCGGCATTCAGATACTACCAAACACGACATCCATGCCTAAAAACATATGCTATACAACCTTTGCATAGATGTTAGGGATTATTATTTATATTTTTATGTCTTTATTCTTTACTATACATCACTTCATTTATTAATTGATTATTCATTTTTTTTCAGATTACATGGATGCCATATACTGATGATATCATCCAGAGTCTTACAATGTATTGTACGATGATGCTTGCTACCAGCTCCTACATGGTTCCATTGATTCATTTTCATATTTTTGAGTGGAATCACACTAATAGAGTTACGAGGAAATTCAGGTTCCTTCATGCAACTCTGAACCTTCCCAGTTAGTTACCTTCACTGCATTCCCCAAAGACACCAGAGAAGATAGGATTTGATTAGAGGAGATATCATGCACCATATATTGATCTATGGGATATACGACAAGAGTCCTGATTATGAGGGGCATGGATAGTATGTTTTCATTTATTAGATCAGCTAGATTATGCATCCTGGAACTGCATGTCCCTAGTCAGATTTCTAACATGACACAGATAGGGCCTTCATCAGTTGGTATTCATTTTTCCTTCCACTGTTGAACATGTTTTTTATTAATATTACTTAACAACAGAATTTGTTTTCACAAGATTTTTGTATCTCTAATCTACTTCACATGTTTGATCTAGTAGAGGGAGGATCATTTGACCATACAAATTTTTACAGTTATGTGGAAGAGTTGATTCCTTTGATGGAAGAGATATATCATGGAATTTTCTTTGATCCAACAGATGACGTTGAGGCTACTGAGCCAGATATAGATGTACCAGGGGGAAATGACCCTATTATGGATGCTAATGATCTATACGTGGGGGGTGTTCATCATGACCAGTTAGATGCTCCTCCAACTTCTCAATCACAACCCGAGGCAAATATATATGTTGACTGTACTAAGATGGATCCTTTATTACCCCATATTATGCATACATATGCAGCACAACAACCATTTTCATCACATATTGGTGAGAGTTCTAGCCAACACTCAATATCCTTAGATGCAGGATAGGGTACAGGTGGCGAGACTATACATCCACCACCTGTCACAGATGAGGATGTGGAGGTGGATGATGATGATGATATATAAGAGAAACATATTCTAGTGTGGAGACATAGATTGACATGATGTGGAAATATCCAGTATACTCTTGGATTCGGGGTAGAAGAGAATCCAAAACACAGGCATAGATTAGGTGGATATTAGATTTATGATAAATTTTGTATGTTCCTTCCTATTATCATTTATAGAGATCTGTTCTTTTTTTAATAAGTGCCTTACATTTATAAAATTATCTACCAAAATCAATAATTACTTTTTTCTATTCATATTAATACTTAGAATTATTATCTACACATGTATCATAAATAATATTATAAAATTAATTAATAATTATTAATAATATTAATTATCTGGAATTCAAAAAGACTCTGGATGAAAAGAACTGTGAACTTGAATAAATCTTGAAAAATATTATTGATCTCAATGATTTGAAATTGAATGCAAAATCATAGAAGATCATGGAACATGAATCTTTATTAAAAAAATTAAGTTGCATGAACAGTAATTTTAATTAATAATGAATATTTGTGAAGACTAGGTGATTATGATTATAGATCTGAAAAAACACAATATGATATATATAGAATTAGAAGTTCATTTTGAAAATATTGTGAAAATACATATTCAGACTTTATAAAATAAGGATACATTTTCTACTGGTACACAATCTTCACTGGTTGATTTTAAGGTTAAAATACCTCCATAATGTGATAAAATTATGGACATTATGAAAAATATTGATTTGATATTCTTCCAAAATAAGAAACAATCCTTAAGAGGGTTAAGATTACATTATCCATGAAGGATAATAAGGTAAAAAACTCCCCAAAATCAGAATTTAATGTGAAGAGATATCTTTTACACCAATATAAATCTGAACAGATGTTCAAATGTTCAGATGTGCAATCATGAATACTAGAGTAATTGGACTAACTTCATTGAGAAAAAAACGTAACATTACTATTCACATTAAAAATTAAGAAAGATCCACCATATTTCTTTAATCATTGTTTATTTTATCTATTCTTATAATGTATGGAATTTATAGATAACCACTTTCTTAAGGGGAGAGCATGAAAGGAATTGAGTGCTATCAATTCTTGATCACAAATATGAAGAAGTTATCATCCTTGAATGATTACTCAATTAGTTTTCAAATACAAATAAGAATGAGGGTCATCATTGATGAATTTTAAGAATGTGTTAGCATATCCAGGAAAATAAGTATAAAGAAGATATCATCATTATTTGATATTATTTTTGGTATATTGAAGAATAAGTATTGAATAAGGGCATCCTTGTTGAATTTATATATGTTTTTAAATTTGGACAGTCATAAGTCAAAGAGGAATTCTAGTGTATTTTTCATATTAGAACATCTTGAAAACCATTATTGAAGAGATCCAACATTATAAAGAGGTTTATAATCATTTCCCTTGATGGGGAGGTAAATGAAGAAATATGATGTTACTGGTAGAATTATTATATCAATTAGAGTCAAATACAATTACTATAGAACATTCATGAATATCATGTTATTGAAGGAGGTATATTTTTCTAAATATCTCTTGCTTTGTTAAAAAAAAGAAAAATCAATAGAAATGGATTACAATTGAATTAATCAATGTCATAAGAAAAGTTGAATTATGGATGTAATCAAGGGCTGTTTATCCTTCTTATTTCACATTAATGTTTTTAATCTATTAGTTAAAGCGAGTGCATGAGTTTTAAATTGATTGTTCTAATAAAAGTTTCATATCTATTTTAACATCCTAATACTAAAATAAAATTGGATTAACGTTTATCATAAGTAAAAAAGTTCTCATTTCATATGGTATCATGATCAGTTAGTAGAGGACAACATTGTTTCCCAAATAAAATCATTTTTTTCTACACCGAATATAGCTCATGTAGACTTAGAATTAAATAATGGATGACATATTTCTTAACAGTAAACATATATAATTTTCCATTGAAATTTTTAATTCATGTTAATAAATGGGAGAATAAGTGGAATGAGTTTGGTAATGTAAAGTGTAGATATTAATATATGGAAAAATTCAATTGGAATTTTTTTGGATGTATTGCTCTGTTGCAAAAAATGATGAACATACAGTACTAGAAATCGACCAGTGCACCAGGAATCAGACCTGTTGATCAAAATTTCCATGAACACCATTATTAATATTTTCTATTTTTTAATTAATATTTATTTATATTTTATTCATAATCATTATTTTTTAATTAATATTCATTTATATTAAATTAGTATTTATTACTATTGATTATTTTTTTGATTAAAAATTCTAAAGGAAGTGTGAACCCCATTCACACTTACTAGCAATGGAGATGCGTAAATGGGGTTCACACATCTCAGAACCCTTTTTTAAATATACCCCAAAACCTATATCATTTATAAAAAAAATTAAAAACCTAGAAACCACCATACATTGATTGAAACTAATAGAATGCATGGTAGGAGAGGAATATACTTTATAATGATCTAGCTCAAAGTACACAAATAAACATCCCACTTGATCAATAACATATCATCCCAAATCTCTAAATGAAAGAAATATAAGGACCATGTACCAACACAATATGGTAGTGGTTTATTGAGGGGTCAAGGAAGCACTATAAACAACCCATAGTGGGAGAAGGTGGTGTAACGGGAGACACTTTGCAATGCATGAAGGTTTCAAAAGTTTTTTTATTCATGGTCAATGTTACAACCTTATTAATTCAAGGGAGGTGAGAATGGATAGAATATGTGGTGGGTGGAAACCCCCACTAACCATTCTATGGAGGAATATCTGAATGGGAGAAGTAGCCTATAAAAAGGGATCTACCTCCAATGATTTTCTCATCACCTTCAGCAGAAATATCAACCATCGACATTTCATCATTTATATGTGTGGTATTTTGTGAGAAATATTCCCCACATATTGTAGAGAAATATTTATGAAAGTATTATCCTTTTAATATATGGGGAGTGTGTAGGAACCTTTAGCCATAGTGATCCATCTGTGATTTTTTATCCATTACATTTTGAGGATTTTTCCACATTACAACTAGAATCTATTTATTCATGCATTTTTACTTTATTTTATCTTGATATTATCACTAAATCAGTGGACTAATCATTTATGGTACCAATAATTGGTGTTAGAGGAAGGTTCTGGGCCATTGTCTTTTACTTTTATAGATACTAAAAATTATTGAAAATTTGAGTGTTCTCTATGATTGATACTCTGGTTTATATTTTTCATCAAAAAAATTATTGAAATTATTAAATACACCATTGTGAAACATAGAAGGTTATAGAATAACAACATGTCTAGATGGTGGAAAAATTCATGATTGATAAATTCAATGAGAATAATTTTTCGTTACAGAAAATAAAGATGCATGCGGTGTTGTAAAATGATAATTGCCTACTATCAATTAGAGAAAGATCGGAGGGTGTGATGGAGGACAAATAGAAAAAAATGGACCACAATTATATTACCGACATCCATTTGTCTTTGGAAGACATATTCCTATCAAGAATTGTTGAGAAAAAGATCGTGGTAGAAATAGGAGATACTTTGATGAAGCCATACGAGGCCAAGTCACTATGAAAAAAGTATTCTGAAGATAAAGTTGTACACTATTCAAATGGTGGAGTCATCATCAGTGACCGACCACATCAACACCCATAATAAATTGTTATCTTATCTCACATCATTGGGCTATAAAACTTTAGATACTTTATGTGAATAGATTTTTCTCCATAGTTTTCCAGATTCTTATGAAAAACTCATTATCAACCACACCAACAATATCCTGATAGATATACTACTCTTAAATGATATTACAACTATGGTTCCTGATGAATAAAATTAACTCAAGTTCAAGTATGATAGACACCCAACTTTTCACCAAGCAGAGGCTCTATCAATAGATAGAGGAAGGATGATAGAGCATGGTTCTATTGGGATCTAAACATCATGTTAGTTCCAAATCAACCAGTAAGAAAAAGAATGCCACATACTACAACTATGGAAAGAATGGAAACCTAAAGAAGGTTTTTTGAAATAAGAAGAGCAGTGAAAAGAGATATCATGGAAATGTGGTGAGTATTTTTGGGAATGGAGATATAATTTTCAGTGAAGAAACGATGACTATTAGAAGTAGGTAGTCTCTCAATGTTTCATGGATAATTGACTACAATGCAACATGGAACATGAAATCCAGAAGAGAATAGTTTGATCAGTATAAAATTATATTTTAAGTACTTGAGTACATGGGTAATGATCATAGAATTAATTTTTTTTGGATTCAGAACCCTCAAACTGAAGATGCATGATGCTGTTTTGAGAACCATCCAAGGAGTATGACATGTGAAGGGCCTAAAGAGGAACATATTTTCTTCAGGAAAATTTGATGATATCGGATTAAAGACTCATGATGAGAAAGGAGTGATGAGAATTTTGAAGGGTTATCTCATAGTTATGAAGTAAGAGAAGATCTCAAACAACATATACATGTTTATGGGACATACAAGAAGGTGGATATATTTTTCTCATAAAATACCTCGATGAAAGAGTTGATGATGTTATTGAATCAGAAGCTTGGCCCTATGTCAGAATGAGGCCTACATATTTTTGATGATAATAAACCTATGCATGGAATTTTGAAGTTATCCTTCCCATTTTGTGAGCATTGTGTTATGATCAAGAAATATCGGTAAAATTTTGAGACATCAATAACCCAAATCAAAGAGATATTATATTTGATCTATTCTGACCTTTAGAAATCACTAGTTATATCATTGGGAGGATCAGGGTACTTTGTATCATTCATTGATGATTATTCCTAGAGACTATTGGGGGTACAAAACCAAGAGTAATGTGGATATTTTTGAAATATTCAAAACATTCAAAGAGAATATGGAGATTGAATCTATAAAAAGATGAGGTTTTAAGGACTAAAAATGGTGTATAATATACAAGAGATGATTTTGATACTTTTTTTCTATAGGAAGGAATCATGAGACAGTTCAAGGTGGTGTAAAATCCTTATCATAATTGAGTGGTAGAGAGGATGAAAAAACCTTATTGGATAGAATAAGGGAGATGTTGAAGACTATAGGAATTTCCAAAACATTTTGGGCATAAGAAATGAATAGATCATGTTATGTGATCAACCGATCTCCTCTAATGTTGATTGATTTGAAGAAACCAGTGGAAATATAAACTGGTAACCCCACAAAATATTCTCAGTTATATAATTTTTGGAATTACAATATATGAATATTTTAATGACCAGGAAAGATTGATGTTGGATTTGTGATATAGGAAATATATCTTCTTGGGATATGTTGATGGTGTGAGTGGGTATTATTTGTGGGAACCCACTACTTAAAAAATTATCACAGGGAGATATGTCATTTTTATCAAATTCAAGGTGATGATTATAATTGATGGATACATGGATAAAGAGAATACAAAAACCAAAACATTTGAGGTGGAGGAAAAATATAAGGAAGAACCAGTTTCTTATGAGGTATTACCAGAGAACGACAATCAAGTACTGATTGAGTTTGGATCAAAACTATCAATTTGGGGGGAAAGGGAACAAATATGGCACTCATGTTATGTAAGTTAAATAATGACTATTCACTTCTTATTAATAGAGGATGGAGAGCCATATCCTTTTTTAGAGGAAACTAAGAGTTCAGATGAATCCTCATAGATGATGGTGATGCAGGTGTAACTTGAAGCCCTGCACAAGATAATAACTTGGTACCTTGTTCCATTACCTCATGGAAGGAATAATATAAGAAAAAATGCGGCATTACGAACAATTAGGATGAAAAGGACCAAATTTAATAATATCACACAATATGGGTGGTCAAAGGGTATGCTCATAAGGAATATATTGATTTCAATGAAATATTTTATCATGTTGTTAGATTGATGATTTCTTGGATAGTTCTAGAGTTGTGTGAAACACAAAATTTGCACTCAGAGTATCTAGATATGAATAATTATTTTCTCCATATTGATCTTGATAAAGAGATCCACATTCTCTAATCAGAAGTCTTTAGTGAAGAATGAAAGTAGAACATTCTTTTTAGTTCGAAAAAATCTTTATACGTTCTCAATAAGGCATCGAGGTGTTGTTATAAGAAATTTGATTCCTCTATCATGAGTCTTGTACACAACAGATTTCATTCGGATCCTTACACATATTTTAGGGGTTCAGATGGTAATGATTTCATCATTCTTTTGTTGTATGTTGATGACATGTTGGATGTAGGCCCAACAATGATTAGATCCAAGATACGAAGGCATAGTTGGCCAGGGAGTTAGATATGAAGGATTTGGGACCAAAAAATAATATTTTGGGGATGAATATTTACTAAGATAGACATAATTGGAATATTTGAATACCATAGAATAATTACATACAAAAATTCTCAAAATGATTAACCATGAAATAATATAATAAAAACTATACACCCATTCATGTTAATTTTAATTTTTCCTCTATGATGAGTCTTATAAGTGAAACAGAGAGGAAAGAGATGTCTTGAGTACCGTATGCATAAGTAGTGGGGAGTCTGATGTTCATTATGGTTTGTACAAGACCAAACATGACACATGTAGTGGGAACAGTTATTCAGTACATGGAAAATATAATGTAGGAGCTTTGGAACATAGTTTAGAGGTTATTGGTATACATTAAAGAGACCTCAGTTATTGCATTAGGCTATGGGGGATCAGATTATTGTATTAGAGGATTTATTGATTTAGATTTTTAGGTGATTCTGATAGGAATAAATACACTATGGTTTATATATTTACTCTTGGAGGAGGATATGTGAACTAGATTTAAAATTTACATTTAGTTTTGGATTTATCCATGATAGTGTTGGAGTACATGGAAGATACACAGGATTAAAAAGTGGTTATTTGGATAGGAAGGTTGTTGGAGGATCTCGACTACAGACATGAGAAGATTACATTATGTTGTGACAATCATAGCTCCTTGAACATTGGAATGAATCCATATTTTCATTCCATTATGAAGAAAATTTGGGTATGGTATCACTTTTTTCAAGATGTAGAGGATGAAGGAAGAATGTACATGTAGAAAATTAATACGGAAGAAAATCCAAAAAAAATTAGGATGACAGAGATTGACTCTGATAAGTCCATACGGTGCAGATACTCAAGTGGACTTGAAGAGACATGATCAGCATGGTTTGAAAAATATAAAGAAGGTTTAGAGATATGTTAGAAGTTTTTTTATTCATGATCGATGCCTCATATTATTCTATCAAGGGAGGAAAAAATGTCTAGTAGATGTGGTGAGTAGAAAAACCCACCAACCATCCAGTAGAGGAAGATTATAAGGGTGAGACATGGCCTATATAATTGGACTTCCCCCAATGGTTTTCTCATCAGATTCACCAGTAATCTCCAGCAGCAGTTGTTATTCATTTATATGCATAGTATTTTTTGATTTATTTTCCCACATATTCAAGTGAGATATTTATAATATTTTTATCCTTATAATAGTGAGATAGTGTGTACCCAATTTTATCCATAGTGATCCTTCTATTTACTTGTGGTTTTTACCCATTTCATTTTGGGAGGTTTTCCACATTACATATGGTGTACATTTATTTCCATATTTTTTCACATTATTTTTTCTCACTATCATCACTGAACCAGTGGACTAATAATTTATGGCCTAAACTATGAGTTGTAATACAAAAATGGAAACATGGTTGTCGAGTACTGACCAGTGGGTATCCCGAGTATAAACCAGGGTATTTATTCAAATTAACCTGAGTAGATATTCTAATATGGTGGGTTGGGGCCTAGGGGGAAGAATGATAAGTGTAAAAATATTTTTGTACGTCTTGTGATATAGTTCCTTTGTTACCTCCCAAGGAGAGCCAACAACCTAGACCCTCCATGATCAACTACCCACAAGTCATGAACTATCAAATGATGTTTCCAACGATATTTTCAACTCAATGTAAACACATCACATTGCATTCTGAACCCCGAAAGGATAGGAATATGAGGACCAACATCCAACATGTTGTAGTGGTGGTTGATCCAGTGCGGCAGAGCAACAACATGGACAACCTATAGTGGGATAAGGTGGAACAAGGAGAGACCCTTTGAAACTCATGGGGGGGGGGGGTTACACTCTAAGAATGGAAACCTAGTTTTTGAGTATCAACTAATGTGTATCTTGAGTTTAAATCGAGTGATTCATTCATATTAGTCCAAAAAGATTCTTCAACGTGGTGGGATGGGGTGTAAAGGGGAGAATGATAAGCAATAAAATATTGTTTCATGTACGTCATACCTAAATGTAGTCCAGTGTAATCTAATTTCAGGAATGGGTTTTAATAGAATATTTAATTGAATATAATTTGGAATTTTATTTTCATAATGTCCACATATCTCTCTATCTTTAAGGTCTAGATACTGTCACTCTACCCATGACTAAATCTTCAATGTATTGTTGAAATTATTATTAATACATTTTTTTGTGATCATATAAGTTTATATGTTTAATATTTTATGTTTATTAAATTTCTTAATCAAAATAGTATTTTATAGTAATATTTCAAATATAATAACAATGATTAACTAAATAATAATTTTTAAATAGGAATTAATATTAATAAAAATAAATAGTAATTATAAATATTTGTTATTAAATAGTAATTTCTAATAGAAATAATTATTCATTAATAAAAACATGAATATATTAATTTTAGATATATTTGTTATTAAATAGTAATATTTATTATAATTATTAATTTTATTTTTTATTAGTTATTAATATTATGTAATAATTAGTTATAATTAATATTAATTAGTAATAATTATCAATAATTAGAAATAAATAATAATTAGAAATAAAAAACAATAAGTTATAAAATACTATTGTTAATAATAAATATTAATTTATAAATAAGTAATGTAAATAAGAAAATAATAAATTTTAATTATTTATAAGTTTTTAATAGTTAGTTTTAGTTAGTAATAATAGATAATAATTAGTTTCAAATTTTATTGTATGTATATAATGACAAATAATTAGTTATAAAAAATTAATAATAATAAGAATAATGATAATTACTATTATGTAATTTTTATTAATATATTAATAATTTTAATTTTCATTACTTTTTATTAATAATAATTAATAATGAATAATACTTATAATAATGTTTTACTTAACAACAATGAAGAATATTTGACAGTAAATAATAATGTCAAATTAATGTAATAATTTTGTTGAAATTATATTGAAAATGATACATAAAAATGTAAACATAATATTAAGTGATTTTGATATAACTTAAATATAAAGGTATATTAGATAGATATAACATAATTACATTCTACACATTAAGTTACTTTGAGTTTTTTTCAAATTGATTTTATTAAAACACAAATGAGTTTAGGTTTTAAAATTTTCATTTATCAGATGCGTTGATGACTTAAACAAATTTCATCACAAAGAAATGATAAATGTGTTGAAGCATATACCACTTTTCAAAAAAAATCTAATTCAATAATAGACATAATAATTTAATAAAAGAATTTTATTTATGTATATTTGATCATTTTTATATAAATAAATTATTTTTTAAGAAAATTATAGGGTTATATATTTAAAAGTTAATGAATATTATAATTTTAATATTATATAGAAGTGAATTTTCTTAAAATATATTTATGACATTTAACTAGTCAAATAATGTTTCTAAAATAATTTCATCATTTAAATTAATATTGTAAAATCATTGAAATTTTAAATAATTTATGTCATGGAGAACATATGAAATTAATAAGTATAATTAATTTTCATCAATGTCAAAAATGGGGGTGATCCCATAGTTTGGAGTGTGAATCAGATGCCCATATTGAACTCATCAACCTCCAAAATGAGGTGGAGTCTAATTACATGGAGGGGGATATTCCTCATAGAAAAGAACCTCGACTGTCTACAACTTTATTTGACATTTTCCGGGAGGAGGTGCACATGCTACATCTTGGATATTGAGATCTAATAACAACCAACTAGCTATTTATCTCACTGCATAAGTGGAAGAAACTACCATCCAATAATAAATCCCCTAGATTCATGAAGGTTCAGTCATAAAAGGTGATGGAAATTACATCTTATAGGATCTCAGATATGCTACACCAAATAAATATCATTAATATCCTGATAAATTATGTGGATCTCATGCATGCTAGTACACATCAACAACCAGATGAGGCATGTATGCTAAAATAGAATTCTATTCTAGTGGAATAGGTTAGACCAAAGGTGCCACTATATGTGGTCTACATTATCATCATCGCGGACCATCCACATCAGCGTCTTCTAGGGGAGGTTTTTGAGTAGGAACATCTTCCCTATCTAGTGGATGATTGCATATACTATCATGTACAACACCATGTGATAGTAATATGTCATGTGTTTCAGCATGGTATGATTCTTTATTTAATATCATTCCCCCCTCAAGTTTAGATATCCCAATAATATTATGTAGTTTATTATGTTATTAAAAAATTTATGTCGATCTAGGAAAACTATACAACAGACAAGATAATGTAATTTTTTACCTTAAAAATACCAGATCCCTCCACCATGTCACATAATTTATAGAATATATTTTATTATATTACATAGTGAATACTGAAGCTTCTATTGTAGATAGAGTTTTATTATAGGTTTTCCCTTAATACAAAGCATAACATGTCTATCCCACATGTTGATATAATATGCATGATGCCACCTTCAATTGACATCCTTCATCCTTGTTAGCTTCAGGGAATGATGAATCGATATCTATTTCAATGTTTGGAATACTTTTAATTCATCTAAACTAACACATAACTCTATTAGTCTGGTGCCACACAATAATATGGAAGTGATTGAGAGGTGATGCAAACCTAGTATCATCTATCTCTGTAATAGAGTATACATGAAGCTATTCAAAGAGACCCCAATACAGCTTCCATGATATCTAAAATGATTTATGTGTGTTGTTAAAATATTTATATTTTTTAATTTTATAAAACTATATTATTCTAAAATTGATTACTCAATATAATACATGCATTAGTAGTTAAAATACTATCAAACATGAGATGATATGCTACCCAATTATGTCATAGAACCCAGACATACTGGTATGTATGAATCCAATTGTAAAATAAAATATGAAATGTCATAAATAATTTGTAATTCAATATAATATAACTCACATTTTCATCAGAAATGAAACATCTCGGGTTTTGACTTGTAATACTATGGAATATTTTAAGAAATATTTTTAGAGCTAATCACTAAGACGACATGAGATTTTGATGCCTGGTGAGCCTCAATATTGATTTAATAAAAATATAAAACATGTTATATCACCCACACAGAGTTTTCCTAAAATAAAGGATTAAATCGCAAAATAAGTCACTTACGGTAAATATGGTATTGTTCTTGACTCTTGAATGAGGTATTTACACTATACGTGACATAATATTTGTCGATTGAGGGGTGGGTGGTTTTTGTGCGGTCATGGGAGAAATATTAAATGATAAATTAAATAACTAATTTAGTATTTTTTTTTATTTTTCATGACCTGGATCCCTTTATATAATCCTGGTTAAAGCCAAATAATAGGGTCAACAACATAATCCTAAGGATTAGGAAGAGATCATAGTGGAGCATTGGAAGACATCATGATTGTGGATCAACGATTGTGGTACCACAAAGATCACCAATGACAACAAAGTTTTTAGATCTTTCCAATGATGAAAACATATAAATGTTATTCATTGGAAAGAGATCTAAATTTTTGGTAAGATATTGATTTTTTTTATATTTATCCCTTTTTTTATCCCTTGAATAAGGTAAATCAGTTTTTATAATAGTTTGAATCATGTATTTATCGTGTTGTGGAAGTATGGTTTTATCTTCTTAGAAATAATAATTTGATATTAATTTGATTATTTCCTCTTTTTTCATCACCCTAAAATAATGAATATATTCCAACCTATATAATGACTAAGGTTTATTTATCACATTTATTAATTGTGGTTTTCTCTCCCCTTTCTATGTGTGATCATCGTCCGTGTGTTACTTGGTCAATGGTAAAATTAACACTCGATGAGTGATCATTACACAATAGTTATCTAGAAAAACAAATCTTTAATATGAATTTGAGATAGAGATAGATGATACAGTTGTGGTGTGTGATGAAAGGGAATGATAGAATTCATATTTATAGATCCTCATTTATGGTTTGGTGTGTGTCGATAGAATTGTTCAATGAGGATCATTTCCTAATAAGAATATGTGGATGAAAAACAGTCACCAACAACATAAATATCAGTCATTCCTAGATCCATAATTTCCATCCATGATTGATAGGTAATAGAATAAGGAATTAATGGGTGTAAATTCATGAGTTCCAGGGATCCTAGAAAAATATTGAATACACAACATGTTTTACTAAGAACACATGTAGTGTAGCCCCCCCAACCTACACCGATAGGGTTTAGACATAGATATAATTATCACACTTCATTTGAAACATGTCACACACCATGTGACCTGGTGCTGGAATCATGGAATATATCCTGGAGGGTACACATGAACATATATTTCTAGACACACTTTCACAACCAGATTGAATGAGCATGGCCCAATACTCAGACACGACCAGGAACAAAAGTACGACCAGAGTACCTAGGCATGTCCAGATACTCAGACTCGACTAAGTGCATGAAAAAATTCATAGTACACCGACATGACCTGAAGTACATGGGAACATCCAAATGTACATAGTCATGGGTAGGCAACACTCTGAGTGGAGGTCCTACCTCTACCCACCATATATCCTTAATGGAAACATCATGAATATAGATGAATAAATTTCATGTTATATGGAAAGAAATTATTAGACCTGAGGCAGACTAGACATACCATGTACACACAATACATGCCATGTACTTTCCCCAAGCGAGTGTGAGTCCCTCTTTATCTTCAGTATAGAGTTGTATCAGTTGAGTTTGTTCCCTTGGTCCATCCTAATAAGGGAAGGTGTGAAGTTACATCCTTAACATATGATTTTTATCCTATTTATGGGTTAGTCTTGGATAGAGATTCCATGAATCTCACTATGAGGCATTGGGTTGGATCCCATATCATATCATTTTCCCTAGGTGGGATGTATGGAATCTTTGTGGCTAACTTACGTGAGAGTGTAATCCCCTACATAGCAGGATATTCCAGATTGATTTTTTGGGGTCCCATAAAATCCCTTTAAGTGATTCACTATCTATATATTGATTTATTCTGAGTTCAAGTGAGTAATATTTCTTTCATATGGCTTGATGAGAATGACCTCTTGGATTGGCACCATTTGTGGCAGCTTGGATTGTGCAGTGGATTCTTCCAGAAATTATTTACATGTAGGGATTAGTTATATGGGTAAAAACTGGTTCATGCATCATAGTGAAATGATTTTTGGTTTCTATATACATACTGAGTCATCTATCTAGCTATAATCAATGATCATGGTACGTCTTGTTTCCTTGAAGTATGTTTCAATGATAAAATCCAATGAGGTTTTTGCAGAAGAGTTAAGAGTATGGCCTGATGAGGGATGAGTCCTTCTTGAAGGGGCTAGGTTACAAGGTGGTTTTCCATCCAGATGGACAAAATGTCGTAATTATACCCAGTAATAAATATATTGACCCACCTTTAGTGGTTCAAGTTTATGAATCATGTTAAACTGAGCCATATAAGGCTCTGTTGGTACTGGATAATGATATACAAGGGTCGAGCGCATATCAAAATATTCCGTGTCAGAAATCACTTGGTATTAGGGGTCAGTAGGACCCACTGGTAGAAATCATTTGATAAAAGTCAAAAAAATAGGTAGTTTCATTATTAATGAGGACCTTAGGGATATATCATCACTACAAGGAAGAGGTGTTGTTATGAATTGGATGGAAGAGTACATCTCGCACAAGATTTTCCCACCCGTCATGCTATATGCAGAGAGACAGTCGATGGACCACCCAAGCAGAGGTAGTGGTTAGAGTAGGGAGGTACACTAGGTGGTGGGAATGATGGTGTATGTAGGAGAACAACATGAGGTGGCCAATACTATTATCCATGTCCACCACCACCACCACCACCACCAAGTGGTCTATGACAGGCTCATGGAGTTGGTGGGTAAGGATGTTGACAATCGTAGATTCTGGAGGTTTATAACCCTATGGCTCTGGGAGTGATTTTAGCTATGATCTGTGTATTTTATAATATATCTATAGTATTCATAAAAATATGGGGGAGCCACACTTTCTTTGAAACATCTCTTTCTTGAAACCAAAATCTCTTGGGTGGAGTACCAGACTCAACCCTTACAGTTGGAGAATCTTACTAGAGGAGATTCGACAATAACACATGTTTGTTGACAGTGTGACCTAACTCTTAGAGGAGAGAGATTATCATGGTACCTTTTTTGAACCATGATGAGAACATACATCATCATCATAGGTATAGACTTTATATCTATTGTTCATGCCCAAATTGACTATTTTAGGCAGGGGATGTAATTTTTTTTGTGATGTTGGGACAATACATTTCGTTATTGGAGGTAAGGAGGTATCATTTGAGAAATATATGCTCATGCGTAGTGGGATAAAGATAAATAATTAATAGATAGATTGTATCACCATTTGAGTAGTGGATGTTATGTGATTTCAGTTCCTTATAGTTGTTAATGAGTATAGAGATGTCTTTCCTGAGGATGTGACATGATTACCTCCCCACCGAGAGTAATATTTCAGCATAGACTTAAACCTTATAATTACCCTGATATCTATTCCATCATATTATTTGGTTCCTGTAGAAATTTGAGATATAAAGGTGAAGTTGGATAACTTGGAAATTAAGGGATTTGTCAGACCCTGTGTGTCATCTTGGGAAGTCCCAATGTTGTTCTTTATGATGGTAGACTGGAACTTGAGGTTGTTTATGGATTACAATCAACTGATCAAAGTGACCATAAAGAATAAGTAACCACAAAAAAATATCAAAAAAATATTCTACCTATAGAGAAGGGAAATATGGTCCATGAATAATGACCTCAAATCAGGTTACCATCATCCCCATGTTCAGAATGGGGATATACCAAAGACGACATTCTAATGTTTTTATGATCTTTATGAGTAATTGGTGATACCTTTAAGTATGTATAAATATTTATTAGTGTTAATGGGACACATGAACTTGATCATTCATCCTTTATTAGTTCGGTTCATAATATTATTCTTCAATGACAATCTAGTGTACTCGACATCTGAGCAGTACGCGAGACACTTGAGGATGGTCCTAGACATACTTTAAGAGAAACAACATTATGTTATTCTATCAAATTAATATTTTTATAATTAAGAGGTCCACTACCTGGGATATTTCATCTCAGTAGAGGGAGTAATAGTTTACCTGACAAAGGTTGAGGCATGTTTAGCTTGGGATCCACCTAAGTGCATGATGGAGGTGCGAGCTTCCATGGGTTGGTAGGATACTACACAGGATTCATGCTATATTTCTAAAACATATCATCATATTTCAATTATTTGACCAATTAGGTATAACCATTCATATGCACGGAAAGGTTCCATTAGGATTTTATATAGACGAATCATATGTTGGTAAGAAACCTAATCTTGGGACTTCTATTGGAGGATGTTGAGTTTTTAGTGTTATGTGGTGCCTTATGGATCAAAATTTCATGTGTACTGATGGAGAGTTAGGAAGTGATTGAATATGGTTCTAAAAAATTAATACTTCATGTGTAGAAATATATGACCCATGATCTAGAGAAGGAATTAGTGGTATTTCCCCTATGTGGTGACACTGCCTTATGGTTGAGGGGTTTATTGTCTATTATAACCACAAGAGTCTCAGGTATATCAAAATTCAAAAAGATCCTAACTTGATCTAGAGGAGAGTCATATAATTCCTACAATATTATGACTTAAAAATATTATATACTCTTATTAAGGAGAATATAGTGGTAGATTCTCTCAATAAGTAATCTTAATAAAAATTATTGATTGAGGTGTCAAATAAATTAGCCTCATTATAGTTTTCTATAATATACAAGGATAGTTCAGTTTATCAACAGTTGGTGGGCGATACCCATCCACTTCTACAGCATATTTGAGAGATTCATCTCAGAGTTATTGAAAATGATATCTTGTGTTCCTAGATAACCATTACACATGTTCCTGATATATATTTTGAAGGTGGGAAACATTTCATTATTTGGGGATGGATGATGACACCATTCATAAAGTGAGTGGAGATGTTGAGTAGCATTCATTAATTCCATTAGAAGTATATCTAAGAGAGATAAGTATGTACCAGGATCCCTTTTCATTGGTTGGGTAGCGGAAGAAGTTCTAGAATTTTTTCAAGTTAGAATATTGATGTATCATCTATCAGTATGTGAAGAAGAGAAGAGCTTAGAAGATCATTTGATATTTAGTGTGGTTGAGCGCAATGTGATTACCCCAAGTAAAGGACTAGGTATAGTGTGCCTTTTATGTTTTGAAGAACATGATTGAGGTTAGCATGTTAGTTTTAGGAAATAGCTGGGATAAACATCTACCATTGGTGGATTTTTTCATATAACATCAATTACAACTCCACCATCAATGTGGCACCATTGAAGGCCATGTATGGGAGACCCTACATGTCACCACTATATTATTCAGATCTACTGGTGCATAGTTAATATAGTCCTAGAGGTAGTTCTAGTGATGCTAGTGAAGATTTAGATTATCCAGGGGTGGATGGGGACTGCCCAGAGCCATCATGGTCTTATATGGACCCTTAACGAAGGCCTTTGATGTTCTACGAGGGCGGGAAAGTTTTTTGAGAGTCTCTCGTGTTGTGGGTTAGATAGATTTAGTTGGGGTAGCTATATATCCTTGGGATTCATATTACCATTTTCTAGATATCTTATTAGGTTAATGAGGTGGTGTACCACTTGACCCTACAACTATTGTTTGACTGAGTGCATAATGTACTCCAAATGTCAGAGCTGAGGAATATGTTCAAAAAATATTCTATGAATTCAACCTAGGTGAGATAGACATTGAGGATAAAGTCTCCTTTTTGAGGTTCCCATTGGTATTGATAACTACTGAGAGAATACCCTTCATCGTAAAATGTTTCCTTGGGTGCGTATTTGGTGGCATCATGAAAATCTTTAGGAGACCACCTGAGAGTGGGAGAACCATATACATGCCCAACACCCTCCTATTTTTAGAATGATTTTTTATTTTTTGGATGAAAATCCCAACCAAGGGGATAGTGAAATAAATCTATTTTTTCTTTAAATTGCTTCATAATATTTTATGAAATATCTTCTTAGCCAGGCCCTAAGAAGATGTAAGATTTTGAGGTCCGGTGACCCAAAATGTTGATATAATAAAAATATTTAATATATCATATCAGGAATGAATGGTTTTCCTAAAATAATTGAATAACTCCCAAATAGCCACTTGGATGGGAAATTACAGACTGCTATTAAATTCGGAATGTTGGTTCTACCCTAGGAACGAAATAATCTTTCCAGTATCTGGTGGTGGTTTTAATGAGGACATGGGTGAAATATTAAATGTTAATTTAATTAATTAATTAATCAATTAATATTCTATTTACTATGACCTAGTTACCTCCATATAATCCCATTTATATCCAAATTATAGGGTCATCCACATAACCCCAAGGATTGAGAGGAGAGCATAGAGGGGAATTGATAGACATCAAGATCATGGATCAATGATCTTGGTACTGTAAGGATCGTTAACAACAATGGAGGTTGTGGATCTCATCAATGAGGAAAATAGTGAACTATTATTCATCAGTGATATATCCAAATTCTATGTAGAAAACTATTTATTGGGGATTTATCCCCATTTGTTTATCCTAATATGGATGTGAATCAAACCTTTTAACTATTTTATACAAAGGTCGATCATGTTGTGGGGGTATAGTTTTATCTTCCTAGAAATAGGAATTTGATATTTCTTTGATTATTTTCACTTTATTCATTTAATTTTGATAATTAATTTAGGAGAACACAAGAAATGTACAAGGATTATATATCATACTTATGCCTTGTTGTTTTCTCTCCCCATTCTACATGTGAAAAATGTTGGTGTTTTATTTATCCAGTGGTTCAAAAAATACCAATTGAGTAATCATTCAAAAATCGTTATTTGTTGAAACAAATCATAACCCTAGGTTCAAGATAGAGATAAATGTTAGGACTATGGTATATAACAAAATGGGATTGATCAGGTTCTAATTTAGAGATCCCTATTTTTGGTTTCGCGTGCAACAATATCACAGTGCGATGAGGATCCTTTCTTGAGCTTAAGACGTGGACAAAAACTTGTCATCATTGATGGAAAGCTTGGTCAACACCAAATACATTTTTTTAGGTGTTATTAGTGTATGATCAAAGGAGGAAGGTGTGCACCTAAATGTGTTACAGTTCTTAGGAATCAAGAAAAATCTCAACTACACTGTGTATAGTCCTAAGAACACATGTTGTGTATCCCCCATTATGGTTCTAGGGTTTAAAAACATAAATAAATATCACATTACGTGTGAAACACGTCACACATTGTGTGAACCATTGTTGGTGTCTTGGTGTATATCCTCTAGGGTACATGGGCATATATACAACAAGACACACTATCACGACCAGAGTACATGGACATGACCTGATACTCAAACATGACCAAGAACATGGGAACAACCAGAGTACAGAGGCATGGACTGATACTCGGACATGGCTAGGTGCATGGGTATGACCATAGTATATTGTCACAATCCAATGTACATGGTAATGTGAAAATGTATCCGACCATAGGTTGGTGGTATGTTGAGTACCATCCTGAACTCTACATGATATATATCCTAAAAGGGCATGTCGTGTATGTGGATAAATACATTTCATGGGAGACATCAAGACATGCGAATCCACAGGAAGAACAAAAAGGTCATTTACACCCAATACACATCATAAAATTTCTCCACTTCTGTTTTAGGCCCTCTTTATCTTCAATGTAGACCAATATTAGTTGAGTTTATCCCCTCAGTCCATCCCTATGTGGTTATGCTGTGACATTACACCCTCAATGTAGAATTTTGATCCTCTCTATGGGTGAGTCTTTGAAACGTTTTTCAGGACTCCTTATTTGAGTCATGTGGTTGATTCCTCTATAATACCATTTTCCATAAGTGGGGTTTGTAGTATCATAATGACCAAATTACATGGGCATATAACCTCCTATTTAGAGGGTCATTCTATATTGGGTTTTCAAAGTACCCCATGAGCCCTGTGAGTGATACCCTATCTATGTATCAATATATTCTGAGTTACAATGAGTATTTATTCTTTTGAGAATCATGAAAATCACGGTCTCTCAAATGAGCATCATCAATGAAAACATGGATCATGGAGTGGATTCTTTTAAGAGAGAACTACCATGAAACCTTGAGAATAATCATGTGACTATCAGTATGGTTAAGACCTCTTGAGACTAGAAGTATTTAATGAATATGTTTGGGTTATTGTTATTATTTTCATGTGACATATTCTTATTGAAACTCCCTTTTTATGATGATATTACTACCCACTTTTCTTTATGTTTAGTGATTTCAAGCTATCTTATTGGGTATTGTTATACTCACTCTTAAATGGGATCTTCCCGTATATGTTGTTTCTTATTAAGAATAATATACTGTTGATGATGTCCTAATAGGAATAGGAGTAGGTGTATAATATTTTCAGATAGATATACCAATGTTGTACTAGGTGTTTCATTGGACTGTAGTCTTCTCCTGCTTAGCTAGTTTGAATATTCTAATTTTGGTAGAAATGTATTTGGTCCATTAAGATTTCCAATACTTTTTCCATACTCTAATTATGGGATAGATGTCATTCATGTATTATGGTATCATATATAATTTCACTTTTATCATTTTATGGGTATTTGGAAATGTGTGTGTGTGTGTGTGATGGTACATAGGCTAAGGCCTCCCATGTGTGAGATATTACAACTCAGCCCTGGTCACCATCCCCTAGCCTATTGGAGGTGGGATTGGGGTGTCACACTCGACTTATCACTAACTAGCCAGACCCTAGTGGGTCGGTTGTGATAAGAAATAATTAAAGAAGTGATATCATACCAATATCCATGAAGATCATTAAGGAGCATGTCTATGGCATCCTCTGGTCTAACAACAATAGTGTACATGAGAGGGATGCACTCCCATGTCCACATCTAAATTAGGATGACATATATCTCATTAACACTATAATATGATCAACATATAGTACATAATGATCTATATTTTTATTCAAAGCTTACAGATTCAAAACTATTTCTCCAAACCTAATCAAAGTCTTCAAACATCACCAAATACATTATGTAAACATGAAATCATGAGCGATCACCACTACTATTACTCCAATGATTCAAAAGATATATGCACATGTGTAATTCCTGATAGTCTTATCATTATAATTGTTGGGTAAATGTGTGAAGTACATGTCAAGTAATCTCATTGATATATTACATTCATATGTAACTATGTCATCATACTCAATTTATATTCATACCAATTGATGTAAATTATAATACTAGTCTCTATGGGTGGGTCCAATAATTATATTACCCTGAATAATTAGACCAAGAATAAATGAAACATCCTCTAGGGTGATGGTTATCTCTCTCTCTCTTTGGAAAGTGTAATGTGTGAGTCTTAGATCTCCATCTCCTGGTGAGGGAAACAATGTGATTATGATCAATAAATATATAATGAGTTAAAATGATCCCCTAAAAAAGAACATCATAGGTATGAGATAATAACAGGTGGTGTTGGAATGTGATGTTAGTGGTGCACCCTACACATGCAGACCAATCAAAACTCATGATCTTCTAATACCTCATATGGAACATATCTATACATCTCAATGAATAGAGTTTCATCCACCATATCAATGAATAAAAATGAAAAAAATATTAAGTAAAATGACAAAACTATTAAGTAAATTGTATAATAAATATTTTTCACATTTAGTTTATATATTAATAAATACATTTTTTTGTAGATATATTTAAATATTTATTTGAAAATTTTATTTATATTCTATAAATATATGAAAATATGTCATATTTAATTATAAATAACTGTAAAATATGTGAAGGTAAAATTTATACAATATAATTTCCATATTTTTATAAGGACTACGACTAAATTTAGTCCCCACTGAAAAAAGAATATAAGAATCCCTCAAAAAAGAATGATATTTTATTAAATGTTCAAAAATTAAGGTACTTAGACAAAAAATATAGTTTCAAAGACCTTTTAAGACTCTTTTGACCCTTAAAAAAGGCTAGAATAAGTATCCATAGCCCCCCACATTATAAATCATTTTTCATACTTATATTTTAAATGTGGTAGATCCTAAAAAAACACCCTCATCAAAAGTTGTGTTTGTTTGAAATTCAAGTCATATTTTTAACTTATCTTAGATATTTAGTTAATTTATTAAATTATTATGTCATCTAATTATAATTAAATAACTATTACTCAATAAGAATTCAATAATTAATAATGAATATAAATTTTATTTATTTTATAATCTATTTTCACTAAATATCATATATATTATTTATAAATTAATAAATGGTCCAAAATATATCACAATTAATAAAATATAATATATTTATATCAATAATAATATATTAATATATTAATATATTATTTTTAATTATTTGTTTAAGAAATATAACTTTTATCAGCACTAAAATAGCAATGATAAATACCTCCCTTTATTCATTATGAAAATCACTGATTAAAGTGACCTTTATTAGGGGTTTTAACTAGAATTGATAAAGGTACCCCCTTCAACAATTCTTTTTTTAGCACTGATAAAGGGTATTTCTTAATATTTCAATTTTTTGTAGTTTTTAAATAATATATAACAATATATTTATAAAAAATATATTCAATATAGTATACATAATCAATTATTACATGATGCTGATAGAGAGAAAACTTTATTAGAACTAGAAAATAATTGATAAAGGTATCCCATCATTATTGTTAAATAAAGTTATCATAAAGGGAAACTTTTTATTATCACTTTTTAAGAATTGAAAAATCATTCCCTTTATCGTTGTTTTTTTAGCGCTGATAAAATTCTCCATTTATCAACATTTTTTAGCACTGATAAAGGGTAGCGTGAAATATAGTGGAATATGTAGTAGTTTATTATCCATTTTTTTAATGAAATAGATTATGGTATATGAAATTAAATATTTCTAGGAAACTAATAACTGTTTTATTAAGACTCTTTTGTTTATGGTAAATGTTGTGGTGGATTATTTATGGAAGAACCCACACTAAATACTATTTCCCCTACACTTATTAGATAAGGGAAATACATCATCTGATCCCCCAAATAGATTATAGGCATTCAATTCACGATTCAACATTTATCTTTTATTTTTTAACAATGGACGAAGATAAGAAAAAAATTATTTTACTTTTATGAATTTAAAATATTAAAGATTTTATTTTGTTAAAATTTATTAAATTTTGTATCAAAGCATGGTTTTATATAACTAGATTGTAAAAAATTAAAAAAATATTACTTTTCATAAACACTTTCATATTTATTTGTTTTTAGATGATTCAATCATTATTTTCCATCTTCTTCTAATTCTCTCCATGATCATAATTTTTTTGAATACATTTTTATTTAATCTAAATTTTCTTTTAAAATCAAATAGTTTAGAAACCTATTATACAAATTCAATTATTTTATCAATATCAAGGATTAATGAAATTTTCTTAAAAAACATATTTCATGTTAAATTCAAATATGAAATAGAAAACCATGATTTCAGAAATTGAGGTTTCATTAGTTTTACAAAATAAAAAAATCATTCATTTATTATATGAGTTAGTGGAATTGAATTAATAATATTATTTAAATTTTTTGATTATTCATTTTTGATCTTATCAATTCATATTAAAAATTTATTTTTTATGGTATACACTTAAATTTATTTTTTTAAAAAAAAATTAAGGTATACAATTTTCTGACACCTTCTGTCAAGGCATGCATCGAGGTGGCGATGCGCTTTTTTGTGCCCTACATTACCACTTTCCAAAGGTAGGAAGACTCCACCACCAAGGTTGTTGAAATCATCTCCTTGATCGTAATGGGATGATGGTATTTTGGTTCCACCTTCAATAAATTCCTCCATGGAACTAGTTTCCTTATCTAGACCCCCCTTATAGATTTGAGTCATGTTTTTGTAACTCATTCTAGGTGCCATATCGAGGTGGAAATCAATTAATTACACCACTTATATCATGATAAGGCAATAAACTATGGTTTAATTGGATGGTAATGTTGTGAATCATTGAAAATATTCAGATACAGTGCATATTGGGAACCCGTAAAGTCTTCCCATTTTGGTGATGGGGATTCTCATATGTGAGTAATCTTGGGCGTGGAACATAAGGAATCCCATTTTGGCCACATGGTAGTTAACACCAGGTGTGTAAGGATTCTGAGACTCATTACCTTAGGAAATTAATTTTCTTTACATGAGGTAGATATCATGATACATGTGTTGGGGTCACATATTTAATGTATTGTGTGGAATCATTTGTCACTGGTTAAAAGTATTGTGGAGATGTTTCTTATATAAGATGGTTATGTACTAGGATATATGGGTGGAGTCACATAGAAACATTTAGGTCTAGTATGGACCTTGGGTTTTGGAATGTTGAGCGATTTAGTGGGTCCACATGGGGGATTATGATCACACTTTAGGGTGGGTGAGTGGTTATGTGTGTGCTGATGGGGGAAGATGATCAAAAAATAGGGTTATTGAGAGGTTAAGTGTGTCCCCATGGAAGAAGATGATGAAAAATTATGATTGCAAGTGTGTCCGCATGGGGGGGGGGATGATCACACTTTTGGTTTGGAAGTGTTTCCCAATGGGGAAAGATAATATACTTTAGGGTCATCACATTCGAGGAGGAATAAATGAAAATTTAATGTTGATGTTGGGGTATCGGTATTGAAATTCAAGGAGGTAACCCAGACATGTTGGTTTATCAGGATTGAATATCAAGAAGGCATCCTACATACCCTATTATGGGACTGGGATCAAAACCCATATAGTTTGATGCTGAATTTTATGGTCATGTGAACAAAATACTCCATGACATTTAACATCATGTGGTAAGGATGATAGTGTCATATAAGGAGCTTCATTGAGATATGGTGTGGGGATTACACATATTGGATACCTAATAGGTGATATTTCATCCATTACAATTCATACATGGGGTATACTATATTCATCGCATAGAGTAAGACTAAATTTTAGTATCATGTACTGAGGATGTTGTCATGTAGTTAAATGTTGTCTAACTAAGATGTAGTGATATGTAGTTTAATGTATTGCGACTCAGATGTGGTGGGTAACTATACCTGGGGAGTCCATATCCAAGTAGTAGGTGGGGATAATTCATTATCCCTCATTGAAGGGAAATGAAATTTGTTTCCCTCAATGATGGAACCATTGGGACTTACATGGATACTATATAGGCACCTTTGGGTGGAACATGGCGTAAACACTTCAATGGTGAATTAGTGAATAGGGGTCCTGACATTAGGGTCCCTATGATTAGAATAAATAGGCATTAGGGTACCCATGATTATGATAAAATAGTTATGAAACCATATATAATATTCTAGGAGAAAAGGGTTTGGACAAGGGGGTTGATGATACCGGTCGTACAAAAGATCAGTTTGTGAATGAACTAGGTTTAGATTGGCATGTGGAACCCAATAACTCAACTTTTGGGAAGGTGTATCTATATAAATGTGGAACCATGGAGAGTCCTGGTTCATGGGTTTCATGGAGGTTGGATCATTGTGAAGGGTGAGGGTCTCGCAAAGGTAAGGGGTCTTGTGAAGTAATATCTTTCATGAAACATGGTTTCCATGCCTCTAAGTAATGTCTTGGTTCCCATGGTGAAGGTTTCATGAAGTATACACATCTCATAGAACCCTAAGATCCACAATGGGATATATTATAATGAAATGTTCATAAACCTTCATTAAAGTCATATCTAGAATGGTTCTAGGTTTTTAGTAACCCATGAGATATTGGTTCATAAAACATGTCCACCTATGGAAATACATATTTTATTATGCTCTTTAAGGTTATAGTTTCACGAATTTAGAGCCTTTGTTAGAAGTCCAAATGTAGCGTACCCTTAAAATTTGGAGGATGGAGGTATTTATAGGTTTCATAGAGGCTATGAGATATGTTTCACAAAATTTACTGCCTAAAAAATATGTTTCATGGATGTTTTTCACTATTGATGTTTTCTTCGCGACCAGACATACATTCCTTGAACGTTACTATATCAAACATCCATGATGGATGGATGACTTTTTTGAAGCTATTTTTCTTCGTGGAGGTTATAAATATCACAAATATAGAACATTTGGTTTAGTTTTAGTCCATTTGGTTTTGGATTTTCCTTGTACCATCCATGTATTCCTTGATATATATTATTTAGAGTGTTTTTTTCAGCATCAAAAAAACTCCTCCCTTATAATTGGAGATTATGCATGAGAGGATGGTAGAATTCTAAGGTAAAACATCCAAACCTGGTGATATGTGATCCCTATTCGAAAAACTATGTTTTTTCCTATGCCTATAAATAGGGGTGAGGGTCCCAAGGGGGACCATTATATTTTTATGTATGATAGTCCTTTTCTCTCTTTTTACAAAACTCAAGACCTTCATGACAGTTCTATGATCTTGATCATTACATCTCATGAAACTTTTCACTTACATGACTCATTATTCTATAAACATAATCTCATGAGACAAAAAAATTCTCAAATGAGACCTTCATGAACTATACCTTTGAAAACCAAAATCTGAAAATTTTCAAATTCTAAATGATGACCGTTGAAATCATTAAAGATATGGATGAACAATATGGGAGATGGAAAGAAACCTCATGATTTGGGATATATTCCAAATAGATTCGAATTATGATACTCTTAACAAATTTATGGAGGAATAATAGGAATATCCACTATGTAAGAGGTTATCATTATATTAACTGTGTCTAAGGGACAATGTGTACATCCCTAGTGTTGATTGAGATGGTATCACTTACTGGTTTAGAAGCTCACTTGGAATTTACTAGTGGAATAGTTCTACTACGAGTCATTGTGTGAAAGGCCTTGCATTGATTACTTCTCATTCATTATAGAACCATGTGAATAACATCAATAGAGAAGACCCCCCTTAACAAGTGTTTCCCATTTCACTTATTGTATGGTTGGGTCACCATACACATGGTGGTAAAAATACCCAAAATAAATCTCCCCTCCCAACACAAACTTCCAAATATCAATTATCTACATCATTGGGAGTCAACTTCTCATTTTGGTTCCAGTAGGCATGCTAAATAGGATGAGGTTGTGTTCTGCTTCATCTTCCACTCATTCCCCATTCCAATGGGGCTATTCATGGACGATGTCACAGGGACAGTGGAGAAGTGGACACAACTCCTAACCTTCTGAGGTGGGGTATAGGTTTCCAAGCTATATTTTAAAGTTGTATGTTAATCATAAATTCCACACTAATTTTTCATGAAATTTTGTTGTCTTTCTAGGATCACTATGAAGTTTTTCAACAAGGTATGCATCAAGAACTACCCCTTGATTCCTCATTGGATCTAGAAGATGTTTAAGTGGTGGGAAACTAGAGTAATGAATAATTTTATTCCAATTAATAATATTTATAGGCTATTTAATGAGTAAAAAATGATATGGGGGAGCATGTATCTTGGGGAGATTCTAGGGTGAGTGGTGACTCGGACAGACTTTGGGGAATGTGACCTGTATCCATGGGGCCCGGGTCTTGTGGCAACAAGAAGGGATCATCATGGATGAAGAACTGGTCTAGTAGGGAGTGCACTAGTTGAAACTCCTTTTTGTTTTAAAGTAATAGTGGAACCAGACCCACAACATATTGTAAAATTTATTCGAGCGGGATGTTCTCCCTCTGGAGCAATTATGGGGGCACAAGTTGAGGATTTGGGAAAGTGGTCGTGCCACCTAGATATATCCGATGATGTTTTTTACTAAATTATTGGGATATATGGGGGATATAAATATGACTTAACTATCTCTATGGGTTATGGTTGTATATTCATTATGAGGGGATACAACTTCTCAATATGGTCCATGAAAGAGAATGATTCCATGCTCCTTGGGACAAGGTGGTGTAATAATTTGTAAAGATGGATGATATGGTCCACTCTCATGGAATCGGGCATCCCTTGATGGAGTGGGTGAGGATACTTCTTCATATTCCCTCTATTGGAGACCCTATTGAGGGTTAATCATCTACAAACAAATTTATTCAAGAAGGGTAGGTCAAGGGGGAATCCTGGCAGAGTAATTCCCACCTAGACTCCCCCGAGGGATGAGATCCTACTATAGATTAGCTAAAAATTTGGTCTTCATATTACTTTACCAACTACTAACACATTTGGTTTGTTTTATAAATCATTTTTCACTCTTGTAGGAATTAGTTAGCACAAAGGAAGTGGATTTACATGATGAGCCTCTGGTAGAGGATGAGAAAAACCTAATCCTAGAATGGGTGGGTGTACGGACTCTTCCTGATGCTGCTATCATAGGTAGGAAACCATTTTCCTCTCAGGTGGTGCCTGCAACTAAGGTGGTATCTCAACAATCCCAAGTTCCACTGGGTAACCTCTCTTTGATCTACTTGTTTTTAGGATTTTCACTATTATTCTTATGATGACATGTTTGTTTATTTTAAATAGATCTATTGCATATGGTGGAGGATCTACCCCTAGAAGTCTAGGAATCAACTCCTATAGAAATATTAACACTGGTGGGGATTCCAGTGAATATCATTAACAAGGTATCCATCCATTATGACTCTTGTAAGTATCTTAATTATTTAACCATTACCCCCAATTTTTATCCCCCACATTTTATGCTTATCCAACCTTTTGTTTTTATCGATGTGAAAACTATATTTTGGGGTCAACTACCCGCAGATATGCCTGAGCAAGCAGGGAATGTATCCAAGGTGGTGATGACCGAAGCTATGGCCACAACGAGGCCACCATGATTATTCCCATGATGAAGGAGGTTTATGATGATATTATGGTTAGGAATGAGGGGCCTAAAGGCATAGAAGTGATGTATGAAGATACTATGGTGGTTAAACCTAATAGGATTACAACCTAGGCATTGATGGTTTAGAAGACTGTGATGGTCAAGCCTAGGGGTCCTATAGTTGAGGTGGTGATTGATGAGGATACCACAATACTTTATCCCATGAAATATATTCCTAAGTTAGAAGGATAATCCCCTTATATGGGAAATCTTACTTTCTTATATTAATAAATCCTAGCACGTTAGAGCATATTCCTTTAGATGACCCCCTACCGATGTTTTGTGGATATTCCCTGATTTCAAGCATATATCGCATAAGAAATTTGAGGAACCAAACTCCAATTTTTATAAGGATAACTAGATCATCCAGAATAGATCATGGTGGGGTTTGTGGAAATTCTTGTCCTTCACTCTATGGGATAATATAAAAAACTGAATGGTGTCCCTTTACAACTGGATTGTGAGCCTAAGGACTAGTGATGTGGACATCCATGGAATTCACACTCTATATTGGGAGTACATTACCAAACATGTATATGATGGGTGGAAGGAGATTGATGCCACCTTTTATATGGAAAAATTTAATGTCACTAAGGTGCTTCATGTGATGGATAAATAGATTTCATGGATGGAGGAATAGGCACATGAACATGAGGTATTCATCGCTAAGAGGGGGATATGATCATTCATCTAAGGGTGTAGATAGCAGTGGTCGAGGTAGAAGTAGAAGAGGTAGAATATTTAGTAGTGAAGTGTGGGGTTGAATAAGTTTGGGTGAATATCTAGGAGAATGAGGTTCATCCTATCATAGAGTAGGAAGCATCAGGGCGGGCTAAGTGATAGAGGAACCGATAAGCTATAAGATAGAGGTTGTCTGAGTTAGATTGCTTGATCTATAGGGTTGAGCCTTAGGGAGATTATTTTTTCCCATTGTTTTTAATAATGGAGAGGATCCAGCTAGTGTATGACCCTACTCAGTATGTAACTTAAATATTTATTTCAATTAACTATAGGAAAATTTACCCTCATTACTTCATGTTGATCATATTAACCCGTTATATGGGAGTGCCATATGAAAACTGAAAAATAAAGGTTGGAATTAACCCCTTATATGGGAGTGCCATATGAAAACTGAAAAATCAAGTTTGGAATAATACATTGACCTCTAGAGGTCTCTTAACTAGGAAAACCTTGGTTGAAGAGTATGAATTTGTATATCCAACTTTCTTTCCCATCATGCGTAGTTTCTTAAATGGGGCAATTCCTAGGGTATTGGATTCAAACCGAACATATGAGAAGGTGGAGAATGTAAATTGAGTAATCCAAGATTTAGAATACAATGGAGTGATGGGTTGGATGAGGATGTCTGATGACCACATTTGAAATGCAGGTTCCTCAATCTCACTACCTATGGAGAGGAAATACAAACAAGGGTTGAATTTTAACCATGTTCAAAAAACATGACCCATCATGTTGTCATAAAAAGCCTATCGGGGCATATGTCTAGGATGTGAGGTGATCCATTTTGGATAGAAAAAATCACCATTGAGAGGGGGGGATCTTTTAGACATGGATTATGGTGAGTATCCAAATCATGGGTGATATGAAATATGGGGTAATTTTGAGGGTATGTTTAAGTAGATTTTAACACTCACATGATTACACTACTACATCTATAAGAACATTAACTAGGTGCATCAGTTTGATAAATATATGAAATCACTTTCCAAAGGTAACATCTTCTTAGTTTATGAGTGGTGGTCGATGAACTCAAGTAGTATGATAGGTTACTGACACCAAATGGGGAAAATGAATTTCTTGCCTGGGCCTAAGATGTTTTATAGTTTTATGTCATGAAATGAGGATATGGATCATGTATTTTAATGTCTTGTAGAAAGGATGTTGAACACTATGTTTAATTTAATATGTTTATGAAAATCAGTTGCTTCATTTTAACAAGAAATAGCTTTGACCATGGTGCCATATATTTTAATATCATATTCTCTAGATGGTTGAAGTATAGTTTAGCATCAAGTGACCAGGATGTGTGAACCAATGTGAATTAAACCCACCCATTTTGTGGTAGTGTTATGCACCTAAGGGGAACATTGGGAGTGTTACATCATATAGGAACTTATGAAATAGAGTTATTTTTATTTCATCTCCAACATTTAAAAAATAGTGGGTCTAGTATGCATAGATAGGATTTTTCTAGGGATTGATGACATGTCCTGTTGGACTTATTCCTCTATGATTCACACCAAATTTTTTCCCCAAATTACAAGGGTGACTTAGAAGGAGAAGGCCTTACTTTTTATCATATTACCCCTATGGGTTTTCAACCTTGTAGATGTATGTGACTCTTTAATAGGGTAGTTTAGGTTCATACCAATCAGAGAAGATGGGTATATATTTGGGGTCCTATGTATGGGTGGCTGCACATAGTTTAAAGGTCATGATTCTTATAATATGATTGATACAAGTTTAAAGTAATGAAACATGGGCCAAAAGGTGTGGATACTCCATGTATGATAGAGTAGTGGAAAGAGTTTAAAAATTATGTGAAGAGTTGTCCAAGGAGGCCTGACACCAAACAAATCATTTCTAAGGTAGGTGACACATTGTTTCAAGTCATGATGCTTGGACCAAAGAAGGATATTGGTTAAAGGTAATATAGCTTAGACCATGAGTTTTCATATAGTTTTAGGTTGCGATTCTTAGACCATGGGGTGAAAGGATTATTTTTGTGAATGTTTTAATGACACTAAAGAGGCAATAAAATAATTTGAAAATTGGTAAATGAAGGCCTACTTACATGAAAATATTTTGACTAGTTGAACATAGTTTAGGGTCATGATTCTTAGACTAGTAGTGACTTTAAAATAGTTTAAGGCCATTATTCATGGGCCAAAGAGATGAAATTTCATATGGTAACATTTTTTCACCTTGGCCATGTTAGGAAGAATTAAATTTCACCTTTAATGACCATGTTATCCATGCTTGGTGTGCGAAACTGGGATTGGTGTAAAGGTCCCCTTGCCTCTGAGGAGGGAATGATAAGGAGAAAATGAAGCCGAATCTGGATAGTCCCAATGATTTGTACTTACATAATCATCATGCATGAACATATGGAGGTGTAACCTTAGGTGTTTTAATGTTCCACTAGAATAATGGGAGAAGGTAAGAAAGGTAAACTATAGCTTCTGAGGCTAGATCGAGAAAGGGGGTAGTAGATTATTATGGGATGCCCACTGAACATATTCAAAATATAGGTCTCATGACCACCCGAGTTGATGATGGAGAGAAAGAATGTTGGATTGACATTTAAAAATGTTCAGAACATGGGATCCATCATCTGTCACTAAAAATATTTCGAGGAGTCTTCCCATGATGGGAGGTGATCCATTTTGGACAACCACCATTATAGTCAGGAGACCTATTCAGATGGGGAATGTGATGAGGATCTAATCCAAGAAATACATGTTTTGTGAAAATATTTGGGTTTAATATTTCAAAGTGATGGTCCAACATGGTTGTGGTTATCCAGACATGCACTCAAGAATAACGAATGGGCGTATCAGTGAGAAGGATCTGGACAAGACCCAAGGGGAATATCCCTAAAAAGGATTAGTGGTTGGGATGTTACATTAACAAGATGTATGAGAATTTTATATATACCATGATTCTAGGAATAAATATTTATATAATTATAGAATATGGTGCAATAAAGGGCATGTTTTAGAAGGGGGAATGTCCTATCAAGTGAGGGTTAGATTTATTATAATGTTTTTTCATCGTGAGTCTAAGATGGAATTTCTTACCAATTTTTTGGGGAATCATCTCCCATTTATAACATGAGGTATCTATTCTCATCATACAAGGCATCCCATGTTTATCACACAGGGAATCCAGTGTTTAGGGAATAGGGTATGGCCATAGTTTAATAGTAAGTTCAAGGACATAGAGCATGGGAATTACATAATGAGCTACCCAATTTCCTTTCTAGTGGGTAATAAGGGAATCTCGACCGACCAATGGCTCTGGGAATATGTATGGGGATTAAACTTGAGAAAGTTTCTCAATCCGGATTATTTAGAAGAAAAGGGAATTTATGTGAGGGATCATGCACTAGTGAGTCTAGCTATATCAACCTCATGTTGGGACATGGGGGAATCATGGTTTTCTAGTGGGTCAATGATTGTTATTGAAGATTACACCTGGATATGTGTCCCATGTGATACCTTTTCTTGACGCATGAGGCATCTTGTGTATATCGCAAGAGGTATCCTATGTTTTTTACATATATTATATTGTAGATTAATTTCATCTATCTTGGAATTATAGAAGGGTTGGGGTTGATTCACCATCCAGTAATAATGTACCTAACATTAATTGAGGCTATGGAGGGTTAATTCTAGATAAACTCACCCAAGGGGATGTGGATTTGTAGTTGGGCTCGATGAAAAAAGGGTTTTGGTGTCACTATGTATCCCATGAAACTAGGAATCAAGCCACATATAGTTATATAATATGGCATGTTAGAAGTCAAATTCCATAAGTGGGATTGGATATCCTCACAATAAAGGAAGAGAAGCCAACTCTATAGTTTAAAACATCACACATGAATACATTAGCTATGTAGTTTAAGGTAATGTAGCTATAACATAGAAGGATTGTTATCTCAAATTCATTTTCATGACATAAAATAAGAATAAACCTGGTGTAAAATGAGGATTATGGAGGTCAATTTCCATGAAAATATTCAAAATAGGATACACACAACTTAAGGTCAAGATGTGTTGACTAAGGAGATATGATGAAATAGTTCTTTCAACCAGTAACTAAAGAAACTATCAGAAATAGATGATCGAGAGACAAAATTCTACCAGACACTACCTCATATGATAGGGGTTTTCATAGTTAGGACAAAGATGGGTGGTCTATGTGTCACTACATATCCCACTGAATTGGGAATCATGAAACATGAAGTTATAAAATGTGTCATGGTATAAGTATGATTTCAGAAGGGTGGAATACTATTTGGTGAGGAAATTGAATCATTTCATATTTTTAATATGAGGCATATTATATTTATGAAACATGGTATGTTTAATTTTTAATTCTATGTACTGAGGATGTGATGTCATCTGATATTTAACATATGATGAATCTTCTATTTATTACATGGGGTAAGGATATAGTTTAACATCATGTGCGCAGGACATGATGTCATATCATATTTAATATATGAAGCATCCCATTTTTATTACATGGGGTAAGTATATTGTTTATCATCATGTATTTAGGATGTGTATCATTGAATTAAAAATTCATACAACTCAGACTAATAGGTCTTATATGAAGTATCACTTTAGGAATGTGTCATTGGTGGGAGGTGTGACGCACTCCCCATACATGGTGATCAAAGACTATCCACCATTGGATTAGACATTATAGGCGATGTAAGGTCCTTCCCATTTGGGTTCGAGCTTCAGTGGATTCTTATCTGGTATCATTATCATCCTCAGAGATGGTACCGTGTCCCCAAAAAGGATAGAACCCAGTTGATCCTTCAAATTGAATGCTCATGCTACCCAGTTATGATATCCTTTAAGTTGAAGTATGTTTTACTCAAGAGATTCTAACCCATATAGAAGGAATTAATCCATTTTTAGTAGTATTTTATGGTCAAAAAATTATGTTCTAAGTGAATGAAATTTTTCCTCTATAGGTATAAATAACTCTTTCTTGGATACCATGGAATATAGGGTCACCTATATTTAACTCTGGGTCATAATCTGATAGGCCCAGATGGAATTGGGGAGTTTATTAGGACAAATATTCTTGTTTTTTACTACTATATTTTGTAGAAGGGTAGATAGGGTCTTTTTGAACACCTCAATCTATCCATTTCACTACATGTGATAGAAGGAGGCATGGTTAGACAAGATTTTGTACCTGGTATACAACTTCTTCATATTGTTAACAAGAAATTTAGTTCCATTGTCCCTAAGAATGGTGTGAGGGATCCTGAATCGATGGATGATGTGGGAATTCACCAAATCAATCAAAGATTGGGCATAGATATTTTTAAGGGGAATGACTCCAACCCAATTTGAGAATAATTCAGTAGTGGTCAACATAAATCTCAATTGTTGAGATATCACCGGTAGAAAGGGGATAACAATATCGATACCCAATACTAAAAAGGTCTATGAGTACTTGGTGGTATGGGGAGGCTTTGATGGTTGGTGAACAAACCTTGCATGAATATATCATGCATCAACCTCTTGGGATTTCAATGATGTCACGAACCATGAGAGGCCAAAAGTAACCCAACCTTTGAAACTGGTGGTAGAGATTTAATCTCACTTTATGGGCCCTACAGGACCCAAGTGAAACTCTTACATGACTTGTGGTATCTCCTCCCCTTGAATGAAATGGATAAGGATCCCATCAAACCCATGTCTATAGAGTGTCTTATTGAAATTGGGGTTTCTAGGAAGGCTGAAATGTGCTACAAACCTATGGATTCATTCATTCTTAGCTTTCTCTTGTGAGAGAGTTCCGTGTTATAGATACTCGATGATTGGAGTAATCTAATTGGGTGTTTCTTCGACCTCTGGGGAATTTGAGTGTCTCAGTGAAGATATAATTGCATTAAAATGGTTTACCCATTATTTTTTTCCTTCATTTGTGGAAATGGTGATGACCCTATGATGTTCCACATGAATAAAAAGTTTATATTGGTCAAGATACAAGAGACATAGACAGGATTTCCAATGCATTGACTTTGTTATTCTGTAATGGAGGAACCAACGTTACCTTTTGATGGGAAGGGAATTGGTCTATCATCTCTTGAGCCTACTTAAGTAGGGGGTGAATTCCTATTTATGGATAAAATAATCACCATTTTTCTTCTTGATAAATATCATGGAGTCTACCTTTACATGAAAATAGGGGGCATAAAACTCAATGGACAACTCGAGACAAATGACGAGATCTCGATACTCGTCTTCATTTTTAGTGAATCCATCTGTTGGACCATGGGAGACTGTTGGCCACCCTGTCTAGTATTAATGATTTTAATAATAAAAAATCATGTCAAATACTATTAATCATGCCTAATCATTTCAATCACTTTTATTTAAGTTTTAGTATGTACAATTATGTTTATCTATGACCACATATAATTTTAATATATTTTGATAATATTTATGTTGTAAGATAGTCCAAGTATAAATATTTTCTAAGTATGAAAGACTGACACTAATAGAAGAGATGACACACTGACAAATCAATTGAATTACTAATGCAAGGACCTATCTATGCAAGGACCTACCGATACAAGTACTTATCGATGAAAGGACATACCGATGAAAGGACCAATCGATGCAAGGACTTACCGATGCAAGGACCTACCGATACAAGGACCTAACGACACAAGGAATTAATGATGCAAGGACCTACCAATGTAAGGACCTACTTATGAAAGGACTTACCCATGCAAGGACCTATTGATGCATGGACCTACCAATGTAAGGACCTACTGATGCATGGTGCTACTGATAAAAGGACTCGCCATCAGTTAAAAAGAGTCATTGATGCATGGTGATACTAATTCAAGGACTCACTGTTATTTAAAATAAGTCATCGAAGCATGGTTTAATCGATGTAAGGACTCTCTATTAGTTAAAATGAGTCACTAATTCATGGAAAGACTAATAGAATGACACACCGATGGAATCAGTCACCGATAGAAGGACCTACTGACAGTGGACTCACCGATAGGCTATTTAAAATTTATTTTCTTTAATATTACATCTAATTGTAATATTTTTAGTGTATTAATGTGACTGATTAATTTAATGATTTTTTGAAGACATCTTAAATGAGGATGTCATAAGTACAAGGTATATCATCTACCTTGAAACATGCACATTGTAGGCCTACAATAGTATAAAAAGAAAAGGACTCAGGATGAAAAAATATACACATACGAATCACATGAAAGTGATACATAAGAAGCTATGAGTAGACATAGAAGTAGACCGATATGAGGAACATAAAAAAAGGAAGAACACATGATGAATTATTCATTACTTCTTATTTGTGAACTGGATAAATTTTGTTCACTTAAATTTCTAAAATCTCTATCGCATCTAACTAAACTGAAGGAGAGAACATCTCATCTTCCTGGAAGACAAAACAGAGTGATCCACGACACTTTGTTTTCAGTGTATTCTTCCAGAAGAGGACTCTAGCTTCAACTATGATACATAAAAGATTCCATAGTTGAGCTTCATAACACTCAAGGCCTTCTAAGCTCTATCTAATTCTCATTTCTCTATTGTGTACCTTTTAATTACATTTTTGAATAATGTGTTCATTTGTCTGTAAAACAAACATTTTATCCTATACTGAATTTTATGATACTAGATATCCTCAAACAACTATATGTTACACTTTTTTATCCCATGAAGAACTGTGGACGAGGTCCTATGTGACCTGGTTGTATTTTGTTCCCACGTAGAACTGTGGTAGAGGTCTTGTGACCTGGACAGTCTGTGTACTGTTGTGTAAATATTGATCCAGGGTGTGGATAAAAACATTTATCTATATAGATTTATTCGTGGTAGGTGATAAAAAAGTGTAGAGGAATAAGTATTGCCTTGAGACTTAACCTCTTGTTTTATATCTGCTATGTTTTCAAATTTATTTTTCTCTATTTTTATCTATATTTCAAAAACCTGAATTTAACATTAATAGTTAGTCTTGGATAGTATTTATAACTATTTTAGCTTATTATATTAATTTAAAAATTTATATCAATATCTCATATTGTTACAAATGATAAATAATCAATCTTTTTAGAAATAAGTTTAATAGTCATATTATTATAAATTCACTACTTTGGTTAACTGGCCAGTTAAGTTTTAAATTGGGGGAACTTTTTTAATAAAACATTTTAAAAGAAATTTTTATAGGAACTCAATTCAACCCCATCTTGAGTGTCTTACTCCGACCAAAATTTGGTATTAGAGGTTTAAAAGTTTTTTTAAATCTTGTCCACTATGATTTAGTTGTGTTTTGAAGTTCTCTATATATCTGTTACTTATAATTTTTTAGCTCTCTAAATATATTAGTATGGATAATAGATTGGAAGGTGCTGCTACAGAAAGAACTCCATACTTTAATGGAACAAACTATGCCCAGTGGAATATTAAGAGAAAATTCATTTACAAAGTACGGGATTTGATATTTGGATAGTTATAAAATATAAATATGAAATAACAAATAATTCTAGGAATACCTAGAGTTACGCCACAACAACTACTTATAATAAAATTTACAAAGCTATGAATGATTTATTTTGTGCACTAAGAAATGAATAATTTAATAGAATATCTACTTGTATATATTCTTATGAAATTTGGGATACTTCAGCAATTTCACATGAAGGAAATTATAATGTTAATGAAATGAGACCTAACACTTATACCATTAAGTATGATAATTTTTAGATAAATTCAGATGATCCTATTTCTGACATGTATCTGAGGTTTAATGAAATTGTGAACACCATGATCTATCTGGGAAGTGCTTCTACAATGAAGGATAAAATCATGAGAATACTAAGATGTTTACCAGATAGATGGAAAGGGACTTCTGTATCAATATGAGAATCTTGTGACCTCAATACTTTTCCAATTAAGGATTTGATAAGAATGTTGATGATGTATGAGAAAGAACTAAAAGTAAATAAGGAAGAAGATGATGAACCCAAAAGAAAATCCATTTCTTTCAAATATACTACATACAAGTAGAAGGACAAATATCAAGATGAAAATAAAAGTTCAGGTGATGAAAAATCTTCAATAGATAGTGATGAAGAGATGGCTTAGATAACTAGAAGGTTTATGAAATTTTATAGGAAGAATAAATTTTTTAGAAATCCCAACTGAAAAAGAAAATATGATAATAAGGGCCATTGGAAAAAGGGTTGTAAAATATTTAATACTTCAAATGAAATCATGTTCGATGAGTGAAAAAGAAAGGGACATGTAAAGGATGGCTATCCAAAGCTATATTAACAGAAGAAGTATGATGATAAGGAAAACATGTATAAAAAGGACATGAAGGAAACACAGAGTTCTTCATGAGGACAGCTCAAGTGACTCAGAATCCTCTTATGATGAAAAGACTAATAAGGAAAATATGCATTTTATTAAAAATAAAACTAAGGTAACACTAAACTCTCCTGAACAAAATGCTTACTATTTTGGAGATGAAAGTGATTCTAAAAATATGAACAATGAGGAAATGTTTGAATATTGTAAAATTATAGAGGAAACATGTAATGAAATTAAAGATAAATACAAATATTTAAATAAATATCATGATTTGACTACAACTATAAAATCTAAACTTGATATAGAAAAAGAGAAAAATTATCAACTACTTAAGGAAAACAATGAGCTTAAATTGTCAAATTAACAATTGAAAAAGGACCTAGAAATATTTAACAATGGTAAAGAAATATTAGTTCAAATTACAGGTAATTAATTATCTCTTAAATATACTACTGGAATATGATACCAACAAGGAAATAAGAATATTACTAAAACTCATTTTGTATCAAAATATGGAAAATCTAGTCTTATGCCTACTTCAGGAAAATTTTATGCTAGTTCGGGAAATGAATCATATTCTACCATTTCAAGAATTTATAGACCAAATAAAGTCTATTTATTAAATACTTTACACGATTCTTATAGGAAACTCATAAGGAAAATGTGGGTTTCCAAAGCTCTTATTACTAGTGTTATTGGACCCAAAAAAATCTAGGTACCAAATTATTTTCTTGTCGGATATGTTTTTATAGGAAAACTATTTAAAGATATACTATAAAAGCTTATGGTATTTGGAAAGTGGATTTTCAAGACACATGATAGTTTATTACTCATGCTTCAAGAACTTGATAAAAATTTATTGTGGGCATGTCACCATTGGTGATAATACAAAAGGAAAAATTGTTGTCCTTGGCCATATTGGTAACTCTAACTCAGTTTTAATTTCCAAAGTACTTATTTTTGATGGATTAAAATATAACTTAATTAGAATCTATCAGTTATGTGATGATGTTTTTAATTTTAAATTTTAAAATGATTCGTTCAAAGTTTTTAATTCAAAAAACGAGTTAATATTTCCGTCTTTTAGAAATGAAAATGATTATAATGTTGATTTATATTCTTTAATTTCTCAGAATGTTTCATTTTTGAATGATTTTCATAATGATTCATGGATTTGTCCTAGTAGATTAAGTTAATTTAATTTACAATCACTTAGAAATTTTAAAAGAAAAGGATTAGTCAAAGATATACCCAAAATTGAGTTTCCAAATGACAAAGTCTATAATCCTTGTCAAAATGGTAAACAAAAAAAAATATCTTTCAAACTAAAGAAAGAATTTTCAACTTCTCAACCTCTTGAGTTGGTTCACATGGAATTTTTTGGACCTTTTAGAGTTTCAAGTTTAAGTGGGAAGCACTATGTCTATGTTCTTGTAGAGGACTATTCTAGATATACACGGACCTTCTTCTTGGCTCACAAAAGTGAAGCTTGCTCTTATTTAACAAAGTATGCAAGGACTGCAGAAAATCCTAGTGGTATTAGAATTAAAACCCTTAGAAGTGACCATGGTCATGAGTTTGAGAATCAATAGTTTGAATCATTTTTCCCACAAAATGTCTATAGTCATAACTTATTTTCTCCTAAGACACCCCATAAAAATGGATTCGTATAAATAAGAAATAGTACCCTATAAAGAAATTTCTAGAACCATGCTTATTGAGTATGACTTACCTATATAGTTTTGGTAGAATCTATCAATAAATATTGATATATAGTCAATATATTCTTCATTATAACTACCCTTAAGAGAACTCCGTATGAGTTTTTGAATAATAGGAAACCCAAGGTTAACTACTTTAGTGTTTTTGTTTGCAAAGTCTATATCCATAACACTAAGGATAATCTGGAATAAACTTCTTCCTAGAGAGATGAAAGAATTTTCAAAGGCTATTAAATTTCTAGTAAAGCCTATAGAGTCTTTAATAAATGAACCAAATATGTGGAAGAATCTATACATGTCGAGTTTGATGAGACAGATACACAAAATTTAAAGACCTCTATATAAAATCTTGAAAATGATAAGTCAAATCTGGACATAAATACTAAATCTTATGACCATCGTGTTAATGAATTTGTTAAAACATCCAGTTCTAGAAATTATCCAGATTTTAGTTATGATGGACATGAACCGGTTGAAGAACCTGAAATCTATTACCCTTATTTTTCTAGACATATTAGAACTCTTAAGAACCATCCTTTAGATGATATATTTGGAGAGTTAGAAAAAAGAAATCATACTATAGCTTCTCTAAAAATTAAGGATGAACATCAAGATTTCTTATCACAAGTTAAACCTAAGAACAAAAATAATGATATCAATTATAAATTTTGGGTGATGGATATGTAATAAGAGTTAAATCAATTTGAAAGAAACAAAGTCTAGAAACATGTTGATAGACCCAGAGAAACCTTGAATATAGGAACTAAATGGATGTTTAGAAATAATGTAGATAAAGCTGGTAATTTATTTAGAAACAAATCTAGATTGGTTGAACAAGGTTATAGTCAAGAAGAAGGGATTGACTATGAATAAACCTTTGCAATAATAGCTAGACATGATGCCATTAGAATTATTCTTTCATATATTTCACATCTTGATTTCAAAATTTATCAAATGGATGTCAAGAATGAATTCATAAATGTTTATATAATTGAGGATGTTTTTGTTGAACAACCCCTTGGTTTTAAAAATAACAACTTTCAAAATCATGTTTTTAAATTAACTAAATATTTATATAGTTTAAAGAAATCTCCAAGAGATTGGTATGATAGTCTCAACACTTTTCTTATTTCTAAAGGTTTTGAAAAAGGTATTGCTGATCCTACACTTTTTATAAAATGAATTTTCAGTGATTTTTTAGTAGTAAAAATTTATGTATATGATATTATTTTTGGATCTTCTAAAAATTACTTATGTGTTTATTTTTCAAAGATGATTAAAAGTGAATTTGAAATGATTTTGATGGGTGAAATCAAATTATTTTTTGGATTTCAAATATTACAAAATAATAGAGGTATTGTTTTTAATCAATGAAAATATACTATGGATATGTTAAAATGATTTGGCCTTGAAGGAACTAAGATTAGTGACACTCCAATGAGTACAACTTGTAAGTTGGACCTTGATGAAGTTGGTAAATCTGTTGAGCAAACCACTATCATAGGAATGATTGGGAGTTTACTCTACTTAACTTCTAGTAGGCTAGATATTATGTTTAGTGTGTGCATGTGTGCACATTTTCAATAAAACCCAAAATCATCTCAATTAAACGCTGTCAAAAGTATTTTAAAATAACTCAAATATAAAACTAATTTAGGACTGTTCTATCTTAGAGGACAAACTTTTGATTTATTGAGTTATTCAGATGCTGAATTTGGTGGCTGTAAGTTAGATAGAAAGAGAACCTCTGGTAGATTTCACATTTGGGAAAGTCTCTTATTTCAGGGTGTAGTAAGAAAAAATTCGGTTGCATTATCTAATGCCGAAGTTGAATACATAGCCACTGGTTGTTTTTGTTCAAAAAATTTTGTGGATTAAACAAACATTACTAGACTATGGATATCAATTCATACATGTCCATATAAATTGTGATAATACAAGTGCTGTTAATATTTCTAATAATATTGTTTCATATTCTAGGAAAAAACACATTTATGTATGACATAAATTTTTGAGATACCATTATCAAAAAGGTTATATAACTTTAGAGTTCATTGGAACTGAACATCACATTGCTGAAATTTTCACCAATACATTGAACACTGAAATAATGAAGTACATCAGACATTATTTAAGAATGATTAATCTATAGGACCTTATGTTTTTATTCCTTGGTAAATTTTATGTGAAGTTGTCATGATGACACTGAAACTAGGTCATGATGACATAGTTGTCATGCCGATACTGACGCCTTATCAAGACAACACTTTCAGTGTTATGAAAAATATGTCATCTTGACATCGAGGATATGTCATGCTGACACAATTTTCATGCTGATACTGATGCCTTGTCATGCCGACATAGTTAGTATAATGAAAAATATTTCATGCCGAAACCGGTGACTCACTTTTGTTAACCATTTTATGTTTTGTGTTCAAAATGAAACTGTTTCATTTAGTTTGTTGAACCCAATTTATGATTTCACGATTTTGCGATTTCAAATGCCCTAAATGATTTAAATTCAAGTCAATACACTCTACTCCTTTACCCATACACTCACTCATCCATTTATCTCTATACCCCCATCCTTTCACCATTGGAACTTTAAACTGAACTATTGGAATGGAGTGTGTGAAGCGAGCTCTAGAAGGTGGTTCTGGCAATGAGTCTCATGCAGCTAAAAAATAGAGGGGAATCGAGAAAATCTTCTAAACTTGTGAATCATGCTCTGGAGAACCATGTAGTGACTCTATAAAATGAGGTTCTTATTGAATGGATGTTGGAAATAAAGTCTCTCCTACTCAGTGTGTTATGGGATCAGGGATGACTTGAGTGGTTCTGAGATAATTAAAGACCCTTCTACCCAAAGTTAGTTCATCAGTTTTATATGAATGTGGAACTTCTACTAGAAGGTAGTGATGTTTTCTGTATTAAATCTATAGTGAAAGGAAAGAGAATTTATTTTTCATCTATAAAGTGGGATGAAAGTCTTAAGATACCTCATGAGGGTGTGTTTAATGATTATCAAGGTAGTTATCCACCTGAGAGTGACTTTTTCTGCTTTGAGACAGCTCTGAAAGAGTTTAATGACAATGACAAGCACACAAGACCCATTTTTAAATAGTTATATGGGGAGTGTATAATAATTTTTAGGTTTATACAGTATCTTATCTATCCCAAGAAAGGGGAATTTTCATATATAAAGTATCAACATTCCTATTTGATTTATCTTCTAAGAAAAGGGATCAAGGTAAATCTATGTATATAACTTTCTTTTCACATAAATTAAATAATCATGACTTCTTATAGAAAAAATTCCCTATTTTATCCAAGGTTAATCTCATCTATGATAAAAGATAAAGGTTGTGTTAATAAAGAAGATGATTTTGTTCTTCAGTGTAGTGGAATCTACCTAAGAAAATATATCTGTAAGAGGATGAAGATCAACTATAACCCTTGGAAGAAATAATGGGTTGGGGATGATGATAAGATCTATGATAAGTTTAATCCAATGGACCATCCAAATAGGCCAAGTAATATGGCTGATACTCATCTGGAACCATATGAAGAAGTCGTATTTTCTTCAGATGAATAAGAAGAGCTTGGCACACTAGATAGAGATCAAGGGACACCTATCAATGATAGGAGTGATCCTGGTACCACAGGAGAAACCAAAATTTTCTCTTTTGGACCTCCTATTCCACCCCTTACTTTACCCTTCGATGAGCCCACACTTAAAGATAATGGAGATGAGGAGATAGAAGTCTCAGGAAATTTGGAGTATGTAAGTAGATCTAGTGGCTCTGAAGAAAAAGAAGGATGTGAAGAAGATAAAAGTGGTAGTGGCAGAGGTAGTAGTAGTGAAGAGGAAGAAGGTAAAGAAAATTCTAATATAAATTAAAGTGAAGAGCATGCCTATAGACATGATGATGATGACGATATTTTTTAATTCAATGACAGTGATGGTGACCAACATGGGGATGATCAAGATATAAATGTAGAGATGGTTGATGTCTTTGTTCATAATGTTGTTATAGAACCTTTATAATTGTTTATGAAGAAAGAGATAATGCTGAAGTTCATGATGAAGTGGAATTTCAAGTGATACCTGCACCTCAGTTAGTTTATGAAAGAAGAAGACCTCATGATGAAAGTGATCAACTAGTGTAGAGATAACTGATTGAGGGGGAGCCTCAATAAAGGTGAGATAAAGCTGATGGGGAGCATCAAGATGGAAGAGTGAGACTTGAAACTCTTAACCCTATGGATGATGATGTCATGTTTTAATTGGAGATAAATCCTGGGTATATTTCATGAGTTTTGGATTTTGAAGACATAAATAATGAAGTTTTTATACCCGTTTCCAAAAAATTAGTGGCTGAGATCCTTCTTAGTGACTATGTCACTAAATCAGACTTTGAAAGATTTAAGGATGAAGTTTTTTTAGCTGTGAGAGTGTCAGTTAAAACTCAAATGGTCCATGATATTAAACAATATAGAAGAGAAAAGAATGAGATGAGTAATGAATTAAACTCTCTATGATCCTCAATAGAATAAATGAAGTAGTCTGGAAATGTTGTTTCTGTTCCAGGTCAGATAGTGGGTGTGAGTGAGGCTGATGTAGCTAGTGTTTCAAACAAAGTGATAGTAGAGATTCAACCCAACCTAATAACTACAACTAAAACAATTGTTTCCAACACTTCTAAGCTATGAAAAGATATGACTAGGATTTTATATGCAATCAATAATTTGAAATTAGAGTATAATGGCTCTTTGGAAACATTTCTTAAATATTTAAAGACTCATACCCTAGTTCTTACTCTTGTTACTTCAACCTATGGCCACTCTTATCAGGCCCTGGACATTGAGGTAGTCAAAAATGTTGTTAAGGAAGAAATTAAAGCGTGGTTTGATGCTTCTGGTTTGAGAAACCTTACAAAAATTGAGAACAATAGTGACCATGTTCATGATATAGTCAGACTCTATGCCAAGAGTGTTGAGATTTCAAATGATCAGATTATAGAAAAGGTGTATTACTTCTCCTAGAAGATCATTACCAAGCATCAGTTGACCTGCCTTTTTAAGTATTTTACAGAGAACCTTTCATTGCCTCTAGTGACTAGAGCCTTCAAAGACCATGTACAGAAGTTGAAGGACTTCACCCCTATTTTGAAAAAATTCATGGATAATAAAGATTAATTTTAGACATCTATGATGTATGGCGGTGAAATAATTGTGGATTTTATCAAGATGTTGAAGCCATATATTCATGTGAAAAGGGAAGAAATTTTGGTTCCTTCTACTACACTTATTGGACCTGCTGGATCAGTGTCTCTACCTCATATGTCATTTGCTCAGGCCTTGAATTAGATTCACCTAGTGATCCAAGAGAAGATTCAACCTCCTCTGTTGTAACAATAGAAACCAAACCTTGCAACTAAAGTTCCAGAAGGAGTGATCCTTCCTCATATGAATATTTCTTCAGACACTACAGCTTCTATGACACCACTTACTATAACCTATATTGATCCATATGAGAAAGGGAAAGATCCTCTTGATCCTAAAAATTTATGTGGATAACTCTCTAATAGGATTGTTTGGTTTTCTTTTTCTCTTTCCTTGGAACTTTGTAATATATTTTACTTCATTGATTAATGAAATTTTTTGTTCCTATATTTCATATCTTTGTGTTATATATATTATTATATGATATTTTTTTTCATTTGAACACTGTTTCTATCTTGATTAGACTTAAAAGGGGGAGAACTAATTTTTTCCACCCTTTCACTTTTTGATAATCCCAAAAGGGGGAGAACAATTTGGCATTATACTTATTTGTTTTAACCTTGATATCACTATTATGATTTTTATTTACTTTACCTCTAATTATATATGGGGAGAAAAGGCATTAGTCTCTGATACTATTATTTTTTTTTCCTTTTTCTACCATTACTAATTCTTTTACCTCTAAAATTTAACTATATATAGAGAAAATTCATCAATAATGGGAGATGATAAGTAGAATTATTATATTCCACATCAAATGATTCTACTTTATAATGCCATGATTTGTGATCATCAACAGGGGGCTATTTTTGGCCCATAGGTGACTTTTGTCCAACCTCTCTAGTATTAATGATTTTAATAATCAAAAATCATGTCAAGTACTATTAATCATGCCTAATCATTTTAATAATGTTTATTTATGATTCAATATGTATAATTATGTTTATCTATGATCACATATAATTTTAATATATTTTGATAATATTTATGTTGTAAGACAATCCAAGAAGAAATATTTTCTAAGTATGATAGACTAACACTGATAGAAGAGATGACACACTAACAGTTCAATTGAATTACCGATGAAATGATCCACCAATTCAAGGGCCTATTGACAAAAGTACATTCCAATGCAAGGACCCACCGATGGAAGGACCTACAAACACTAGGACTTACTGATGTAAGGACCTACTGATGTAAGAACATACCAATGCAATGACTTACAAATGCAAGGACCTACTGATGAAAAGACCTAACAACACAAGGATGTACCGACTCATTGTGATAACAATGAAAGGAATCACCGTTGGTTAAAATGAGTCACTAACACATGGTTCTACTGATGTAAGGAATCCCTGCCAGTTAAAATGAGTCACTAATGCATGGTGCTACCGATAAAAGGAATCAATATTAGTTAAAATGAGTCACAGATGCATGGAAATATCAAAAAAATGACACACCAATGGAATGAGTCACTAACAAAAGGACCTACTGAAAGAGGACTCACTGATAGACTGTTTAAAATTTCTTTTATTTAATATTACTTATACTGGTCATATTTTGATTGTTTTAATGTGACTGATTAATTTAATTCTTTTTTATAGATATCTTAAATGAGGATGTCATAAGTATGAGGTACATAATATATCTCAAAACATGCACATTTTTGTGCTACAATAGTAAAAAAATGATTCAAGAGGAATATATATACACATAATAATCATATGAATGTGATACACAAGAAGATATGAATAGACATAGGAATTTACCCACATAAGCAACATACAGAAAGTAAGAACACAAGAGGGGTTATTCATTCCTACTTTCTATGAACCAGAGAACTTTTTTTCATCAAAAGTTACAACATATCTGTAGGATCAAACTAAAACAAAAGGGAGAACATCTCATCTTCTTGGAAGATAGAACACAGTGCTCCACGACACTCTATTTTCAGTGTCTTCTTCAAGAAGAGGACTCTAGCTTCAACTATGATACATAAAAGAGTCCAAATATGAACTACATAACACTTATATCTTTTTAAACACTATCTAATCTTTATTTCTATGTTGTGTACCTTTTAATTACATTTTCAAGAAGTGTGTGCATCTTTATGTAAAACACTCACTGTCTCCTACATTGAATTGGAAAATAATAGATATCCTCACAAAAATATCTTTTTACACTTATTTATCTAATGAAGAACTATAGAAGAGGTCATTTGTGACCTGATTGTATTTTTTTCCACATAGAAATTTGGTAGAGGTCTTGTGACCTAGACAGTCTATGTATTTTTGTGTGAAACTCGATCTAGGGTGTGGATAAAAACCATTATCTATATAGATTTTTTGGTGGAAAGTGATCACAATGTGGAGATTACTAACTATAGGCTTGAGACCAAACCTCTTGTTTTATATCCGACGTTTTTTGAAATTTAGTTTTCTCTATTTTTATCTATATTTCAGAAAACTGAATTTCACTTTGATAGTTAGTCTTGACTAGTGTTTATAACTATTTTTTCATATTAGATTAGTTTCAAAAGTTAAATCAATTTACCATATTCTTACAATAGAGAAATAATCCATAATTTGAGAAATTAGTTGGATAGTCAGACTATTATAAATTCACTACTTTGTCCAACTGACCTATTCAGTTTTAAATTGGGGGAACCTTTTTAATAAACCTTTTTAACAAATTTTTTTATAGTAGCTCAATTCACCCCCTCTTGAGTTTCCTACTCCAACAAACACCTTCTAACAATAAGAATGAGTATGGAAGGATATACTATAGGGGATTGATAAATAAAATCCCCATCCCAACTCTGTTGAGTTTAGGGCCATTGATCCTTATACTGATCGGGCCTTGGGATGCACCATCAAAATACATCTTCTATCACAACATAGCCTAATCCATGGACAAGATGGTTTATTCTATAAATCCAACATCCATGGGTAATTCCTAAAGGTCTGGCTATGAGACTAAGAATTATTCCAATTCTAGTCCCTTAATAGCTTTTTGAGGGACAAAACTAATGCCAATTTTTTTTAGGATTACTTCCTAATGTGTCATCCACCCTATAAACATGGTTTAAATGAAAATGTATTTTTGTTGGTTAATATTGGAAAATAGTTGTATCTCGTGGTGTTTTAGGTAGTGTCACAAATTCTAGACTACAATGACTAGGGAAAGACAGATCTTCTTGATGAGAAAATATCCATTATCCATGATAAAGAGCATGCGACTGAGGTAACATAGGCTTATTTCCTTACCTTCATTATTTTTCTGGTCTTGGAGGGAACTGAGAGATCATTCCAGGGTGGTAAAATAAAGGAACAAGGGTTTTAATTGCATGGGTTTCATTAGGACTGGATGTTGTATTAGATATATCATAATGTCCTATATGGTATCTTGGAAGTATTAATCCCATAAGAAGATTATTCCATTATTCATGAGCCTCAAAAAATGATTACACATTCAAGCCAAATTAGAAATGAATCGTTGAATGTATTCTTGGAGGCCTTGGAGGCCCCAAGACTTCTTAAGGATTATCATGTGAGGTATGAAATTAATATCCCTAATTTTCACTGAATTTTATCAATACCTATATGTATGAAAACAAATATAATAATCTTTATAGAGGAAAACATGAATGAAAACTTCAAGGTATTCATCTTAAAGTGACAAGAGAGGAGAACGTTGAACATTTTCTTAATATCTTTCAGATAGAACTGGTGTTGGTGATATTTGACCACAAAATCATCCACAAAATATTCACCTGACATCCTGATAAGTGGCATGAATATATACTTCATGGAATTCTAGTATGTGGCTCTGGAATTATTTAAAAAAATGGCATTACCTGGTAGCAGAAGGTTCCCTGAGGTACCCTGAAGGTAGTAGATTCTTCATCCTTAGGGTCCATCTAAATATGATTATATCTGGAGTACCCTACCATAATGTAGAGTTTGTAGAATCTAGACATAATATCAATCAATGACTCTATCATTGGAAGGGGAAAATTATCCTTTGGGAAATAGAGGTTGAGGTCTTAGAAGTCTATACATACCATGATCTGTCCATTCTTCTTCCTAACCAGGACAATGATGACCATACACATGGGGTAATAAACCATTATAATGAAGTCTGATTTGATAATATTGTCATATTTATCTGTGAACATGGAACCATGAAAAAGATAAATCTTTATGGGTGGCTATTTTAACCCATGGTGGACTCCTGGGAGGCCAAGGAAATGAAACAAAACATGGGTATTGAGCCCCAAAATTTCCTTATTCCTCCAGGTGAAAACATTACGGTGCCACTTCAGGAATGACACATACTCATACTACTCCTCAGATGACATGATTGAACTGATTATTTTTTCCTTGGATTGTCCTCAGTGCTAAGATTCACCTAATTTAATTCTTAAATAGTGCAGACAAAACACTATACAAAGGCAGGAGGGGTGTCCTCTAAACCATCTTCATCATCTGATACATTAAGGTTATAGGGACGGAGCGGCTCACTTTGGATATCAGTTATGTGAGAGGCATTATCATATGCTTGGGTAAGGAATGAATTTTAAATAACCATCTCTTACACTATATAGACTTCACTGATGAAGGCTAATGGTCCAATCCCATGGAGTTTCTAATTAGGAGACCCACCTTTTATGTTGATGCAATAGTGTTCCATCATCTTACCTTGAGTCGGTCCAACATTCTAGGGCATGCTGGAGTGTTATGGGTTGGTGGCTATGGGGAGAACCACTCAATGCTTTATAGGGTAAGGTCTTTATGGTATCAACTGAGATTTCCATATGTAGAAGTATGTGGTTATCTGTGAGTACTCTTTCTTTTTGGATATGATAAAAGAGATTCCCATATATGGGGTTGTGGGATCCACCCGATTGATCAGTAAGATGAATCACTCTTTCAAGTTATATTAGGGATCTATAAAAGTGGTTGTCAGATCATTGGGAACATTAATACACTCAACCTTGTCAGTCTAGATTTTTTTTACCACCATTTTATAGTTACTAACATCTAAGTACTGGAATTCATAATAGTTTAAGGGGGAAGTGTATCCATGGAGTACCCATACAAAACCATTGAGAGAGTATTTGAGGAAATTATGGTATTAAGAGGGGACCACTATTTTCAAGTGCATTTTTGGCCTTCCCATCTAGGAATTGTTGGTTATATCCCATGAGACTACCATAAACTCAATGTTTTCTAAAAAACCATCAAATTGATTCTTTAAACAAATCTTGTCATACAGTTTATTCTCACTATTATCATAACTCTAAATTAATACGTTAGAGGGAGTGAGATCATATTCTGTGAGTACCATCTTGTCAATCATTTAATATTAGATGAGGTTGACCCCTGAGCTAGTATCCACTATATTAATACATAATTCCACACCGTTGAACTAGAATGTGATGTAAAATTGTTTAATTTTCCTCGGAAGGGTATCACCCTCATCTTCCTATAAAAACTAAATGATGGACCAAAATTCCCCCTGATCAGATACCTCTTTATGATAACCCTCAATGAAAGATACCTCATTATCAAAATGGAGTGTTATTTTTAGGAATTCAATAAAATCATAATACATTTCATTTGATTGATGGTTCACATCAAGGATCAGAATAATCACTGGTATTCTAGTGAGGTGATATAACATATCACACTTCCATGTGAGTGGTATATTTCTCCCTATTGTGGGTCTCTCTCAAGCAGGGATCACACCAAGCATGGTGATTAGGGGTTTCAGGGCTTGGTTAGTTATGTATGTACTCTGCTATTGATTTAACTTATTAGGTTGATCACTAGATGAATGAGTCCAAACATTTTTTAGGCACTGTTAAGTTCCATGTTTTTTGACTGAGCCATGCAATCAAAATGTATAGTCATCTATGGATGTGTAGCCAATGGAGTTTACTAGGAAGGTTGTGCCTACTGATCCCTACACAAAACATGTTGTCTAGTCTCAGTGGCATGATTAGTTCTTTCTAATGTTTTTCCTTTGGAAATTTTCCTACCAGTGTGGAGTCAAACTCTCCTTTGATGGAATCAACCATAAGATTTTGAAAAAGAACATGGTTTTACCCATCACTATTTTTTCATATAGGGATCTACCAACTTGAAAAAATTGACATAGCTGTATCCCGGATATTCATCGATGGAGTATTATATAATGGGAATAATTCTATATAACTCTCCCAATTTTGGAGGAATGGATTCACTGAAAGTGATAAATGGTTTAGGTACCGATGGGGGACTCTAATTTATCTTGAACATCCAACATTGGTTCTTCCAAGACATGGAATTATGTGACACAGATGTTATGGCTGGTGTGGGAATGATTATTTTAGTATATTTTGGTCTACAAAGGTGGGTGAAGATGATTTTTTGGGTGTGAACGACTACCTTATAATAAAACAAGTCATTTTACTTCTATGTTCCCTAGATGAGGATCTATTTCCACTCACTAGAGCTTTTGATGTTTCTATCGAGATCATCAAATAATTTTCTAATCTAAGTTGGGACATTGAATAATTTCACAATGCCTTATTTTACCTATACATGGAGAAAAAACAGGAAGATGATTTTTTTTTGATTTTGTGTCCAAGGATCATATTGTATGGGAGGTGGTTTTTGTGATTGGTGAGTTGAGATTCCTGGGGACTTTTACACTCTAGCCATTTCAGGATTCACTTTTCCAAGGCATAGATGAAATATCCCAAGGGATTTACATATATAATGGAGTAGTTCTTGTTTCTACTTTTAGAAAATTGGACTTCATGTGTCTAGAACTGATGGGGTTCTTGAGAAATTTTCTCACCATGAGGTTATGCTTGAAAAGGATGAGTTTATTGATACTGCACTCAGCAATGCCTTTTTGATAGATTTTCTTAAAGGAGGACAGGATCAGGGGCTTCATCTTAAACTATGATGATTTTATCTTCCTTCTTTGTCGTTTTTATAGGATTTAGAAGGGGTAATGGGCTCAACCGCTAATTATTCCACTATAAGGCTTCTTCCAGACACTAAGACCTTTATGTGAACTCTGAAAACCCACCCAAATATCTCAGGGAGATGAGAGTAGGCACCAAATTATTTTTGAAATTATGCACACACATCATCAAGAGTTGTTCATGGAAATTATACATACCATGTGAGTACATGATCCCCTTCCATCAGACAATGATATCAGAAACTCACCCATCGGGCCTCTCTTTCTACTTGGGGAGGTCAGTGATTCTTGTCTTGCATAAGGTAGAGTATAACTGTTAGAGGAACTACCTATGGAAATCATCCTAACCAGAGATAGATCCATGGACCTTCTAATTATACCATACAAATTAGAGTCCATCTAGGGTAGGTATAAAAAATTATTCTTAGAAGCCTCTTACTATTTTGGGGTCCCCAATATTGGGCTGCACCATGAAGAAAAGTTCTTCAATTTCCACAATAGATCACCAATTCCATTGAATGGTGTAAAGCTTGGATTGTTGAATTATGGGGGTAGATGATTATGATATACCCCTATTAGATACAAATTTACTTCAGGTTTAACTGACACCTGTTTTGTCTATAGAGTATTATAGAGGATAGTGAGAGTGATTATCATATCATCCTGGTGAGATTTAGTAGTCACCAATGATTCCATAATCCCGTTGGTGTGATAGGCATAGTGGTATCAATCCTGGGTAAGGTAGTCATGATACCCAATTGGAGTAGGAAAATCAGATCTGGGTCATTTTCAATAGCCACCAGCTTCCACCCTAATTTGATAAGCGATACCACCAAGCTTGACTCTGGGTTTCTATAAAATGAGTAGTGCATGTTCAATTGGAGGAGATATGGGGTCCACTATGACATTTTAAAAACCTAGAAATTTCTCATCAATGAGATTAGCACAGATCCTCTTATATCCCTAGAGTTCTTATAAAAATTTGGCTAACCTGGTGTCTAACTCAGTCATGGTGTGGTCTTAGATGGACCAAAAATCTTAGTGATTACATATCCTTTGTCGAGATGTCACCTGAAATGACGCAATACCTCATTGGGAGGATGTCCAAGGACCAGATCTTGTCTCTATTGATGAGTGCGGTCACCTTCTAGAAGTTCTTCTTACTGTGGTTTATCTCCTCACAGATTTTTTTCACCATCACACCTACTGTCATCAGTCATGTTTCATGGATCATCCAAGGGATTGATCATGATGATGTTCAGTGACAATGGATGGATGAGAAAATTCTCCATCAATGGATGGTTAGGTCTGACAATCCTATTGTCCCCATGGATGAGGGATCAATTGTATGTAATCAAACTATCATCGGCCTATAATTTGTACATGTTGGTACATATCTACCATGTCTTTCTGAAGCATAATGAGGCTCTTGACAGAGATCTTCTTGAATGAATGGAAGTATCCACATGAGCTAGGGTGTTAAGCCACTGGGAGTGTTTTGATGTCAAATATCTGGCATTACTTATGTATGGTATCAATATTATCATGGAATACTAAGTAGGATAGCTAATGTACCTAGAGGTGTTGGAGTGTTTCCTAGATATTCTAGAAGAATCATGTCGCTTGGTCCTCAGTGGTGAAATATGGGATGATAAAGTTTAGGGTTTCGGGTGGCCAATACACAAAAAAAAAGATGTTTGATGTCCAAGATCAACCAAAAGTACTAATGTTAGATACCCATATGATCTTACTATGATTAATTTTCCCAATATTTTATTGGTGTTAGTCAAGTGACTATAGGTGGCAATGACATCGACTTTCTCTGATATTGAATTTCTAACAGAGGAGCGCCAAGCGGGCCAGTCGTCCCAAGAATGTAGTAATGTCTTCAATAATTGGGTCCAAATGCATCACCATGTATATTTAGGATGTTATATCAATTGACTCTTGATAATAGGGATATATAACATCCATTTAGGGATCAATAAAGTGTTCAACGTTATCTGAGTGCGCCAATCCAGACCCGATGTCTCTCCAACTTCAATGGAGGAGGATGAGGGGAGATATGCCGATGAAGGTATAGGTGGTTTAAAAGCATGTTCCTGGAAATAATTCAATACATATTCCACATAAATGTATCTATGGAGGGAATTGGGAACTTTTTTAACCTCAGCCTCTAGGATGGTCAGCTTTAGTCAATGGGCTTCTGCACCTAGTTATGGCAGTATAGGTGGAGGTGTTTCTATTATTTCATCCATCGCATCAGACTCTAAGAGGTTAATGGAGATATAGTTATTCCCTCATTCATTTTTAGGTGGTTTGGGATTTATCTGATCATGGTCCCTTTACGGCCATAAGGGTTCCTTCCGCCCATACTATGATTGGTGCCACGAGCACGAACTCCATGGTGGTTGTTGGTCATCCTATCCTGGGATGGATCTTTAGGAAAAATAAAGTATTTGAATCATGGAGGACCAATATGATGGTTGATTATTTTGTGGATAGGACCTCTATGGTATAATTATTTATCATGGGATAGCCCTTGATGGTTACCGGTGGTGCCCACGAGGGGGAGAGTCAACCCAACAATCATGTTGGGAAAATGGGGACTCAATCCCAATCAGTTGAAGATGAGGCCTCGTAAAGTGGTTTCTGGTGTGGTGTAAGGAGGTTTTTTGATGTATGAGGATACTCGAGATGAGTGAGAGGCCTCCTTTCAAGCATGGTTTTGTAATTCCCCTAGTTTCAGAACCATGTGTTCTGGATCGGGGACGGTTAAGTAGTGTTGGATTGGACCTACTTGTCAACCTACAGAATTGGTTAGTCTCATCAGTGTGGAAGGGTGTGAGCCCTTTTAAGAGGATCCTAAGTGGTGTTCATTGACTGAACGACCTATACATCCCCTACTTCCTCAGCATTAGAGGGTGGGGGAGCTTTTGGATCATTCCGGTGAAAGGATCCTAAAATGGTTCATTTTTTCTTATGGGGGGGAGAGATTTCCCCCCTACATAGATCTTGTGGGAGGTAGTTCAAGTATTATTCCATGGCCTCCATATCTTGTCAATCCAAGAAAATTTTTGGGATGAATCCATCTTTACCATATAAAAAAAATGAGGGTGTTGATGGCCCTTCTTTGGACAATATAGAAAGGTGAGCTGTGGTGAGGGCTCCTGGTGGAATTAGAAGGGGTGACCATTATGGCATGAGAATAGTGGTACTGGATTGCCACATTGTTGGTCCCCCTACCCCCATGCCAACTAGAATTGGTTCATATATAGTTTCATGTGGGATGATTATTGTAATGTTCATGAAGCAATTCATCAGTACATGCTCAATAAAAGTGATCCCTAATGTTACCAACATCATTTTCCTCCTCTAAGGTGGATAGAGGATGCACATCAATGATGTATCAGACTGAGGATTCCCAAATTTATTCATTCAACCATAACTATAGAAAAAGTCTTCCATGTTAGGATCACCATTTTTTGGTAGGGTCTGGCATTGAACATTACGGGATGTCTATTATTCATGCTACAGATTCCTCTTGGTAACTCATTTCCTAGTCTGATTCTCCCTCATAGATTTGATTCATGTTCATGAAACTCATTCTCAATACCATCTCGAGGTATACAATGATTAATTACACGGATTCTATATTGACATAGTAGTAACATGTAGTCAGAGTTGATTTTATTGTTGGGAATATTTGAGCATCTGTAGATGGTGGGCATGTTGGTAACTTGTAAATTCATCCCTTTTTGGAGTTGGTGTCATCTCATAAGTGATGAATCTTGTGTGAAAAACCCATGGAATCGCATGTTGTCCATGAGGTAGTTTATTCCAGGGGTGTGAGGAATTTGAGACTTGTTTCTTTAGACATATCATGGTCCCTACATGAGGTAGATATTATGATACATGTGTTGGTTTTATAGACTTTAGTTTTTGTATAGACTCATTAGTCATTGGTTTAAATTCTTCAAGGGATGTTTCACATATACCATTTTTATTTACTATGTCATGTGGGGGAATCTCATGGAGATTCCGAGGTTCAGTGGGTACCTCATGTTTGGATAGTGAGAGGTTATGTTTGTCCCCATGGGTGAATATGATCACACATTAGGGTTGGTGAGAGGTTAAGTGTTCCCCCATGGGGGAAGATGATCACACTTTAGGGTTGGTGAGAGGTTAAGTGTGTCCCCGTGTGGGAAGATAATCACACATTATGATAATAATTGTGTCCCCATGGGGGAAAATGATCACACTTTAGGGTTGGAAGTGTGCCCTCATGGGGGGAGATGATCACACATTAGGGTCTCCACCTTCCAGGAGGAAGGCGTGAAAATTTAATAGTGATGTTGGGGGATTGGGATTCAACCTCATAGAGGTATCTCATACATGTTCGGTTTTAGAGAATGAACCTCTAGGAGGCATCTTATGTACCCTATTATGAGACAGGGATCAAAACCCATGTAGTTTGATGCTGTAATTTAAGGTCATGTGATGAGATTAGTCCATACAGTTTAACGTTATGTGGTAATGATGCTTGTGTCATGGAATGATCATCACCAATATATGGTGTTGGTATTATGAATAAGGATTTGCCATGTGGTGAGGAGTTATCCCTTTCAAGTCATACATGGGGTAACTTGTTTTCATATCATAGGGTAAGACTATAGTTGAACATCAAGTGCTGAAGACTTTGTCATGAATTTTAACATTGTAAGACTAAAACAGGGGGTTATACAGTTTAATGTCTTGAATTCCAAACGTAGAGGGGTCCTATACCCAGGGAGGCCATATCCATATAGGAGAGGAGGATAAAGAATTAACCCCCATTGAAGGAAAAGGCAATCACTTCCCTCAATGATTCAACCTTTAGGTCTTACGTGCCTAATGTGTACCCCTGTTTGGGTGGCGCATGAAAAAACACTACCATGGTGAAGTGGATAAGGGAGGTACCTACATTAAGGTTCTTATGATTATGAGAAAGATGCATTAGGTTGCCCATGTTTAGGAGAAAAAGTTGATGCAACCATCTAGGCCATGTAAGTAGAAAAGGGGTGGGACGTGAGGGTTGATGATACTGGGCTCATGGATGATCAGGGTGTGAATGAACCGTGTAAGGATTGGTACATGGAACTCAAGAACTCAAAATTCACGATGGTGGATCTTCTAAAAGGTGGCACCATGGAGAGGCATGTTTGTTGGGCTTCACAAAGGTTGGGGCTTCACGAAGGTTCAAGGTATCGTGTAGGGAAGGGGTCAAACAAAAATTATATATTTCCAGAAACATTATGTCCCTAACTTAGAGTATATTCTTAGTTCTCATGGGGAATGTTTCACAAAGGATCAGTATCTCACAAAACACCAAGATCTATGAAGGAATTTATTCTAACATAGAGTTCATGAACATTCGTGAAAGGTGTATCTACCATCATTTGAGGTTCTCAAGAACCCTTGGGAAGATGGTTAATGAAAGATGACTACATTAGGGAATCCATATTCTCTTCTCCTCATGATGGATAAAGTTTCGTGAATTTAGACCCTTTATTGGAAGTCCAAATGTATCTTCCCCTTAAAATTCGGAGGGATGGAGGTATATTTAGATTCTTTAGAGGATGAGAGATATGACTCATGAATGATACCACCTCAGAAATATTTTTTGTAAATTTTTTGCACTGGGGAGGGTGTCTTCACAACCATACATACATCATGTGAAGGTTACCACTTTACAAAACTATGGTAGCCATAAGTCTTTCACATGTACATGGTCATTTATGAAGTTATGCGACCTTCATGAATCAGTTCCCTCTGGTGGAATTTTGGTTTGATTGGGTCTGGATTCTCCTCGGACCGTCCATGTATTCCTCAATATCTCCCATGACAAGTGCTTTTTTCATGCAAACAGCTAGAGTACTATCAATATACACTCATTAAATATATTTATTGCATATATTTAATTTTTTTAGTTCAATATTAATTTAATTATATTTTTTTAAATTGGTATATTCATCAAATCATATTAAATAATATATGTACAAATTTTACATAATATGTACAAAATATAATATATTTTATCAGCATGTTTTTTATTATATTTGTACCTAAATGTAAGGGGATGTGGTAGTCCAAAGATAACATCAGAGCTTGATTTTGGGTGTGGTGGAATATAATCATTCTCTAATAGGAGTATACTCCACTACACTGATTGATTATACGTACAAACTAATCCTCAATTATATGGGAGGAAACACAGACATGATCCACCAGGAGAAGATAAGAGGAAATGTTTGAAGGATAGGTAATGGGTTCTCGACAGGGTTAAACACCTTTGTTATAAAACCCAAGAAGGTAAATAATGAAAGGAATTGAAGAAACAAAAATCAGCAAGATGTGGTGGTGGATGAGGAATGGCGGTGGTGCCACCATTGTGGAAGAGTGGATATACAAAAATGGAGGAAGTGGGTGCGGGGGGTGACACTGTGCAATGATTTCAGGTTCTTCCCCATGGAAATATCAAGTATCCACCCTGAGACTTATTCAAATTTATCCAAATGATACTCCAAAATAGGGAGAATAATCACCAAAAAATATCACAGTTTGGAGGCAATATTAGAGAGACTGGTTGAAAAAAACACTCCAGGGATGATTTAACCACCAAAGGTGCCTCCATAGAGGAAAATTACTCCATAATCCATGCATTACATGACATAGTCCCTTTTTTGACATTCCTAGGGAGCCAAGACCCCATCTCTACCATAATAAACCACCCACAAGTTTCCAACAAAGTAGAAGGGGTGTGATGGCAGACACTATTAAGCAGCGATGGTACTTGAGGGAACTCCATGAATGGGATTTGGGAGGAACTTTACATAGTCAAGGATGCATGGGATGATATAGGTCCTTCATCACCTCCCTTGGTGAGAAATAACCCCACCCCCTCTACGATAAACATACCCTATGAAAGGATGGTGTGTTGGGAGAAAATGTTATCCAACAAGGTTGCGGGAAAGAACCAGGAAGACATTTATGACATTAATTAGGATACGTTATACAATATCTACCCATTGTTTCCCCCCCATATAATGAGATAGGACCCCACCCAATCAAAGTCATCAAATATACAATGACAGAGTGCTGAGATACACCGTTAGGTAATAATTCTGCACAAGTGTGTTGGATAATAAACATGTGTTTCCATGGATTGTGAATACCTCAAATGTAGCAATGGAGGCTTGAAAAATTCAAAATTGGGCAGCACCAACTACCACCAACATTTAGAATTTATTTACATTTGTTTCCATTTTGTTTACTGTGTATTTATATCCCTATTAATAGGGATTATTGTGTTTATTATTGTTTAATCTGAAGTTGAAGAAATAAAATCATTTTATTTCCACTACAACTTCTACTGAGATCACCACTAGTAATCTAAGTTCACATATTTTTGTGTCATTTTCTGTCAAATCCTCCATAAGTGGTATCAAATTAAAGTTTGAATGTGGGATTGTGATATCCACATCCTCTTATTATTTTGCTACAAAAAACCACATTTAGTGGTTTCATAGCATTGTAGGTACTCTATGCCAAGAGGGATCCATGATATCTACATCCGATCATTTTCTGTGGCCAAATGAAGAAGAAGGTGAATAATTCCCAATGATTTTGTCTCTCCATTAATCAATTAATGGTGGCATGAAATTAGGAGAAGTGTTCATTTTTTTATTCCCCAAGTCATATTTGTACCCCTTTGTCCTCACTTTCTATATTTTGAAAAGTAGTTTTTCTTCCACATTGCATCTGATTTCAAGCATCCCTCTATCCAATTATCATTTTTTTCTCCTTTTGGAATCCACACATATCCATTTCACATACAAAAAAGAGAACCTTATATCCATATCTCTCCCCTTCCCATCTCATACTATGTTACATGTGGCTACAATTTTTTTGGAAACCTTCAATTTCAACAAAAAAACTTCACTACCATATTGTATTACAATTTTTTTTTCAATCCAAAATTTCCAAAATAAAAATTACTTGATCTGTAGTTATCAAAAAGGAAATTTTCAATTCTGAAAAAATAATTGCAATCTGCACTAGATGAATAAATTATTTTCCTAGATATAAAATTCTATTTCATATATGATCTCTTTAACTTCTCTTTGGACATTGATGATGAAGACATATGCATTAATCAATAGACCTAGCATCAGGATGAATTCCTTGAGGTCCCTCCTCCCACGGAGCTGCACAACATCATAGGTACCTCTGTAAAAGAAATGGAGTTTCTATAAAATTAATATGTCTTCCCAAAAGTCAATATCCCCATGAAAATTATATCCAGTGGAACTTTTGGTAGTTTAGACTTCCTGAAATGTCAAATACTAGTGTTGGTTATCAAGGGGAAAAATAATGGAACCTACTTCCAATGCTTATGAGTCCTGGTTAAGTATTGCAGTAAGGGGGATATTTCAAAGAAACTGAGGTAGAGGATTCTGTGAACAAGAATATGATCCCAGAATAGGATTACAAGCTAAAATAATTCAAAATCAAATCAATAAAAACCAATTTGTTTTCTACGGTTTTTATTTTTTTTCAAATGATAACCTCCAATGATCTTATTATCTATGTCGACATGAATTTTTGAATTTACTACTGATAATGACTATGGTGAAGTCATTATAGGTATTGGTCATCCTCCCAGATATCATGAAAAATCATGGGTCACAAGGAAAACATGTTTAATTGGGGATGTTGGATAATAAACATATTTTCCCTTAGACTTTTCCTACCTACACTACAGTAATGGAGGCCTGAAGAATTCAAGATTTTTCATCACCTACTATAACCAACATTCAGACTTTAATTTATCTTAGTTTCCGATTTTTTTGGTCTGTATTTTTATCCCTATAAATAGGAGGGATCATGTGTGTTATTTTTAAATTTGAATCCAAATAAATAAATCATTATGTTTCTGTTTCAACCTCTATTAAGATTACCACTAGTGATCTGCGTTCACGTGCTGTTGTGTTAGCCACTGCCAAATCCTCCATCAAAGTGAACTGGTTTATACGCCCACCATGGATCAAACCTATTATAACGCATGGAATAAAATGAATAGATTTTACAATGATCTTGGAGTATGTTCTAAATCAACCCCCTCAATCCATAACCTCTCATCCCAAACACCCAAGGGATATAAGGTCAAGGACCAAGTACTTACATGATGTGGTGGTGGATGATTGAGGGAATATGTGCGACCACTACAATAGTTGAGGGAGGGGAAGCTATTGCAAAACACTTTTTAATGTATATGGGTTATAATACATGAAGGTAAACATAAGTGATGAGTACCCACTAAAGATTATTTATAGTTTCTACCTAGAGATTTATAAGAAATTGTCTATGAAGGTACTCAAATTATTGGAGAACAATTAAAAACAAATATTATATTTCGACACCAACAACTCAGAGACTGATAAACATGAAAACTTTTGGGATCATTAGGCCACCAAAGGTGCCTTCATCGAGGACCATTACCACATTAGGGGTATTTAAATATCCTTTTAGTCACCACCCCTAAAGAGAGAGGAACCTTCCACCAACATAATTAACCACCCACATGTATCCAATGAAGAAGTTGTGGTGTGCAGGGAGCCACCATTAAGAAATGGGTCCGTTAGAGGGAACTGCATTAAGGTTTGTAGGGGATATATTTGATTACACAAGTCCTATTTTCCCTCCCCTGGTGTGCCAACACTCCACCCCTACATGATCAATGACCTCGAAGTTGAGAACTATGCAATGATGGTGTGTTGGGAGCCAATGTTTACCAATTTTGCTTTGGGAAGGAATTTCATGAAAGGCAAAAAAATAGGAAATTACCATCATAAATGAGAATCCATTCTAATATGTCTTCCCATAATTTCCACCCATGATGATAGAGGACCCCACCCTATCCATGATCAATGACCAAAAATTCACGACCATCCTTGATGCACCAGTTTCCTAATGAAGACATCACAAAAAATCTGCCCAAAATTCCAAGATGTCATTGCCCTCAAGTTCCAGCCTATGCCTTCTCATTTTGATGTTGACACTTCTTGAGGACTCCACATACCAAGATCTCCCTTGTGGAATCCACCTTCCTGCAAAGTCTTCTAGGATGAGGGCATCACCTACCGACTCCTGTAAATTCTCCTTCCTATCCGACAATTTTGAACATCCATCCCACTGTCGGACTGGTGCCACCACTGCTATCGTATCTAACAAAATCACACCATTAATAATATAAAGGACGTGTTTTCTGATGCATTCTCTATCTATGACACCAGCTGTTGAAAACGTGGTGTGAGAACCCTTCTCCTACACTATGTTTGGTGATATTTTAATAAAAAAACTAAATTATTTGATAGTCTATAAAAGAAAAGAAATGATTTTTATTTCTCTCCCTATTTTTTGACGAATAACTTAGTAAAATAAAAGAAATTATTTGGATTTCCCTTAATATTGTTTGATAAATCTTTTTAAAAGAAAATAAAGGAAATTAATTTATGATAAATGTATAAAATATGGATAAAATTTGAAATTTAAAATATTACTAACCCTCCAACACCATTTCATTCCAATTCATCCCAATTTTCAAATGATTTAAAAACAATAGTAGGAGAGAAATTAATTTCTCTAAATTTTTTCCCTTTTCATTTCTCCCCTCTTAATATTACCTCACAAAACATCAAAAATATATTTATTACTTAAATATCAATTATTTATTCTCCATATCACCCATGCCAAACTAGCTCATATTTTTTACTAAATCTTTGTCACCGACTCACATCGGTACTGACCCCTATGTCAAGAAGGGATCCTTATTCTCTACCAGACCTCGCAGTATTCAAAAGTCATCCTCTACATCAGAGTTGTCATCATCTAGACCACACCGGTATCTTACCCCCATCATCAGTGGGGGGGTAGATCTCCCCTATGATTTTGCTGATTCCCCCTGAATCAAGCAGGGGTCATCCTTAGTCATAAACCTCCAAAAAAAGAGGAGATCTCCCTTACATGAAATATAGGGATTGCCAAAAATTAGGGGACTAGAGTCTGTCAATCCACATATCTTTATCTATTTCAACACCACATGCCATGGAGTTCCTCTTCTCAGGAGGTCAAAGGTTGATGCAAACCCTAGATTAGGGTTATCCTTTTCCAGTACCACACATGGCCTTCCCATGACTGGTCTTTATTCAGTCAAAATCACACATCCCCATCGCTTCAGTTTTTACAATGCCACACGATGTGGTTTTCCTCTTCTCGGGAAAGAAAAGGTTGTTGTCGCCAAAATCCCTGGATTACAGTTTTCCTAAAAAACTATCATACATGGACTTTTTGATGATGGGGTTTGTCTTTGATTCTCCATCCACCTCCGAAAAATCAATTCAAATCAGATTTAATGGTCCCCAAACTAGAAACATTTTTAAAATTATTTATATATCAAAATTATGTTAGAAATTATATATTTATATATCAGGTGATTTGGGGTATAATTATAGTGAAACACACACAAGCCGTGCAACCACATAACCGAACAGGAATATCATAGCCTCCAAGTGATAATCTACCCATTAAACCCCTCTTATTTATTAAAAATATGGTTGTGGACCCATGACCCGTAGGCCCTTCTGCACCATGCCAGCTGGCACATTCACCTGTTTGAAGCCCTACATGGATTCTTTTCCCCAGTCCACATATCAGGTCCCTGGAGTCATCCCTCTTGGTCCTCATCATTCATCAAAGTTCCCCATCAATGCACGTCTGTATGACTATCATCCTCCACAAGGCCTCCTGATATCTCCCCCACCACTCCAATGTTTCATCCAAGACGATTGTCGTCCTGAGGAAGTCCCACACTATCACTGGCTGAAACCCCAAAGCACCGCCATTGTCGCCGCAAGGCCCATTTCCCCCACCAACTATTGTTACCACGCTCGTTGTGCCCAAGAAATCGGCCTTCAGACCTTCAATGATGTTGTTGTACAGTCACCATCACTCATCGATGCAAAACCTTCCCTCTCATCACTATTTCAGGCATGAAGATCCCCGTCAGCGCATCCGATAGGTTGCCTCGCCACTAGCATCACCCCACCTAATTGCCACACCGCCTATTGAAATCCCCCTAAATGGGGATCAACATGTATTGACCCCTACATTGAGATGCATTATTATGGGGTGACTACCACTAGTCCAAGGCCCCAACTACAAAAAAGGATATCAGGTAATGAGGTATTGTCGGGAACCATGCCATTCCTATCCTGGGCCCAACCGATCACTTGCACTCCATCCTTCCCCAACTAAATTCAAGTGAGATAAGACTCGAACTTGAGCTAGTTCCGTTGCTAGGGAGTGGCTGCCTTACACAGTACCACTAATCCAACCTCATTTGGCTTGTATATATATATAATTATACATAAATATTAATAATTTTAGAATATATATAATTATATAAATATAAATATGTATTTATATATTTATAAATACATTTAGATATCTATTTTTCTATAATTATAAATATAAAATAATATATTTATATATTATTCATTATAATTATACATTTTTAATAATATATAAATATAATAATTATAAATATTAAATTATAATAAGTATATTTATAAATAAATAAACATAAATAAATATACATGATTATAAATAAATAATTAAATTTATAAATAAATATAATCAGGTAAATTTTTAACGATTTTAAATATATATAAATATATTTATATAATTATATATAAATATAAATATATTATTCTAAACAAATATAAATATATAATTATAAATATAATTATATTTATATTTATATAAGTATATAATTATAATCACATCTACAAATGTATTTATATAATAAATAATATGTTAATTTTGGGAAAATGTGTTAAGGGTTGTAATGCCATTGATCAAATATATTTATGAATACATATTTACATAATTATATGTAAATAAATAAATTTATAAATCTAAATATATATTTATATTTATTTATATAATCATATAAATATATTTATAACAATAGAAAAATATTTATAATCATATAAATATATTAATAATTATATAAATATATTTATAATTATATAAATATATTTATAATTATATAAATAAATATATATAAAATTTATAAATTTATAATTATATTTATAATTATATAATTATACATATATATTTATAGCTATAAAAATATAAATATATTTATTCAAGAGGGTTCAACCATCAATTTGGGGATCCAAATTCATAAACCTAAATTTATTAATAAAATAAAATGTATAAAATAATAAAAAAGAAGCGCCACAATTTCCCATATAAAGTTATGCCCAACGGACATATAAAATAAATGTTTCCCCAAATGTTGTCATCACATGGCCCATGATCCCCTTTTTTATTGCACCGTAGCACCCCTACAATATCTTCCAAAATATTCCCTTCATTGCAGCCTATAAGACAATTTATTTTACAATCCATATGACCAATTTTCTCATTGCAGCTCATAGGCCGCCCCAAAATGTCGTCGGTTGGGGCCAATGTCACTCAGCTCATCATTAAAGCCCGATTATGTGGCTCATAAATTTTGTGAAGAGTCCCAATCCAACATATACCCCTTCTCCATACAGTGACCTGTTCCACATATCTAGGTGGCAACTCGTCCATCCCATGTTTGTCACCTGTTAAGCCGAACATTCCAAAGTAGTTTTCTGCTCCCCATTTTTCAAGGTCGTCACATCTCACACCCATAACTGGATTCCCCAGGTTCTGAGGTCTTCACCAACCTACATCCAAACCCAATCCCCGTTGATGCGAGTGCCTTCCTACTATCATGTTGCAGTCACCGATCACCACCGCCGGGCACCCCGCCAAGGAGAGGAGCTCTGTGATAGTGAGACATAGTCATCTATCACGACTACCAGGGTCCCAAACCCACCTCACTGCTCAATTTATATACCCATGCTCAAGGTCATTCAAACCAACCAATGCCATTATCAGGAATCCAAATCATCACCACTCCCTTTCCAGGCTTCCCTCAATATACACTTTTTATTGTCTCATTTTCCCTATATTATAGGAAGCTCCCATGAGGTGCTCTGATATTAACACATGTTCATTTATTACACATGGAAGTATCAGGTTCTGGTGATTTTCTAGAGGGCACTGGAGGGAATTTAATCTCATGGGAAATGAGGCGTATGAAATGAGGGATAGTACGACAAGGATTTTTGCATTTTCAATGGGTTTTTATGAGAAAGCTCCAAGGGATTGTGGGATTACATAATAGGATATGACACTTTCAATGGGTTCCATCAGGAAAGGTTACAAGGGCGGTGGGATTGTGTGGAAAGAAAAAATTAAATGCACCCCCAATACCAGATTTCACTAAAGGGTTTGGCATTTTCTTTTGGTTTCACTAGAAAAGGTATGAGGTATAGTGGTATTGCAAGGTAGGATTTTCCATTTTCACTGGGTTTCACTGTGTATGGATTTCATTACAGTGATAATCGAAGGATTCTCTAGAATGTAGTGTGGAATGCAGGTGATTTTTTCTTAAGTGATAATCATCGTAGTGTGAATCATCAGAGTCATGGGATTACAGTGTCAAATAGATGTGATTTTTTTTGTTTTATCTTTGTAGGGGGGTAGTAACCTTCAGTCTGCTGCATTCTGGAGTTCTCAATTTTTCTTCATCTTATAATGGTTACAGATAAATTTATTGCATATTATATTTTAAATTTCTCTATTTTTAGTGTTATTTTTTTTTATTTCAATATAAAATTGTTTTTCATTCCTTACGCATTTGGTTTTTATATTTTCAAAATTTATTTCCCTAATGCACTGCGTGTTTCTACTAGGCCACTCCTCCAATGGCCTGAAGGCCTTAATTTTTTTATTGATTTTTTAAAATTTACCTTTCAATGGGTGAGGTGGAACCCTTATAAGGCCCATAGGCGTAAGTATTACATGACCCATAGGCCTCAGAAGAATTCATTGCCTATAGGCTTCAAGAATTACATTCAATCCAAACTAACTACTTGGAACTACTCCTCCACATCATCTTCATTGTGAAATCAGATCTTCACCATATCTTGGTTGTTCGGTTAGGATTTACAATGCATGCACAGGCTTGTCCCTATGGAAGGTGTCATACCCTCTCATTCTTGCAATATGTTTATCTTTTTCTATGGGGAAATCTCTTTGATCATCCTCCTTCTAGATCTTGTTCCTTGTAGGTTGTCTGGTTTTTATCTGCACTTAAGGTGGCCCGAAGTCCTTGAGTGGCCTGAAGTCCTTACTGACCTGAAGGCCTGGGTGGCCCGAAGGCCTTAAAGGACTCGTGTACCAAATCAGTGGCCCAAATGTCCAAATGGGGGAATAGTCTCGACTGCTAAAGTGCTAAACAGTACCTACTACAGTTCCCTCTATAGTACATGCTACAGTAATACTACAGTTCCCACTACAGGACTACTACAGTATCTGAAAATTCTTCTCGGGGGTGAAACGTGGCTCCCACTCATTTTTCTTGAGCTATTACTTGGTTTGTAATTTGATTTATCAACTAGAATCACATTTACTAATGTATTTTTTCCAATTTGAGAGAATTTGATTTTATTTTTGGATTTGGGTTTTCCCTATAAGGTTTCTTCTTAATTTCAAGGTGAAAACACCCACCAAGGAAATATAGGGAGGCTTGGATCTACCATTTCCCTTATCAATCCCACCGCCAACTCCTCCAAGTCATGATTCCCAGCATGTGTTAGGATACTCTTCTGTTTTGTAGGAGCCCTAACTTTATCCTGACAAGATTCTTGGTGTTCTTGGATTATTCCAGCCTTGTACTATTGTCCTGAAGGAGAATCGACCTTGTTGTAGATCTCTGGTGTAGATTTATATTCTAATTTCCATAAGGTTTGTTGGTGTGGGAGTGTTTGTAGATCCATACCAGGTTTATGATAATGCGAAGCAAGAATAAAGGACTATCAGATAGTGCTAAATTATCTACTGTGTAAGTTTTCTTTTTTTTTTTCATTCTCTAACTGCTTAATTTTTATGATCCTAATTCACCCATTTTCATGAATTGTTCTTCATGGTTTTCTTTTTTAATTTTATAAATTGAGTTTTAATAAAATGACTACATAAGGTGGTGTTATCTCCATGGAGTAGGTCCAAATCGATTCTGAATCATGTTAAATCTCGGTGTCTTTTATGCTTTCTATTTTTCTTTCTTCTTCTACCCTTTTGTTGTTGTTTCTTAGTGTTCTGGTTTCACTATTTATGACAATAATTTTCTATTTAGGTTTTTTTATTATGTTATCACATTTTTTTCTTGGTTTCAGTATTATATTGAACCAAATTGTATATTCGGTTATCCTTGGAAATTTATTAGGGGAATAGCTGTAGAGACCCAAGGCTTAATGTACATGGACATTACATTACTTTTGTGGAATACTTAATACATAACAAAAATAGACACACAAGGACCGTAATAGTTTAGTGTCTTTGAAAAATTGGAAAATAATTTTCTAATCGTGGTGAAAGATCTTCAACATCTCCCATAAAGTTCTTCCCCTTTTTGTTTTCTTACCTAAAACATTTCTTTAAATCTTGGGGAAAAGAAAACATATAAAGGGTGAGCTCAAATGCTCAGTAAGGGTAAGCATAGAGAACATAACACAATCCATAAACATTTGAATACAAAAACATGAACATAAAATCTAAGCATCAAAATCATGAGCAACGACATAAATCTTGGAAGTACACAAAGCATAGATCATAAAGGAACATTAGTCATGATAAACTAGCATGGTAATAAAACATTTAATTGTGGCAGCCATTAAGAACATGTTATGATTTCCATAGTAGCTAAGGCATTTCTTCCAAGACGATCTTAGTGGACAAAGTCCCATTCTGAATCGAGTTCACTCCTCGTTCCAGTCCTATAACAGTGAACCGGATTAACTTACCATTGTATCCATGTCTATCTCATGAGATATAAATCTTTACCCAATACATTGGAGGGAGATATAGGTCCCACCCATCTCATAATGAAATCATTCTTACGTGTGTCACAACATAAACATAAATCATTCATCATAACACAAAGAATAGAATGGGTAAACATCATACCATCATAACATAATCCATATAAAAAAATGGATATAATTTCTTCATAAGAAAAGTTAAACCATGTAAATCATAGAGACATTATACTTGAAACATACACATATGAAATAATTTCATCTTTGATGGAAAATGGTTTTGATAAAGCACTTGAAGTTAATTCTTGAGGAAAATATCCTTTCTTCTTCAAAATCATTTTCTTTTCACAAAATTCCATGCAATTTTAAAAGAAAAGGATTTTTGTTGAAAAAAGTCATGAAATATTGTAGTGTAATCTTAATGAAAATAAGTTGTTATGAAACCGTAAAAATCCATTCATGCCGTATAAGTTAAAAAAACATTCTCCTCACACTTTTGTCGGAAAAGTCAAAAAGTTCCTTGTATGGTAAACAAAAGAAATATTCCATCCATAACACATGGTAAAAGTCAAAAATGGGTAAAAAGGACTTTAAACATACATGAAAACATTTTTATAAAACTTTGAAATGGATGATAAATATAACCCCAGTAAATACTTACGAATAAACAATCTCGGATAAGAATGAGATTGGAATAATTATCCCTTACCTTAAGTCCGATATTCTTCGTACGTCTCCGAACCTCATGTATAATGATTTAAATAATGACCTTGACTTATTACAGAATCATATTCATTGTTATGATGTCATAAATGGTTCACTTATGACTTTATATTACCCGTTCTTTTGTAAATTCCATGTTAAAGAAGCGTTTTGGGTAAAATTGTTTCATTTATCGTACGTGTTTCGACTTGTTGTTCTTGATATTATTACTTATATCCTGATTTACTTAATTATAGAATGTAAAACATGATTTATATATAATATATATACATATATATATGATAGATCTATAAATGGAATGTAATACACCGTTCATGGAGATGGTAGGCCTTACATACGCATGAACGTTGTTTTAGTTTCCTTATTGAATTAAATGGAATTAAGTAGATGACATACAAATATATATACATAAATCAAGTATTATTATTTCATATATTTCATGATTACTTATTATATATACTTTATAATCATTCATGAACGGTTAACTTGGAGAATGAATCTCATCGCGTAATGGAGACGGTAGTCCGTACGTACGCACAAGAAATGATATCATTCCCATGATCGTGGAATTGTATTGAAGTGTATAATATTTAATAATCAATATCACTTTAAAATAATAATATATAGTTATTTATTTACACCATTATACCCATCCAAGTAAGGTGGTGGTCGAAAACAAATTACACCACGAGGTGCAGACGGTATTCTGTACGTACGCACGCGCAGTGATTTCATTTTCCATAGGATGGATAGAAGGTGAAATATAGTTGATTCATATTTATAATAACATATCAGTATATGAGTGATAATGATGTTATTACTTTATTATGAAACAACTTAATAAGAATAAGTAGAAGAAGAAATAAAATTGAAAGAATCGGTAATGGACATTACCTCTTCATTGAAGCGCCTCTTCTTAACCTCCTCTTTGGGAACTAAAGATGGTCTTTGAAGAAGACCAAAACCTCTAGTATGTTTCTAGGGAAGTGGAGAAGAGAAATGTTCAGGGTTTGGCGGAGCTTTAAGGCTCAAAGTGGTGTGAGGAGGAGAGGGAGGAGGTTCCCTTTTATAAGGGAGGAGAGGGGAACCTTTGGAAGAACAATAAATATTATTTTATTATAAAGTCATATTCGGTTTTTTAATAGCTCCAAATTGATTTATTTCAAAGATAATCTAGGGATGGGTTGATATCCTCTCATATAATAGAATTTATACAAGTTTAGGTTTCTATTTTAACCTTATCATTTAGATTTAACTTTAAGTTAAATAATTTTACTTTTACTGTGTCTTCTTGTTTTCTTACACTATAAGGTTAATACAATTACAATAACAAGACAAACGAACACCAAGTGGTTAATTGTTAATATATATATCTGTATATAAGTCATTTGGACAATCCTTATATTTTTAGGAATAAAATAACAATTAATAATATAAGATTTGTTTTAAAAACTATTTTATGTCAATTTTGACACTATTTGGTAATTGATTTTTTTGAAAATAAAAACATCATGATTTGTTCGAAAAAAGTTGCTTAAATCAATAATAACATTTCATATTAACCTATAAAATTAGTTTAAATCATAAAAAGTCTCCAATTACATTTATTTGGGTATTTATAATATCAATTATTTTATTATTTTATTATTTAGGTAATTACTGCATCACCATTATGTCATACATAACTTAAATTATATAATGTCTAAAAATTATAAATAAAATACAATTAGGTAGGAAATATTTTTATATTTCTAATGAATATTTATAGTCCAAATTATCTTATCTACAACCCTATATTAAAAATGAATTAGTTATTAAACTTTGATTTTAACTATTTTAACTATTCTTTAAATAAAATAATATTAAATGTAATAATCTAATCCAAGTGGACCTAAATGGTCATATTTTATTCCTAAGGTTGTTTTTGGTCGAATTAAACTTATCCAATAGAATTAGGACATGTTCTAGGGTAATAATAATATCATTTTTACCCTTAATTACCCTATTTACTTTTAACCGTGGTAAATAAAAGTAAAAAGTTACTATTCACTAAAAATAATTTTCATCTCATTGAAGAACATTTTAGTCTTATATATTAACCATGTCTCCCAGATTTTCTAAATTCCACTCATAGAAGCGGTAAAATTATGTCTTATGTGAATTTCCAAATTCTCCTAGGAGGTGGGTAAAAGACGGTTAAAAGTTCAATTAATTTTTTATATATCTAAAATTAGTATAAAATGAATCCAATGAATTACATTAAACTTATATAGGTATTATGTATCAATTTTTACCTAAGATAAATTTAAATAAAATAAATAATTATTTAAATAAAAAGTCGGTTTTTAAATAGTAACCAAGTGTTTTCACTATTCATCAAAAATTGAATGTTTTCAAAAAATACCAAAAATTCACCCTTGGATAATTTCGATATTCCAAATCCAAAAATGAATTCCATTTTGAAAGATAAAATTTATAAAATTTCAAAAATTGGGTATTACTATTCATAATGTCTAGTTCATAATAATATTATAATAATATATCGTTTAGTGAAACTCAATATTGTGTACTACACATGCTATCGAGAAAGGCCATGATTGCATGTAATGTAATCCAAGTTAGGGTTTCATGTAGTGCAAGATTCCTTTGTTGTTGCGTATAACAGAATCCAACCATATTTCATTTATAAATTGAATATATATATATACACTCAATGTTCCATGTAACATAATCAAAACATATTTAATTTATACATTAAACAAAATCTATACTTAATGTTATGTAAAATAATTTCCACAAAACGAACTTGAAATTGTGTGTAAAACAAGCAAAGAATAGTTTTGCGTATATTGCAAGCTAATACGGTGTTGCGTATAGCGCAAGATAATCTTGGTGTAGCGTACAACAAAAGACATCAAAGAAATTAAAAGGAATAGTTCTCATAAAATCTCAGGTTGTTACATTCTACCCCCCTTAAAATGAATTTCACCCTCAAAATTCGTCGGGGTTATAAATGGTTTTCTACTTGAAAGTTTCTTTAATAGAAACCCACAACGTAAAAAGGAATACCAAAACCAATCTTTAAAAACTAAAGTATGAAATGTAACGGTTACCCAAATTAACTAATCACTGGGTTTCCACATAGGAGAACATAGGTGAAAATATGGATATGGAAGAGAAATCTAACCATCATGTTCTGATGGAGAGTGGTCGAGAACATGGCTATGAAAAACCAACAATCACAAAGCCATAGATTTGTGATGATCTAAGGTACCATTTGATTCATTGGATATAAGGGCACTAGGACAACATTTTTGGTTTTCAAGATCATTTCCCTAAAGTTGAAGAAATTGGAATTTGAAGAAATACTTTCTTGATTTTGATACAGTCTCCCCATTGGTCGTTCCTTGGACAATTTCCACTTCATCTCTTAATGAAATGAAGTGGAATTATTAATTTGTGAAGTGTTAGCATATCATGTGATTGAATGATGGGCCATTCTATCTGTCTCAAAAAAAGGTTAGAAAAAATTATAAAAAATACATAAGTCCATATATAGTGAGATTGATCATATATGGTTCCTAAAATAGACTTATAATTCATATATCATACTGCTTAATATAATAAAACTGGTTTCTACTTAACAGGGACTTCCTGTAGGCCAGTGGTAGGCGATAAAGGCCTGTCGCACTTCAGTTGTGGGTTCGATTCCCACATCCTTGTCCGATGTGACGGGTTGTCACCCGTCCTGCATGTTGTCCTTTTTTTCTAAAAGTAAATTATTATAACTTTACATCAATAATATCTAAAAAGTTCTAGCCTTAAACAATACTAACTTATGTCCAACATAATCCAATCCAATGTTTAGGCTTATCCAAAATACTACTGTCCAATCTCATATTATAGTGAAAACAATTACCATAGAGTTCATATAAAAATCTTGTTAATACCATCGTTGATCACCATATACCATAAGATATGTCTTGTTGGTCACATTCCAAACATTTGAAGGCCTTAATCATGTATTCTCCAAAAAATGAATACCCATTGAACCTTAGTGAAAACATGAATGAAGTTAAAAGTTAACACGTTCCACATACCAAAATCCTCAAAATTCTATATATTCAAACCATGATATCACTTAGTCCTTATATCAATCATGAGATCATGAATACTATCAAACATATTATTTCCTCCTTATCCATTCATTATGTGCATATCATCTTCTTTCCAAAAATATCTGAATAACCTTTCATTGTTACTAGTACCATTCAACATATACTTTTAAATAATTTAGGAAAAACAATAGTGTAACAATCCTTAGATGTATCTTTATTCCATAGTACCCTTAAATTACCTATACAACATAACTCATGATAAACATACAATCATTCCACTTCCTTCTTAAACCATTGACCAAGCTTCAACACTTCTTTCATCTCATATATCATTTGTAGTCTCCTCATCATCATCCACATAAATACTACCCATATGACCATGCTGATTCTCTTCATGAGATTTTCCCTTAGGGAATTGGTTTGCATAATGCCCATACATTTCACATTTAAAACATCTAATCATTGTTGATGTCGTAGAAATACCATTATCCTTATCCAAGGTGTTAACTGAACCCTTTCCTTTGCACTTATTGGATTTGTGTCCTTCTTTTCCGTACCCAAATCATCTTTCAGTTCCTTTGAAACATTCTCGTTGATGCCTCTTCCCACATGATTTACATGAGAAAAATTTAACTTTCCTTCCTCTATGATCATCATGAAACTACATCTTTATATTATTAGCTGAGTCGAGAAACTTACCAAAGTTGAGATTATTGATCATATTATGAGATTGCAGATTAGGCATAATAACTATATGTGGACCTCCATGTCCAATTTCATTTGGTTTCTCCTGAAGAATTTCATTCCATTGTCTATCATATCCTCCATTATCGTGAATCTTCCCATTCCCATCCATTTTCTAAAACCCAAAAAGAATAGTGTGAGAGGCCAAAATCATAATCAAGGGGGTTTACCTTCAATATATAACATATTATGTTAAATTATAATATTGTTACCATAATTCTAGGACAATAACCTATACTTTTACTTAACCTTAGGGACATCCCTAGACATACCTTAGAAATATCTCTAGGGATCTCACTAAAGTTCTCGCATCCTAGTTTCCAAAGGTTGACTAAACCTTTCCTCTGATACCAACTGTAGAGGCCCAAAGCTTGATGTACATGGACATTACATTACTTTTTCAGAATACTTAATACATAACGAAAACAGACACACAAGGACCGTAATAGTTTAGTGTCTTTGGAAACTCGGAAAATAATCTTCTAATCATGGTGAAAGATCTTCAACATCTCCCATAAAGATCTTCCCCTTTTTTGTCTTACCTAAAACCCTTCTTTATATCCTGGGGAAAATAAAACATATAAAGGGTGTGCTAAAATACTCAGTAAGGGTAAGCATAGAGAACATAAAACAATCCATAAACATTTGAATGGAGAAACTTGAACATAAAATCTAAACATCAAAATCACGAGCAATGACATAAATCTTGGAATTACACAAATCATAGATCATAATGTAATATTAGTCATGATAAACTATAATGGTAATAAAACATGTAATTGTGGAATCCATTAAGCACATGTTATGATTTCCATAGTAGCCAAGGAATTGCTTCCAAGACCATCTTAGTGGACAAAGTCCCATTCTGAATCGAGTTCACTCCTCGTTCCAGTCCTGTAACACTGAACCAGATTAACTTACCATTCTGGCCATGTCTATATCATGAGATATAAATCATTACCCAATGCATTGGAGGCAGATATTGGTCCCACCCATCTCATAATGAAATCATTTTTACGTGTGCCACAACGTAAACATAAATCATTTATCATAACCCAAAGAATAGAATGGGTTTCATAAACATCATTCCATCATAACATAATCCATATAAAACAAATGGATATAATTTCATCATAAGAAAAGTGAAACCATGTAAATCATAGAGACATTATACTTGAAACATACACATATGAAATAATTTCATCTTAGATAGAAAATGGTTTTGATAAAGCACTTGAAATGAATTCTTGAGGAAAATATCCTTTGTTCTTCAAAATCATTTTCTTTTCACAAAATTCCATGCAATTTTAAAATAAAAGGATTTCGTTGAAAATAGTCATGAAATCTTGTAGAGTAATCTTCATGAAAATAAGGCGTTATGAAATTGTAAAAATCCATTCATGTCGTATAAGTTAAAAAACATTGTCCTCGTACTTTTTTTCGGAAAAGTCAAAAAGTTCCTTGTATGGTAAACAAAAGAAATATTCCTTCCATAACAAGTGGTAAAAGTGAAAAATGGTTAAAAAGGACTTTAAACATACATGAAAACATTTTTATAAAACCTGTAAATGGATTATAAATATATCCCTAGTAAATACTTACGAATAAACAATCTAGGATAAGAATGAGATTGGAATAATTATCCCTTAACTTAGATCCGATATGCTTCTTTCATATCCGAACCTACGGTATAATGTTTTAAATAATTTCATTGACTTATTACAGAATAATATTCATTGTTATGAGGTCATAAATGGTTCACTTATGACTTTATATTACCCTTTCTTTTGTAAATTCCATGTTAAAGCAGCATTTTGGGTAAAATCATTTCATTTATCGTACGTGTTTCAACTTGTTGTTATTGATATTATTACTTATATCCTGATTTACTTAATTATAGAATGTAAAACTTGATTTATATATAATATATATACATATATATATGATAGATCGATAAATGGAATGAAATACACAGTTCATGGAGATGGTAGGCTGTACGTATGCATGAACACTGTTTTAGTTTCCTTATTGAATTGAATGGAATTAAGCAGATGACATACATATATATAAACATAAATCCAGTATTATTATGTCATATATTTCATGATTACTTATTATATATACTTTATCATAATTCATGAATGGTTAACTTGGAGAATGAATCTCATCGCGTCGTGGAGACGGTAGTCCATACATACGCACGAGCGATGATATCATTCCCATGACTGTGGAATTGAATTGAAGTGTATAATATTTAAGAATCAATATAAATTTACAATAATCATATATAGTTATTTATTTACAACATTATACCCATCCATGTAAGGTGGTGGTCGAAAACAGATTACACCACAACATGGAGATGATATTCCATACGTATGCACGCGCGATGATTTCTTTTTCCGTAGGATGGATAGAAGGTAAAATAGGATTTTTTTCATATTTATAATAACATATCAGTATATTATTGATACAGATGTTATTACTTTATGATTAAACAACTAAAGAAGAAGAAGTAGAAGAAGAAATAAAGTTGAATGAATCTGTAACAGACATTACCTCTTCTTTAAAGCGCCTCTTCTTAACCTCCTCTTTGGGCACTAAGGATGGTATTTGAAGAAAACAAGAACCTCTAGGATGTTTCTAGGGAAGTTTAGAAGAGACATTGGCAGGGGTTTTCCGATCTTGAAGGCTCAAAGTGTTGTGAGGAGGAGAGGGAAGAGGTTCCCTTTTATAAGGGAGGAGAGGGGCACCTTTGGAAAAACTAAAAATATTATTTTATTATAAAGACATATTCGGTTTTTCGTAGATATAAATTGATTTATTTCGAATCTAAGGTGGGGATGGGTCGAAATAATCTCATACAATAGAATTTAGAAAAGTTTAGGTTTCTATTTTAACCTTATCATTTAGATTTTACTTTAAGTTAAATAATTTTACTTTAACGTGTCTTCTTGTTTTCTTACACTATAAGGTTAATAATATTACTATAACAAGACAAATGAACCCCAAGTGGTTCATTATTAATATATATATCCGTATCTAAGTAATTTGGCCAAACCATAGATTTTTATGAATAAAATAACAATTAATAATATAATATTTGTTTTAAAAACAATTTTATGTCAATTTTGACACTATTTGGTAATTGATTTTTGTGAAACTCATAAAAGAATTATTAGTTCGAAAAAAGTTACTTAAATAAATATTAACATGTCATATTAACCTATAAAATTAGTGTAATTCATAAAAAGTCTCAAATTACATTTATATGGGTATTTATAATATCAATTATTTTAATATTTTTTAATTTAGGTAATTATTGCATCACTATTGTGTCATACATAACATACATTATTTAATGTCTAAAAATTATAAATAATATACCATTAGGTAGGAAATATTTTTATCTTTCTAATGAATATTTATAGTCAAATTTATCTTTTGTATAACCCTTTATTAAGAAAGAAATAGTTATTAAACTTTGATTTTAACTATTTTAACTATTCTTTAAATAAAATAATATTAAATGTCCTAATCTAATACAAGTGGACCTAAATGGTCATATTTTATTCCTAAGGTTGTTTTTGGTCTAATTAAACTTTTCCAATATAATTAGGACATGTGTTAGGGTAATAATAATATCATTTTTACCCTCAATTACCCTATTTACTTTTAACCGTTGTAAATAAAAGTAAAAACTTACTATTCACCAAAAATTATTTTCATCTCATTGAACCACATTTTAGTCCTTGATATTAACTGTGTCTCTCAGATTTTCGAAATTCCACTCACAGAAGCAGTAAAATTATGTTTAATGTGAATTTCCAAATTTTCCTAGGAGGTGGGTAAAAGACGGTGAAAAGTTCAATAAAATTTTTATATATCTAAAATTAGTATAAAATGAAACCAATGAAGTACATTGAACTTATATTGGTATTATGTATCAATGTTTACCTAAGATAAATTTAAATAAAATAAATAATTATTTAAATAAAAAGTTGGTTTTTAAATAGTAACCTAGTGTTTTCACTATTCATCAAAAATTGAAAGTTTTCCAAAAAATACCAAAAATTCACCCTAGGACAATTTCAATATTCCGAATCCAAAAATGAAGTCCATTTTGAATGAAAAAAATTATAAAATTTCAAAAAGTGCATATTACTATTCATAATGGCTAGTTCATAATAATATTATAATAATATCTCGTTTGGTGAAACTCGGTATTGCGTACTACACATGCTATCGAGGAAGGTCGTGATTGCATGTAATGTAAGGCAAGTTAGGGTTGCGTGTAGTGCAAGACTCTTTTGTTGTTCTGTATAACAGAATCCAACCATATTTCATTTATACATTGAATATATATATATATATATACACACACACACACACTCAATGTTGCGTATAACATAATCAAAACTTATTTCATTTATACATTAATCAAAATATATACATAATGTTGCGTAGAATAATTTCCACAAAAAGAACTTGAAATTGTGTGTAACACGAGCCAAGATTAGTGTTTCCTATATTGCAAGATAATACGGTGTTGCGTATAGCACAAGATAATCTTGGTGTAGCGTATAATAAAAGACTTCAAAGAAATTAAAAAGAATAATTCTCATAAAATCGCAGGTTGTTACACTACCTTTCATCCAGGCCCATAAAAAATTGGTATCAGGGCTACCTTAACAAACTATGGAATATACGAAGTATGAAAAATAAAAATTTGACTGCAATAATGACTTTAATTTGTGGCTATTAAAGATGTGATACCTATTAGTCCAACATGGCATGAAAAATTCCCCTTACAGACCAAAGAAACTCCGTGTAAGTCCGTTCACTCATGGTCAGACAGTGAAGATCTATTCAGATGTCCCTCCCAACATTTTGATGAAATAATATAACTATTTAAGATTTTATTTAGGTGATACAGTCCCATGGGAGGTTTCTTATGAGAATTCTATAACTGGTATTTGATCTAATCTTGAAAATATTTATATGAAAACATCCTTAATCAACCTTCTACATAAAAATAAGAAATTATACACCTTCAATATATATTATGAAACTACCATCCAGACACACCCTGATGAGTTTAATAAATTCTTATTTGAGCTAGCCAATATAAATGTTAATGTTGAAGATGAAAACCAAACCATAATACTTTTAATTTCATTATATAATTCATATGAACATCATATAGATGCTATGATGTATAAAATAGATTCCTTGAACTTATAGGAAGTCAAGTTTGCCTTGTTTTCCTATGAGTTCTGTGCCAAGGATAAGGTTAAACTTGATGTTGAGGGTTTCAATGTGAGGGGTTATTCATAGTTTAGAGGAAAGAAGATAGGTAAAAGTAACAAGGGAATAATTAGTCATAACCAATCATAAGAATATCGGTCTATGCCCAAGAAGAAGTAGGTTACCTGATACCGTTGTGGAAAACATGGGCATATTAGACCCAAATTACCCTATTTGAAATTGGGTAACCCTTCCAAATAATCTAGTGATCATTCTTTCTTGGTCGACCATGGATATGAAATTTTTAAGGTATTTTGTGTGTCCTGATAAACTCTTCACAACAAGTGGGTCCTAAACTGAGGATTCTAACTACATATGTTCATGGATATGAGTACTTTTTCTTTTTTGACCGAGGGAGTTGATGGAGAGGTTGTTTTTAGAAACAAAAAGAGATATTGCTTCTTGGGTAGTGGTTCTGTCATAGTTGAGCTATTAGGCCATTATCCTATCACCTTATTGGATGTTAGAGGGGTTCTATATTCACATAGGATTCTGATATCATTAGGTGTCTTGGACCAAAGAGGTTTCACCTTTAAATACGATTTTGTTTGTATTATAATCTCCAAGGGAGATCATACAGTTCATAATGTTTTCTTGTTGATGGGTTAAATATTCTTTATGGAAGAACACACATCCAGTTGTTGAGAAATTCATATATCATTAACAATGACAACATTATGCTTTAGCATAGGTGACTGGTACATGTGAGTGATAAATGACTAGAGGAATTGAGAAAGTAAGGGCTTCTCAATAATGTTACACCATGTATCTTGCACTTTTCTGAGGACTTTGTCTTGGGTAAGTGTAAAAGAGTTTGTTTTCATAAATACAGATTTAAATATGGTCTTCCACTTGTGTATACTCACTTTGACTTTTGGGGACCTATTAGAACTACCTCCCATTGTTATGGATCACAACTTTTCAATTTTAGCGATGAACTTACAAGGATAGTTTGGGTTTATATTTTGAGAATTAAATATCATGTATTTGAGGTGTTTAAAACTTGGAAATACTCTTTTGAAAATGAATCTAGGAAGAAATTAAGGGCTTTGAGGACTGATAAATTCCTTGAATACATGTTTATGGAATTCAACAAGTATTGTGCAATTGGGGTTATTATGAGGCACCAAACTATGAGTTATACTCCTCAGAAGAATGGTCTAGCAGAACATATGAACAATAAAATTCTTGAGTGGTTTCGTATCATGCTTTCATGCTCGGGATTTCCCGAATCTTTTTGTGAAGAAGCTATCAGTATGAGTGTTCACTTTATAAATTGTTGTTCCTGATCCACCAAAATCTTTAGGAATCCTATTGAATTTTGGAAAAAGCACCCACATCCTATGAAAATATTAGGGTAATTATAAAAATTTCCTATGATTAGGTTAAGGATTATAAACGTGAGCCCAAATATTTCAAGTGCTTCTTCGTAGGGTATCCTGAGAGAGTGAAGGGGTATAAGCATTGGGTAGATACACATGGATTTAAAAAGTGTATTCTTAGTCTGTATGTGGTGTTTCAAGAGTCTGTTCTAGCTAGAGTTTATCCTGAAACTCATGAAAAAGATGATCCTTATCAGAAGAGGGATCTTGATGTTGATCCTCCTAGGTTTAGTGAGTCTCATGTCAAGACTCATTCGACCTCTCTAGTGCCCCATTCTCAACCTAACCCATAATATGGGTCTAATTCTAAGGATAATCATAATGATGGAGTCCCTAGTGACCTTAGAGGTTATCAAATCATTAGGGATAGGCAAAGGAGATTCATTAGACCTCATCCTATGTACAACCATGCTAGTATGGTTTCCTTTTCATTACATGTAGTAGAGGTTCTCGGTGGAGAGGATCCCCAAAATTACAATCAACCTGCCAATAAAAGAACCATACATGGTCCATAGTAAATAAACCAACAAATACCAAGTAAATTGGTTAAAAATTGATATATATATATATATATATATAAAGGGAGATAATTATGAAGGGAATAAAATTAAATTTAAGTCTAGTCTTGTAGCCAAAGTCCTCTTTCAAAGAGAATGAATTGATTACACTAAATTTTTTTCTCCTGTAGTTAACCATTCTTCCATAAGAAATATTACCACATTTTCCCATATATATTTTCATAAAGAATATATATATGTAAAAATCTCTTTCTTTTATGGTGATTTAATTTAAAAATTATGCATGAATATTCCTACTCATTTTGAGAATTAATTTAAAACTAATCATGTTTTTTTCTTAATAAATTGTTATATGGATTAAAACATACTTCAATAAAATTGTACAAGAATATTTATTCATTTATATCATAAAATCATTTCAGCTGGATTCATTTTGATGCATGTTTATATTTTAAATCTATTTAAAAAACCATTTTTATTCACTGATTTTTGTTGATGACAATTTTAGTCATCTTCAATAATATGAAATTAATAATCAATGATAAAATGAAATTGAGTTCAACTTTAAAAATAAAATATCTATGTTGTGATAAGAATATTCTGGGCATGAAAATTATTAGGGATAGGGAGAACAATCTTTTTTATGTTCCTCAATGTTCTTATATCCTTAATGTGATCATGAGGTATTTTTATATTTTTTGAAGCCTGTTAGTGTTTCTATAGGTTAAAAATTTAAATTTTCTTTATCTCATTCACCTTCCACAACTTCTAATATAAAAAATATGATTAGAATCATATATGATAATGTAGTGGGAAGTATTATGTATGCTATGATTTTTAATTTAATATATGTTTCCTTTTCTATCTTCACTTTGAGCGGGTTTATGGAAAATAAAGGAAATCCACATTAGCAAGCTCTTAAATGGTTAATAAGGAACATTTATTCTACATAATATATTTCAATTATCTATGGTAATACTGTTAATTATTCTTAATTAGTGTCTTGTAATGTGGATTCTTACTATGTTGGAAATATTGGCACTAGGAAATCACTAACCAGTTATAACTTTACTGCATGTGGAGGACCTATGTCATGGAAGTGAAATATGAAATTAGTGGTGGCCATCTCAACCACTGAATCCGAGTACATAGCACTTATAGAAGATTTAAAAGAAGCCAAATTACTTAAGGGTTTCATTTATGAGATGATTATAAGTTATTATTTCATTAATGTAAATTTTGATTCTCAGTCTATCATTTATCTTTCTAAAAATTTAGGGTTCCATGGTAGGTATAAGAACAAAGATATTATGATCCATTTTATTAGAGAAGTTATATAAAGTGGAGTAGTGTGTTTCACTAAGACTAAAATGGTTAAAAATGTAGAAGATAGTTTGAATAAGGATATAACTTTATCCAAGTTCAAATATTGCTTAGTTATCTTGAATATGGTTCCACTTGAATAAAATTTAGGTGAAATAACAACGCTAATTTAATATGAAAATGATGGATATTTTTTATTTTTTTATTTTAATATAAAATTGGTTTATATTCCTTATGATTTTTGTTTTTATATTTTTTCAATTTATTTCCCTCCCGCACTATGAGTTTTCTCAAGGATTCTTATTTTCTGTTCAAGGGATCCATGCATTTCCCACTCATTTCCATGATCTATTACTTCGATATCTCTTTTTTTCATCCTCTAGAAGCACATTTAATTATGTAGGTTCTCTAGGTTGATGTAATTTTATTTTCTTTTTGGATTCATGTTTTCCCATCAAGGATTCTTCCCAATTTTAGAGTGAAACCCTCACTAAGGAAATATGGAGAAGTTTAGATCTTCCATTTCCAAATGCCATCCCACCGACAACTCCTCCAAGTCATGATTCCCAATAGGGGTCACACCACTCTTTAGTTTCAAAGGACCCATAACTTTATTTTGTTAGGATTCTCTACATTCTTGGATTACTCCAGCAGTTCACCGTTGTCCTAAAAGAGCATCCACCATGATGTAGATCTATAGTGGAAATTTAGATTTAGATTTCACCAAGGGGTGTTAGAGTGGTAATTTTTAAATATCTAGACTAGGTTTCTCATAGTGGGAAGCACAAATTTAGTATTATCACATAGTGGTAGACTATAAATTTTGTATGTTTTCTATTTTCATCCTCTACCTACTTCATTTTTATTCTTCCAGTCCACTATTGTTCTTGATATGTTCAACCTGGCTTGGTTTTGTAATTTTTCAAATTGAGGTTAATAAAATAATATCATAGGGTGGTGTTTTTTCCATGGAGTAGGTCCAAATGGATTCTAACCATGTTAAATGTCGATGTCTATTTTTCTTTTAGTTTTTGTTTCTTATTCTTCCCTTTTTTATTTCTTAGTTTTCTATTTTTTCTATTCACCCTAACATTTTTCTACTAGGGTTTGTTTTTAGTGTTATCAAATTTTATTTTCTAGTTTGAATACTATAATGAACCCAATTGTATATTCTATGTCCCTTGTAAACTTATTAGGGGATTACCTTTCATCCTAGAAATTAATATTTAATGCGATGGTAAATCTGGAATTATTTTCTACCCAATACCGTATGATAATTTTTTTGGTGGATGTGAAGGTTTTGAAGATTATATTTGAAGATTTTTTATTGTTAGTTTTGTGTAAAATTTAGAATTAGTTTATTTCCAAGACCGCATGATTAATTTTTTAGTGGATGATTAACCCAAATAAATATATTGCATTTGTTGCATTGGGAATGTTCCAATGGTCCTTCCATTAAAGTTCTAATGGATGTTCCAGTGGAACATCCACATGAATATCTACCGGAACTTCCACTGGAACCTGTAATTACAAATAAATTCAATATGTCATGTAATTTTTTTGATTTATAATTCCAGAAATATAATTATATTTACTATATTTATAAATAATTTTCTTCCTTTTTTTTAAATTGTTCATACAATTTGAAATTCTAAATTAAATAATTTTTATGAAAATTATACAATAATTTCAATTCATATTTTCAATAATTTTATTTAATAAAAATATATTTATAAAAAATTCAACTAGAAGTTTTAATTGTATTTTTTCCCAATTGTGTAATTTTTATTTACATTTTTTTCAAATATTTTACTCATTTTAAAAAGTTAAATTAAATCATTTTTATAAAAATTACTTAAAAATGGCATTCATATTATGTAATTTTATTTGATAAAAATATATCTATTAAACACAATTTTTTATTAATATATTCCTTAATTTTAGAAATATAATGTTTTTATAGTGTGGAACCTTCAGTGGATCTTCCAATACAAAATAAATTTAATATATTTTATAAATACATTTATTTATAATTTTAAAAAAATATTTATATTATATATATTTTTAAATTATTACATTCTTAATTATATAATTTTTTTACATTTTTATTCATATAGTTTATAAATTTCCAAAGTTATTAAATCCTTTTATAAAATTTATATAATTTTCTTGAACTTAATTTTTTTATTACAGGTTGTTTCAATGCTGATGATGTTGATCGTGCAACAACATCTATTAAACTAGTTTTAGGGATGATGATCAAATCACTTGACGATGCGCAATATTTTTAGGTAATATATGGGGGAGTAAATGGGTTGAGTGTATGCCGGAAATACTCAAATAAAAGGAGAAAGGATAAATCAATTTTCACATAAAAACTTTATGCATATAGATAATAAGGTCATAGGAAGGTTGAAAATTTTGATTAAAAGGTATAATTTCTTTGGGCAGAGACATATATAGATTTTTTGGATAGAAATGGGGGATATTTTGTTGTCTTTTGGGAAATATGAAAGTAAAATACCTATTAAAGGGAATAATCACCAATTACATAGCCCTGAATCAATTCATATAATGAAGTCCCAAAGAAAAATGGTAGAAGCATAAGTAGATGAGTAAGATGTGAATTATTCTGCAGGTATTAAACCAAATGATTCCTCCTCCTTGGAAATAACTATTATAGGTGGTCAAGATGTTATTGAGTACATGATTATTTATTATTTTAATTTTTTTTCTAAACATGAAAAGGAATTGGTTCATGGTAATTCATGTTTCATGTTATAGTACATGGAAATACAACGTTAGGATAATCCATCATTTATGTATACTATACAGTTTGACATGAATGATAAAAGTGGTAATATTTTCTACATGGATCCAAAAATAAGGAAACATTATGTTTTATTTTAGAGATGTTTCTATTTCTGACACTACTTTCAGCATTAATAAGGAGTATAGGCCCTTAGGTGTCTTTGTGGGGTTCAATAATCATTGGGAGATTATTGTTTTTGGGGAATCTTTGTTTTATGATAAAACTGCGAATTTGTTTCTTGGTTTCTTCAAAAAAATTATAGGTGCATCATATTAAGTGACCTAAAACAATATTTACTAATCAGGATATGATATTGAGAAAATCCATTTATGATGTTTTAGTTTAAATTTTACATCCCCTTTTTCCATGTAATTTGATAAAAAATGGAATTAGTCATTTAGGTTACTTGTTGAAATATGTATCTAGTTTTCTAAATATAATTAAGAGGATTTAGATCTAATAACATGATGAACATCAATTTGATCATGATTGGGAATCCCATATAGTAGAATATGGGGATGGGAAATTTCAGTGGTTAGAAGATATATTCAGGTTTCAATAAAATATGGAACATTAATTTTTGAATGATTCTTTAACATCATTTATTATCAAACCCCAATTAAGTGGAAGTTTTAATGGATTCCCTAAAGATTACGTTTATCACAAGTTATGTGTTGTAGTTTTATTTAATAAATTTACGATATTGTTAGAAAAAAAATCAATATCATGAAAAAAATTCCAAATTTTAAATGTGGGATAAGTTTCCTCATAATAATTACCCATACAATGATTTGATGTTCCATATTTCTACTAGATATACACCTAAATTATTTTATTTATTGCAACATGAATATCAAATTATTAGTGATTATTTTATGACATCATGTACTGAAATCCAAGTTCAATTCATTTATGTTATTGGAATGGTAAGATGTGAAGATCAATTTCATATATCATATAAATATTCCAATGAGGTTGTTGAATGTTCTTGTAGAAATTGTAATCTAGTTGGGTATCTTTGTTATCATGTTTTAAAAATCTATAATTTTCTTGATGTGATATCAGTATATGAAAAATATATTTTGTGGAGGTGGACCCAATTGGATAGAAAATTTTTTATGTTTGAAGGATATTCTATTGATGTAAATAGCTATATAAAACCAATTATAGAATATTGTTAAAAACAATTTAACATGAATGGGAATGAAGTCAATTACTATTTCTTTTGAGATAGATGTGGGTTATGACGTTTCCTAATCGAATTTCAATAACTTTTCAAAATAGTTGACTGCCATAAATACATCATTGGATACAGTTACTCGTCATGAATGTTCAGACACAATTTGAAGAATGCTTTATTTTAAAATGAAAAAAAGGAAAGGGGGGGATAAAATAAAAATATTTGAAGAAAATGGCTACTAAAAGTGTACACAATTGAACAAATATAAGAACTAGTCTAGTGCTATGATTCTGATATGATTTCACTCTATGTTGAATTTCATTTCTAAGAGTATTCTTCCAATTTTAATGTGGTATCTTATGTCATTTTTATTTCAACATAGGGAATTATAGATCAAGAATGATCATATTTTGTTGTTGTATCTAAAAAAATAGTTTTAAATGTATTTTTATCTTCACTCTTTCTTATATGTTTTTTAATTTTTTTGTTTATCTCTTACAGGAAGACTTGTCAACCAATTTGGAACTTCATCTTTGGAGGTAGACTTCTATAGGATTAGAAGAGGCAAAGTAGTGTATACATCGGATGATAGTTGTTTTTTAGGATGAATTGTGATGTCTTAGCACCGTGTACACGCTTCTTTAAACTATAATGAATCAATTGAATAATTTATAGGTTTCACGAATTCATTGTATAGATTTAATTTTAATGGATTGGGATACTATTTCAAGAAACTGCAATTTTTATGCAAATGTGTTATATGATAATAAAATGACTAATCTAATTCCTTTTTGGATTGGGATACAATTTCATGAAACTTCATATGTGCTGTATGAAAATGTGATAAATATGAATGTTAAAGTGACACTTGTAAAGATAATAATTTCCATAATACAAATGTGAAAATAATAATTCTACTAATAATATTAAATATTATAACATGGAAAATCCATTGGTACTTTTGAATCCATGTTTGTATTAACATTGAAACGTAATATAATAACAAATTTGATATAAAATTAGGTAAACTAATATTGGGGATAATTTTGAAGAGGATTTTTTTAAAATATCATGGCTTCAACATTGTTTTAAATTTATTTAGGTTTTATTATAATAGTTTTTTTAAATAAAAATACATTATTATATTTTTTGATAAATTATTGGCATCCCCGAAACAACTTCCAAACAACCCATAAAAATAAACAAAATGAAATAATTCACTGACCTTAAAAACAAATCGCCAGAAAAATATCACTTTGAAAACACTTCCCACTGAAAACACTATAATAATATAACTGAACATAAAATGCACATAATAAACCTAGATATCATCAATATTATATATTCCATAATTAATTAAATAAATATGGAAAATGAAATATAGTAACACCAATATGGAAAAATTATTCCCCTCATAAGCATAAAATAAATGATATTCCCTTCAATATTAAATAAAATAAAAAAATATCTATATAAAAAACGTATAATATCAATATCTGTATTTAATTATCAATATTCCATTTGAAAAAGAACCAATACAATGAAATTAAAGTAGAAAAATAGAAATATAGTATCCAATAGTATAATTGTTTTCAAATATAAATAAACTTGAAACCTAAAAAATAATGAACATACAATCACTAATATTGATATATCAATACCAATAAAAAACCACCATTATTATCTATTTAAAACCATAAAATTAAACTCTATGATAAAAAATATATGCCTAATTGAAAACTCATTATTGAATAAAAACTATCGAAACAAAAAATTTCATTCCATATACAACTATCAAAATATATTATGGAAATAAAAACAAGCATTAATGAACATACATTTAACCATAACCACCATAAAAAAAATATAGTTCAACCCCTTCAAAGAAGAATTAATTAGTAAAACAAATAATGTTTAAAATTAATTGAAATCTATAGTAACACATCTATAAAAATACCCACCAAATAATATCTACCACACAGAGAAGGATTTATAATAAAAACATTAATAACATAACTTTCTTTATAGGGGATCTATCAAAATTAAAAACTTAGAAAAGTCTCAACAAGTTTCAACACCTGTGAAGAAATAGAATATAAATGAAACAGCTAAATATTTTTTTCTAATATTAATGATATAACCATAGAAGAGTTAGATTCAATAATAATTTATGAAATACTATGTGATATAACAAAATTGAAATGAAATAAAACATTTCTGATAAAAAAATCATGTGAATCATTAGATAAAACCAAATTCATAGAAATAGAAAATAAAAAACTTATATCATCACAAAAAAATAATTCCGAATCCATTTCCATCACCAACCAATAAAAAATATGCATCAATAAATAATGTTATAACTATATTTAATGGAGGATACCAAAATTATTAATTTTATTTAAAATTACCATAATTTATAGCCTAACACCCTTAAAAATTTAAATAAAAAATCAACAAAAAAATTTTATGCTTCAATATCCCCTTAATAAAAAAATTCTAGATTTTCATTAGTACCCATGAAAGAAACATAATAATACTACAATAGGTTTTTTTTGAAGTAGGTTAAAGATAAATTCTAATAATTTGATACACTTAACCTCCATTATAGTTCAAATTATTTTTAAATATAGAAATAATATAATTGGGACACCACATGTGATCTTAATTCCAGTTTCTTATCACAACCATAAAACTGGCCTGAATAAATGTTAAACAACGTGATAGTATTACATTATAGTTTCCTATAAATCCATAAAACTGGGCTGCATAAATGTTTAATAACATAAGAACATTCAATTCTAGCTTCCTATCACATCTATAAAACTGGGTTGTTTAAATGTTTATGAAATTAAGAACATTCAATTCCAGTTTCCTGTCATAGTTATAAAACCATGATATATAAATGTTTATTTACCTGATAACCTTTTCAATTAAAGTTTTATGTCATAGACATAAAACTAGGATGTTTAATTGTTTTTGTTGACATTATTAGCATGAATTCCCAGAGAAAACTCCAACATCTAAATGACGTCTCTATCAAGATATTAGTAGGTTCAGTAAGAAATAAATGTTCCATATAAATTTGTATGTTATCATTTTCTTCTTGTGCTAGCTTCTTCTTATATGAATGATTAGTTTCCAACTTATCTATAAGATTAAAAAATTATTCCACATTCCAAGGATTCATCCCCCTATTGATGGGTATATTACACTTGGAAAGGTATAATGATATATGTCTTGTCCATGTAATTTGGGCTCCATTTATTGATGATTTTTTTTCGATAAATGCTTTTTGCAAGATGTAAAAATTTAATTAACTAAGGATAGTTAATATTAAAAGTCATTTCACATTTAAGAGGATATAATTTACCATTTCTAAATCATCATTATAATAACTATCATATACAATCCCACCCATCTAAGGATTCATGGAGTTGTAGAGGCTGAAATATTTTCTTTGCATATCAAAAATGTTCAATATCCATTTCACATTTCAGAGTTGATGGGGATGAAAAGTTTTCCATTTGACTGAAGTGAATCATTAACTGGTTTCTCTACCAACATCTCTATATAATTTTGGTTTTTACATGAAATTATTCCCTATAAATATGAATAAATATAGAAAAAATATTATTTAAAATATTTAAAAATTAAAGAATATAGTGAATAATACACTCAGCATGGAACACTTTTAATAACCATCGATTTATCTGTGATTATTCCATATTTCATCCACATTTCACAATACTTTTTTGTTATCTCACCATAAGAATATATAAGCTGATATCATTGAACAAAATTGGAGGATTCCACACTAATTGAATATTAGTTTACAATAAGCTTCATTGATTGAAGTACTCACCATGCTACGTGTCATTGTTTTATTGAAAAGAGATAAAATATTATCCACTACTATTTAAAATATATTTATCTCAGATTAAAATCCATATAAAATACATGATAATATCATTAATTTATAATTAAACATGTATAGTTCATGGGAAATTAATATAAAACATTAATTTTCGGGCCGTCATCCCTTTGGTTCTAACAACATACTTGGTTGGGTCCAACTGAAGAATCTTCTCAAGGCACTCGTATTCTTTTTTTTGGATTCACTGACTCTTCATAACCAATTTTGGAATAATAAACATCCCAATAACATCCCTTAAATGTTTTGGTTTCTTTGAAACACTATCTATGTCAATGGGTTTTCCAGCCCATCAGGACATTCTACTTATTTTTATTGAGTTGTTGTTGCTCTTCTTCTTATAGTTTGGGATTCATAAAAACATGACAAATAGAATTTATTTTATTTTATTTATCTTTATTTTAAATTTATAGTTAATGATATGGTTCAGTGAGTTTCTATTTTTGGATTTTCTTCTTGTTTTCTATCTGGGAAAGGTGTGTTTTTTCTAGTAGGTTTATCATGGTGTTTTTCCTCCTCTTGGATCCCAGCTTCATTGGTACCTACTGTCCAGTTTTACTCTAATTAAGAATAGTTAATTCCATCTATAAAAATGTAACTTTCTCTTCCATTTTCTTTTTTTGGGGTTTTCAATTATCAACAACTTCATTTGTTTTAATTTTTTGATATTTTTTCCAAACCGTTGCTTCTATTTTCACTAGTTTTTTTAATGTTGAATTTTCTTCTTCAATACCATTTATTTTGGATTCATTTTAAGACACATTTTCTTTCTAGGAATGGACATATTATTTACTATTTCTTTTCTCCTCATAAATTTATTTATGGTTCTATATATGTAATATTTTTATTTTACAAACCTATGGATGGAGAGAATCGTTATTTTTAGAATATAATTGGTAGGCTTACCCCACTAGATCCAAGTTATTGAATATATAGTTTTTTGACAACAATATCCAAATATGACAAGATCCATTTCATGAATGGTGGATTTTAATCCTTTTCATTTCCTTTCAATAATATTATTTCTTCAAAATAATAATACCACCACAAAAATAACACTGTGATGAATAAATTATTTATATATGTGAAAATGAATATTATTACATACTAGTAGTGTGAAAATATTCCTAGTAATATTTGTGAACTACATGGGAAATTCATAAATTGATTTCATTAAATTCTTATGGATTGAATGATAATTCATCAGTGTCCTCATGTCTCTCATTCTATCCAAAAAATTCATGAAAATCCATCTCAAGTAAGAACCCATAGTAGGGAAAAACATTAGAAAAGTTGTAAAAAATATAAGTTCTACTGTGTAAACATGATCCACTTATTAATTTCCCATTAAATATTTTATATATTTTTTTATTTTGTATCAATAATCTTACATGTGTTTGAAATCTCTGTATATACAACACAAACTTTGTTGGCTTGAAAGAGTAGGAGTTTTCATTTCCATTCCACATGTAGCTATCCCAAATATCCATTTAACATCAACATCATAGAAATTCCTTTCAACTCTAAAAATTAAGAAATAATTTTTTAAGGAATCATATTTATCAAGTATATAAAAAATATAATTTTCAAATTTCTTATAATTTGATGCTGATGTTGTATTGGATAGAAAATCTTAAAACACATTCTAAAAAATTCAATTCCATAAATAAATTGAATTAACTTATTTTAATAGTGGTTCTATTTTTTGTATAACTTTTTGAAAAGATGTCATCTTATACCTAAAATAAAATCTTGAAAATTTAAAGTAAGACCATTCCTAGAAAATTATAGTACAAAAAATAAGACTATAAAGAATGGAACAATTCTGTGATGAATTATTTTAAAAAATTCACTACAATGTAAAAAAATGTTTTTTGGGGGGTATCCAAAAATTACAGGATATGTTTCAAAGGTTAAATAATATTGGAACTTCCAATGGAAGCTCTAGTGGATATCCTATGGGAATGAACAATACACCTTTCCGAATAGGACTAGAAATTCCAAAGGAAGTTCCATCAGAAGTTATATTAGAACATCCACTGGAAGCACCACTGGAAGATCCACTAGATGTCCCAGTGGGAACGAATAGAATTAAATTCCATTTCGAATCCTATAATTATTTCACTAAAATAAATATTTTTTTTTAATTTTTGGGATTCCAAAAATAAGAGTACCTATTTGAAAGGTAGAATATGACTAGAAGTTCCACTAGAAATTCTAGTGGAACCTCTAGTTAAAGTTTCAGTAGAACAACTAATGGAACTTCATGGGAAGATGCAGTGGAACCTATAGTGGATCCTCCAGTGGAAATTCCAATGGAACCTCCAGTGGTAATTCTAGTGTGAAAAACAACACAAGATTCACTTCTGAATCCTATAAAATTTTTACTAAATTTTTTTTATTGGGGGATTCCAAAAATTACAGAACAAGTTTGAAAGGTAGAATATAAATGGGAGATCGACTAGAACTTCTAGAATAATTTCCACATAAACATCCAGTGGGAACAAACAACAATTTTTTTTACATTAGGTAGCTTTTTCATAGTAATTAGATAGAATAGCTTCTTGTGGAAGAACCATTGGAACCACAAGTGGAGGTTCTAGTGGAAACTCTAGTGGAAGTTGCAATGGAATGTACATTGGAACATCATGTAAAGTTCTAGTGGAAACTCTAGTAGAACTTCATGGGATGTTCAAGTGGATCCTCTAAGAGAAGTTCTAGTGTAAAAGAATGACATAAAATTGACTTCTAAATCCTACAAAAATTTAACTATTTTTTGGGGGGGATTCAAAAAATTACAATACAAGTTTCAAAGGTAGAATATGACTAGAACATCCAGTGGGAATGAAAAACATAAATTTTTCTATAGGTAGCTTTGCATTGTAATTAGGTAGAAGAAGTTCTAGTGGAACCTTTAGTGGAGGTTCAGTGGATGTTCTAGTGGAACTTGCAGTGGATGTTCTAGTGGTCATTTTAGGGGAACCTATAGTGGAAATTTCAGTGGAAGATTGGATGTTCCATTGGAGAATAATAGAAAAATTCCAATCAATCCTAAACAAATTAATGTAAAATATAAATCAAGTTTGTTTGAGTACTCCAAAAATTACAATGGAACCTATTGTGGAATTCCCAATGGAAATTTAATGACTAAAATTTTAAAATAGTTATTTTTTTTCTTTTCTCCTAGGTTGTAGTGGATTATAAAAAAGGGAAATTGAAAATTTTAGAATTGGGAAATTATAGACAAAAAAATACAAAAAATTTTAATAAGAAAGATGTATTAAAAAAGTAATGGTAATAAGAAAACATTTATTTTTTCCTAAATATATTAGATACTTTCCAATAAATAGTTTAACACATATTTTAGTTGATATAGATATGCTTCATTACATTCTTCTATTATTGGTGCCAATTTTCTACAAAAAAGTATCTCAGGGACTGAGGCTAAACACCATTGGAGTCAACACAATTCTCAGAGAAGAAGAATCATGCCTTTTAATTAGAGAAATATTGGGGAGAATGTGACTACGTTCGGTGGAGTTTTCATCACCACCAAAATAATTGGACTCATAAAAGTCATTGCAGAAGATAGTTGTAGTCGTCACTATCACTGGATTCATGACTATAATGAAAGTCACTACAGCCCCAACTAGATAATATAATGGGACACATGTAAATATCCATGGGGTGTATTACAATATCAAGTTATAAGGTTAATTGGAGATGATGTTTGTCCCCTAGTATCACCCTAAGATCATCACTAAAAAAACCCAGAGTCATGAGGTGTCCTATGTTTCATAACCCAAGATCATCTCCAATTGTCTGTAGAGTCATCAATCTACAACTTGTGACCCTCGGTCTCCAAAAACCATCGTCATGGTGCCATCCTTGACAATTTCCATCAAGTCTCCATCACCAGCTTCCACCATCAATGTGTTGTTTCTTGCCATGACCATCAAGGCAACATGACCAGGAACCTATATCAAGACACTATCACTATCCACCACCATCTAAGGTTTTCCCTAGTCACCAATCATGGAGGGTGTAGACCCTCCATCATCAGTTAGGGATTTTGAGTGATTCCCATTTGTCCAAAAATATTATATAATCATATAAATTATAAATTATATTTATAAAGAAATTTAATATTTATTTTTAAGTATATTTATATTATAAAATAGATTTATATATTTATAATTAGAAATTTAGTAAATTAATTATAAATGTGTATATATAAATATAATCAGTATGGGTGGTCTCTCTCTTCCATCAACTGTGTATAGTCTCTCCATGATCAAAATAACCATAATCGTCATCAGCATACCCCCACTTTCAAGTGATCGCTATATAGAACAACCATTTCACTATTCCAATTTGTCACTAGCCTCTATTATAAAGGTCTGAAACTACAAAAAAAAGAGTTCTTATAGGTTGTTCCAATAACTTCTCCTAAAAAAATCATATCAAATATAATTTATAATTTGCGGTCATTTCATTGAAACTACCACTAATTTTTTTTATATTTAGATAATTTTTTTTGAAACCTCCACTAATCATTAAAAAATAACCCTTATGAGACCCCTACCTCCACCTAATTTCATAGCCCCTCCCCTGATTACTTGGTGACTACTCCTTGTCGCCACCTTTGCCCGATTCTAGAAACTACCCCCCTTGGTCGCGCCTCTCCCCAACACCAAAGACTGCCCCTCACCATAATATTCACCTATCCATGATGATTATGATCACCACTCCCATTATTGGCGACTCCTATCCCTAATTTCAGTGACAAGCCCTCCCCCCCCCCCCGGTCGTGCCTCTCCCCTACACCAGTGACCACCCATCCCCTTAAGCCCTGACTCTCCCGAACGGTGACCAGATTTTATCTAAAACATATCCCCACCTCCGATCCCCCTTCTCCCAAAAGTATCACCCCTTCGACCTAATAAAAACCTCTATTTTATCCACCCCCACCTTTGATCCTTATGACTCTGACCCCACCATATGTCCAATGATGTCTCCACAAAACCCCCCTTCCACTTGACGGTGATCCCTTGTGGCATCCCATCTTCCCCTTTTCCTGGCATGTGTAATCCCCAATCGTAAGGTAATTTTTTTAATGTGGTATGATTAGTTTAGATATATAATTATGTAGTATATCACAATTCATAATCAAATTATAAATTTTATCACTCAGAAATCCTATACACATAACTATAATTAAATCTTGTTAAAAATGAGGACGATGATTCAATTATTTGAGTAATTTTTGTTCATGTATGGGGGTATATATAGTTTTTAACAACACGATTAATTTTTCACTCATGAATTCTTGGAGAGTATGCCTATGGGAGTTTGGGATAATGATTAATTTGAGGATAGGAAACTAGTTGGTTTTATTGATTACTCAATAAAGTTTTAGTATGCTCCTTCAACATTGGCGTGACCATTTCTAATTATGAACATACTATGTATACTTGTATGTTCACCATGATTTTATATACTATATTTATAGAAATATATGATAGAGTTGGTGATCAATCTAGATGAACATGGGCGATGTTTTAGTTTTATTGTACTCGTATAATAAACCATTTATATCTTTATATCTAAATGTACTGTGAGAAGACTAACAATCCAATACCTATAGATTAAATTTGGATTAATTTATCAAAAAAGAAAAATTGATATGCCAACAGTTTGGAAGAATTTTTAGATTATTTAATTGAATACATATCAGTGTGTGGTAGAATAAAATGTCTATGTCCTGAATCAAAATTCAATCAAAGGTTGGATGAAAACCATGTAAATGACAATTTTATAGGGAAATAGTATCATACTTGATATGTATATTGGATTTTTATAGTGAATTGAATGTTATGGAAATTCAGAACAATTACAATCCACTCAATGAAATACAAAGTGTAACATCAGTGGAGAATTCTATTTGAAATTTAATAAATGATTCATTAATATTTTCATGATACAATGACCGAGATTTTAATAGTTCAATAGAATATTCAGATAATCATGATTAGGCAAATCTTTCTCATACTTTTAGTGACTAAAAAATTGTGTTTTATAAATTAGTTGAAGATGAGAAACTATATGAAGGGTGTTCCAAGTAATCAAAGTTTACTTTTCTAATTAAGTTTTATCATATAAAGTTCCTCTGTGGAATTACTAAAAAAGAAATGTCCATGATTTTAATGATGCATCATGATGAATTTAGTGAATCTAAGAGTCCTGCATCATTCAATGACATGAATAAAGTAATCAACAAACTTGGAATTGATTATAAAAATATACATGCATTACCCAATTATTGTATGATTTACTGGGTAGAAGAAACCAATAAAGAAGAACACATAATATCTCATACAAGAAGATGGAAGTCAATGATCAAAAATGAGATTATACATTAGTGTAACCCTAGGAAGAAATAGAAGAAGAAAACTCTTACAAAGGTATTATGTTTCTTTTCATGGAAACCATACTGGAAAATATTATCCACGTTATCTAAGACTGTATACAACTTGATGTGGCATTCTCAGGATAATAACAATGGATTGATGAGAAATCTAAAAGATTCAACATCATGGAAGATGTTTGATTAATTACATCAATATTATTCTTTAATCATATGATTTTAAATTTTTATTGGATTCTAATGGTTTTAACCCTTTTGGTAGATTAATTACTAATTATAGAATTTTGCCAGTTGTTTTGATCCCCTATATTCTACCTCCATGGATGTGTATGAAGAAGACATCTTCTCATTATTTTGATTATTATTCTTGGAAATAAAATTCCTAAAAATGAAATTGATGTATAACTTTAAACTCTAAAAAAAGAATTGTGAGAATTATGGTATGATGACATGGAAATATATGATTATTAAATGAGTAAAATATTTAAAATTCATTATTCTTTAATCTATACAATTAGTGAATTTCCTATACTATGAAATTTATCCATTTGAAACACTAATAATGGGTTGTATTGTCAAGCCTATAATTTTTATTTTGAACCTCAATGACATCCTCATAGTATAAAATAGTTTTATTTATTCCATCATTGATTTCTTGATGCTTATAATAAATTAAGGTTCAAAGAGACACAATTAAATGGAGATATTTAATCGAGAGAGACACTATATCGATACTCTGGTTGAAAAATCCTTAGAAAATTGAAGAATTTTACTAATTAATTTGGAAAGTGTAATCAGTTTAAGGAAGGGGGAAAGTGTATGAGGTACGAAATTTGAAGTAGCTGGAACAAAAAAGGAAGAAAAATAGTATATTTTTCAAAATTTCTTATTATGAGTTTAATTTGACATGTCATAATCATGATGTAATTCATATTGAGAAGAACATCGGTGATAGTGTAGTTTTTAGAATGCCTAAATGATCATGGTAAATTGAAGAATCACCCTAACACATGTAAGGATTTGGAGTCAATGAATATAAATCATGGTTTGTTGTAAAATGAGAATAAAAAGTATTATTAAACTAGTTTTAAAATGAAAAATATTGTGAAAGAAAAATTCCTACAATAATTATAGAATAAAATAGCACCATATAGATATTCACATAACATATCACGGTTAATTGACTTAAAAAACTAAAAGCTACATGGATTTAATAGTCATGACCCACATATTTTGATGGAGATGATGTTCTTATTGTCATTGCATAACATATTACCTGAAAAATCAATTGTGGTTCTAGTAGAAATCATATGTGAGGAATAAAGATCATCCAGAAGGATTTATTATGAAAGTTTATATAGGAAAAGAGTTGTTGACCTTCTATTAAAGGTATTTGGATGGAATTGGGACTAGATTCAATCTTGTTGGATGTATTGATGATATATCCACTAATTTTGTTTCTGAAAACCAACCATCGATATTTCTAACTATTGTATGACCAATTGGGAAGGGGTAAACTTTTATAATTATTTAATTAGAGTTTATAAAAGAACAATGATATGTGCTAATCAATACTCTTATCAGAGATCTATTAATTGAATTATTATGACTTAAAACAAATAGGAAAACAAGGGGTTGAGCTCAAAGTGAGATGGAAATGACAAAATATGTTAATAAAGATATTGTAAAATGGTTTTATCATTATGTAAGTATATACTAATATTCTTATTTTTTATGTATATTTATTTTTTCTATGTTAAAAGTAACACCTTATATATTTTTATCTATAAAATTAATGTTGAAAATAAAGATGAAATATCAAATTGTTTAAAGTTTTTTGGCTCATGGTCCTCTAAGACGGGATGAATGATTCAATGCCTATAATATTAATGGCATCAGGTTCTGTAGAATTTATTATGAAGAAGATTGGAAAAAAATAGTGGTGTATTTAAAATTGAAAATGTGGGATACTATGGAATGATGAATGATATAATTGCATTAAACTATAATAGTCAGTTTTTAGTTATCTTATTCAAATGAAACTGGGTCAACAATGATAGTGGTATAATGAAAGATTCATTACATTTTACTTATATTAACTTCTCTCTTTTGATCCATATCGATGAGTATGTAGAGAATGATCCATTTATCTTGGGTTGGCAGGAGAAATGGTTTATTATATGGATGAAAAATACATGAATTTTGGTGTGTTGTTGTACACTTAATGTAGTGAGACTTATATGATATAGGTGATGAAGATAAATTGGTACTTTGTGATGGTGAACCTCATCAACCAAAAAACATTGAATAGTTTGTTCCTAAAAATATCAAAACAACAGAAATTAAAAGTGATGGTGGAGATGAAGCACTCATCGTAATTGTGGTTGATAATAATGGAGGCATTAAAGATGTATATAATTTAATGTATATATTATTAATGAACATATATTACCATTTCTCATTGATAAGTGTTCGTTACATATATACACTGTTATAGTTTCCCTTTTTTAGTTTTTTATTTATTATATATTTAAGATATTTGAACCATTTGAATTATAGGAATGTAGAGAAAAAAACAAATTCAAGAACCTAGACCATAATTATCTCAGAGCACGCCACCACTACCTTCAGATTCAGTGGATTTGAGTGATTCGGTTATAGCTGAGTCTAATAGAGTGCCATCCATTTCCCCATATGTTTTTGGTATCCCACCATAAAATTCACTTTTAGAGATGAATAATTTTTTAACCCCTTCTTCTAGGGGTTATTGGAAAGTTATCATTATTGGTATGTATGTAATTTTACAAAAAAACAATATATTTTATTAATTGATTAATAAATTTTTCAATCAAATAAAGATAAAAATAGAAGGGATATAAATATTAAATGATATATGTATGAGACCTAAATTAATTCAAGTTCATCATTCCATTTGATGAGTTAGGGGTGCCTCATAGTGATGCTTTAGGAATATATGGGAATAATCTTGGGATGATTGCTTGTGAGATGATAAGATTTATCATTAGTTAAAGAGATTGGAGGAATATTACTATAACCTAGAAAAATGAGGTCTTCAATACTAAATTAAAGCTAATATTAATTTAATATCCCTTGATAACTAATTTAAAATACATGAGTTAAATTTTGTAATACACTTATAAAGTGTAATGTTTTTTATTTTTAGATGTTTTTTTCTCATTTTTATGTCCCTAACCCTCTTTATCCTCCATGGACTTTGACAAAATTGGGCATGAAATAATGATATTTTAAATAGATATTATGGCATAAGTTTAATGACACATCTCTGAGCTCATGATAGATTGGGAGAAATTACCTGAAGGCATTTATCATGAACAATGGAAGTTTTTTTATATTAAAAGAGATTAATCTCATGATGTAATTGTATATTTTACAACATCTTAATTATATAAACACAATAAAATTAGAGTTTTTATTAATGATTCAATTTTTTGTAGTAATTATGTAAAAATATAATGTGAATCATGAGAAACAAGTAATTCCTCACATTTACGTGTCTCATAGTTTTTCAAGAAAAATAAAAATTTTGGTTTGTATTTTATTTATTTGTATTTTATTAATTTTTTATATGTTAACAATGTTTATAACTTGAAAATATTTTCTTTAAATTGATAATTAATTACGTCACAGTATTGGATGAAAATAGATGTGATTTAAAGTTCATAGGAAACTCGATGGTAGTTTTGTAAATGACCCTATAAAAGACATTAGAGTTAGTACATTTCCTTAAAATTTCATATTATTTAATTACTATAAAATTATAGAAATGAAAAATATTTTATAATAATAGGAAATCCTTAAACCCAATTAAATGGGGATGACTACATGGATCAAACAATGCCAATTCAGCTTTGTTTGATACATATAACTGACCTAATTAATTGGGCTTAATTATTTTGTGTTGTTTTAATATAATTTTCAATATTAAATTTTTATAGTAAATAAATAATAATAAATAGTAATGAAAAAATTATTAATAGGATAATATTAGGAAGTTATGACATTTTAAAAAACCATTGTCAATATTTTTCTAATACGAGGTTAAAATTCAAGATTTGTTGGATGCGAACCCTTCAAAAATATCATTGGTTTCCTAGAATGACGAAGTTGCAATAATTTTATGTAATGAGAATAATAGATTTTTATGGGGGGGTTCTGGGCCTACTCCGTCTGCTGTCTTTGGTAGGAAATCGTCATCAGTTACTACTGCAACTAGTGGGGGTTTGAGTAGTGCTGTTGATTGGGAATCATAAATATAAATTGAATGTTTTAAAGAAAAAGTGAAAGAACAAGAATATTATAGGAAATAATAAGAGCATTGGTGATCATCAATGGAAAATAATTTAGTTTCTATATTTTAGTGTATGATCGGCCCTATCCCCGAGGAAATTTTCAAACCTGTAGCTCAACCTACAAAGGTAAATTCTAAATTTCATTGATCATCTAAAAATTTCAAAAGAACAAATATAAATTCCATTGATAAAAAAATAAATCTTCTATATTGAAAACATGAACTTCGAGTCATACCGAACACATCTTGTTTTGTATTTAAATGTGGTTCATTCCTACATGTAACAAATGAATTATATATCCTTATATTTATGATTGAAAACAATTACAACTCATTTTCTCAGTCTTTCCCCAATAAAAAGTTTTTAAACATACCCAATCCTTTAAAAATGTTTTTTAGGGAGAAAAAACTAGAAAAATTATGTCATATTGTAATTAAATTAGAGGATATAGGCCTTGGATTGATTTGTGAAATATAATAACTAATGACATGTCATTCTGAGTAACAGTTTGACTAGGACGCCCATAAATTATTTTTTACTATTGTAAAACAAAAAACATGTGTGTAATGGAAATACCATATAAAATGAACTCATATTGATGTGAAATCATGAGATAAATACTTCTTATTTATTTATTATGTGTATGAACAAATAATATATTAATCCAATGTGTGGCGTCTTCAGAATGACTCGGTAAATACTTTTTAAAGGTACCAAAACCTTTAAAAATGTATATAGGGGGAAAAAACAAAGAAAATGATGTTATATTTAAATGAATTCATAGTAAAAAAGGACATATAATGACTTATGAAATGTAGTAGCTAGCTGTATATAATTCTGAGTTACGGTTTTCTCGAGATTCCTGTGAACACGATTTTTGTATTTTAAAACATGAAAACGTGTGTGTAATGATTGAAATCACATTAAACAACCTTATATTGTTGTGAAAGCATGGTGAAACTACCATTCTATTAATTTTTATGTTTACACATAAAAAACACATCAATACGATTTTCGGTGTGGCCGGAATGACTCAGTAAATAGTTTTTAAAGGTACAAATGCTTTAAGAAATGTGGGGGGGGGGGTCAAAACTAGGAAAACAATGTAATATTGAAATGAAATGATAAAAAAATGATAGTTTAATGATTTTTTAAAATTATAATCTGATAAAAAATTATTTTGAATTACGATTTTCTTGGGAATCCTATAAATGTGTTTCATTTTTTCAAACAATAAAACATGCATCTAACAGTCCAAACCATATAAAATAACCTAATATTGATGTGAAATCATTACAAAAATATCGTTGAGTTATTTTTAAAATTAATTCATAGAAAACAAAATAATCTTTTATGTAGTATGGTAATATTTTTTGGTTAAATAGATTTTATTGGTACTGAAGCCTTAAAAGGCATGTGTTGGGGGTCAAAATGAGAAAACAAATCAGATTGACATAAATCATATCAAAATGAATTTTTACTGATTTCTGAAATGTAGGAAGTGAAAAAATATCATCCTGAGTTATAGTTTTCCCTAGATGACTATCAATTCATTTTTATTGTTTTAAAACACATAAAAAAGTGTATAATGATTCAATCCATAGAAAATTTCCCCAGATTGATGTTATACCATGGGAAACCACCATTGAAAAATAGATTATGTGTGCATGTATAGAAAACATCAATATGACATGTGGTGTCGTTATAATGACTCGGTAAACAGTTTATAAAGGTATCAAATACTTTAAAAACATGTGTTGAGGGGTCAAAACTAGAAAAATGTTGTCATATTGACATTAAATCATAGTAAAATGAAAATAGATTTAGTTTTGAAATTAGGAATTGAAGACATATCATTCGAAGTTACGGTCTACTCGAGAAGCCTGTAAATGTGTTTTTAGTGTTTTAAAACACTAAAACGTGGGTGTAATCATTAAAATCATTTAAAAAACATCATATTTTTGTAAAATCATGGTAAAACCCTCTTTGAGTTATTTTTAATGTGTAGACATAGATAACATGTCAACCAGAAATTTATTGTGGTTGGAATGACTAGGTAATCTATTTTTAATGGTACTGAAGTCTTTCAAAGTGTCTGTTGGGGGTCGAATCCAAGAAAAATTTTCATCTTACCATGAAATAAGTGGAAAAATGGATTAGATATATTTTTGATATGTAGGAACCAATATAACATCATTACATGTTATAATTTTCCCGAGATTCCCATAAATGAATTTTTCATGTTAAAAAAACATGCATGTAATGGTCAAAACGATAGAAAACATCTTTAGATTGATGGGAAATCATGGTACAACCTCCATTGAGTTATTCTAATTGTGTAAACAAATACTAAATCTCAATCCAATGTGTGGTGTGGTTATAATGAATTGGTAAATAGATTTTAAAGTTATTGGAGCCTTTAAAAATGTGTGTCAGGGGGTCAAAACTAGGAAAACATCATCAGATTGATATGAAAATAGATACAAAAGATTGTTGGTTTATTTTGTAAAAGTAAGAATCAAAATAATTTCATTTCATGTAATTGTCTTCCAAGGAGGCCTATAAATCCGTTTTTAGTGTTTCAAAACACTAAAACATGCATGTAAATATCAAAACCATTGAAAACCACATCAGATTGAAAAAAATCATAGAAAAATCACCATTGAGTAATTTTTGATGTGTATGTATAGTCCAAATGTTAATCTGATGTGTGGTGTAATTTTAATGACTCTAACAAAAGATTTTAAATGCACTAAAGACTTTAAAAATGTGTTTTGAGGGGTTAAAACAAGGAAAAAGAAATTAGATTGACATGAAATTAGAGGAAAATGATCATTGATGGAATTTGGAAATGTATCAACGAACAACACAACATTCTAAGTTATGGTTTTCAAAGGATGCTTGTAAAAACATTTTTAGTGTTTTAAAATACATAAACATGGTTGTAAGGGTACAAACTATAAAATGACCTCATGTTGATTTGAAATCATGTCATTATGTTGTTTCGTGTTTTTGGAATGACTCGGGAAACAATTTGTAATGGTACTAGAACCTTTAAAGACGTGTGTCAGGGGTCAAACTTGGGGAAAATGTTAAATTAAATTTAAATCAAAGTTAGATGACTATAGATTGATTTTTGAAATATAGGAAATGACAACATGTCATTATAATTTATGGTTTTTTTGAGATGTATGTAAACATTTTTTTGTGTTTTGAAACACTAAAACATGCATGTAATGGAAAAAAATATAATTTGACCTCATATTGACATGAAATCATGGTATAACCACCGTTAGTTATTTTTTATATATACACATAAAAAACATGTCAATCTGATGTGAATTGTGGTTAGAATGACTCGGTAAATAGTTTTTAAAGGTACCAAAAAAATTTAAAAACATGTGTTGGGGGGGTAAAAGCTAAGAAAATAATTCTTTATTGACATGAAATCATATGAAAATTATCTTTGATTTTTTTACAATGTATGAGCCTACAACACATCATTCTAAGTTACATTTTTTTGGGGATTCATGTAAACACGTTTTTAGTTTTTTAAAGCACCAAAACATGCGTGTAAAGGTACAAAACATGCGTGTAAAGGTACAAACCATAGAAAGTAACCAAATATTGATGTGAAATCTTTATAAACCTACCTTTTAGTTATTTTTTATGTATATTCATGGAAATCATGTCAATATGACATGTGGTGTGGTTAGAATGATTCTGTAAATAGTTTTAAAGGCACTGAAGACTTTAAAAACATGTTTCGGGGGGGTCAAAACTAATAAAAAATTGTCTAATTTTCATGAAATAAGAGGAAAAGGACATTATATTGATTTTTTAATTATTTTAAATGATGAAATTTAATTCTAAGTGATAGTTTTCCATGTATACTCATAAATACATTCTTAGTATTTCAAAAAACTAAAACGTGCATGTAAAGTTAAAAACCATATAAAAAGACCACATATTGATGTGAAATCATGGGATATCCACTTTTGAGTTATTTTTGAGAAATAAAACATGATGTCATATCAATGTATTTAATTTTTTTCTTATGAAAATTTCAAGTACATCACACATTGATTTAAAAATTAATTAGAATGTTATATTTTTAATCATTTTTAGTTTGGATTCATGAATATTATCTTAAATATGTACTTTTATGTTTTCAAATTATTTTTTATGATATTTATTTATGTTTTAATGTATTTTTTTGTATTAAAAAAACAAAAAAAATTATGTGTAACATTCTTAATATATTCTGTATATTTTCCATTTCACATTTATTGTCATAAATGTTTTGGTTTTTATTTTCTGTGACAGATGATGGAAATAGGTAGGAGGATGAAAATTATGATTCATGAAATTATATATAAGTAAATATGGATAGTTCATAGTTTCCATGTTATGTTAAAATTTTATCAATTATTCGACTATAATTTGGATTTAATATGTTCAGTTTTAATTTCAAATTTGTTTTACAGTTTATAAGTTTATGTGGTCTAATTAAATTGATGAGATGATGTCGAGGTAGAAAAATGCAGTGGAGGTCATGGGGTGGACATATAATGGGAATCGGTTGTTGTTAGACATATTTTATATTTATATATTGATTACCACTGTATGAATTGACTATGGTTTTGGTGACTGAGGTTAGGGTGATTTTGGATGTATGTATACATTACTAGGAATGTATTATTTATATATGATAATTTTATAATGAATTTATATTTTAGTTTATTACATGCTAGGGTATTTATATTTATATTTTTTGAACAAATATTTAAAAATTAATAAATTTTAAAATATATATTTAGTGAAGGTTTTTAGAAATCTCTACTAAATAAATTAATAAAAATCCTAATTAGAGATGGTTAATAATAACATCCATTAAACATAACCACTGATAAATATATTAGTTGTAGTTTGGTACATCTTATCAATTTTATTTGTGGGTTATTTTTTTAGAAAAACCACTACAAAACAAAACCTAAACAACAAAGAATTACTCAAAAAATATGCTTAGAGAGACTACTTATAAATGAAAAAAACACTGTGTAATGACTAGAGACCATGAAATATGTGAAAGTTTTAATAACCACCACAAAACTATTAGATACTTATTTAAACTACCACTAGTTAAAGAAAAAAAGCCACTAATGCATTTTTTTGTAGCACGGAAACCTATAATCATCTATGCATGCTGGTATATTCATCCTCAACTATGACACATTGAGTGGCCAAACCCTGGTCATCTTGAGGTGGTCATACACTACACAATTCTACCCCCAAGGACCCAAATTGTGGCCTAAAGTTTTATATGTATAGCCTCTAAAATGTCCAAAAATTAAAGGATGATGATGTCATTGCTGAAGACATATGGAACCCCCAAGAATGAGGTAAAAAAACCCATTTCTACCATAAAATAAGCCTCCTTAAAATACGCAACCTAGACAACCACACATGCTAGGCAAGTCAAATTTTATGTAGGGGATTTAATCCTTACACCTTCCGAATTTGGAGTTATGGTTGAATCCACTTCGTGTGTGTATATATATATAATTTAATTCATTTTCTTATGTGAGGGGGTGATCCCCACACGAGTTCACACATCACCCCCAAATTAAACCAAAATAAAAAGACCTACTCAATTTTATAAAAAAATCATCTCTAGAAAATGTTACCTTGAGATACTGTTAATCAAAAACACTATAGGAGTGAATCGGTTTGGGGACTTCATGGATTGGAACTATTATAATTCATGGTAGGAGATAAATGTAGTTTACAATGTTCTTTCTAGCTGAAACTACATAATGAAACATCCCTCTTTATCCATCACATCTCATTCCAAACCCATAAAGGATAGGTATACGAGGAACAACATCCAACATGATGTGGTTGTGGTTGATCCAGCCTAGCAGTGTAGCAACACGAGCAACCCAAAGTTGGAGAAGGGGAGTAGGGGATATCATTTTCACCGTGTGTGGGTTTCAATCCAAGAATAAAAACATGGTTTTCAAATACTGACAAGCGGGTAGCCTGAGTTTAAACCAAGGATTCTTTGAATTTCTATAAGAAGATACTCCAATGTGGAGGTATGAGGTGTAGGGGATAAAATGAGAAGTAGTAAAATATTATCAGATTTTATGTCACACTGTAATTTTAGTTTGGTGTAAACTCATTTCAAACATGGATTTTAATATAATAATTAATAAACTCTATGACTTTAAACCATTCCAAATACATCAGATCCATTATCATATTTCCCCAAATACTTGAACAAAAGGGTTTAAAGGCCCCAACTCTTTCTTTTTAATTTGTTTTTGTTTTTAAAATATAAATTTATATGCCGTAATTTATTTTTATTAATAAAATTCTTTTAACAAGAAAAGTAATTTATAATAATATTTAATATATACTAATAATTAATAACTAAGCATTTATTTTTAAATTGTAATTTATATTGATAATAATAAATATTAATAGTATATATATGTTATTAAAGAGTAATTTTTAAAATTAATAATTATATATAACTAAAAAATGAATTATATTAATTTTAGATATATTATTTATAAAATAGTAATAATTATTATAATTATTAATTTTATTTTTTAGTAGCTAATATTAAGTAATAATAAAAAAAATTGATCTCATATCGATGAAATGAATAATATAATAAATCAATAACCTTATATGAAGGCCTTCTTCCAAAGAATTTTCTTCTCATCAAGAGAGAATTCAATACACCTTGCTAAAGTGGGAAGGTATACACCAATTACCCAAACAAGTTTTGTCTTATGAGACCTATTGAATCATTAAGGTGTAATATAATTTCAAGCCATACCTATAATTTATTTAAAGCCTATGGATTCTCCATAAGATAAAATTAATAAACAATACATAATCAACCTTTCCAATAATCATATCTTTTGAAATAACAATATCAATAATTTTAATACAATTATCTATTTCAATAAAAAAGATAACTTGATCACAACTCATCCAGAGGAAAAATTTGGATGGGTAAACATTAAATAGTCAACATGATAATAATCATACATATTAGAATAACAACATAAATAATGATACTAATTTTACCCATATTAATTGAATATCATTATTTCTATGTGATTATAATCCAATATGGGTTGTGTAAAATTTGATTATCACACCATATATAACAATGAGTACATGGATTATTCAATACTATAATAACATGATCTTAATCTATCTAGAGATATAAAGTGGATGGTTTCAAAAGAAAATATCACTATAAGTGAAAAATATTTATCAAATGGTTTATTTGATGGAATGTAAATCCTTATAAATAAATGAGAGAATACTATATAATAAAATCAAAGGGTGTAATGTACCAAACACTTATGAAATAAGTGAATAAATGATCATAACTCAATGAATGAAAATTCAGTTACGAATTAAACACTATACTGGGAAACAATTGAATCACTAGACATTTGAATTAAGGGAAAATTATTTGGATAGTAAATCCCATCAAATAAATTTATCAAAATAAAAATATATCCAAGGGTAGTGAGTAAATCATATAATAGAAACATGGTTCAAAAAATGTATTTTGTCTCAAAGAATCGACATTGAGTCCAAGAAAACCCTTGCGTCTTGAGTAACACATTTGGATCATAATTCAATGATAGTTAAAACATGAAATTTATATTTATATACAATTATATTATATTATTATAGGATAAAATAACTCACATTGGTAGTATACACACCTAACAAATGAAAATAGGTGTATAAATACAATACTTATCTCAATAATGGGAAATTGAGAAGAAAACCCTTACCTATTGTTCCTAACATCCTTGAACATACTTAAATTACCTGTATGATATAAATATATATCCTAATTATTTAATTTATTACCATTATCATATCAATTTTCATTCACATTCTTTATAAATAGTCATGCTCTACATGATTTATTTCGATTTTTCACATCGGGTGTTTATAGTTTTGATCATTTGTTATTCATTCATAATAATAGTGTATGTATTCATGCCTATTAAAATGTAATTAATTACTATATCATTAAAATTACATTTATTTATTATTTATAATCATATTTAATGTTTCAAATTCCATTCATGAGTTTTTAAATATATATCGATGATGATGAAATCGATTCGAGGCATGTTTCAGTGGATCTTGATGATCGAATTGTTTTTTCTTAATGAATTAATTAAATATTTATATAACATCACAAAAAAATTAAAAAAATATTTATTGAAATATTTATATCATAATATTCTATTAATTATGTTACCATTTTCAATCATGAGATAAATTCATAGTATTTCTCAATTAGGTGGTTAAATTGACCCATACATGGACATACACTAATTTAAGGAATGATTATGAGAAGTATTTTTGTAATATCATTATACCTAAATCATAATAATAGTATTAATTGTTTTTTAGGGTGATATATCATTATTAAAAGTTAGTATTAGAATAAACAATTTATATTAAAACATAACATTATTTAAATAAAATATTATCCTCTTATTACACATAATTTAAATGATTAAATTAATGATGATCGTTTGTTGATCATATAATTAATAGGATGATAAATTTTTCAGACCAGAACAATAATTATATAACACAAATAATTTTTATCCATTAATAAATTACTTATATCATCCTTGAAAGGTGATAAATGAAAATTAAACATGTTACTCCGTGGAGGTGGTAGTATATAGAATTCACAAACAATAATTTTTTGTTTTCAATGGATGTGGTATATGGATAAACAGTGATAATAACATTAATGTAGTAAAATTATTGTTTTTAAAATATAAAAAAATCCTTATCAAAGTGTCAATATATTAAATTTTAAAGAGGAAGATTAAGAAGAAAACTAAGTAGTTGATAATACTCATGTCGAGAACATGAATTTTATTTGAAAGTATCCTTGAATTTGAGGGTATTATGATAAGTATGAGTGACCAGGGGCTTATGATCATGGGAGTTAAATCTTGGCATAGTAAAATTTAATAGTTTTATGTAGTAATTTTATGGTAAGGTGTGTCCTTAAGTTGTGAAGATGTTACATTTTTATAAGTGAAGGGAAGGGTATTTTTTGGAGTAATAATTAAATTTTAAATAATTTCATGACACTATTATTGGGTGAATGGAAAAAAAATATTAAAAAAATTTGAAACACTTTTATTGGAAAATATAAATCTCAACCATTCAATTATATGAATGTTTATTAAATTTTTTTGGACTTTTTCACTAGTTTAAACTCAATTTACCCCTTTTACTTTTAGCTTGGTAATTAATTTCTAAATTTATTTAAAAATCTCAATGTAAAAGATTAATATGGAAATTTTAATATAATTTGATACTTTAAATTATAAAATATTTAATCATATTATCAAATGAAATTTCTAAGGGTGAGAAAATTTAATTTAAAAAAAAACTACACTTAATCGTGTAAAAACAGTTTTTTTATAAAATTAATTTTGTAGTTTTAAATTTATATATTATATAAAAGTTTCTTGGAAAAATATTTTAATAATATAAATTAAATTAATATTAAAAAATAATTTATAATAGGCTTACAATAAAAGTAAAAACTGAATATCCCTTGAAAAATAATTTATTCAAAGAAATTATTGGAAACTATTTTTATGTTAAGGTACAAGTATAAGTAGTTATAAATTGTTTTACATATGTTTTATAAGTTAAAATTATATTTTAAAATGAATAATTTTTTCCTTGAAAGTCAGGTTTTATTACTTAATTTTTTTGATAAATTTATAGGTCATTCTAATATAATGGTAAAGTCATACAAATTATATGTTTGAGGAAGACTATATTTTTTTTAACAAAAATCAAATTCTTTTAGAAAAAATAAAAGTTCATCATATGTAAATTTTGATATGAATAATTCATAAATTAAGTTACTTTTTGTTAATTTAATATTTTTAAATTTATTAATACTTTTTTTGAATTAAATCATAAATTATTTTGAAAAACATTTTTATTAGAAAAGGAAATTTTCAAATTTTATCTGTTATTACTCTTATTTCATTTCATTTAACAACTAATGTGGTGTTAAAAAATTATTAATATAAAACATAATTTATCATCATTAATAATATGTTTCTTGAAAAAAATCATATCATATCAAAATAATTTTTATAAAAAATACTTTTCTAAACAATAAATGATCTTATTAGTCATTTTATGTAAACAAATTGAAATTAACTCATATTAAGGGTAGAAATTATATTTTATATACATGTTATTAATAAATTGGTTACTTATATTTATTACCACTAATTAAATGTATAGTTTATTATTATTCATACTTAAATATATATATTTGACTAAATATATTATGGTTTAATTTTAGATCAGTTTTTCATGTGAAGAAAGCTATCAAACACATTGAATGATTTAAGGGTAATAAATCATTAAAATTATGATGTGTTACAATTTATTTAAGGGGTGACCCTTATATTAATGGTGTTACCACCCTTAATGGGTGGAACTTAGTTTAAGGGTGAAACAAACCTTAAGTAAGGGGTAAATCTTATCTTAAGGGTAAAAACTCCATTATGTAAGGGGGGCCCTTAGATGAAGGGTGCAACCATCCTTTCATAAAGTATGTAAATTAGATAAGGAATGAAAAAAATAATGCTTATTTTTTTATGTTTTAAACCTTTTAAATATGGTAGGATTGGGGTTTTATGATCCCCTATTAAGTGACTCACAGGGGGAAATCCTCTATTTATTTGGGGGATATCTCCCAATTTTTTTCCAGAATGAAATGTCATTTAATCCATAAGAAAGATTAAAGTTAATATAATACACTTAATTTATGTTTACTTGTTTTGTTTCTGTCTTCATTACTACCAATTTATTTTAACCCAATATTGGTCTTTGGTGATGATTCCTCCAATAAATAGTTTAATCATCTCGATATCAAGGGTTTTTCCTCAGCTTTTCTAAATGTTATTCCATGAGGATGATCACATAATGTTTTGTGAATATTTAAATAGTTATTTCACTTCCATGGTATAATTTAGGGGGTTTGTATTTTTTAAATTAACCACTTAATCTAAAAGGTTAGTTATGTATTTTTTGTGTTGAAGATTTGGATAGATGTTGGGGTTGTTGCACACCCATTTGGTCAAGGATTAGACCTCATAAAATGATCTGGTGAAGTATTATGCACTGTTCTTGTCTAAATTGAATATTAAAATTAATAATAATTTTATAGATTGATTTTATTGGTAAATTTATTATAAATAGATTATAATTTATATGTTTGGTTCTATTCATGGATATAGTTGCTCGAAAGATAATGTGAGTCTTAGAAGAGCATGGGAGATGGCGTACAACCTCCTTTAAAGGATGAAAAATCTATATGAGGTAGGTTATCCTTTGATTATACCTATATAGTAAATGAATTTTATTTAGATTCATGTGATATTTGGTCTCTATACCAAGGGTGATCAATCATTTGTTTTGAATAAATCATTTAAATAAACACTTTTGGATAGACACAAGTGTAAGGGGCCATGATAGAACCTTGAGTACTACCTTGATTCCATGACTATTGATGGATAAGTAATTGATTATAAATATATTTATTTAGATGTATGGAACCTATAGGGTAGTAATTTAATGTAATGAATTAAATATTGGCCTATGGTATAAGGTTCCCCTAGTTCCCCTAATTCGGGAGTAGTAATGGAATAGTCATGGATAACCCCAAGTGTCACCTTAAAAAGTACATGTAGGTTATGATGGATTTGAGATTCCTCAGAGCCTTGAGATTTTTTATTCTTGATAAGGGAATGGTATCCTTACCCATTAGTATGTGATTATCTAGGTGGGTGTACCTTGGGTATATATGTGTTAGGTTGGGTGAGAGGAAGGACCTAAGATAACCTTGAGAAATTAGATAGGCCTAATGTCATCTCATAAAATTAATGGAATTAGGGATTATTATGTAAGGAAAGTGAGGATATAATGTGATTACAATGACATTGAGGGATGTTTTTACACTAAGTGATGGTATTTTACTATGATTTTCGAATAATATCGAGGAACCAAAATAAGGGATCGGTGCCATTGTGTGACCTTGGGGACCATAGTTGGTTCCCAAGTGATATCTTGACCCTAGTAATGGTTAGGGTAGGAATGTGTCTGTTGTCAACTTCAGTTTTCACCTTCTAATTTAAATTTTAATAGTGTGATCCTGATGTGGTTTTAGTGACAATTATAGGAGATAACTAGTTAAGGATTCACTACCCTCAAGTCTTCATGAATGATTTCCTAATATTATACGTACACATCTTTATTCCAGATTCTATGGAATTCCTTGGATGTTGCACAAGATTCAACTTTATGACCAATTCATGGAATTCTTAGGATGCACGATATTTTAATCCTTATTCCTGATACTCTATAATTATTATCGACCTACATATTATTTATCTCTAATATTAATAAATTTAATTCCCATGATGCATGATATTTGGCTCTTTATGCTTTAAACTATTGAATTTCTCATGAGGCAACCCCAACCACCCCTAATCAAGGTTCCCAAACTATCATGTGGCTAAGCCTAAAGGGAATTCTTTATTCCCTTGGGTTGAGGATAACAATTGGGTAATAAAAATTAACACTATAAGAATTATTCTTCTAAAGAAACATAATATAATAAGAAATATAACTCTTCTAGAAATTATGGAATGACCCATCCTTGCATTATATGTTCAATAAAAATAAAATATATGGTTTCAAATTGTAAATGAGAAAAATGGTACACAACCATGGTAAACATAAAATCTACCACAATCAATAAAAGACTGGTGAGAATCTTAGACCCAACAAAATATAATATTAGGATGGTTGAATGATCAATAACATTGAAATAAAAAACTGAAATACCTAACACAATATCTATGTGGGCCTATGACCACCAATGATCCTCAACACCATCATCCCTCTATGTCAATCAAGGATGAACCATAATATTAATATGTAATGTAACATGTTTAGGAATGAATCCCTATAATAATTATAAGTAAACTACACACCCCATGTATAACTATATCATAAATGATCCATTTCATTCTTTTTTGAAAAAAAATTAGAAAGTAGGTTTCCAGTGATACTCAAAATCCAATCATAGGTGAATATCAATTTGGAATTATTTATTTGAAAACATTAAAGTTATAATTTTTGAGTAAAATAATCCTTTTATGATTGGATGTAAGGAAGAAGAATTTTCTTAAAACTGGAATTTCATTTTAAAGAGATAAACTATTTTTTTCTTAAAAAAAGAAATGAATCCTAGGAAATAACAAAAAAAACAATTATAATGATACTACCAATATTAATCCAAGAATAAGTGATCATTGGAGAACATTAGATCTATAGGGGTCTTTACAAAAATTCTAAAACATGATTCATCATACCGGAACACTTGTTTCAATCCGAAATCCATAACACTCGGTTGTACCCTACATGACATAACTGAGGGGGGAAATACCAATATAGGGAATGCTCTATACTAAGGACCACAAGCTAGAGTATTATCCTAATCCCTTATACTGTGGGTATTTATAAATCTCTCTAGCTATTCTATTATTACAATTGTATGTGGAATGTTGGGGGTAATGTCAATAGTAACATGTAGTGAAATGAAAATAATACATACATATTTATAGGTATATATATATTCATAAATATAATAAATAGGAACAATAAGAACACCACAACTCCAAAAATTTTGTTCCTCAAAGAAACCCATCAATTAGAATATGAAAATAACATTCCCTAAAAATGAATCAAATCCATCATCCAAATGTGGAATTGTTCAAGGATATAATATTTTTACAAAACCATATTTAGAGGTGATAACCATGCCTCATAATCATTCCATTTTAAATCATTTTCTATTAAATAAACTTTTAAAAAACTATAACACCATATAAAACATCCAAAACATTTTAATAATTTTAAACACCAATTTTGGGAGAACCAATAATGGAATTAAAATACATATAACCCATTTTAAATTAGTTTAAATTCCAAAAAACTATTTAATAATTCAAAATCAATTTGTAAATGATATTAATGAAATTTTAAAACAATAGAGAATGGATGTTGAAAAAAATACATGATTCAAACTAGATGCTTCAATAGAGGTACCCTTCACATTCAACAAAAACCAACTGTGAACCTAGTTTACTTATCAAAAATTATATAAACACATGTAATACAATATTTAAATAATATTATATGGATATAAACTGATAGTAATCAATATTTTGGTAATTAGAGATTATAACTTAGGGAAAACCTACATCAAATCATTCATTTAAATAAGTGAGGTATTATTCCACCCTTAGAAGAAAAGAATGATCCTTAGGGAATGAATAAGAACCATAAATTCAACCCCTAGTACAAATTAGGTAAATAGAGAACTAGGTAATTGAAATATGATTAAGGAAACAAATAATAGGTCGAAGGATGAAAAAAAGGAGTTTAGATGGTTCAAAAGGACATAACTTAATGAATCAACCATATGTATTGAGTAAATTTATATGGAATCACCATATAAGAGAGGACAACAATTGGGAAATAAATAAGGGGTCATGGAATAAAATTAGGGGAGGATGAGACCCCAAAAATATTTACAATAGAAGAGTGATGTAAAGGTCAAAATACCATTTAAAAACAATGTTGAAACCAACCACTTCGTAACCCTATTTTCTACAGTGTGGTTCCCACTACCCATGAACCCCTGTGATGTATATCTCCTATAATGAAATGAAGGAACCATGTTTTTTTGGGATACTAATCCCATAGAACCATACCACCATGATATATCCTGAAGGTTGATGTGTGGTCCTCAATCAAGAGAGGTGGAAATACCATGGCCTCCTTAGGTCAGTTTGGGACATACATAACCAATGAAAGGTTAAAAATTGTCACCTTTATAAACCATTAGGTTCCCATTAGAATATCCCTATTGGAAATGATTTTTCCTAATATTTTCTAAATCATGAAACTATAGTTACCCCAAATAAATAATAATAACCAATAAATAAGGGAAACTAAGTTAGAGATCAATAATTGCATAAAATAATAGTGAATGTTAGGTTCATGTGTGATAATTATCCCCACCATAACACTTTATACATATAAAATTCTTCTTTTAAATCAGTTGATCAATGAAAAGGATGATATTTATCTTATTTTTACATGAATAGGTTCTTAATAACATGGAACACGATAACTAACATCGTAATAATGGCTAAAACTATAACCATTACAAAATTTTTACCAAACTCAACCCATCTCCCAAGGAACCTATAATGAGATTACTAATAACTAGATGATTCAATGTCAAGATAAATATTATTTCCTACCTTCCATACTATAATTACACTAAAACATCAATTCTACTAATAATTAAACAATGGAAGGAAGTTTAATGAAAAGAAGTGATTCCACTCAATCACCACCAAGTAGATAACTCTAGAAACCATAAAATAAAAACATCAGGCACCACCACTAAAATTTAGAGTTTCCCTTGATATATCATTCTACCATAGAGTATAAAAAATTACTTTAATCATAGGTGAATGATGAAACATAGTTAAAATAAATAAATAATGAATAATTAATTCCTCAATGAATAACTTATTTGACATTAGATTAAACAGTTGTGATGGAGAAAATTTGAAGAGGTTGAACAAATTCCTCCCCCTATCTAATAAACTCATTTACAAAAAAAATTTTAATGACTAAAACATCATCAAACATGATATATTTTTAAATATTTATGATACAAAATCTTTTTATGACCTAATTTTTTGAATTTATGGAACAGTAGGTCCCCACTAATAGAAGAATCCTATGAGATACAAGATGAAATCTTGATACCATAATCTATCTACTCAGACTAGGTCTGCTTCCCTTTTATTTACTATATATCCCTTTACCATTATTTTGAATAAATGAAGTTTCATTCACCTTAAGAATTCCTGCAGAGATTGCAACAACCTGAACAACTTGCCTCACAATTTTGATATATGTGGTCTAAACAAACTCCAATACCTTATATTTAATATTGATTTTAAGACATCATTTAATATAACAAGACATTAATGAATAAATTAATTTAATCTTTATAATATAACAGACTTGATCAATGAAATTATAGACATACTACAAAAAAATCTATCCCAATGTTGATGTAAGTAAAACTCAATAAACCTTTCAACCTTCATGAATTTATAGAAATATCATTGGATGAAAAAGGGCTTGAAAATATCCCATGAATGTTACCCTCATTGATTAGCCCAAATAATGGATTGTCACTACTTACAACCTAGACCTTCAATCACAATGGTAGTGAATTTCAACTTTACATATTCACAAAACTAAGCAAAACCAGAGACCCCTTCAATAAATTGCATCTAGTATTATCATTCTTATATATTTTTATAACCATATAGGAGGGGGGAATCAACATCCATAAATTTAAAAGGAAATAATTTTATTGATCAATTTAAGGGTTCAATAGTATAAGACCACCCTTAACACCCCCTTGAGAATACATTATGACAAAGTGGGTTCATACTATAAAAAATAATAGAGAAAAAAAATATAATCATATATCAATATAAAAATCTCATGAATAAAAAAACCAATGTGTCAAAATAATATCAATAAATCAATTCCAAAAACATTTATATAAATCTACCCACCAAACTCTAAAAGAAATTTTAAACAAACCCACCACATAATTAATTAATACTCCAAGAACAAAAAATATCACATTTTGATCAAAATAACCATTGATTTTATTTTTAAAAACCCATTTTACCATTTAAAAGAAACAAATAACCCACTTTACACTTAAAATTATTTTGGTACTCAGGCTCCACATGACTTACCAAACCATACAAGCTCACTATGTACCATGGGTTCAAGTTTTTTTTTCAAAAAAAACATAAAAAACTCACACTATTTAATAAAATAAGTATCAAAATCTACCAAATTCTCAATACATCATAAATAAATTAAAACAAAACAAAAATCAAGGCTCAAAACCTGAATTTCCGTCACAACTCAAGGTTTATACTAAATGTTTTGGCTAAACACATATTTATACTTACACCCAAATTTCCGAAATTCATATATCTAATTTTCCATTAATTTAAAAATAATAAAACATAGTATAATACAAAATTTATCATGAACCATCCTCATCAAACCCTTAATCAGAAACTTGAACCATCTCATGAAAAGGCTCAAAGGGAGTTCTTGATCCCCATGACCTAGAAATAAGCAATAAGAAATTAGAATGAACATGATGGGAACAATTTATACTATGAAACATAATTTAATTACTAGTGAAAATCATAAAAAAGTTATTTCATGACCCATCCATACATTAGATTCCAAAAAAGTAAAAAAATCATTTTAGATTCTAAATGAGATAGATAGAGTACAAATAAAATAAATATAAAACTCAACATAATAAAAATATGATCTAGTAGAACCTTTTATATAATAAATAAGATGGTTGATATGGTTGTAAATCTTTAGTTCAATAATAAAATACCAAAATACATGATATAGTCTCTATGTGACCTCATTGTTACCAACCATCCATAACACCATCATCGCTCCATGGAAATCAAGGATGAACTATTAACAGAACCTAAAATGTGACATGTGTGAATTCAAATCCAAAAATTAATGTAATGTAAAACACAAAACATGTATTAACTTTACTTAAAAGATATATTTTACGATAGTTTGAAATAAATGTATAATGTAGGTTTCCATTCTTATTATAAATCCAATACCATTCCATTAGTAATTTGTAATCAATTATTTTAAATTTTTTAAATTATACATTTAAAATAAAATGATTATATTTAATATTTTAAATTGTGAAGAATCATTTTACATAAATATAAATTTCATTTTAAATATATAATCCATTTTTTTTCTAAAAAAATAAATGCAACATGGAAAATAACCACAAAGAACTACGATTATAATACTAGAAATAGTAGTCCAAGCATAAGTGAACATGGGAACACCATAGAGCTAAGGGGAATCCAAGAAAAATAATAAAACATAATCCATTATATAGTCTTACCTAATTAAATATAACACCCTAACACTCGACCTTACCCAACCCGAACCAAGTGAGGGGAAAATTCCCAATATAGTGTGTGATCCATACAAAGGTCATCTAGCCAGCGAATGATCATAAGATAGTACATCATTTGTATCCCAACATCACTAATGATACTCTAGGTTTCCCATGAAATGTTAAAGGGAGGTGGTAAAATAAATGATAAAAATTAGTGACATCAGAATTATAGATACACGTTTATTAGTATACATGTATATAAATATACATATATAAATATATAAGAAATACGAACCAAATGTTTTCCACACCACTGAAAACTCAATTCCCCTAATCCACCCCTCAATTTAAATACAATCATAACATCCCCTAATAAAAACTGAATACCATCATCCATAAGGGGAACAATTCAAGGATGGGTTCTTTTTATAAAAATAATGTTGAAGGTGAAAATATTTCCTCATAGTCATTCCTTTTAAAATCATTTTCTATGGTATCAACTTTCAAAGCACTCATAAAACCATAAAAAGTGTCTAATACATTTTAATAGTTTATTAAATATCTTTTTAAGAACCAATCATACAATTAAAATACATGTAAACACTTGAAAATCATCTTAAGGACCAAAAAACTCATGAATAATAAAAAATCACTTTTTAAAGGCTATATTGGATTTTTTTCAAATAATAGATGTGTATGAAAATTGATGAAATAAATATTTAACTATATACATAAATGGTGGAACCCATTACATTCAATGGAAAACAAGTGAGAACCTATTTTACTTCTTAAAAAATTATATAATGACATATAATATAATTATTAAATATCCAAAACATGGATATAAAAAATAATAAATCAATGGTTATATAATTAATGATTAAAACATGGGAAAAAATTCCTTAATTCATCACCTTCATGAATAAAGGATTCATTCCAACCCTATAAGGAAAAACGATCCTTAAGGGACCAAGGGGAACTATAAAATAAAAAAAAACCCAAATAAAAATTGATCCAATACAGCACTAGGTCATCAGGGTCCTGGTTAGAGAAAGAAACATAATGTAGAAGGATGAAGATAAAGATATGAGATGATTAAATGAGACATTACTTTATAAATCAAACTTAATCCATGAGAAAACCCACATGGAATCACCAAGGATAATAAGATAATGAAGGGAATGTAATGTTGTGGTTGATGCATCAAATTTGGGAAGGATGAGACTCCAAATGTTTGAAAAATAAATATAGGTATAATGGTAAATCAGATTAAAAAAGTAGGCAGACACTGACCACACCACAACCCTACTATCTATGAAATGGTTCCTCCTTCCTTGGAACCCCTATAGTGTTTCCCTCTATATATGATATAGAGGTTACCTAAATGGAAGGTCCACTTCTCACAGGGGCCTAGGAAAAAATAGTGTAGCCTGATGGCTACGGTGTGGTATATATTTAGGGGGAAAGGCCATGACATGAAATACCTAGGCCATTATATTGCTAAAAGCACTAGCATAAGGGTAAAATCATCCCAATGGGTGATTAATTTATGTTTACTCACATGTTCATGAGATTTTATGTTGTATTTCATTTGATATATCCACATTTTTATTATTTACCATGTTTACATTTTTTTTATAGATATTGTTTGGTTATTTTTCACGGGTTGATGATGGGTCATAAAGGTTCATAATATGAGGAAATTTAGTGAAAAACCCACAAATGTTCCTGATCTATCATTGTTGGAATCAATGCGTAATATAAATGAAGAATATAAATATTCATACCTAGAAAATAGTAAGTTCCATATTAATTTTTTGGTGGAGTATTCTTATAATTGATCACTAGGGAACAATTAAAAATCCTTCTTCTTCAAAGGTGATTACACCTTCCAAAGGATCACATAACAATTATTGATGATCCTAAATAAAAAAGGGGTGATATTTTCTTAAAATATTTATATACATTATCTCAAGAGGAAGATATTATTAGAATGTTTTTATAAATTTTTACATATCCAACAGAATTGATTCGCTACCATTATATATACACCCCCAACACATTTATTTTAATAGAAAACATCATCCATATTCAACATATAAGTATATTAAATATATCAACATATATCTATTCATATTAGACTCATTGATTGAATTAATTCAATAAGTTCAATCCATTCAATCCATTTATAAAGATTCCATTTAATCCTTTAATAATGGAATATAACTTATGAGAATCAGTCGTAATATTCTTGCATCGTAAATTCACTCAAATGTTTTAGTTCACATCAATAAATATCAAAATTCCACAAAAATACAGTAGGAACATTTTTTGAAACATTATAAATCTTTGTAAATCCATATAAACCACTTTCGGATACGATTTTATCATATTATAATCAGTTTGAAACAATTTTTTTTTCAAAAACATATTCCTTATACAAATTCCTATATGTGAGACCTTGTGGGCCTTAGTAACATTGAAACAAATATTAAACCCATATTTCATAGATGTAATCAAATAGTTCCCTCTAGTAAAGCATGAATTCTAATAAAGTTACTAAGGGGTATGGTGTAGTCTTCATAAAACATACTCATATCAAAATACAATCATGTCTACCATAAGATATATCATATAAATCATATAATAACCTATAAAATCATTTTTACATGAAATCATGTGATTAATACACATGGAACATATCAATTTAGCATAGTCCAACTCATATTTTCTTTATCAATTGAGATATAATGACCTAGTCGATGAATACATCACATGTCAATAATCTATGAGATAAGAAAATAACATGTACCTCATATAAGTATCTAAAAAAATAATATTTGGCATAATTATGAAAGGAAATGAATTTAATTAGTCTAATTCAATCAAGGGTTATATTTCTTTACACATCATGTAAATGGAAAAATCCAATCTTTGTTTCAATATAACCTATGACATGATCTACATAATACTAAATCACCCCCTTCTTATGCTTAGTATATTGATTACTGTACGAAATTCTTTGAGATATAATTTGCCTGATCAATCCATGTAAAAAACCAATAATTATTATCCCATTAATCTACTCTTCTTATCATGTATACAACCATTTTTAATGAGTGAATGATTATATTCATGATAAAATTTAAACTTCATCACATCCCAAAATAATTTGTGGTGATCATTGATTAAGGATAACTCAAAATTTAATTTCTAGTGGATTTTATCATTTGACCATTCATGTAATAAAAATTTCAACACACATGAATTAATGATAAACATGGATTTATTTTATTACAAAATCATGATTCCTTATTCATCCATTACATAAATCTCTTAGATATTTGAATACATAGAGACCTTACATGACACTCAAATTTTTGTTGTAGTAATGGATTCATCAATAGAATAAATGTAGTGTCCTTTGTATCAACCTAACTAATCATAATATCACCTATAACAACCCAATGTTTTATCAATGGAAATTCCCTTCTTATAATTATGTCACATAAAATCACATTAAGAAACACAATGACACATCACGATACAAAATACTATGTGACTTTTATAGAATAGCCGTTAAACATAATATTTACAATTTTTTTATTTGAATTTTGAAAATATGACATACACGATTGTGATCAGCAATATATTTAGAGTCTCATCGGACAAACTTAATTTTTTTGTTAATAATAACTTACCCTTATGAATAGTAGTGTTAGCCTTATGAATGTTAATATGAACCTTATGAATTTTAAATAATCTATGTGAATAGTAATCAAACCAATGATAGTATACATAAAATTTATCCATCTTATAAGTGAGAATATGATATAATTATATCAAAGTATAAGTAAATAAATATTTTAGAAATTATAAATTAAGTGTTGGTATTTTTATAAGTCATAAATATTTTATGATTAATTTAAAGGTGAATTTATTTTCAATTAATGTATTCATAAATTAATATTTTTATGTCTTATGGTTTGAAGATAATTTTATGGGACATTAAGTAATTTTTAAAAGGTTTATAAAATCAGTTTTAATTTTAAAATTTGTATTTTCCAAGTAAATGATGATTTTAACGAAAAATTAATTTACTCATATTTAAGAAATTATTTTCATAAAATGGAGTTCATTTTTTAGTACTTCACTTTGAAAATGGTTAGGTTGAATTTTTTATATTTTTTTGAAATACTTTAATTTTTAGTGAATAGTAAAATACAGTAATTTACAATATAAATAAATTATAAGCTAAAATAACTATTAATTTCAATATATTTGATGTAAGAACCATTTTTTATAACATAAATTATATAGTTATTTTTTTATTAACAAGAATACTCATTATTGTTTATCTTGAGAAAAATAATAACCTAATGATTAAAATAATAAGAAAACACCCGTCCCCTCCACTATAAATACCATCCCTCAAACCCTCTTCTCCTCACGCCAATCAAGCCTTGAGACTTGTATAAATTATACTCAAATATCCACCCTATGTCCTTACCCACATATAGGGTCTCTTGGTATCACCACAAGATGAAATCCTCTTCCTTAAAGAGGCTCTCAAGTAGTATAAATTCAAGAGGTAAATTTCTCTTTCCGATTCATTTATTTTCTTTCAAGTTCCTTTATTTTTCTTTTTCTCTACTCACCCCTTATAATGAAAATGGTATGAAAACTAAATTACATTAGATATAATGGATGTTTTTATGCTAATTTAATAGTTATTCATCACCTCTCTTTCCCCTCCTTTTATACTAAAAATGAAAACACTATCCGAGATGTGTTAATTTATCGAATTCAAGGATGACGGGTTGTCAATTTCCATGATTGTATTAAATTATTGTCATGAAACCATTTTAATGGTTGAGAAATATTATAATATATGTATAATATCTTATGTAATTATCTGGATTCATTATACACAGATGATGTTAAATAATTAAACAAAACAAATTCGTTGTAGCGAAATCACCAAAAATAATCCAAACGTTTATCACTAAGATCTTATATAATGATTTATCCTAAAAAAATTTAACCAAATGAATTATATTAATATTTAAGATTATATTTGATAATTAATAATATATAATAACAATTCTTTATATTCATTTTCACTTTAAACAATCTTGCATTCATGTATACAAATGAACTGATCATGAAAACCATAAAAACAAAAAGACCATAAGAGAAATTAATAAGACCATAATTAATTGTATTCATGCATAAAATATTTTGGTGTTGTTAATTAATAAATTTAATATTATTATATAGGACATTAAAGTGAGGAAATCATTCAGACACAAGGTAAGGGGAGTTCTTAAACCGAACTCTCTTTCTTTGGGGTTTCCCTCTTTCACCCCATTTTCATTATGGTTAATCCTTTAAAATAATTTATTCATCATTATATTAAATTTTCTAGGATATATAGGTTTTCTACTTGAGATTATGAAAAACACATTGTCTTTCCAAAAAAAAAATATTCTTTAAAATAAATACACATTTTACTTCTCAAGATTGTTTCTATAACTCAAGGTTGATAATTATTATATCAAGAATGTTATACCCTATTTAATTTGGGAACCCAAAGTTTATAAATGTGTTATTATGAAATGAAATAAATTAATTTCCATGGGTTATTATATGTTGAATATTTATATATGTTCTATGTGGCATGCATGATAATTTAAATGTTGTGATGTGAATGGTGAAACCAGAATTATATAGCACAATGTAAATGTTATGATGTTATGGGTGAACCCAGAATTATATAGAGATCCAATTCATTGGGTAATATGAATAACCACATGAGTAAAGTTACATATTCGTGAACATGATGCTATATTTATTCACAAAGATGTGCGGTAGTTGACCACTAAGACATGATGTCTCATTTTTATGAATTTAAAAAATATAATCTTTTCTTAATGATTCCCATCATTATCCTATTACTATGATATGATGATAATTATTATTATCACCCCATGTTATATTATTTCATGTTCTTATCTGTCCTCTTAATGGATTTTATCTCACCTTTTTTTATTTATATCCTTAGGTGTCTACTTGTACTAAGGAGAATCAAAGGTCCATTAAGAAGCTAGATAAGAAAGAAATAAAAGAAATGTTTATGTTTACAGTGTAAAAGTTATGTATGGTCATAGTTTTCGCAAGACAATAAACCTTTGAATCCTCTTTTTGTAATGATTTTATGTTGTTTATCTTTAAAATGATGTAATAATAATGTATGAAAAATAAAGGTCACTATAGTTGGTATTAGGAGATGGTTTAGTTAATTTGGGAATTAGGATTAGAAAACCTTATCGACTTTAGTATGAGACTAAGTATAAGTAAGAACCCAATATGCATTAATAAGAATAGATATCCCAAAAGATATTCCTTTAGACTCAAATTAAAAAATTAAAAAATTATTTATTATTGACTTACTAGCCTATGTTTTGTTCTAACCATTTCTATTTTAGAAAATGGTGGGAACCTGGAGAAACCGAGACAATAAACCATGTGAAGGACAATGCAGTGAATGCCTGAATGATATTCCCTATTCTTTGGGAGGTGGCATTAAAAACTACTAGGAAATGAGTACCCAACTATCTCAGGTTATAAACAATAATCTGAATAATGTGGAACATCCTTCTTCACAAAAGAGGGAGAAACTGGATATCGAGTGTTTTATGGGGCAACAACCACCGATGTTTAGTGGATATTCTGATCCATTAGTTTCAAAATAGTGGGTCAACTAAATCGAGAAGAAATTTTTTGTTCTTCCCTGTTCTGATATAGAGAAGGTGACTTTGTCCATTTATAATCTAGATAGATAGGCCGACAAATGGTGGGCGTTGATTAATAACACTAATACGAGGGATGAAATTTAAGAGATTGAGTGGGAAGACTTTAAGATAATGTTTTTTAATAATTATGTCCCTCCAACTCTTTATATAAATATGGATATTGAATTCATAGATTTGAAGAAAAATTAAGGGGAATCTATTATAGCCTATGATGTAAATTTCACAAGTCTTTCAAGGACCACTTCGAGTTTTATTATCAACAATGATAGAAAAATTGATAGATTCTTTATTGGTTTAAAAGAAAACCATCGAAAGGATATTTCAATTTGAGACATTAGAAGTTATTAAGAAGTTTTTAGATGTGGTCTAAAAGTGGAGATGGAGTTTGGAGAATGTTCTCATGGATATGGTGATAAGAAATGATATACAGAGTTTCAATCTAGAGGATATAATGAGAGAGGTTGAAGGAAAACTCAACCACCCACTTGTGAAAAATGTTGGATGAAGCATCATGGGAACTTCATTAAAGGTATAGTGAAATTCTTCATGTGTGTGAGGGAAGGAAACCAATCTAATTACTGTTAAAAATACATGAAAAGGCAGGACAATGTGGTGGAGGAAAGTAGAGAATCACCCATGGCCCAATGCTATAACTGTTGGGAGTAAGGGAACTATGCATTCCAATGCACTGAAACTCATGTCCTCAAGGGTAATTAGCATCATCAGTCACTAAAAATAGAGAAGGGAAGGTTTATGCCATCACTACCGTGGAAGTGGAGTAAGAGAATGTAGTCCTACAAGGTACACTTCCTATTCACTCAAGAATTGAAAAAGTATTATTTGATTCTCATCCTATGCATTTATTTATATCATGAATGTTTACTAGATCTATTTAATCAAGTGACCAAAACCTTGAAGTAGAGATATCTATAAAAACACCGAGTGGTGCAATCATTTCACCCCAAGTGTTGGAATATTCTCATGTTGGCATAGTGGGAAGATTCTTCCACTGAATCTCATGATACTTCCCTTGGTGGGATTTGATGATATATTGTGGATATATTGGCTCTATTTATATATAGTACATATAAAATGTTTGGAAAAGGAAATATATTTTTATATTTCTAACCATCCCATGATCCTCTATAAATTCATGGACGATCATGAATCTCATTTGAAAAATCCCTCAATGGTGTGGGTGTTGATTCCCTATGAAGAAGCATACCTCAATAAAATGGTTGAGTCAAAGGAAGGTACAAACCTCAGGAAAATGAACATTATAAGGGAATATAATGATGTATTTCCTAAATATTTACCTGGACTACCCTCATATCATGAGGTATAGTTCTCAATAGAACTCATATAGAAAGCTACTCCTATCTAAAAGTGTCCCTATAGGATGTATCCTATCACAATAAAGGAGTTAAATAAATAACTACAATTGAATTTAGATAAAGGGTTCATATTCCCTAGAGTACCACCATAAGGTGCGCCGGTTCTCTTTATCATGACGAATGAATTATCAATGCGGTTTTGTATCAATTATCTATAACTCAACAAGATCACCATAATGAAAAATTATCCTCTTCTGAGGATTGAAAACTCTTTTGATCAGTTGATAGGATCTCAGTACTTCTCAAAAGTAGATCTACTTTCTAGATATCATCAGCTAAAGGTGATGAAATATGATATTCAGAATATTTCCTTCTATACAAGGTACGTGCACTATGAGTTTTTGGTAATTCACTTTGGACTTACTAATTCCCCCGCAATCTTCATGGATTTGATGAACAGAGTCTCTAGAAATTACCTCAACAAAATTTTAGTAGTTTTTATCGATGATATTCTCATATACTCCAAGAGGAAGAAGGAAAATGAAGAACATCTAGGACTTGTGTTTTTGGAATTGAGTAAGGATAAATTGTACACCAAGTTCATAAAGTGTGACTTTTGGATGTGTCAAGTCATGTTCTTGGGACATGTGATCACAATTGAGGGAATTTATGAGGAACCTTAAAAAAAGGCAATTGAGGAATGACCCAGACCCTCTAGTGTTATTGAAAAATGTAGTTTTATTGGATTATCCAGGTACTATCAATGTTTTGGTATAAAATTTTCATGATTGTCAATCCCTCTAACTAAGTGAATAAGGAAAGGGTTAATGTATGTCCATACAGAATAATATGGGGAAAGCAATCTAATGATAATTGTTATCTCTACAAACATACTCACATTAATAAAAAATGGATCATGTTTTGTGATATAAATTTATGCTTATAATAATATATTGGGTTGCATACTCATGAAAAATTAAACTGTGATAGCCTACTCTTAACGATAGATGATGTTCCATGAGCAGAACTACCCGATGCCTGATTTGGAGCTAGCGGCTGTGATTTTTTCCTTGAAAATCTGATAGCACTGCCTTTTTGTTAAAAGTGTGATATATATACCGATCATAAGAGCATAAAGTATATATTCACACAAAATTATCTCAAAATGCATCAAAGGAGATGATTAGAGCTAATCAAAGACCATAATTACTCTATTCACTAGTTATCTTGGAAAGGAAAACATGGTATATGATTCTCTAATAAGTAAAGAACCAGCTACTCTATTCATGTGGTGGATTGAGAAAGACCTTATCTTCATTGATATGTAAAGCATGGATTTAGAAATCATAATGGTGGGTAATAAATCCTACCTTGAATAAATTATTTCCCAACCATCTATCCAAGAGAAGACTAAGGAGGCCCAAAGGGATCATCTATAGTTTCAAAAGAAGGTGAATGAAATAAATTAAGAGACACTATAAGAGTTCCATATCAATGATTATTTTATAATTTGGTTTGGAATGAGGATTTGTGTACTACCCTATCTAGATATACAGAAGGATCTATTGGAAAATACACATAGCTAAACTTTATCTATCTATCTTGGGAGTACCAAGATTCACTAGGATCTCCGAGTAAACTTCTAGTGAGATAACATGAAGAAGTAGATTGGGGAATATATCTCAAGGTTATTAATATGCCAGAAAGTTAAATCAGATTGACAAAAGTCTAAAGCGATGATGCAACCATTTCCTATACCCATATAAAAATGGGAGAATGTCACCACGTACTTTTTCACAAATATCCTGAAGAAATCCAACAGAAATAATGGTATATGGTATGTGGTGGACTAACTCACCAAAAAATGCCACTTAATTTGTATTCGGGAAGATCTCTCGCTTGAAAAAATTGCTTAGATATATGTGAAAGAAGTGGTGAGACTACATGGGGTTCCACTATAAATTGTCTCTGATTATGATCCCAGGTTCACATCTATATTATGTAGGATTATTCAATATGACTTGAGTACTAAATTAAATTTCAACATGGCCTATCACCCCCAAACTAATGGAAAATCTAAAAGAACTATTCATATTCTCCAACATATGTTAAGAGCCTATTCTTTAGATTTCAAAGTAGGATGGGATTAGTATCTCCCACCTGTTGAGTTCTCATAGAACCATACCTTCCAATCGAGTATTCATACGGCTTAATTTATACATCTGTATGGAAATTCAGGTATAAATCCAACCTCTTGAGATGAATTTGGTGAAATAATTATACTTGGGCCTGATCCTATACAAGAGATAACAAAAAAGGTTCAATATATATAGAAACATTTAAATTCTTCTCAAAGGTGAAAAAAGAGTTATGATGACGACCATCGAAGGGCCTTGGATTTTTGAAGTTGGAGATAAAGTCATCCTTTGGATATCTCCATGGAAGCAATTCATGTAGTTTAGAAAGAAAGGGAAACTATTCCAAAGTTACATTGGCACCTTTGAGATCCTTGATCATGTAGGAGTTGTGGCCTATCAGATTTAACTTTAATAGAATATGGCATGAGTTCATGATGTGTTCCACATATCACTCTTGAAAAATTACATACCAGATCCCTCACATGTACTAAAATCAGAGGTGGTATAGTTGTAATTTGATCAATCATTTGTAGAGTATCCAGTAAAGAGTATAGACCGGAGAAATAAGGTTCTACGCAACAAGACAACACACCCTACCAAATTTTTGTCAAGGAACCATAAGTATGAAGAAGAAACACGAGAACCATAGGAGGTGATGAAGGAGAAGTACCCTTACATGTTTATGTAAAATGAATTTTTGAGGACAAAATTTTAAAAGGGAGGAAGAATGTAATTACCTAATGTTTTAGCAATGGAAATTACCTTATTATAATTATGTCACATATATTCAAATTAGTAAACACAATGTCACATCTTGCTATTACATACTATTGTAATTTTATAGACTAGTCGTTAAACATAATTTTTCCACTTCTAGGATTTGAATTTCGAAAATTTTACATACACGGTTGCGATCAGTGAGATATTTGGAGTCTGTTAGTACAGCCAAACTATTTTTCCATAAGAACCCTTCTTTTAAAATAAAAAACACCTTTTAATTCTCAAGATTTTTTCCATAAATCAAGGTTGATGATTCTTATATCAAGAATGTTAATCCCTGTTTTAGTTGGGAACCCAATGTTTACGAATGTATGCTTATTAAATGAAACCCATACCTTTCCATGGAATATTATATGTTCACGATTGATGTATGTTCTTTGTGAAATTCATGATAATGTAAATGTTGTGACACGATGGGTGTGCCTAGAATTATATAATGCAATGTAAATGTTCTAATGTGATGGGTGTGCCTGTAATTATATAGAACTCTAATGCTTTGGGTAATGTGAATAACATCTTGAATAAAGAAAAATATGCATGAACATGATTCTATATTTGTTCAAAACTATGTGTGGTAGTTGAAAACTAAGGCATGATGTTTCATTTTTATGCATTTCCACATTCCAAGTATTTTCTTAATGCTTCCCCTCATGATCATATGCCTATGTTATGATGATAATGATTATGATCAACCCATGTTATATAGTTTCATGTTCTTATCTATCATTTTACTAGGCTTTTATCTCACCCCTTTTTGATGTATATCCTCAGGTGACTACATGTACTAAGGATAATTAAAGGTCCATTAAGAAGCTTGAGAAGAAGGAATTAAATAAATGTTTTGGTTTATGTTGTAAAATTTATGTATGGTCCGAGTTTTCGAATGAAATTAAACCTATAGACCCTCTTTGTGTAATGAATTTATGTATTTTATCTTCAAAATTATGTAATATTAATTTATTAAAAAGTAGGTTCACTATATTACCACTCTTATCGATATACCTTATGAGTTTGTATTTGTAAAAAATTTATTTGAAACATTAGTAAGACTGAGGATCCTTATCTTAATTAATGGATGCATTATTTTTATATTACAAATAAATAACTCCATAGATACTAGAAACTAATCCAAGATCATATATGAACTTATTGATATAAAAATTGTCCTTCATAGCATTTGATGGAGTGATTTACTCTACCACTATTATTGAGTCCACTATGGTGGCTTGTTTGGAACTATTCTAAGTGAAAGCTCTACAATTTAGATAAAAACTAGATTGAGACTTCATATCATATATTTTTTATTAGAAATTCATATCTATATAACCTTTTACATATAGGTCGTATTCTCCTCCAAACCCTAAGAGCATATCTTCAGTCTGTCTCAAGTACATAAGAATGTTCTTCATAGTATTTCAGTGACTCTCACTAGGATTGGATTGGTATATAATAGTTATTCTATTATAATAGGGGACATCTAGTCTGGTACAGAATATGTTACACATTATATATCCTATATAGAATGCATAAAAAAAATTGTCCATATTTTTTATCTCTTTAAAAAGATCCTTAATCTTACTAATATTCATTATATTTAACTCCACTAAATACCCCTTCATCTATTTCCCCATAATAAAATGATTTATAATAGTACTAGTATAAGTTTCCTAGATGATTCTTAGAATCCTCTTTGATATATCTCTATATATCTTCATACCCAGTATATAGGCATCTTCGCCCATGTATTTCCTAGATAAGAATTTACCTAGCCACAACTTCACAAAATTAATATTCAATATATCATTTTGAATAAGGAGTTTGTTTCCCACCTAAAAAATTAGAAACAACACTATTAACCTAGTAACCCACTTGTATATAAATTAATCACCCATGTTCATGACGAAAACAAAATATTTGATGACATCATAAAACTAGATATTCTTACTATGTGAATGATGCTTCATCCCATAAATTTACTATTGTAATATACATAACTTATCAAACATATTTAAAACATTGAAAACATTATGTTATATAATATGCACATCATTGAAAAAATTACTATTAAGGAAAGTGGTTTTGTCATATAATTTATATATCTCATAATTATAATGATCCATTGTATCTAGAAACATCAGAACGTAAATAATCATCACAACTGGTGAAAATGTTTCTCAATTGTAAATACCATGAATTGTTTTGTAAAATTATGCCACCAGATATGATTTATAAATAGATAATCTACCATCCATGTCCATTTTATTTTAGAAAACCCACTTTCACCGTATAGATATAACCCCTTTAGGTGTCTATAATGGTTATAAACATGGTTAGTGTGTGTGTGGATTCAATCTAAAATTCCATGTCTTTTAACGATTTATCATAATAAGAAATCTCAAAAAACATTCTGTATAAAGTAGGTTCATCTCCTATGAACATTAATTCATCATCATTTTCCATGATAAATCAATATATTTTAGGTTCCAAAGGAATTTTAACAAACCTTTTAGTTTCCTGTGTAACTTAATTCGGTTATTCTCTATAAGTGATTGTGGAACAGACTCAACCTAAATCTCAAGAACAATTCCTATTTATGGGTATTAAACATCTCTAAGTTCAAATTTTCTCCCCCTAACACCTCAACATAAATGTTTCTTCTCAATGAAAGAAGCATGTCAATCTAAAAACACTTTGTGTTTAGAAATATTTTACAAATGGTGTCCCATTGTTTCATTAGGATAACAAAAAATAATCACTTTTCAAATGTTGGGTCAAGTTTTTCTAAATATGAGTGCTTCACAACCTAAAATATTGAAAAAATACAAACTGGAATATTTCATTTACCATATCTCATATGGAGTCTTTGTGACTGCTTTATATGGAGTCCAATTAGGTTGGAATATATCAATGTCCAAGCATAACCCCATAATTAAATAATAAGATCTCATAGACCCATAATTATTAAAATATTATTAAATATGGTTTTATTCCTCCTTTTTAACACACCATTGTATTTTGGTGTTCTAGGAGGAGTTAGTTTTTAAATACTTCTAAAATATCTCATATGATCTATAATTTATTGTCTAATATAAAATATTTTCATCTATCAAAGAATCCATAATTTAATGATTCTATCGATCAATATCTATGGGATATTTGAACACATTTATCATTTTTATATCTAAGGTGAAAATTTCAATTGTAGTTTGGATTAGAATAAATCCTGATATTCTTATTTAGAATTTTTTAAATAGGATTATTCATATCAAGAATATATAAACCATACATTATATTACCAATGAAAAAAATCATTATTATATATGGAAATACTTATATTAATAAATGTGAATGAATTTAATTTCTTTTCCAAAAAGGATATTGAAATAAAATTTATATTTATGGGAATAACATAATAACTGTTATATAATTCTAATATTAATTTAGTTTTTAGGATCAGATCATAACTACCAACTTATAATGTAGAAACTCACGCCCCATTACTGACATGTATATCTACTTTTACATTCATCAGTTCCATACTTTCTTTAGGTTTGTTTTTTCATCAAAAATCTGAGATTTAAAACTATTATCTAATACTCATGATTCATGGTTACTGCAAATAATTTATATGACATTCACACTAATGTATTTAAAATTTTTCTCTTTTAGAAAACTTATCAACCCAATATATCAAAATAAACCATATTATAGGTCATACCTATAAGGAATATCAATATGAATATTAGGAATTAATCTATAATCTACCACAAGGACATATCAGTAGGTGAGTTTCTTGTTTTATACCTTTTTATCCAAAAAATTTAATGAAATTGAACCCACTTAAATTGATAAACATGTGAATCATATCCATTTTGTGATCTAATAACCATATTTCACTATTAAATGAGTCTGATGGTGTATTCATATCACCAATTAGTTATTTAGGTAGGAAATCATCCCAATCACAATAGTTATGATTCATGTATAATAGATAACTCCTTATCCAAATCCATCATATAGATATACTCAACTCTATTCCTTTTATATCCAAACTGTTAGGGTTTCCCATCTAGTGTGACCCAAATCAAGTACCAAAAATAGGATAACCCAAGGCAATGAGGGGGATCCTGGATATAGAACAAAACATTAGAGTTGGAGAATATAACATCCCAATTACTTGATTTTCTTACATAATAAAATCCATGATCATCCTACTATAGAATTAAAACACCTATTTAGATAATTGAAGTCTCAATAAGTGCCACTTTGGATGTAATATCACACTTTTTATTTTAGGGGTTTTATTTTTAGAAGTCACTCCTATTTAATATACATCATATTAATATTATATTCATAACTACTGCAATATGAGCTAATATTTCTTCCAATGATTTTTTTCTATTTTTATTCCTAATTATAGTGATTTAGTTTTATAATCCATGTTCCATTTAAATAATAAATTGTTTGAAACCATAATAATGTTTAATTTTTTACACTACCCACAATTTGTGTTACACACCCAAAAAATCCAAGTATATTCATACTTATTTTAATGCGTCATTATATAAATTACATGAATTTTTCATAAAAAGTGATAGAGTTATATGAGATTGATAATCTCTATATAATTGTGTTGAGGGTGATTGATATCCAACACCTTATATTTCTAAAAAAATTAATAAGCATCTAGGCCAGTGGGTAGTCTAACCCCAAGTCCCTCTCCCTGGGATACTTTACTTTTAAATAAATTAAATTAATGATATCTCTATCCCCAAATATGAAAAAACAATATTCAAAAACTATTCTCAAGATTATTACTCAAATTAAAAAATGAGGTCAAGGTAGACGAAAACTAAATCTTATGGAATCATACCTATCATTTAATGTAGGTATCTAACTTCTAGATTCAATTTATCACATAATGTATTCATAAACAATATTCTCATTTCATAAAAAATTTATTAAACACCAATATTAATGTAATTAATAAATAAATAAGTATTTTATTAGTTTTCCCAAACATGAAATATTTCTTTAAGAAATGTTTATAAATAAATACTTACTATATATATATATATTATAAAATAGTTGTTATATTATGGAAAATCTGAAATTTTGAATATAAAAACATGTATACTCATTCATAATATGTACTTTTAATATTATACATTATGTGACATATAAATTTAAATATATGGTATTTAATAAATTATAAACATTATAACTGAGTTTGTATCATGTAAAAATTTCAAATTATCAATATATCATATACTAATAATTTTTTAAACCTTTGATCATAAAACTAGTTTTGATGTGGTATAAATAAAATTCAAAAAAGTACTTAATTTGAATATTTCATCAAAATTAAAATTGATTGATGTTCAAGCCTGCTATTATTAAAAAATAAAGGAATTCTACTTTTAAACCTCAAAAAGATGGAACTCAAAACATGACCCAATAGACTAGATGGACAAAATACCTGAAAAAATATCACCCAATGGACCTATTTAATCCAACGTACAAATGAACCATGATTCATTAATAACAATAGTCTAACATATCACTCCACCCTACCAAAGCAACTGTAAAAGTGTGTCTAATCAATGATAATGTGTCATCACCCCTTTCGAGAGATATGTTGTATTGATTTAACATAATATGGAAGAGAACCCCTTATCCCCACATTTTTATGTGGGGGAGGACAAGATGATATGTGCTAGAAGACCTATCTCTCTATCGATCCACCCACTAGATGGTACTTTTATGGCACCCACGAAACTGTATGCTTTGTTCTACACATCATCTGATAGAAATTATGGATAGAAATACACAAGGATGGGAACCCATCCACCCTAAATTATAATTAAGAAGATGGTCGAATGATGGTTGTCAACACAATCATCCATCTTTTGAGGATTCCCACCCGATGACACTAGCATGAGATGTCGTATTTCCTTCCAAAAGCGACAGGACAAAAACTAGGCTCAACATGTCACCAAAAACCTTTAGAGGTGGGACATAGGTCCAATGGGCCAAAGTACCATGGAACATGACTCGAATACCCCATAGTAAAGAAAACCCTAAAACACAACCTCTCATAATGTTGTCATTGTTGCTGCCACCTAATCCACCCAAGATATTGTCACCCTCCAAAAAAATGACATTGATGATGATCCATATCTACTATCTCAATCCACCACTGATGCCCCTTGAGAAAAAAACACCACTTATCACTCCAATTACTTCTTGCACATAGGTCTATATCATTAATGGTTGAGACCACAGATGACACATACAATATTGTCGTTCACTCAGACACCTACCTACAATAAAACCATTCAACTTACATCGCCTGAACACTCCATTAATAATTATTATCATTGAAGATACCTCCACATTACTTGATCACTTAGGACATAATGTTTTCACCATAAGAAACAAAGAATATCACTACCTCCTTTTACATCAATGGTTCTATAGTGATTCCATTGATATCAAATATCAAATAGATCTTAACGTGACACAAACAAAATCCTTGGAGGGAATAAGAGAGGTAATCAAATCTTATAGTAGAGACAACCAGGTTTTTATGGGGGAGGGGAATAAAAATTCATGAGGATAAATGAGGAAAAATTATTCCACCACAACCATTATTATTTCTGATCTGCACCAAATCAATCCACCACTAAATAGATTCACCTAGAAAAATAATATCTACCCATAAACCAAGAAGCACCACTATAGAAGACTGCATCTGAATGACCAAAACACTTGATTCCTCTTGGAACCACTTCTAGATCACACCATATGAAATTATTTCATAAAACATCTTATTCATTTATTAGTTAAATAAATTTATTAAACTTATGTATAAACTAGATTTGATACAACTAATGGGTTTTAGTGGTTCATCATATGAATAAAAAAGATAAATAAAACTTAAATATATGTTTGGTTTGTCCTGAAAATAATAAACATGTAATATTAATGATGAACATAAAAAATCATACCTCTACATAAATATGATTTATTTTTAATATTTGATAGAGTAAACTTGATATTTATCACTAGATTCACAGAAACTTTCCTCCTTACTATGAGGGTATTAAACAATCCGTAGAATCATAGAACATTTATTGAGGACCCCTAAATGAAGAAGCTATGATCATAACTTTACTAAGTGATAAACTTCCTCTCATAAGAATTATAATATAACAAAGATTTCAAACAATCAGTCATATCCAACAAGAGGAATCGAATCCCATTATGAATCCAGCATTAACATGATTCGTTTAATGAAATGTGTCATCCATATTTAATGTATCCATAAATATTTATTATCATTTGACATATTAATTGGAGTCCTTCAATGAATTAAATCTATTTAATCCATTTGTAATGAATTATAAGAATTTAAAATACAAGGCAAGATGCATGCACCTAAAGTTGTTCATATGTTTTAGTGTAGATATAATAGTTTATTACTCTGATGTGAAGGTATAGTATCCCCACGATAACAATGTATACCATTAATTTTAGTTGATGGACTATGTCATGTGAGGAGGTGCATTAAGGACTCATATATTTACACTAGAGTGAGTATTATTATCTAGTTTTTCATGCTAGTGGGAATTCATGGAACATAAATGGTCTATTTCATAGCCTTTTTTACATTTGGGTATTCTTAGATTATAGTTTTATTTCTATTTTAAAAGGAAATTTTTATATTTTTCCCCAATATGAAATGTATTATTTGATTATGGGAGCATGGTTTAATTTCCCTTAATCTAGGTATTCTATTAATCCAATATTGGGATGATCCTTTTGATCTATTTAACCTTAATAACACCAATGTAAAAATTTGGATTTGAATTATTTTAATTAATTGGAGTTTTTTGGAATCCATAAATTTTATTTGATCTTTCCTCTATGATAAATATTTATATAAAGAAGGATAAATCCACAAAGGAAGCATAGTTAGGATATTTATCTAGGATTCTCAGAGTGGCTGGTTTAATTTCTTTATGGATTGATAAGGTTTTTTATCAAATAATAAAATGATATTGATATTTATATTAAGTATGAGAGACTCCATTTTTGTGTTTCCTTATAATAGATCATAGATAGTCAGGATAATTTCTCAAAGAATTCAGTTTATCCTTTCTTCTCCTCAAATGGTCGTGAGGAGAGGATTTATGGGAAGAAGGAAAGTATTAATATTTGGGGTTGGTCTTATTCCTTGAATTCTAAAGATATGAAATTTTAATAAATGAGGAAGGTAATATTAATTAGGAGAGGTTGGTATCCATCATTTCTAAAGAGGTTTTTCATTCAACACATACTTATGGAGGTTCTAATGATGCTAATAAAGAATAGAAGATGTTGAGTCATTTTGACAACTTGAAGATTGTATATGTTGAGGGACCTCAGCCGGACGTAAAATAGGCAATGAGTTAACCTGTTATGGATCCAAGTGGTTAGGAATATGGGTAATCTCACCATTCTTATTGTATTATTAATCCTGGAAGGCATCTGATCATAAATCTACATGATATAATGAAATAAGGTTATTTTGGGGGTATAATTGAATGATCATGGGCTCGTATTAAAGATAATGGGAATACTTATTATGATAAAATTAATTTAAGGTATTCTATTATCAATTGTATTGGGGTATTATAATGTGATGTTGATAATAATGATTTAAAATATAAGTTAGTAGTAAATGAAAATGTTGATAATAAATTATGAAAGGATCATGAGATTATTTCTACTAAAGGATAAAAAAGAAAAATGAAGTGGAATTATACATACAATTAGATGTCAAAACCTATAAAGGGACCCCATATTAATGGAAATTATCAGATTATTATGAGGTATACTATTTTGGAGCAATATAAATATGAACTATATTGGAAAAACCCTTCAATTTAGAAGAATTTAGAGAAATTTAATTATTTGCAGGATGGTGTTAGGAATGTTGGTTTTCAACATGTTAATAATGTTATGTTGGGTGCTTTATCTTTTTCACCATATAGTATTATAGAATTATCCAATGATAGGTTTGATTGACAATATTTTCCCAACCTTTTGAGGATCTAATAGAGAATCCCATTGTCTATTTCTATATCTACTATCAAGGAGGGCTTGATTATTGGACAGACTATTGAGCCTTCTCATGTTAATTCTCATTATGCCAGTGACTCTTCACTATAGGGTAACGGTAAATTAAAATATATTATTTCTAAATCCTACAAGGTTGGAGTCTATGTGAATTAAACATATCTTAATTTATTATCCATTAATTATTGAGTTAGAGAATCAAAAAATTTCAAGATGAATATTTCTAATTTGGGAAACTCATCTAGTATTAAAAGATAATATCCTACTAGAATTTTTTTTTGACCTGATAGATTTAGAGATAGTGAAGAAAAAAGATTCAATGATTTTATATTCCAAGGAAAATACATGTTTTATACCCTTGGTTTCTTAGTGTGTGGCTATGTTAATTTACAAAAATAGTAATGTGGTTATCCTTTAATGTCATGTTGGGAATGAACATACCATTGAATAAAATATTGAAGTACTCTCAGATGATGATAACCCTAATACATGGAATAATATTCTTTGGAGGCATGGTTATTATATGAGAGGTCTCTATATAATTGGTAGGATTTTCTCCATATATAATTTTTATGATATATAGATCAGTTTGATGTCTAGAATTTCTGTGATTTTGGTTTGTGTAGATCAATGGATTTTAAAGTTTTATTTGATCTTTCCAAATCCACCTCATGATTTTAATTTGGGTATATAATATCTCTTATATTTATAAGATTCATCTATTGATTTTTTTGATCTATTTCTTTTCTTTTTTCAACTTAGTTTTATCTTTTTTGTAGTGATATCTTCTTCCGAGATTTGTAGGTTATGTTACTATATTTCTTTACATTATCATGGGAATTTATATTTGTTGGTTGATTTTTATTTTATGAATGAATGTGACTTGGGGATTTATAAATGGTTTATTGTTACATGTTGTATGTTTTGGGTCTCTTCTTATATGATAAATTGGGATAAAAAGTGTTCCTTTTGAATACTTGCATTGAATGTGGCTAAAATATCCTAGTTTTATAAATGATTAAAAGAAATTATTGAGGTTTTGTATATTCATTTTTTATATTATTGATGATTATCATGTTTTATATCTTCGGTTGTGGTTTTGATGTGTGCCTTATGTTATTTATTTGGTATGTTTTGTTGGTTCTTGATCAATGGCTGGTTTTGTCTAGTCTATTATATTTGACTTACAAACTATTGTATCTTTTCATTTTTTTAATAACACGAACATGAGTTTCCATCATATGGTTCAATAAGTTTATATAGTAAATATTAATTATATATTGAAGTTTTTTAAAATTAATATAATAATATAAAAATAATGAATTATTTTTTAAAAAAACTATATTAGCTATTATGGTGTTATAAGGTATAGAACCCCTCCCATACACACCTATTATCCTAGCATGGCTCATACCTTGTCCCCCCCAAGTATAGGACCAAAACCAAGATAACCCATTAAATTTTGATGGAAAAGTGTCTTGAAATCCCTTTTTGTTGGCATAAATCTCCTTTATATAAATATTAATTCTATAGTATATGTTGATGTTATAATTTCATTGATATTATAGTACCCCCTACAATACTACTACAATACCTAAAAACTTTCCCCCAAATTGGGGGATGGGGGGGTTGAACTTTCGACCACATACAGTCTGACAATGCACCTTAACCACTAGGTCATGACCCTAACTTCAATGGATAGAAAATTTACTATTTACTTTTAATTAGTAAAATATATTGGATTTATCTTTTTTTCATTACAATACACTTAATATTTATAAATACAACAATAAATTTTTATTTAGTTTAAAAGATTTATTCATTTAAATAATTTATAGTATTTTAAAAAATATAATTGATATTATTTAAATATAATTAATACTTATTATATATATAATACTAATAATTTTATATACATTTATTGAATTATTTATATTATATAAATTTATCTTTATTTTTAATACATATAATTTTATAGGAATAAGGAGTAATGGGGGTGGTTTGAGAGTTTTTGTCACTCGGTCTATATAGAGTTCAAGTATTTTCATTAATGGATTTAAATATTGACTATTATTTCAATCATCAATATGTGTTTGTTTTTTCCTCAAAGAAATTGAAATTTTCAATTGCTTTGATTATTGGTAAGTTGGAATTGGATGGTGTGAAAAATGTTTTTGATGTTCCTATTAAAAACCCTTGTTTCTTTATTGAATTCATGAGTGAATATATTATTTAAAATAAAAGATTTTCCAAGAATAAATCATTTTACCTAATTGAGGAAGATCATGGAATTCATTCATAGAGGATCATGGAGTGAAAAAATTCAATTATTCTCTACGCAATGCTTTTTCTGAAGAGTTTATCTTGAAACCATGTGGTATTGCATAAAACAACTTCTACAGATTTGGGGATTTAAAGTATAGAAGATTAATTTGATTAGAAAGGTCTTATTTCAGGTTTTTTTGAATCAAATGAGCTGTAAGTTAAGGGTTTTGGATTTTTTTTGTCCTAATTAATCTTTATTTCATACAGATCCAATATTAGGATCCATTATTTAATCCATACTAGGCTAAAAAATTAGTGACTCAAGTATGGATGACCACTAAGAGGCTAAATTGGATCATCTATAATCCTCAAATACATTGGGATTTCAGCTCAGTGGTTGGGGTCCCCATTAAAATAGAAAAGGAAATTTAGAAAAAAAAGGTATGGATATTTATCAATAATCACAGTTGAAATTTATCATTATGATAATGTTATAAATACTGTTCTTCTAGTATATTTTAAAAATTATCTAGAGTTACATATATAATGTTAAAGGATAAAAGTTTTTAGAGAAACTATAAATACGTTTCTCATTCCACAGAGGGATGTATTAGTTATTTAAAATGATTTAATTATATGAAATATGGTAATTATCTTAATGAATGTAAATTTAAATTGCCTACAAATGTATGTTAATTTCGGAATGGATTTTCTACTATGAAGAATGTGTCCATATTTGAATAGATTCTTAAATCTAGAAATCATGAGTATTATATGGTTTGTAAATATATACTATTATCAAGGTAATATCCCATATATGTTGTGATAACCCTATCTTAGAATCATGGGCTGAAATCTCAAAAAAGTTTCGCTGGTACTTCGCATCATATTCTGGTTAGTGTAGAACCAATTATTGGACTTTATGAGAATGAAATTATAGATCAAGGTATTACAACACATGATGGAGTGACCACTAGTGATGATTTTGATAATTTCATTGTGTATTATTATCATTATCATTATTCTGAAAATGGCGATTCATATTGTGAAATTAATTTAAAAGGATATATAATTTTCATTTATTAATGGAGCACAAATTAGTGCTTTCAAAGGACTCAAATGGAATGAGAAATTTTCTTCTCCTTTTATATCTAAACTTAAAAATTATTCATATATACCTTCAATTTATCATCTATGTAGGTCTAATTTTTTAGATGGTTCCCTTGGTTTGACTCCTTTTGTTAACTTTCATGCTACTTCCAGTACCCTGGAAGGGTTTGTGTTCTTTGAAGGGGATGATTTTCTTTCTCAATTTAAAACGGGAGATTTTTTGTAAGTTTACTCTCTTAAAGAAGGATAATTATGGTCACATAAATAAATGACATTATAATACAACATATGGACATATATCATGAAGAGATAATATTGTAGATGTTTTAGTGCAGTCTAATGTGGTGTCTTCAAGAGTTGACACTAAGGTTTTTACTGATGATCCTAAATAGGTTATGTTGTATAATTGTATTCTGGAAAAGATGATCAGTTAAATCTATAAATATAAACTATGATTTAGGTGACAAGATAGGTTTGGAGGTCTTGGTTGATGTAGTAAGCTCTAAGGAGGTAGAGGCTAGGGACATTGAAAAGGAAACTAAAAATAAGGTTTATGGTGAGAAGGTATCCAACCATAACATAAAAGAAACCTAATTTTAAATTAATATATATACCAATCAAGAATAATACTTCATCTTCATGATCTGGGTACTCAGGTGGCTTAATATATATGATCCTTCTCTCAAATGTTGGATATCTGGAGAAACATGGCAATGTGCCAAATCCCAGTTGATTACATTTTGGCATTTACCAGTGTTAAGGTATGGTTTTCCTTATCTATTACCTTTCCCCTATCCCTTTTGTTTTATCAATTAAAAATTTATATGATCCCATCCTATTTTGAAAATTATTTTTTAAAATAATTATATATTTATATAATTAATGATATATTTATAAAAAATATTTATTCAGTAATATAAATAATTATATTTAAAAATTTATAAATTCTAACTTTATCACTTATATAGGCCTGAAAAATAAGGGCAAACCCTATTATTTCATCTAGTTACCCTTCAATATCATGATTTTATCATTTCTAACCAGTACACTGATAATTGAACTTTTATCAGTGATAAATTTAGTAGTTCTCCTTACACAAAAGGTATTTGAATTTTTTAATTATTAAATAATATAATTTTTAACTAGGGTAAGATAGAAACTATTCATGACTATAGGGCCATAAGTAGAGAGGCTATACTTTTTCAGATAACCCAAAGTGATAGATGTAGAAGTCATGTACTGTCATAATATTTTCATGGACCCCCTTCAAGTGTTTTTTGATTATAATTGCAGTTAGCACCCTAAAACCAACCTATTTAGTACTTTATTAAATATTATTTATTGTTATTGAAATTTTATTACAACAATAAAACTTTTCATCTATATAAAATTTCAATGTGATAATATCCTTATAATATATATCTCACTAAAATGTCATAATAGTTCCTCTTTATGTTTAGAACATAGAGGTTCCATGAATAATTATTGAATCTTGTTCTATGGATGGATTATATTTTGTTTATGAGACATAGAAAATAAAATATATTATTGGTATAATAAACATAAGACATTGATAAACCTTCTCATGGTTTTCTCCCATGGTAATCTCTAAGATTGGAGGTTTGGAGAACAAACCCATCAAATAAGAAATCCACATTTCATGTGTCACTGGATTATCTTGTATATTGATGTCTGTATTGATCTATGGTATTTAATATTATCATTAGTTAATATCATAACTCATGTATATAGATGTATTAATAAAAACCATAACCACATATGTTCTCAACTAGGTAGGAAATATTAGATATTATGTGGATTATATTTCATTAATGGATAATACGAGTAAGGATTTATCCCTTCTGCCCCTTGACAAAAGTTGATATCTCAAACTCTTTTATAGAATAAAAATGCCTATATAAATCAATATCCATGGGTTTTTATTGTTTATTTAAATTCAATAATGTAAATTAAAGTGACATCGATCAAATAGGTTGAAAATATTGGCATGAAATGTGCTTGATTTGAGATATCACGTAATGGGATTATATTACATAGTAAGCATTTGAATGAGGTTTTATATCATTGTAAAATTAAATTCTTTTCTCTATCATATCTTTGGTATGTTTCTAGATTCTAACCATGGATGTTAAGTGGTTATTCATAATCCCACTGATATAGAGTCATATAGGGTTACACAACAAGGTTATCTGTAATGTCAATTAAATTAATGTAATGAATATAACTGGTTAGAATAAATAATATTTTTTGGGCCTTGGTTTATCATTATAACTTAATCAAAGTTTATTAAAAAGTACAATTGAGTTAAATAATAAGAATAATTTTTTTACATGTTTGGAAAATATAATAATTACTATATTTATCATAGTGTAATGAGGTGATATTTACATAATTAAATAATCATTATTCAAGGATCAATAAATGTTGATGTGGGAAAAAACTGAGATTAATGGTCTGATTAAAATGGTATAAAATATATTTATTAATATTATTAAAGTGTTCATATATCAAGCGATTAATGATTATATTATTATTACTAATATATGTGTAATAAATAAGAATATTAATTTTGTTAAGGATTTAGTGAGAAATTTTCCTTTCTATACTTAAAATAATAAATATCTTGTTATATCAATTTACTAAGAAGACTTTTGGTGTGATCAATAGATAGAGAGATAATTTACCAATCCATAAAGTAAATTCTCTACTAATCCTCTCTCAAACCTTTGATAGAAGACCATGAACTCTTCCTTTTCTAAGATGGATATGTAATGGTCAACCAAGAACAATTCAAGCGATAATGATCGTTTGTGCTATCACCTGGAAATTCTACCATATTGTTCAGGTATTGTGGTAGATGTGTGGATCACTTTTAGAAGGATTATACACTTGAACCTAGTAGTGAAATATTGGTACAATAACACCATTTCCCTAAACACATAAATGAATACCGAATTATAGTTAAAAGGTAATTATTAAAATGTCCATCAATTAATTATAAATTACATGCTAACATCCTTCACTTTTGGTTGGAGAGTATTAATATAGTCTATCCATATACTATTTTAATTCAAAATTAAATTATGATCATGTAAATAAATGATTACGTATGATTTAAAAGTAAAATTCAAGTTGGTCATACCTTCAAATGATGCTTCTGCTGCACCAAGAACCAATAATTTGTATCATAGGGGTCATTATATTAATTTATAATTATTTATTATTTGTTGATTGATTTAATATGATTTTATTTTCCTTTACTTAAAATGATTGATTTTAATATCTGAACATCGTTGTCACTTATTTTCCTCAATTTCGATACATAACCTATAATCAATTAATGATTAAAAATTAATAATCATTCGATTAAAACTATATAGAGGTGTTGAAGGCTCTACCTGGAGAAAAAAAACCATAGTTCATGCCATTTAATTCCAAAAAACAGATCTTGTATTTTTTATTTCAGCATATATATCTTGATCTATAAGGTCACATCCAAAAAAACTCATATCTAAGATCTAAATGGATCATATCAGCATATAGGCTTAGAAATATGGACACAAAACATGATGAACTATATTTCGTGTTACCAATGTACATAATGTGTAGTCTGTGTTATATCATGGAAGAATTCATGGGGTGTCCCAAGCATTCAGCTTATCAAAAATATGATATTGGTAGTGATATTTCATGCAATCTGAGGTTACATTCTATGTATTCCCAGTACACACTATGTACTTCGAACATATCCATGGCATGGAACATGTTCAGACCTATGGTGTGTGACATGGAAATAGGTAGAAGACAAGTACACACCATGTAAAATACTACATGTCATATTGTATTCTTCCGGTTGTGTTCTAAATTTTTCATGAAAACAAAAATTAAATGTATGATTAAACATATTGTTTATGTGTTCCATGTGTCTTTAATTCAAAATTCCTTTCCATTTCATAGGATTAACAATAATATATTAAAATTAATTTATGTGTTAAAATTTAAAAGAGTACACAGATTTTCCTCAAAGTACACTTGTGTACTTCATTAATTTTAAATGAAATTAATTTTTTTTATAATTATAAATAATGGTGAGGTAAATATGCTTGGATGGAATTATAATAAATATAATTAATTTTATTATTTATTGGTGTATTATCATTATTATAGAATGAATTATTGTAATTTATAATAGGATTGAAAATGTATGCTTGTTCCATATTGTGTTGATGATCATGATATTAGATTATCCCTTTTGTTTGTGATTTTTTTTATTTTAATTTATTTTTAGTAATTTAAAATTATGGAATGTGTTTCATCCACTTCTCATTATTATACATGGTCATGTGTGCCCGTGATTTATTTTAGGTAAACCCCCTTTATCCCATTCATTTGATCCCATCACCTGTGTGTGGGTAAATTATTTTATAAAGAGGGATATACCAGGTTAGAGGAGATGGTGTGAGTCATGGAGTAAAAGAAAGACCAATCAAGGATATACATATGATAAAAAATTATAAATATAAGTTATATTGTGAATATGAAATCATATTATTTTTGAAAAATACATTTCCTTCGGAACAAAATTTGTATCGCATCTGTGGGTATAATTTTAAATAAAATTATACCAATTATGTGAATTGAATTTTGTAAAATTGATTTCATATTTTGAATTATAATATTTTATATTATATAATAATGGAATATTATTATTTTTCTTAATGACTTGTGAAAATATTAAAACAAAACTGTGTTTATGGTGAAAATATGTTTAATGGGGGTTAACCTAAAAAAATAAAGGTTAAAATGACCTAAAAAAAATTCTTGGATCTATTTTATATTTTATATTTTGAAATTATATCATCTAAGTATTGATAATAGCCTATTTTGGATCCTTGTGGCATGTGAAATTTTTTCCACAACTTTTTCTTTTAAAAAATTACAATTGAGTCTACTTCTACACTTATGAATGGTCACAACTCTCCTCAACTATTCACTCTAACAATGAATTGGATTGTATAATACCTACTTGAATCCCTTATTTTATTATGTTTCTATATTCTAGAGGGAATTTCATGATTATAATTATTATCTAGGAAAGATTTATGTATAATCCTATGGATGCGGTCCGAAAAGGAGGTATCATTCTTAATGAAGTGTTTTTTTTATTCTTACACCTACTTTAAACACAATTAAACCATTATGATATAATAAAACAATTATCTCCAATATACATATATGTTATTCTGTTAAATGAATAACTTAAATCCATATCATCTTTCATCAAATTGTATATGATACTCTCATTCATTTGAATGGAGGATAATCTCCATATGAACTGATGAAATTTTTTTTCCATAATTTCCACTCATGAATATTTATAATGATGGGATTAATATTTATATAAGATATAAATTACTTATTTTTTATTCTTAGAAGATAATATATTGTACATTTTCTTATCTTTTCAATCATTGAATGAAAATAATCTCATCGTGCGTATGTCTGGACTACCACCTCCATGAACCAATGTGAAACATATTTCATCACCACATATCATGGAATATATAAAAGTTTATTTAAAGAAATAATTTTATATTGATGATATTATTATCATTCCTTAAAGATAAAATAATACGTAAATTTTTTCCATAATTATCATTGAAAATTGGAAACATTACTCGTGTGTATGTACAACATATCATCTCAATGATTGTAACGCAGTTCATTTTTCCTAACCATATTACATGAGGAGTTATAAAAGTAAAATTTATGAAAACTATGATAAATATTTCATTATTATTATTACAAAGATGATTAAATAATGATCTCTTGGACCATGGTCTACACACCAAGTCTATTTTGAAACTATGAATTGAGCATCCTAAAAAACACTCAACGTGTACTTAAATAATTAAATATTTAAATATTTTACTAAATTAATTAATGTAAATGATTTAATTATAAGGTATTAAAAATAATAAAATTTATTAATTAGTAAAATAATTGATATAATTTTATTAAATATGAGTTATTGGAAAGAATGGAATGTCTGGACTTGAGGTATGAGGCTTGACCTTATTTTTCCTTCATCACGGTACATTTTATTATTATGAACCTAGTTATATTTAAATAGTGTATATACTATGAATTTTACATTTAATATACAAAATCCTTCATATTTAATGGTATTTTATGTTTCATTTTTAATTATTTCATCCAAGGGTGTTGGACATGAAAGTTACCAACTAGTAAGGACTTTCATACCTTGATTTATTTTCATTGGATTATATTGTATCATCATTTTCATTGACATTATGAGATTATGTGTGCAATGAATTATATTATATTATATTATATTTTTATTAGTTTTATTTTTATTTGAACTTTGATATATATAATTGATTAGTTGATTAATTCTCACTTCAATGTTATGATCATTGTAAGGGTTTCTCGTCTCAATTTTACTACTTTAAAACATATATCATATTCACCACTTAATTATTTTTTGTGGTGTGTAAAATATAATTTTTTATGCTATATCATTAATATATTTATCTTTATGGTATTTAATGTTTTAATTGAATTTATTTCTTTCATGGGGCTTATGATTAAAAATTTACCGTAATGGTAATCATTTCTCATGTCACGTTTTTTCCATAAGAAATACACCATGTTCAAAAGTTTCTTACATTATGTGGTTTATATAATACCAATTAATGAATTTTAATATTATCTTACTAAAAATTATTGGGATTTAAATATTTGTATGATGTTACTCTTTTATGAGGTTTTGATCAAATATTTATTAACGTTGTATGGGTTTATTACACAATCTCATTTAAAATTGGATTGTTTTTTCTTGAATTTACATCGAAGGAAATTATTTGATAATTGTATAATAAAGAATTTAAATTTAATCCAATTTAGTTTTTAATTAAATTTTCAAGTAATATTTTCATTTTCTTCTCTTTGGTACTTAAAATGTACAAATTATTTTTACAAATACACGAATTCATATAAATTTTAGGTTGAAAATCATTCTTCTTCAAAATAATTGTTTTCTAGAAATGTTTTAAAACATAATTTAATATCATCATATAATTTTTAAATTAATTTTAAACCAATATTAACTATTTAAAAAATGGTTTAAATTAGTACTTTTGTTATTTTTTGAATGAGTTTGTTTTTGATTTTCCATAGAAAATATGAATGGAATATTTATTTTAACATACACAACATAATTGGAATTTTATACCGACATGAAAAGACAACGTATTAATGATTCCTTTTTTATGTTTAAAAGGTTATTTTCAATGAAATTTTATTTCACAATGTTTTTAATTTTTTTATAAAATATAATTTTCAATTTAAAATGTTTATTTTCCTCATTAATGTTTTTAATGATCATTTAATTGTATTTATATTCCTAAAAATAAAAAACCCTTGATGATACTTATTCTCTCATGGGATATTTTTAAATAATACCATCCTTATTATTTCCATGTATCGATTATGATTATTTTAATGAGATTGTCATGGAATTCATTTCGTTTACTTGTGTTAATAATGTTATGAAATGAATAATGGTTGTTTTTATAAACATTATAATGAAGGAAATATTTATGTACTTTATTAAAGATATGGTTCTTAAATATTGTTTATGATGATGGGTGGTTTCTTTATAAACCATTTATGGGTGGTTGTGTTATTAACTAATTACATTTTGTTATTTTATAAACCAAGGATATGTGGGTCCACTATAGACCTTCAATTCATTTGGTTCTTTAGAGATGGAGGCTTACCATATTGGTTATTTAATTTTTTTGTGATATTGGAATATAATGTTCTCGGATAGAAAATAATTTTTTTATTATTGTTATTGGTTATAAATGTTTTATTTGATCAATATTGACATCAAATGGCTTATAATTGTTGAATCCTTTGACTATTATATTTGTTAAAGCCTTATTCCATGTTTAAAACTTGATGATCTAGGTATTTATGGGTATAATTTCCCTTATGCTATGATTATGAACATTGATTATGAAATCATACCTTTATTCTCATTAATGAGAATAATTTCTTAATTCTTATATTCACCTTTACTTGGATTTTCATATCACCCTTATTATGTTTACTATTTTCTAGGTTATGAAGAATAATGTTAAATGATGTTTTTATAGATTTTTTTTGTAATGTGAAGATTTTTTTAGATATATTGAGGCATTGATATGGATTATGAGAATATTAGTATATTGGGAAAGAAACTATCATAAAGTCATGGATATTAATTACGTAAGAGTTTTTCCTAATTATCATAAAATTTAAACCTAAAATTTCATTAGGTATTTTGGTGATCAAATAATTTTTTTTTAACATTGGAAGGTTTGGATGAAAAAAAATTAGGTCACATTCATCAATATCAAGCCATAAATGTAAATTTTATTTCTTAAGCCCCAGATCTGGGAGTGATATATTTGAGGGTGGTATATTATAAATTAATTAATAATAATGAAATATGGAATAAAATATAACCTAATTATAAATAAATGGTTTATAAGACATGATTAATCACTTAATTAAAACACATTTAATATTAACAAGTTATGTAAATGGTTAAAATGGTATTTAAGAATAAAAGTAAAAATACCTCAAACTAAAATATTTAGTCTGCATAGCCTTCCACTACTTATGTTATAAATGAATTTGTACTTCAATGTGCTTAGAAAACCTAGGTTGGGGTGATTTCAATTATCAGGATACTTTTAAATTTATGTTTTGGGTTGAATTAACTTATTTTATATCAATGGTTGGATACCCAATCAAGACTTTATGTTAGTAATTGGTGAAGGTTTAGTAAATATAAAAAAGTAATTTCTATAATTGGGAGTCTACTCAGTGTATCAAGGAACTATGATTTAATGTTTTTGGCAGGTTAAGCCAACCTAAAACCATTCAAATAGATTTTTAGGACTAATTTTGGGGTATGTGAAGGGGAACATGGATCATTACTACATAGAATATATATGTGAAAATATATTCTTAAAATGATGGTGAGGGTAATTAGGTTTCAAAATATAGTTTTATATTAATTAAATTTAATTAAATTTAAATTTATTAATATGTTTTTGTAATTAAAACAATACTAATTATCTTATCTTAATTTGTAGTAATATAAAATGAAAAAACATAGAAAATATCACTACAATTAATACCTGAGAAGGATAAACTTATCACCGATGTGACTTTACCAGAATAATATATTTTCTTGTGCATTATATTATGCTAGTAATTGAAATTGTATATGATGGAAACCCCACTTCATGATTTCATTTCAAAAGATAGCACTGAGGAAGAAGTACCTCTCTATTTAAAGAATGTGGATAACTCTATGGATATACAATGTTTTAGGATATCCTCTATGTCTAATGAGTATCTAAAGAAAATGAGGATATAGATGCCCATAGCTTAGTTTCTCACCATAAAGATCTCTATCAATAGAATACAGGATTAGAGATATATGAGATCTCTAATGCACTATTCATTTGCAAGATTAGGGAGTTGGTCCCATTTGGGTAACATGTAGTCAGGATGAATGGATATTTTAAGTGTTTGAAAATATTGTGTTTTAATATCTCTGATGATCTATGCACATATCTTATTCAATACTCACTACTTATATACTTATCCATTATTATTATTATGAATTATAATTCGATCCATAGCAAGAAAACACTATAAAAAAATCTTAAACTTATACCCCATATTTATAAAGACATAAGGAATTAAAAAACTTCCATCATTATGGTTAATAAAAACATTAATACTAAGGAAAAAGCATCAAAGACTTATTCTAATTATATGCCCCTCGAGTACTGTCCTTACAATAAGAAAAATATGTATAGGTATGAAAAGGAACATGATGTTGTATGTTTTTTATATAGATAGTAGGGATACTGGAAGAAGAATTTCACATATCCAAATTAGTAAGGGGAATCATTAGGAGTTTTTATTATTGAGTGTAATATTTCCATATCTATATGTTGGATACTAGATACAACCTATCATGATAAAATTTATATCTAAATAAATAAACCATGTAGATTTTAAAATATTACTAAAGATAATGTGGATCTACATGTTACTAGTGGATAAAGTTTGTATGCTCATACCATTGGAGACTACTATCTCACATTGTTGATGAAAAGGAATTTTATTTTATGGAACTATTATCATGTTCCTATTGTTACTAGGAAAATTATTTCCATTTCATGTATAAATATGGATGGATTTGTTTTCATATTTGGTAATAATGGTATCTAATTCAATAAATACATCATATATGATGGTATAAAACAATTTAATAATGGTATTTATGTATTAAATTATAAAAACAATGTTTTGGAAATAAATCAAAATAATAATTATTCTTGTATTATATAACAACCATTCACAGAATCATTATATTTTTCATGTAAATTAGAAATGTTAAAAAAATATCTATCAATATAGATACTTAACATCTTTTAAACTTAATCCACATGAAGGATTTAATTCTTGTATAAAAGGTAAGAAGTAAAAAACATAATTTTGTTAGTAAAGGTGAAAGGTTTATAGAGCTATTATATTTTGTACATAGTAAGATATGTAGAACTTTTCATGTGGTTTCCAGAGGCAGGTTCTCATACTTTATTACTTTTACTGTTGAAATTAGAAGGTAGGGTAATATATACATAGCGAGGTATAATATTGAATCCTTTGATAAGTTAAAATATTTCAAGAATGAGGTTGATAATTTTATTGTAAGAAGATAAAAAATGTTTCAATCAGATTGAGGTGGTGAATATATTGACAAAGACATTATAAACATCCTAAGACATGATGAGATATTACCTCAACTAACTACATCTAATACACCTCAGTGGAATGGTTTTCGATAAAAAAAGAACAATAACTTGTGGGATATGGTAAGTTTGACGATGATTCTTCCATGCCTTCAATTATCCATTCAATTATATGAATTATTGGTGGCCTCATACTTACTAAACTGAGTACTAACTAAATAAGTAAACAATATTGCCTTTGTGTAATGGAGTGTAAAGAAACATGTTTTTTCCCATGTTCATGAATAGGTTTGCGGGGAATTTTTTAAGGATATATTTAGAAACACACAAAAACCCCAAGGCACATAGTGTATATTTATAGGGTATCCCCATGACACAAGGGGATACTATCTATACAACCCTTTATACAAGAAAGTAATTATATCATGATAGTCAATATTTGTTGAGAGGGAGCACATCATGAATGAGGATAGTAGGAGAAGTATTGAATTCAATGAAGTTGATTATCAAGATACACAATATTCATTTCATGAAAAGATTACATTAGTCCCCATGGATGAATATGTTCCTAAAAGAATTGATCTATAGGAGTGCTACATAAGTAAGAGAACTAGAGAGATATGTTATTATAGTCATTGATGACGGTGATACATTATTGGTTTAAAATGATGATGATCTCTCTTAAAAGGAGGCGGTTGAGAGATCAAAGGCTACATAGTGTAAAGAATACATGAATTATGAGATGGATTTTACATATCAAAACCATGTTTGGGTTTTGATAATTCTGACATTTTATGTAATTCCTATCAGGCATAAATGGGTATTGAAGATAATGATGTACATATAAGGTATCATAAATACCTATAAATAATTTTCAGTGGATAAAGGGTTTAGAAAACTGTAACATCCCAGGTAAATAAAGAATAAAGAATTTTCATATTTATTAATATTTACGAATTAAATATTAATTTTATTTTAAAGGGGTTGCTATGTTCGATAGCATACCCGATACGCAACGATGAGTTTCTTTGAAACTTACGTAGCACACTAGTAATAAAATAATATTATTTTAAATGTTAGTTAACATGTAGCCGTTGTATTGGCGGGAATGGATAGGAATAACTAAAATATTATTAGATATGTTTTTAAATGTTTTTACATTTACCCAATAAAAGATAAAGGCTTAAAATACGGAAATAGTTCAATTTTAGGCATATATACTCTAATTTTCACTAAAGGTTCACTTATCACCTTTTAATGGTGAACTGTCATTAAATATAGTTTTTATCACTCTTATAATTTATTTTGGACCAAATAAAACTCTTATTAAGAATCGGGACATCAAAATTTACTTTGTGTAAATTTTTGGTACCTTTCTGATAAAGTTCATTTTTTTTGAATAGTGTAAAATGTTGTATTTTAATTCAAAACCTCTTTTTAATCTAAATTATTTATATGATTAGATTATTATTTTAATTGGTTTTAAAGTTAAATTAGAAAATATTTTTACCAGTTAATCCAATGGTGGTCATTGGAATCAATTTCACTTTGAAATTGGACTTAAACTGGTGTCAATCTTTTGATACTTCTTGTTTCACAAAAACACGCTATTTGCTCTGACAGCGGGAATTAATTATTAAATTAATTAATGTGACTTATATGTATTGAATTTTGTAAAATAGACTTCATTTTTTAATTCTGAATATCAAATATATCTTAGGGTGAATTTTTGGTAATTTTCTGAAAAACTTCAATTTTTGATGAATAGTGAAACCACTAAGTGGTAATCAAGCAAACTGATTTTTCAGTTAAATGAAAGCTTACCACTAATGTGTATTGAATTTTGAAAATCCGACATACATGGTTGTCATTAAGATGTAAAATGTGGTTCAATGAGATTAAAATAATTTTTTTGGGGAATAGTAACTTTTTTTCATTAATCGCGATTAGAGGTAATTAGTGTAGTTTAAGGTAAAAATGGTATTATAAGAATGTGAAAACACCATGAAACTTGTCCTACACCTATTGGGTGAGTCATGGCCGACCAAGACAAGCCATGGGCCAACTTGGGGACCCCATGGAGCCACTTTAGTTGGAAAATGACATTAATATATTTTTATTTAATGTTAAAGTGAAAATGACACTAACATAAATTGTTTTACTAAAATAATTTTTGAGTGGGGTTATACAAGTCCAAATTTTGATTATAAATAGTCATTGGAAATATAAAAAGATTTCCTACATCATAGTATTTTTCTTATAATTTTTGGACATCAAAGAGATTAAAATATATATGACATAATAATGATGCAGCGATGACATCATTATTTGACGATTTAAATAAAATGGAAAGATAATGAAAAATATAAAACATACACATGGACAAAACCAATTGGATGAGTGTATTTCGAACCCTTATTACCTTATCCACGAATTATATCAATGTGGGACCTTTTAAAACCGAAACACATTTTCAAATAAAGTAATATTTCTTTACTTTCCAAAAGTGCCCCTCCTCTCCTCTTATAAAAGGCCCCCACCTCTACCTCATTTCACACACTTCTCAAGCCTTTGGCTCGGCCAACCCCTGCCCAATTAATCTCTCCACATACCTCTCCTCATCCTAGAGGATTCTTTTTGGTCAGAATCCTTTCAAAGGAAGCCTTTAGGCTCAAATCAAAAGGAGTTACACTTTTAAAGGTAATTCATTCTCTCTTGTTCATTTGTTTTATTTTGCTTCTCCAACCCTCTAAAATCTTTTTATTTACTTCTTTTGTAACAACAACAGTATCTTAAATATACTAGGATGTTGTTATAATATTTATTTGAGCTAAACTCTTACACAACTACATCAAATGGTTAAAGAACTTACGGTTTCTGTGGATGAAGAAATTCTGCCTCCCGAAACGATGATTGTTCAATAGTCATTTAACACCTTCGAGGGTGGCCATTATGATGTCACTATTTTTATATATGATATATAATATGTTTATGTTTTCTTTAAGCTTCTGTATTTTTCATTTTTGGCATACCTTTATGGTTTCCATTATGGTTAAACACGATATCTTCATTTAAGGAAGTGCGGACTACCGCCCCCTCAAAGTGATGTGATTCGTTAATGCCATATGTGGGACGTGTAAAGGATGGATTTAAAGTTATTATATATGATGTTATACTGGAATTATAATATACCTCTATATCATTATTATTTATTTCTATTAAAGTATGAGATAGAAATGAAAGTAGCGTTCATGCGTACGTACGGCTTACCGTCTCCATGAACGGTGCATTTCATTTCTTATCCCCAAATGTAATGTACTATTAAAATTACATGTATATAATGTATATATATAATTAATGATATATCTAAATGATGAATATAATTCTAGAATTAAAATATACATACCTCTCATTTAGTTTTAATTCCACTAATATGACAAAGAAATGAAATTAGTGTTCATGCGTACGTACGGCTTACCGTCTCCATGAACGGTGCATTTCATTTCTTACCTCTAAATGATTATGTAATATTATAAATAAATGTATATGCTGGATATATATGATACATATTATATCCAAATCGGTAATTTCATTCTGGATATAAAGAACTTTTGACCACATGAACAACATGTAATTGTAAGAAGTCAACTTTCGACTTAAGAACCAAATATTGACAAAACAAACATTATTAACTTAAATGGTTACATAATGTTTATAACATGGCAATAAGTGATATAAAAAGAATAATGAACTTTAAAAAGGTTCTTAATCAAGTATAAATTAACTCAAGTTTATTATTCAGGACGTTAAAGAATGATCAAGTCAAGTCGGACCCAAGGTAAGGGACTTCGTCTCAATCTCCTTTCATTGAGGCATATTTCGTTTTATACACAACTTTCTTTTATATGGTGTATAAACTCTTTTGACTTTTACTTTTATACAAAAGGAATCTTTTTCTATGAAGCGTTTTACTAAATGACAAAAAGGAATGTTTTTCTAACGTACGCGGTGACAACGACTTTTTCCGCCGCCGCGAGTATTATTTGGTCTTTGGCTTCCTCAACAAGCCATATTGTTTTTAGAATAAAATAAATACCATATACTCTTTTATGTATTTTGGTATTGAAAATGGTTTTGAAAAAGGATTCTATTATGTCAATATATTTATGTTATATTATGATTGAAATGTGGAAATGTTATCATTCCTTTATATTGGTTTTATGTTTTATGATTTTATATTGGTACTTGGACATTTTAACGGGTGGTTACGTTATAAACCATATGACGGGTGGTGCCGTGAATACCAGGACGGGTGGTTACGTTATAACCTCCAATGCATTGGGTATGGAAGTCGGCCGTATGGCTATTCCATTAAGTATGTATGGAAATTGGCCGTATGGATATTCCATTAAGTGATATGTGTGGAAGTCAACCATATGGTTATTCCACTTAAGTATGTTTATGTCCCAAGTTACCTTTATATATTCTATGTGTTCTTTATATGGGTTTTATGGTAATCTTTTGGTTACAAAAAGGTAAGTAATGATACTTTATTCAGTGAAGATTATTTTTACTACTTCATGAAGGTGAATGTATTACTTTGATATAGTATACATGGTTTACTTGATGTTTGAAAAACTAACAGTTTTCATTCTCTTTGTATCCCTTACTGAGCTTTTTATGCTCACCCCAAGTTTTTCGAAATGTTTTTCATAGGACTTAAAGTGGAATAAGGTCAAGGGTGGGATCAAGAGAATTTCATGCTATCTAAAACATGGAATCTAGACATCTTTCTTTTTTAAGAGTTTTTATTTTATGGAGACTTAGTAGAAGTGTCTACTTTGTAATCTTTTAAGATGTAATAGTTATGTTCTAATTCTCTAAAACTCTAAACCTGAAAAGATCCTCAATGTGAATTATTCATTTAATTCAATATTAAGTAAGGTTTAAGGCTGGGGCCTTATAGTTGGTATCAGAGGTCGGTTTAGACAACTTTAGGAGTTAGAAAAGTGTTAAATTATAATATGATTGAAATTACATAGCATTTACGGATTACCATGTTGCTTCGCCTAAGATATTTCTGTGTTCAGAATGGTTTTCCACAGAGGAAACAAAGCAGCTATGTTGGGACGACATCAGGAGGAAGATAACCTTCCAAATAAGCACCCTGAGATGGTCGGAATCGGAACTGAACAGTTTGTTGCAGTGATGGAACAGTTGACTCAGGCTATAAATGGTGGTGGTATCCATGCACGAGATCAGCCAGATCAACCGCAGAGGAACATGTCAGTGGTGGAACATTTCATGAGGCAACATCCCCCATCATTCAGAGGATCATCTGACCCTGTGCAAGCTGAAGGGTGTATTAAAGCACTGGAGAAGATTTTTGATGTCATGGGGTGTTCAGAACATCAAAAGGTTAGTCTTGTTGTTTACCGTTTTGAAGGTGAAGCTGATCAGTGGTGGTCGATGGTGAAAAATATAAGGGATAGTGATGATATTGAGGATCTTCACTGGGACGAATTCAAAGGTATGTTTCTTGAGAAATATTTTCCTAAGGTGGTTCGTCTTAGGATGGAAAAACAGTTCCTAGAATTGAGGCAGGAGGATGATTCAGTGGCTGCTTATGAAGAAAAGTTCACTCGATTGGCAAGGTATGCTCCAAACTTCATACGAGATCTTGATAGTAAAATAAACCGTTTTTACTCAGGGTTAAAGCCAAAGTATCGAAGGGCTTTAGCTTCTCGTGAGTTCAAAAGTTATGAAAAACTTGTTCGATGTGCGGAGAAGGTGGAAATGGAGTTTGCCGATGATCAGGTGTTCTATGACAAACAACAGAATAAGAGGTCTAGTTGGCAGGCAAAGGGGAAGAATTCATCAAAGAAGCAAGGAGGTAAGAAAACCAAATATCCATCCTATGAGAAGTGTGGTAAAATTCATCCTGGAGAATGTTTATCCAAGTCTGGTAAGTGCTTTCGGTGTGGTAAGTCTGGTCATATTGCTCGTAACTGTAAGGAAGATGATCAAGCAGGAAATGAAAAGCCAACGGTAAGATGTTTTAAGTGTAATGAAATGGGTCATTATGCAAACGAGTGTCCAACGAAGAACTCGACTGGGGGAATGCAGCTATACTACAAGCAGAAAGGGGTGGTAAAATCATTTGCAACAACTTCAGCAGATGTTGGGCCATCGAATGAAGTGGTATCAGCTCTAGGGAGCTCAGTATTTTTCGAAGATTGACTTGAGGTCGGGGTACCATCAGTTGAAAGTAAAAGAAGCAGACGTTCCAAAGACTGCGTTCTGTACTAGATATGGCCATTATGAATTTTTAGTTATGCCTTTTGGGTTAACCAATGCACCTGCTGTATTCATGGACCTTATGAATAAAATTTTCCATGAGTTCTTGGATAAGTTTGTGTTTGTGTTTTGAGGTTTGGGAAGAGGTTATGTGTGCCTTGTGATTCACAGTTGAAGAATGAGTTGTTATGTGAGGCTCATAGTTCCCCGTTTTCAGTTCATCCGGGCAGTACTATGATGTACAGAGGTCTGCGGGAGTATTACTGGTGGGATGGAATGAAAAGAGACATTGCTGATTTTACTGTGAAGTGTTTAACATGTCAACAGGTTAAAGCAGAGAGGCAGTTACCGAAAGGGATGCTTCAGCCTTTACCAGTGCCAGAGTGGACATGGGAGAATATATCCATGGACTTTGTTGATGGATTACCGAATACATCTCGAGGTAATAATGCAATCTGGGTTATTGTTGATCGCTTGACCAAATCTGCTCATTTCCTTGCTATACGAGATATTTTCTCTCTTGATCAACTTTCCCGTTTGTATCTTAAAGAGATAGTCAGGTTATATGTAGTTCCTCTCTCCATTGTATCGGATTGTGATCCCAGGTTTACTTCGAACTTTTGGAAAGGCCTTCAGAAGTCGTTGGGTACTGAATTAAATTTTAGTACAGCTTTTCATCCTCAATCAGATGGGCAGTCAGAACAAACAATCCAGACATTGGAGGATATGCTACGAGCTTGTTCTATGGATTATCAGGGAAGTTGGGACCAACACCTTTCTTTGGTTGCATTTTCATATAATAACAGTTTTCATTCCAGTATACAGATGGAACCATTTCAGGAATTATATGGGAAGCGGTGTCGAACTCTAGCTTTCTGGGATGAAGTGGGTGAAAGGAAGTTGATGGGACCAGAATTGGTAGAAGAGATGGCAGAAAAAGTTCAGTTGATTCAGAAGCACATGAGAACAGCTCAGAGCAGGAAGAAGAGTTATGCGGGTAACCGGAGGAAGGATCTATCTTTTGAGGTAGGTGATCATGCTTTTCTCAAGGTTTCTCCTTGGAAAAGTGTGATGAGATTTGGTAAGAAAGGAAAGTTGAGTCCATGGTTGGTTGGACCATATGAAATTCTGGAAAGATTTGGATCAGTTTCATACTGAGTGGCTTTACCTCCAAGTTTATCTCAGGTACACAATGTTTTTCACATTTCGATGTTGAGAAAGTATATGTCAGATCCATATCATGTTTTGAGTCCAGAGGTAGTTCAGCTGGAAGAGAACCTATCTTATGAGGAACAACCGGTCCAGATTCTTGACCACAGAGAGCAAGTGTTGCGGAATAAGGTGATTCATCAGGTAAAGGTTTTGCGGAAAAACCATGTGATTGAAGAGGCAACGTGGGAATCTGAAAATGCTATGAGGGATAAATACCCCCACTTATTTTGATAAGTGAATAAAATTGCGAGGACGCAATTCCCAAAAGGGGGGAAGGATGTAACATCCCAGGTAAATAAAGAATAAATAATTTTCATATTTATTAATATTTACGAATTAAATATTAATTTTATTTTAAAGGGGTTTCTATGTTCGATAGCGTACCCGATACGCAACGATGAGTTTCTTTGAAACTTACGTAGCACACTAGTAATAAAATAATATTATTTTAAATGTTAGTTAACATGTAGCCGTTGTATTGGCGGGAATGGATAGAAATAACTAAAATATGATTATATATGTTTTTAAATGTTTTTACATTTACCCAATAAAAGATAAAAGCTTAAAATACGGAAATAGTTCAATTTTAGGCATATATACTCTAATTTTCACTAAAGGTTCACTTATCACCTTTTAATGGTGAATCGTCATTAAATATAGTTTTGATCACTCTTATACTTTATTTTGGACCAAATAAAACTCTTATTAAGAATCGGGACATCAAAATTTACTTTGTGTAAATTTTTGGTACCTTTCTGATAAAGTTCATTTTTTTGAATAGTGTAAAATGTTGTATTTTAATTCAAAACCTCTTTTTAATCTAAATGATTTATATGATTAGATTATTATTTTAATTGTTTTTAAAGTGAAATTAGAAAATATTTTTACCAGTTAATCCAATAGTGGTCATTGGAATCAATTTCACTTTGAAATTGGACTTAAACTGGTGTCAATCTTTTGATACTTATTGTTTCACAAAAACACGCTATTTGCTCTGACAGCGGGAATTAATTATTAAATTAATTAATGTGACTTATATGTATTGAATTTTGTAAAATAGACTTCATTTTTGAATTCGGAATATCAAATATATCTTAGGGTGAATTTTTGGTAATTTTCTGAAAAACTTCAATTTTTGATGAATAGTGAAACCACCAAGTGGTAATCAAGCAAACTGATTTTTCAGTTAAATGAAAGTTTACCACTAATGTGTATTGAATTTTGAAAATCCAACATACATGGTTGTCATTAATAAGTAAAATGTGGTTCAATGAGATTAAAATAATTTTTTGGTGAATAGTAACTTTTTTTCATTAATCGCGATTAGAGGTAATTAGTGTAGTTTAAGGTAAAAATGGTATTATAAGAATGTTAAAACACCATGACACTTGTCCTACACCTATTGGGTGAGTCATGGCCGACCAAGACAAGCCATGGTCCAACTTGGGGACCCCATGGAGCCACTTTAGTTGGAAAATGACATTAATATATTTTTATTTAATGTTAAAGTGAAAATGACACTAACATAAATTGTTTTACTAAAATAATTTTTGAGTGGGGTTATACAAGTCAAAATTTTGATTATAAATAGTAATTGGAAAGATAAAAATATTTCCTACATCATAGTATTTTTCTTATAATTTTTAGACATCAAATAAATTAAAATATATATGACATAATAATTATGCAGCGATGACATCATTATTTGACGATTTAAATAAAATGGAAAGATAATGAAAAATATAAAACCTACACATGGACAAAACCAATTGGATGAGTGTATTTCGAACCCTTATCACCTTATCCACGAATTATATCAATGTGGGACCTTTTAAAACAGAAACACATTTTCAAATAAAGTAATATTTCTTTACTTTCCAAAAGTGCCCCTCCTCTCCTCTTATAAAAGGCCCCCACCTCTACCTCATTTCACACACTTCTCAAGCCTTTGGCTCGGCCATCCCCTACCCAATTAATCTCTCCACATCCCTCTCCTCATCCTAGAGGATTCTCTTTGGGCAGAATCCTTTCAAAGGAAGCCTTTAGGCTCAAATCAAAAGGAGTTACACTTTTAAAGGTAATTCATTCTCTCTTGTTCATTTGTTTTATTTTGCTTCTCCAACCCTCTAAACTCTTTTTATTTACTTATTTTGTAACAACACAAATATCTTCAATATACTAGGATGTTGTTATAATATTTATTTGAGCTACACTCTCACACAACTACATCAAATGGTTAAAGAACATACGGTTTCCGTGGATGGCGAAATTCTGCCTCCCGAAACGATGATTGTTCAATACTCATTTAACACCTTCAAGGGTGGCCATTATGATGTCACTATTTTTATATATGATATATAATATGTTTATGTTTTCTTTAAGCTTCTGTATTTTTCATTTTTGGCATACCTTTATGGTTTCCATTATGGTTAAACACAATATCTTCATTTAAGGAAGTGCGGACTACCGCCCCCTCAAAGTGATGTGATTCGTTAATGACATATGTGGGACGTGTAAAGGATGGATTTAAAGTTATTATATATGATTTTATACTGTAATTATAATATACCTCTATATCATTATTATTTCTTTCCATTAAAGTATGAGATAGAAATGAAAGTAGCGTTCATGCGTACATACGGCTTACCGTCTCCATGAACGGTGCATTTCATTTCTTATCCCCAAATGTAATGTACTATTAAAATTACATGTATATAATGTATATATATAATTAATGATATATCTAAATGATGAATATAATTCTGGAATTAAAATATACATACCTCTCATTTAGTTTTAATTCCACTAATATGACAATGAAATGAAAGTAGCGTTCATGCGTACGTACGGCTTACCGTCTCCATGAACGGTGCATTTCATTTCTTACCTCTAAATGATTATGTAATATTATAAATACATGTATATGCTGGATATATATGATACATATTATATCCAAATCGGGAATTTCATTCTGGATATAAAGAACTTTTGACCACATGAACAACATGTAATTGTAAGAAGTCATCTTTCGACTTAAGAACCAAATATTGACAAAACAAACATTATTAACTTAAATGGTTACATGATGTTTATAACATGGCAATAAGTGATATAAAAAGAATAATGAACTTTAAAAAGGTTCTTAATCAAGTATAAATTAACTCAAGTTTATTATTCAGGACGTTAAAGAACGATCGAGTCAAGTCGGACCCAAGGTAAGGGACTTCGTCTCAATCTCCTTTCATTGAGGCATATTTCGTTTTATACACAACTTTCTTTTATACGGTGTATAAACTCCTTTGACTTTTACTTTTATACAAAAGGAATATTTTTCTACGAAGCATTTTACTAAACAACAAAAAGGAATGTTTTTTTAACGTACGTGGTGACAACGACTTTTTCCGCCGCCGCGAGTATTATCTGGTCTTTGGCTTCCTCAACAAGCCGTATTGTTTTTAGAATAAAATAAATACCATATACTCTTTTATGTATTTTGGTATTGAAAATGGTTTTGACAAAGGATTCTATTATTTCAATATATTTATGTTATATTATGATTGAAATGTGGAAATGTTATCATTCCTTTATATTGGTTTTATGTTTTATGATTTTATATTGGTACTTGGACATTTTAACGGGTGGTTACGTTATAAACCATATGACGGGTGGTGCCATGAATACCAGGACGGGTGGTTACGTTATAACCTCCAATGCATTGGGTATGGAAGTCGGCCGTATGGCTATTCCATTAAGTATGTATGGAAATTGGCCGTATGGCTATTCCATTAAGTGATATGTGTGGAAGTCAACCGTATGGTTATTCCACTTAAGTATGTTTATGTCCCAAGTTACCTTTATATATTCTATGTGTTCTTTATATGGGTTTTATGGTAATATTTTGGTTAAAAAAGGTAATTAATGATACTTTATTCAGTGAAGATTGTTTTTACTACTTCATGAAGGTGAAGGTATTACTTTGATATAGTAAACGTGGTTTACTTGATGTTTGAAAAACTAACAGTTTTCATTCTCTTTGTATCCCTTACTGAGCTTTTTATGCTCACCCCAAGTTTTTTGAAATGTTTTTCATAGGACTTAAAGTGGAATAAGGTCAAGGATGGGATCAAGGTAATTTCATGCTATCTAAAACATGGAATCTAGACATCTTTCTTTTTTTTTGAGTTTTTATTTTATGGAGACTTAGTAGAAGTGTCTACTTTTTAATCTTTTAAGATGTAATAGTTATGTTCTAATTCTCTAAAACTCTAAACCTGAAAATATCCTCAATGTGAATTATTCATTTAATTCAATATTAAGTAAGGTTTAAGGCTGGGGCCTTATAAAAACATCATAGTATTGACTACGATTAAACCAATTATGATGTTTTAAATGTTTAAATTCATAATAATTATCTTTTCCATAACAAATTAGTAGGAATATTTGATTTGGAAAACAGATTTCAAAAGTAAAATCCATAATAGGAACCCTCAATAGGATGTGTATTTGACAAAAATAGAGGGTTTTATGACTACAAGAAATGCTAAAAATTTATGTAAGTTATAGTGATCAATTTATTTATTAAAACAAACATCTAGGTCTTGGGACATTTGATTCTATAAAGGCATAAAATAATTTAGTTTTGTTATTAAAGAATGTGATCTATGTGTTTATAAGAGGTTTTAGTGGGAGTATGATAGTTTTCGTAGTAGTATATTTTGATGATAAATTACTAATAAGAAATGATATACTGACCCTAAAATAGGGTAAGGAATAGTTGAGCAAGTGCTTCTCCTTGATGGGCTTGAGGGGAAAGCCTACATTTTAGGGATCGAGATCATGTGTGATAGATCGAAGAGGATACTCAAACTAATTCAAGGTATATACATTGAAAAAATACTAAATATTTTCATTATTGAATAATCTAATATAATATTGGTTATAATGTCACATATTATAAATCATTCCAAGAAAATGTTTCCTCATCCATAAAAAAATAAAGACAATGATTAAGATCCCATAGGATTTAGTAATAGGATATATCATGTCTGGAATGTTATATCTGATTCTTAAAATTGCTTATGATTTGAACATTATAAGAAGATATTGAGTAGATCCAGATGAATAACATTGAATTTTGGTTAAGAATGTCCTTAAGTATCTGATTTAAACTAAGGATATGATCCTAGTGTATGGAGGAGATAAATATCTAGTAATAAGGGGTTATACAGATACTAACTTTTAAATAAATAAAAATGATCTGAAGTCGCATTATGGATATATATTTTATCTTAATGGCTGTTTTTTTAGTTAGAGGAGATCAAATTATCTAGTTGACACTAATTCTATATTAGATTATGAGTTTATTTTATATTTTTGTGCTCCCATGGAAGTAGTTTCGAGTTGTTAATTTTTCCAAGAACGATGTGTTACCTAGAAGTAAATAATCAATCACTTTTTTATGTAATAAAACTACAGTAGTGGCTCTCTCTAATGAGACAAGGTAACACCAAAGGATAAATCACATACATCATAAGTTTCATCTGTTGATAGAATTTTCCCAATAAGGTGGAGTTACAGTGAAAAATGTATACAAAAAGTAAAATGTGGAAGACAGCTTAACCAAGGATTTATCTTGTCAAAGGAATGAGTATGATGTGAGAGATAGTGGAATAAAAGTTATTTTTAGTTGTCTCTAGTGAATGTGGGAAATTTTTAGAGTTAGTTCCCTAGAAAAAAACCAATTTAGTACTTGATTACATATTATTAATTTTCAATGAAATTTTATTACTATATTACTATTGTTACTTTCCATAAAAATTTTAAATGATAATTTCTAACGAATATATTTTGCACTGAATGGTCATAGTAGTTCCCTACTATGATGAGAATCTAGAGTCTCGTAAGGAATTGGGTTACATTCTCATGGTGTTCACCATTCATAATCTCCATGATAAGAGGTTATGAGAACATACCATTCAAATAAGAAATCATCATTATATGGTTCATTATATGTTCTTATATGAAAACATGTGTATCGATCCATGGACATTAAGATTATCACTAGTAAATATCATGACCAGTGTTAATAGATTTATTGAAAAAACTGTGTCAACATGTGTTCGTGTCTAGGTTAGATACATTGGGTATGTCATTAATTATAATTCATTAATGAATAATGAAAGAGCATATTTACCCCTTCTATCACTTAACATAAGATGATATATCACACCCTTTTATATAAGTGAATTCCCTTTATAAATCCACATATATGGTGTTTTTTTTGAGAAACTTAAATTTAGAAAGTCCAAGAAAGGGACATCGAACATAGAGGTTGATGACACAGGCATGAAACCTTATTTATTTGAGATATTTCAATAAAGTGATTATATTACATTGTAAGCATCCTTTGGTGGTTGGATGTAATTGAAATATTAACCACTTTCCCATATGGGGTCCTTAGTTTGTTCCTCGATGTTATCCTTGGACTTTAGGTAGTTATGAATAGTTTCACTGATAAAGATGTCTATAGATTCACACACTTAGTGTATAAAAAATATTACTTATAATAAAGTAATGAATTTAATAAGTTAGAATAAATTATATTTATTCATTTTAGGTTGATTACCATAATTTAATCACGTATTTCTTGGAAGACAAAGTGAGTAAAATACCAATAATTAATATTAGTTTGGATGTTTAGAAAATAAACTATGTATTATATTTATCATAGTATAATTTAGTGAAATTTATTTAATTTAATGGTCATTATTTGAGATTGATAAATTTCTATGGGGGAAAGTGGACTAAGATTAAAGGTCTAATTAAATTGGTATAAATGATATTTATTTATATTCTTAAATATTTTCACATATAAAGCGATTATTAATAATAAAAATATTATTATTAATGAACATTGGGGTTAAAATAATAATATTAAATATGGTAAGGATGTAGTGTAAAATTTTCCAACCCTAATACTTCCATAATAAATATATAACTATAACACTTTCCTAACATTTATTTTGGTGTGTACAATGGGAAAAGAGTGAATTTATCAAGACCTATAGAAAATTATCATTTCTTTCTCTCTAAATAATTTGATATAACACTAAAATCTATTCCTTCATCAAGAAGAATCTCTTACGGTCAACCACAAAAAACACGAGCAATCAAGATTGTCCATACTAGCACCGAGTGATTATATGACGTCATTCATAGAATTTGGTACACATGTGGATCACCACCACATGATTTATGAACTTTAATAACGATTTATAATTATGGTATGATGATATCTATTCCATCATATCATCGATGAAAGAGGAATTGCAAGTTAAAGGTAATTCTAAATCTTATTATAAATTAATTATAAATTTCATGTGAATATCCTTTGACTCTGGTTATGATGTATTAATATAGTCTTTTAATCCACTATTTTAATTTTATATGATGTATTGATCATGTAAATCAATTATTTCATGTGATTTTGGAATAATATATGAGTTTTTAATACCTTAAAATGATGCTTCTACTACACCCAGAACCAACACTTATCCACCACTAATGTCACAACCTGGACTGCCCATGCCCCAATAAGGGATGTTCCTAACATATTTCTAATGGATTTACTACCATATACAACCCTATATTCTCTAGTTGGTTCCATATATGACTGCTACTACTACTAATATATGGTTTCACCAATTTAAGGTTGCTTCAATCCACAAATCATTGCATTAATGATAACCTAAAGGTCTAGTGGACCATACACCCATTTGAACCATAGGCATATAGATGGCCTGAAATCTCATTGTCCTCGAGGCCCATGTACATCACTTGAAATACCAAATAATGTGAATAATATCATTGTTATAGTACCTGCTATAAAACCAGTATTTCTATAGTGCTATGATAGATCCATGAAAATTCATCCCCACCCATATTTGAACCCAAGATTCATAAAATATTGAGAGTATTATGTACCACTCAGGTATCCTCTATATTCCATAAATTTAGAACTTATAAATAATTTATTTACAATTAATTATAATTTAATACTGATTTATGATGATTTTATCAATGTTTTTTGGTTAGAACTCATAAAAGTATTTCCCTTTTCATAAAAGTTCACTAATAGTCACACCACTCCTCATTATTAAATATTTCATAAAACCCATATATTGTTTCCACTTCTGTGGAATATATTTTTGATAATTTTTTCCTCAAAACTAAAGGTATGATATTCATAAATTTTTTAAGGATTTTTTAATACTTATTGTATGTGGTTTTCTATTTTTTTTTCTTTTCAATAATATGCTATAAATATGAACCCCAATTCAATATATATGTAAATATATATATGTGTGTGTAAATTTAAAATTATATATTAACAAAAGTTTATATTTTATCCTTACTTAGTTTGGTTTTTCTTCACTTTATTTTTTGTATATATTCATACATATATAAAAATGTGTCTGTGTGTGTTCCAACGAGGGTTGGATTAGCGGTTCACTACTAGTTTCCCCAAAGGAATCTATGGGGTGTCTCAGTTTCGATTATCTAGAGAAGATAAAACATAATAATAGAAAAAATATTTTTGGGGACACATATCTATAGGAAAATATTTTTTTAATGGGTATGAAATTTCATAAAAGTCTGTGTGCGAACTCGTAGTTGATTAAAATGAAATTTTTAGATCTTCGACGAGATTTGTACCTTTAGGATATTGGCTTCAACAACTTCTATGTTATATGTACAACCTCTATAATGGGAATTGAGCACACCAGCCTATGGAATGTATTCTTATAGTGGACATATTTGGTTTTAGAAAATAAATAAAAATGTGTTTTTGTTTCATCTCTTTATTATATATATATATGTGTATATATGTATTTGTTTATGTGTGTGTAATTATTATTTGTGTGTGTATAAATTTATATATCTATATATAAATAACTAACATATACATAATAGTAATTATGTTAAATATATATATATATATACATTATACTTAATTCATATATGTGTGATAATTTTCAAGCATATTTTCTAAGAATATTCTATAAATTTTTAGTTTATTATATAAATTTTCTCTCTCAATAGATAAATGTTTATACATGTATATTTATATGTTTACACACACCCAAAAATCACTATATATTTATATGTAAATATTTAAATTGTTTACATATCTTTGTGTATATATAAGTTATTTAAATTATATTTATATAAAACAATTTTATTATATGTATATATTTTAAAGTGTATTATAAAAAATAGGTTTCATATATATTAATTTATATTGTTTATAACTATAATTATTTATTTATTGTTAAATATTAATTTTATTAAACCATATATGAAGAATATGATTAAAAAACTGATGGATATAAGTTGTTTGATAAAGGAGTATGGAGTTTGTGTTAAAGAGTTCCTCAAGTTTGCAACAGAGAATGGAAATGACCCATTTAAAATCATTTGTATCTATTTATGTTATTATTATTAAATATGAGTTTTTTCATATTAGTTGGAAGAACACATAAACTATCATGGAATATACCAAAGTAATAAATTTTTTATTAAACATGAGGAAAAAATCAATACAACTAGTGATTGGGATAACACTACAGTTTATGGATCATTTTATTTGAGTAAAACTATAAATGAATATAAAGACCATATTAAGGAAATTACAACTGTAATTGAAGAAAAAATTCATGATTCTGAAAATCTATTTTTGAAGTTAAAGAGTTGTGCAAAGATTTCATTATATGACAGTTATATTAAATATAAAACATTATCTACTGCGGTGAATCTATATATTTGTTTTACTAGAAATGGATGGATTGGCACCTGTATTATAGAAATGCAAGCTCTCTTGAATTATATGTTACCAAAATATAATGATATTCCTCATTGCACCTATGATAAGAAATTAATATTAATCTCAATTGGTATGATCCATGAATGAAGAAATGCATGTACAAATGATTATATTCATAAGGACCCACATTAAGTCTATGTGTCTCCCATAAAGGATTGTATTACTTGAGGTAATCAAATTTTTTCACAACATGTATTTCTAAATATGAATAAAAAAACCACTAATATATTTATTATAATAAAATTATATATGTTTTAATTGATTAGGATATATATCTATCATAACCCACTCATTACCTTGTTGTTAGATGAATAGTGTAATATATCATAGGTGATATTATATATAATAAGAAACTTCATAAAAATCATGTGAGAGTATGTATTCATGTAGCTCATGAGAAAAGTGTCCAGCTACCCATTGACCTATATGATCTTGATGTTCTTGCAGTCAAACATACTATTGAAACTTACATATTATGGTAGTTTAATGTTTTAAATATACAAGATGACCATGATATATTCCCATTATAGTTTATTTTATATGAAAAATATTTTACAATTAATTAAAAATATCTTGAACGAAGGTATTTTATTAAAAAAGTGATACAAAGGGTGAAATTTAAGGCTGGGTCCGGATAATAAAAATGATTAACTAATATATCAAAAGGTCCTTCTATGAGTACCCTTACCCTACCATTTACACTGTTAGATTAATAAAAACTAGAATTTCATAAAGTTATAATGTTCAAGGATAAAATTATATCATTAATTGAATATAAAGAACAAATATATGGTGAGTCCATTACTTCCTTATTTGTTTTTGAGAATATAAATAAATTATAAAGAATTAATTATTGGGATCATCAATTTTGAATGTACACATGAGGTATATTTCTGAAATAAGTGGAAAAATTACATTGTGTTAGAATGTATTCAGACATCATGGATAGGTGGCTTTATATCATGTTTGTAATTTTTTTTAATTTTGTAGAGATCATAAAGAGGGGGTTTATCTACAAATTATTTAGTTAATTTCTTTAACATTTTATACTATATTTATATATATTGAAATTAGAATTGAATGTTTTTCATACTAGTAGGCATAATATTGAATATATGAAGTGTATTTTTAGAAAAGTATTGTATAGTAATACTGTGGATGTCATATTAGGGGCATGTGTTATTTTAAAAGTCTACCATTTAAAATATTTAGTTTCATTTATGTACTATGATAGGGATATTAATGAATATGTATGTCAAAGTATTCTAACTGGATGGATAAAATTAATAAAAACTTCTATGAGGATTTATGACTATAAGATTCATCTGAAATTAAATGAGAAATTTTATAAAACTCTTATTAAACAAGATATTATATATATTAGTGAGTATTTACCATTGGTGTCATGCCTTTAACAAACAATAAGTTTATTTTTAATGAAAATGTTAATATTAATAAGTTATAATACTAAAATAGATAATATTATAAATTAATGTATTTGATAGAACATTTTAATGGTTGTAATTGATGAGAAAATGACTAATACTATATTGAGATGGTATGGAAATGTTAGAAGTAAATTGGAGTGGATTTAATTATTCACTACCATGATGAAAAAAATTATTATAACATGTAGGAACACTAATATGGATAATTTACTAGGAATGTATAAAAATTAAACACACGTCAATCTGATGCATGATGTTACCAATATGGATAAAAGTGAGTAATTTCATTAAAAATTGGTATTTTAGTTCAACACATGAATTACATACTAAAAATTAATAAAAATAACTGTGCTTGTCTTAATAATTTAATAATAATAGTAATATTTTTTATCAATATTTTTTAATTAACATCACTTCAATCTGACACATGATATGGACAGTGTGGCTTAAATTTCATGTTTTAAATTTAAATGTGACATTTTTGTTCAAAATAAAAGTCACATACTTAACAAATATATAAAATAGTCATAGTCTCTTAATACTTAATGAAAAATATTGAAAATTCATTTTTAATATATAGTAATTAAGCATATGTCAATCTGACACACGATGTGGTCGTTATGATGAAAAGTAAATATTTTCATTTAAAAGTGACATCTTAGTTCAAAACATGTGTCACATACTCAAAACCAATAAAAATTTTCTCATATTAAATTGATAGATCAGGAAAATTATTTATAAATCGTTTTTATCATGTAAGAATTAACCTCATAGAAATATAACACATGGTGTGGTCGATATGACTGAATGTGAATGTTTTCAATCCCAAATCGAAATTTTAGTTCAAAATGAATTTCACATGATCAAAATTGAGAAAATAATCTTAGACTGTTTTATTAATTTACTATAATGATAGATAACTCATTTTTATTATATTGGAATTAACATAATATAAATTTGACACATGGTGTAGCTTTTATGACTAAAAGTGAATGTTTTAATTTAAAAGAGACTTTTTATTTCAAAAAATAAATGATGTAATAAAAAAATAGAAAAAATAATTTTATTTTATTGATTTTCACATACATGGTTTAAGGTATGTATTTTTTGAGCCTTGTAATGGTTTTATTTGGTTCAAGATGTATTGGACTGTTCCTAGTGACTTTAAAATGGAGTTTTGGGAATTTTTTTATCAAAACACAAGATGAACCACACCATGTTCAAAGATATTTTTTTCTGGAGATATCCTATGTAATATGATAATATCAACATTCCTAGGTCTGAAATAGTCATGAGTGGAGATTGTGGGATGTATTCATGTTGAACATGGCCAAGATGGCCTCACCACATCATGGTGTAGGGCATGGTGGGTTTAAGATAGACCATATTGTTCCCCTAAATAATGGAATATCCCCATGTTATATATCCTAGGAATGTGGGGATCAAATAATTCATGGCCTTGGTGGACACCTCCACATCATGGATACGGTAGTTTTAGATTTTTGAAATTGGTAAATCAACCTATTGATCTTATAGGGTGGTTATGTATATTGATTAATATGGTTTGTGTTATTTATGGAATCATTTTAAGGAATCTGTGAATCATATAATTCTCCAAAATCCCTTTTATTTCCTATTATGTGAGAATTTAGACCCATATGATTTTAGAGTGAGATTTAGTTGACCTCTCTTTAATTGAACAACTTCAGTGTATGATCAATCTCTTCCAGATTTGTTTTGGTTGATCTTTTTGTGTGTTCGAACTAGAGCACTCCTCTTCCCTTAGTCTTGTGAATCCCATTTGGTTTTTGGAATCATCTATTGTTTGAGGTAGGAGTTCTTGGGCTATCCCATGAATTCATTTTGTTTTTTCTCTTAAATATGTGATTTTCATCATATAGACATAATGGGTGCTTGGCCCTTCCAATTTGTTAATTGAAATAGGAACCTAAATTAAATTTGTTAGGACTTCCCATAGACCCAAATCAGTATATTGGTTCATAAATACTTGGAATCAAGCCATCAATTAAGGTGTTCCAACCTTTGATAATTTAAAAGGAATTACAGTGGTGAATCTAGGAGTGTCTTGAACTACCCAATGGCTAGTGGTCCACTCCAAGATTCTTAGAACATACTCTAAATTCAATAGTATTGTTGAAATTAATGATTGTTAACCGTTAATATATTTTAGATGTTAAATTCATGTAAATGGAATCTGGGTAAATGACTTGGGTAATAAAATGATGACCTATAGTTAATTTAGTTAAACAATATTATTCATTATTTTGTTGGGGAACCTTGATGTGATTTCAAGGATCGATGATACCCATGATGTGGTTATTTTGGGGAGGACATGACATGATTCTATGGATATTGTATCACCATATTATGATTATTATTATTGGGGGACCATTATGTGATTCTAAGGATTTGGTATGCCCATGTTGCGATTGTTATTGTTGGGGTGACCTTGAAGTGATTCCAATAATCTAGTATACCCGTGTTGTAATTATTATTTTTGGGGAATATTAATGTGATTACATGGATCTATTGTGACCATATAATTGTAAATTGTTTTATTGTGTTGTAGAAATAGAAATATGGAAGTATCTGAAGTAATTAGGTTTGACCTCGGGAGAAACCTTGGACCCAAGGGTCGATGATATATTTGTTTAGAATTTTTATATCACACTTTTTTTATTTACTTTCACTTCTGTATATACATAACATAGATAAGATATTATTTATAAACCATTGGTGGGGTCCTATTAAGTCTAAATCACATCCTTCTTAGGTTACCTTCGGTACCCAACCAGGTTTCATGGTTGTTGGTTAAGGTAAGGGCAAGGCACCTATGTTTGATGGTTGACTAGGTGTGTCAAGATTGGATTGTGGAATGTGGGCCCCAGTTTGGACTCTAAACTAGCTTATTTTATCTTTCTATTGGGTTTATTTGGGTTTTGAATGGTTTCTTGATTAAATGTATTTATTTTAACATGGTTATATATTTTATATAAATTTTCACTTTCATTAGAGTGTACTTGTGCTAGTATGTGATTAATGTTATTGAACTAATTTAAATTTTTATTATTAATATAGATAGATGTTATAGCCTCTCCATGATACACTTTTAAACCCTTGTAGTTTATCAGCATCCTCTAGCATATAGGGAGGCATAATTGAAGCTATATAGAAACACATTTGGTTACTTATGAGTGAACCAATTTGGGGGTGATAATAATTTATATTAGGGGACCTTTTAATTTTTCCAAATATTTATACACGGTGGGAATGTTATATGATATTTTCTATTGGTTCAGAACTCATGTCTATGAGTAGATCACCCACATACATAGAAATCCCAAGTTACCAAGGTCTGTATTGCTATTTTTTTATTTCACTTTTATTGTTAATTGATCTCACCTTGAATGATGCACTTGGTTTTTGAGATTTATTATTATTTATAAGATTAAAATCATGTTTTGGTATGGTATGAGGGTGAGTATCCATGCATCATGATAGGTAAGAAAATCACCTTGTTGTGTGATTATTTATAATAAGTTGCTAAATAAATGTGATTCCCTAGTAACTTTTTTACTATGGAATATATGTAGTATAATGTTATTATAGTTTTCCATTTATTTAAATGTAATGTTCTAATTTTCTAATAATGTGGTTAATGTTCAATGTTTTTTAATATAGATAAATTTCTCCAAAAATACTTTTGTTACTATGGTGACATGGTGGAAATTATCATGCCCCATTAGCTATCATTCCGAATCCTCTAAGAAATCTAGAAAAGGTAGTAGATGACCAAATCCATTATATATTATTAAGAGTATTAAATTTGATTGTAAATAAACTCCATGGGATGATCCCACTATGTGATACCTTACCAAAGAGTTTCAACAACAACACCCACTAACTTTCATATGTGAAGGTGGATTCCCTCTGTAGTAGAGTTCTAGGTTGGATTATGGGCCAAGCAGCTAGGCTCATATTGGATGATGACATAACATTGTAGGATGTGTAACATCTAGTTTTCAACTAGTTATGAGATGTTTTTCATGATGAATTCTTGGGATATTCACCCAAGGGGGAGGTGGAGTTTACCATAGATCTCATGTTAGGGGTGTAACCAATTTATTTTCCTTCTTATCAGATAGTCCCCATAGAGCTTCATGAATTGAATTTTTAGTTGGAATAATTATAGGGAAAGGTATTTATCTAGTAGAGTATCTCAACATGGGGTTGTCCAGTTTTATTAACTAAAATGGTAGACATATCATTGAAATTGTGCATGGATTTTCAAAGGGTAAACCAACTGATGGTCAAAAATTGATACCCACTTCCATGTATATATGATCTATTTGATCATCTCAGGGGATCCCATGTGTTTCCAAGATTTTATTGAGATCAGGTTAGCACCATTTTATGGTAAGGACTTCATATATACCCTATCATTACCTTTTATAATATGTATGGCCTATATGATATTTTATTTTCATTCCATTCAGGTTGATAAATGAACTTGAAATATTCATGGCATTGACGAACTGATTTTTTCACCCATTCTTGGATAAATTTATAGTCATTTTTATTGATGATATATTTATATAATCTATGTCAAAAAAGGATAATTAACAGAATATTTATTACTTTTTGTAAGCTTTAAGAGATCACAAGTTATATGTTATGTTGTTTCAGTTTCTCATCTAGAGAGACCAATCACACTTATTTGGGCATATGATATATGAAGATGGACTGTCATTGTACCTAAGAAGGTTAGAGAAATAGATTCATGGGAGAATTCCTGGAATTTCTAGATAGTTTTTTGTGTTTAGATGGATGCTATATGAGGCTTATTTAGGACTTATCACAAGTGGAAGAACCGATGAAAAATCTAACCAAGAAACATGTGACATTCATATAGTCTGATTCATGGGATAATATCTTTATATATTTGATAAATGTTTGACCTTATCCCCAATTATGATCTTATGTAACCCATGTAAGGAATATAATAGGTTTTTGGATTCCCCAAGAGTTTATTTTAGAGCATTATTCTTACAAGACAGTCACATGGTCTCTTATGGATCACATACGTTGAGGTCATATGAGAGAAACTATAAAAAACATAATATTTAATTCTATATTGTTGTTTATTATTTTAAATTTAATTAACAATAAGGTAATAGGTTCATGGTGTATATGGACCATCATAGCTTTAAATAAATATCCTTACAACATGTTTTAAATCTTTTTCCATGAATATGGGTTAAACAACCATATTATTTTCATTTTTTATTATCATATAAATAGGGGAAAGGAAAGGTCGATGCTAATGTTTTTTGTATGATAATTATGACTAGTGTTGTTCATGAGTTTACACATGAGTGGTATACGCAGACTCTTTTTGTGGATATACATATGTATTAATATGAGTATCAGGGTTGATAAACTCTTATATCATTATCTATTACATATTTTCTTTCCAAAATGATAAATTGATGATAATTTTTGGATTGAAAGTACTTATCATCTAGGGAACATGTATATGGTGTGGAGTCACTACAAGAATAGACCATCAATGATGATGGGATTCTTCATGTCCATGGTCTTGTATTAGTTATCACCGGTATGTGTATGGAATTTATAAGAGAATTTAAATCTTTGAAGTGGGTGGTACACCCAAGTTTGACCAACATGTATCATGGAATTCAAACAAATTAATGGTAGACTTGGATGAATAAAGAGATATCATTATTTGAGATGTGATGGTCCACCTATTACTAGCTTCCCACTAGAAAACTATAATAATTTCCCATACCTTGGTAGAAAAAGGTTGATGCCACTATGAACATGATGACTAGTCTGCTAGGGAAACCATAGATGAATAATGTTGTGTGGGTTATCATTGATCAATTGAATATGGTATCTCATTTTTTATCATTTTATGAGATATTCACTTTGGATGATATGGGAAGGTGTTTATATTTGATAGATAGTTTGTCTGCATGGAGTACCTCTAACACCCCAAGACTTTAAAATATTTTCATTTATATATAAACATAATATTATTTATTTATTTATTCTTACAAAACACCATGTTAAGCTTATGCTACACCCAAAAATGAGTTGGCTTGAATTACACGCAAGGCCCATTTTTACTAAACAATAGTATTTTAATAAAATATTATTATTTAATATGATATATAACCTAGCAGTTAAATTAAAGGTTATGAATATTATCAACATATTTTTTTTTAATTTTATATATTTCCTATAATTTCAAAATTCATTTTATTTGTTTCTTATACATAATATAAGAACAAATTAATTTTTTTTGATAAAAAATTATCTTTTAAAAAATAATTTTTTTCCTCCTTTTGATGAAGAACACATTTTAAATCCATTATTTCAAACTTTTATATATTTAATTTTAAAAAATAATCATAATATTTGGATGAGGGACATCAAAATTTAGTTTGGATAAATTTTTGGTGTTTTTATGATAACATTCATATTTTAATGAATAGTGAAAATGCTAAAATTTAATTGACAACAATTTTTTTAATAAAAATAATTTATAGTGTTAAATTATAATTTTTAATTCTTTTACAGTATAATTAGATTATATTTTTATAATTTAATATAATTTAGTTCATTGGAATTATTTTTACATTAAAATTAGATATAAACACATGTCAATATTTTGATGGTTTTTACTTTTGGAAAACCCATTTTCTCATTTTGACAACAAGGATTAATTTTAAATTAATTTATATAACTTATGTGTCTTAAATTTTGAAAAATAGATTCCATATTTTGAATTAGTGTGTCAAAATTATGTTACTAGGATACTTTTATTTTTGGTAATTATAAATAATAACTTTAGTAATTTTTTTTACCATAGTTATTGGTAAATCGGGTAATTACAGGTAAACTTAATATTATAAATTACCTTAACACCTATCACAATACTATTGGATGACTAAATTAGACCCTTATCATCTATTGTTATAAATTTAATCACTTAATGGACACTTTTCCATGCAAATTACATGAATATAATAAAAATTAATGAATGTAACAAAATTTCACATTCTCATTTTATATAAGTATATTAATTTTAATATATGTATAACCAAGATATAAAATCGATTATAAATAGTATATATAAATATAAATAAATTAAATACATCATATAAATTTATTTTTAATTTTTAGTTATTAAATAATTACCATTAACGATGACACAATAGTGATGCAGAAATTATTTTATTAATAGAAATATCAACTAAGTAGTTTAAAAATATTAAAATAAATATAATTTGAACTAATTAAGGTGATACATGAATATTATAGGGTACTATTACATGTTATTAGTATATTCAATATTTTGGTTCGAATTTATCTTCTTTTTGTATTTTATTTAAAGTCAAATAAATGAATAGTGTTAAAATTGACACTATTGATATTTTTTAAAAATAAAATATTATTAAATTATTTAAAAGTCATAAAAATATCTAAAAATTGAAAATTATAAGGTCTAAAATTTCATAAAGTTTCCAATTAAGTAAAATTGACACCACATAAGTAAATATTTATTATCATTTAATATTTAGAATATTATTACAACAATTAAAATTAAATATATCAAGAATGGATAAATCAAAATGATAAGGTTTAAAATAAAATAAAAACATCTATAAATTTTGTTGGTTGAGATTATTTTGGCCCATAATAATCTTATATTTTAAATAACTCACCTTGTATCTATTTAAAACCAAAAATCAATTTATAATAAATTAATAGTTTTAGTGATTCTAAGGGTGCCCCTCCGCTATCTTATAAAAGTGAACTACTCATTATCTATAATTCACACATATAAATACTTTTGGATCAGAAAAAAACCTTAACATTTACCCTCCTCAAATCTTTCACTTAATTTTATAGTCTATACTTTGGGCATAAATCCATCCTAAGGAGTCCTTTTGTGAAAACCAAAAGAAGATACCCAAAAAAGAGGTAATTGTTTTATCACCTCTGTAAAAGTTATTTTCTTATTCTACATCCTCTTTCTATGTTGTTTCCATATCAAAGTAATAACTCTAGTATAATAAATATACTAATATGTTATTATAATAATTGGACAACCGTATTACTAATTTTATACATCATATGAATAACAATATCACCATGCGTGCGTACGTATGACTTACTGTCTCCACGTCATGGTGTTACTTGTTATTCAAAAAAACATTAATTGGATGAATATATTTATGATTATAATGGATATAAATAATTAATATAACATGATAAAGATTATATAAAATTAATATACCGTCCAAATTCATACCATTTAACCATCAAGGTAATGATATCATCACTCATGCGTACGTATGACCAACTGTCTCCACGACACGGTGAGATTAATTCTTCACGTTAACAATTCAAGAATGATTATAAAATTTATATGATGAGTAAAAATAATAATTATGAACTTAATATCATTATTTACATAAATTAAATACATCCTATTTTTAACAAAAATGACTTACATGGAGAAAAATGAATGGTAAAACGAATTAGTTAACACCCGAAATAATGGTAATATTGAAATACTATTAACAAAATGATATAATAGGATCATATATGATATAATAAATATGGATATGGTATTTTTATAATTTAATATCATGATTTAACAATTAAATAGAAGGTTAACAGACCCTCAATTAAAATAAAATAAAATTTAAGGGTTAAATTTCACAATATGTTTATTATCCGAGATTGCTTATATGTAAGTATCTATGGGGACATCTTTATCATCCACGTCCTTGTTTCATAAAAAATACATTTTAAGATAATTTTAATATTTTCATTAAAAAAATTTAAAGTCATTTATACCCATGTATGACTTTATATAACACATTTTTAAAGGAATCTTTTGGTCGTTTTCAAAACGAGGTACTTTATGACCTTTTCGACAAGTTAAGGAAAGAATGTTTTTTTAACTTATACACCACGAGCGAATATTTTCTATCATTACATCAGATTACCATTTTGAAGATTCCCTTATAATATAACATGGTTATTTTCAAAAGAAATGTCTTATTTTATAATTTTGTGGATTTTAAATGATTTAATGTAAAAAGGGATATTTCCCTCATAGAGTTTTAATGGATTTATTAAATTATTTTCATCTACGTCAACATCCTTTATTGGATTTTATGCTTATTTGAGGCTGAATTGATATGATAAAATATTCCATATTGTATTTATGGGTTTATGATATATTTTAATGAGGATGTGCTATGCTTATACCATTCATGGTTTATGTTTAAATCATTAACATTTTGTATGCTAGGTTTAATATGAATGTTTATGTTATGTTTCACCCTTTCCATTAGAAGAACTCACTGGACTTAGTAAGTGGAATGTGGGGCCTACTATAGACCCTTGATGCATCAGTAGGTATCATGAGACAAACTAGTGTTTTGGACTAAGCCTTGATGATATGGTAATGGTCTTGGCACGAGGCCTTTACGGCACGGTTATGATGTCCAGCATTATGCATTTCCTCATTATGGGATTAGTTATTGATATTTCATGTGATTATTCGACTAGTAGAATATACATGTGAAATTTTAAATAGAATAATTTGATTTATTCTTTCCATATTGTTCTGAATATTATCCTTAAAAGGCTTCTATTTTAGTTTTATACCTTTACTTAAAATTTTATTATTATTTATGATAGCTTCTGATATATTGTTTATCCTTACTGAGCATTTGAGCTCAACCATTTCTTATGTATAATTTTTCCCTAGGATGTGAAGAAGTATATTATTATTAACCTATAAGGATAGTATAAGGGATATGTATGGGAAAATATAATGTTTTCCATTTCAAGATGTAATGTAAAACTAATGTTTGTATCTAGTATTTCCAAGGCTACTAAGATGATCGGTCCTTCAGGATTTGATTTTCATATGATCATGGAAATTTAATAAAATAATGCACCGACTTTGGGAAACTGGGTTTGGGGCATTGTAGCTAGTATCAAAGGATCTTTAGTTAAAACCTTTGAAGATAGATTTAAAAAACAACCATGATTTGGGAACATTACCCTAAGATAGATATTGATTATAAGTATAGAAGATCATATGAGAATTTTGTTCATATAGTGACTATGTGCGTATTTCTAGTAAATACATCCCTGTCTAGATACTATATGTGGACGTTGTTCTGGAACTGATGTACCTATGGGTGAAAGCATCGACAAGGTGTTCTGAGTTTAACTTGGGGTAACCTGGTACATGAAAACGAGCCTCACAACGCACCTAGTTTGAAACTCCTGTGGGACATTCTTAGGATAATTCACATTTTCATTACAAATAATTATGAAGGATTTATGAGTAAATATGTCCCCAAAGAAACAATTTTTAGGATTACTAGACTAGATACTAGTAAATTTTAAATTAATGATGAGCATTTTTTTAGTTTTTCAATTATAAATTATGATATGATATAACCTAGTGTATTTTGTCTTTTAGAAATGGAACCCAGTATATAGAATGAAAACTCTAGCAATACACATAATCCAAAGAGTAAGAAGGATCATATCTTTCATTTTCTTAAGCCAACTTTTCAAAGGTAAATAGTCTCCCATGTATTATCATCATTTAAAGAAATAGTATAATTTGTTAAAAAGATAAGTAAATAATTATCTAAGTCCTGTGGCTCTGAAGGGAAGAAATATAAGAATATGATGTAAGAGAAAAAGAGGGATAAAGGGAAAAAGGAAAAGAAGAATTTCCACACATGTTATAACTATGGAAAGAATCACCCTAGTAAATAACTAAAGGGAATTGGAGTTTGTTATAAGTGTGGAAAAAAGAACACCAAGTTTTTGATTAAAAGAGTAAGAAAAAGGTTTCCAATGTAAAATTCTTCATGTGAAAGGAGATGGGACACTTTGAGAATCAATGTCTGAATCATCAGATTATACCTAAAATGATGCTTTTGGATAATAATCAAGTTATAACACCACCACAGATGAAAAATAATGATTAATGCACTTATATTGTTCTTGAATAATTGTTTCATTTTATTATTGTATGAATGATGTAATATTTATATGAATTATAATAATAAATAAGGATTGTTCTGTAGTACCATTTCATTAAGTATTTGAGATTGTATAGTACCAAGAAAAGTGACATAGTTGCAAGTTAAACTTTTTGGAAAATATATGGGTAAGGGAAAGATAACCTTTAATATGTTTCTAATACTAAGATAATGATTTTATAATAAAGAGATTATTTATTTGGATAATTTATATTAGATATTATTAACTACCTTGGAATAGGGTAATGTACTATTTATTCCAACCATTTTTGGAGTTTACAACATTTTTGGATTTAAGGAGTATATCCAATATTCTATGTTTTACATAAAGAATAAGGACACATGAACATATTAAATACGGTTTTATGGTAATTAAGGTTATTACCATGTTTTATGAGAATACATGATGAAGGTATTCGCATGTTTGGTATGTGAAGAAAAGGGTTATGCATTATGATAAATTTAGTGACCTTCCTTATAAAGTTTTGGACTGTGTGTTTGGAAAGAAGTATTCTGGATAAGCCTAATGGTCGGAATGGATTATGTTCAACACTGGATATTTTTTTTTAGGTTATAAATTTTCTTAAGGTTATTTATGTAATTTTATAATAATATAGTTTTAGTAAAAGGACGTCTTGATGGTCGGGTGACAACCTGTCGCGTCAGACAGGGCTTCGGAAATCAAACCCACAACCAAAGTAGGATAAGGCTTTATCACCTACCACTGGTCTACATGAATTCATTGGTTAGTATAACATAGTTTTATTTATTTAAATGGTATAATTTTATTTTTTTAACCATATATGATTAAAATAAATATAATTTTTTTATTCTTTTGAAGAGAAAGATGAGTTTGTGGTTATTATTAGTAAAAGGATGAAACTATACATGTCAATTATGTATGCTTCCTTGTGTTCTTAGTCTATGAAGTAAATTAATTATACAACACAAGTTAAAGTTTCATAATGTCAAAAAATGTTTTCTTGTTAATTTCTTTTTTGAGGAATCAAATGTTGTCGTGGATCATCATAGATTTATAGCTTTTTGGTTGTTAACTTTCTCTTAATATATATTTTTATCACTCTAAATCAGAAATTCATGGTTACATTTTATTTCATGTCCATGTTTCCCTACTTAGAACCCTAGTATGTGTTATTTTTTGTAACATCCATACTTCACTTTATTTATTTTAAAATAGATGTATCATTAATTAATTTCATAATGTGGTATTTAAATAAATATATTTTTTTTAAAGTCCAACCCATAATTTTTTATTTTGATTTTAAATTTAAAAGAAGTAATTTGTTGAAGGTGAGTAGAATGTAACACCCCAAGACATTAAAATATTTTTCATTTCTGAATAAACTTAATTTTATTTCTTTATTTCTTTTTACGCAACAACATGTTAATATTATTCTATAGATAATAATTAGTTGTCTTCCATTACACACAAGGCCTAATTTTACAGAATAATGGTATATTAATAAAATATTATTATTTAATATGATTTATAACCTATCTATTAAATTAGATATTATGAATAGTATTAACCATATTTTTAATTTTATATATTCCATATAATTTTAACTTTAATTTTATATCTTTCTTAGATATAATATAAGAAAGAATTCATTTTTTGGATAGAAGAAATATTTTTCAAAAAATGAAGTTTTATTTTCTTTTAATGGAACACCCATTTTTAATCCAATATTTGATACTTTTATGTAATTAATTTTATTAAATAAACAAATTATTTGGAATCAGGACATCAAAATTTAGTTTGGATAATTTTTTAGTGTTTTTCTGATAACATTAATATTTTGATGAAAAGTGAAAAATACTGAATTTTAATTCAAACAAATTTTTTTAATCGAAATAATTTATAGTGTAACTTTCATATTTTGATGAATAGTGAAAAATAAATTTTTTTAATTGCAACCAATTTTTTTAAACAAAATAATTTATAGTCTTAAATTATAATTTTAAATGGTTTTAAAGTATAATAGATTATATTTTTATAATTTAATATAATTTAGTGCATTGGAATAATTTTTACATTAAAATGAGATATAAATACATTTCAATATTTTTATGGTTTTCACTTTTGAAAAACTTGATTTCTCATTTTGAAAAATGGGGATTAATTTTAAATTAATTACTGAAACTTCTGTGTTTTAAATTTTGAAAAATGGATTCAATATTTGAAATTAGTGGGTACAAATTATGTTAATAGGATACTTTTATTTTTGGTCATTATGAATAGTACCATTAGTAATTTTATTATTAACACATTTAATGGTAAATCGGGTGATTTAAGTTAAAATTAATTTCCTGAATTACCTTAAAAACTGTCACAATCTTATTGGATGACTAAAATCAACCCTTATAATCTATTTTATGAAATTTAATCACGTAATTATTATTTTACCATGAATATGACATTAATATAATAAAAATTAATGTATGTGACAAAAATGTCACACTCTCATTTTATATAAGTATATTAGTTTTAATATAAGGACAAACAGAAGATAACATCTATTATAAATATTATATGGAAAGATAACGTAATAAAATACATCATAAAAATTTATTTATAATTTTTTGAGATTAAATAATTACCATTAATGATGACACAATAGTGATAAAGAATTTTTGTTAATTGAAATATCAAATAAATGGTTTTAAAAATATTTAAAGAAATATAATTTGATCTAATTAAGGTGATCCAAAAATTTTATAGGTTACTATTACATATTAAAAGTATATTAAATATTTTGGTTCAAATTTATATTCTTTATTTTATTTTATTTAATGTCTAATAAATGAATAGTGTTAAAATAGACACTGTCGATATTTTACAAAAAAAACATATTATTAAATTATTTAAAGGGTATCAAAATATTTAAAAATTAAAAAGAGAAAATTATAAGGTCTAAAATTTAATAAAGTGTCTAATTATGTACAATTTAAACCACATAATTAAACATTTATAATGACCTAAAATTTAGAATATTATTACCACAATTAAAATTAAATAGATTAAATATGGATAAATCAAAATGATAAGGATTAAAATAAAATCAAAACATGTATACATTTTATTTTTTGGGAGAATTTTGACCCATAATCATCTTATCTTCTAAATAACTCACCTTGGATCTATTTGAAACCAAAAATCGATTTATAGTAAATTAATAGTATTTGTGTTTCCAAGGGTGCCCCTCCCCTATCTTATAAAAGGTCACTTATCTTTCTCTTTAATTCACACCTATAAAGCCTCTTGGTTTGGCCAAAACCTACCCATTTCAACTCCCAATATCCCTAATTTTATCCTAGAGTCCACACTTTGGTAATAAATCCATCCTATGGAGTCATTTTGTGTAAACCAATTAGAGATGCCTGAAAAGAGGTAATTTTTTAACACATCTTTCAAAGTTATTTTATTGTTCTACTTCCACTTTATTTGGTGTTTCCATATCAAAGTAATATTTAAATTATCATACATATTCTGATATGTTATAATAATCATGATAAAACCATATTCCTCATTTTATCCATCATACGAATAACAATATCATCATGTGCGCGTACATACGGATTACTGTCTCCACACCATGGTGTAATTTGTTATTCATCACTATTTTAATTAGAAGGATGTAATTATGAGTATAATGGATATAAATAATAAATATAACATGATAATTATACTTTTTAATTAATATACCATCCAACTCCATTCCATTTAACCATCAATGGAATGATAACGTCGCTCGGGCATATGTACGGCCTACCGTCTCCACGCCGTGATGAGATTCATTCTACATGTTAAAAATTTAAGAATGATTATAAAATTTATATTAAAAGTAAAAAATAATAATTATGAACTTAATTTAATTATGTTCATGAATAAAATACATCATATTAATAACAATCATAACATATAGGGAAAAATAGGAATGGGAAAACGAAGCAGTTAACACCTATAATAACGGTAATATTGAAATACTATTAACAAAATGATATAATAGAATCATATATGTTATCATAAATATGGATATGGTAATTTTATAATTTAATAACATGATTTAAAAATTATATAGGAGTTGAATACACCCTCAACTAACAGAAAGTACAAGGTAAGGGTTAATTTCACAATCTCTTTATTATCTGAGATTTCTTATACATAAGTATCTAATAGGATATCTTTATCATCCACATCCATGTTTTTCAAAAAATACATTTTAAAATATATTTATTATTTATCTAAAATTGTTTAATGTCTTTTATACCCATGTTTTACTTTTTATAAAATATTTTCAAATGAATCTTTCAGTCATTTTCCAAATGGGGTACTTTATGAACTTTTTGACAAGTTAAGGAAAGAATGTTTTTTAACTTATACGAAGTGAGTCGATATTTTCCGATGTTATGTCACCTTAAAATTTTGAATATTCACTTATAGAATTATAAATTTATATTCAAAATATTTTTTTATAATTATGTAGATTATAAACGAGTTAAAGTAAAAATAGAATATTTCCTTCAAGGGGTTTTAATGGCTTTATTAAATTACTTTCATATATGTCAACATCCTATGTTGAATTTTATTATTATTTGAGGTTTAATTATTATGATATAATAATTTATGTATTAATTATGGTTTTAGGATATATTTGACTTCGGATGTTATATGTTTATACCATTCATGGTTTATGGTTAGATCATTAACATTTTGTATGCTAGATTTAATATGAATGTTTATGTCATGTTTCACCCTATTCAAAAGATGAATTAATTGGACATAATAAGTGACAGGTGGAGCCTACTATATCCCCTAGATGCATCAGTATGTCTAATTACAAAAACTAGTGTCTTGGCATAATGCCTTGATGATATGGCAATTGTCTTGGAACAAGGCCTTAATAGTATGGTTATGATGTCCAACATTATGCAATTTCTCATCATGAAATTAGTTATTAATATTTTATATGATTATTTGACTAGTATAATGTCCATATGAAAGATTATATAAAATTATTTTATTTATTACTGTCATATTGTGCTAAATATTATGTTCAAAAAGGCTTGTGTTTTATTTTTATACCTTGCCTTAAATGTTTATACTTTTTTATGATAGATTCCTCTATATTGTTTATCCTTACTAAGAATTTGAGATCACCCATTTCTTATGTTTCATTTTTCCCCAGTATTAAAATAAGTATATTATTATTGACCTGTCGGGGTAGTCTAAGGGATATGAATGGGATAATATGTTGTTTTTTATTTCATGATGTAATGTAAAAATTATGTTTGCATATAGTATTTCCAAGCCTACTAAACAGATCAGTCCATCCTGATTTTATTTTCATGTGATCATGAAAATGTAATAAAATAATGAACCAACTCTAGGAAACTGGGCTCAGGGAATTATAGTACCTTAGAGTATAAGTTCTGATAGTGATTCAAACTTTACCTCATGCTGGTGGTAAGAATTTTAAAAATTAAATAGTATGCATAAACACTATGTTGAAATAGTGGGTTCCCTAGACCCAACTATGTAGTACTTTTGATTACCATATTATGTGTATAGTTAGTTATGCATGATGATATCTTGCCATTATAGTGCAGACTTTTCTGCATCCACTATAATAATGGTAATGTCCAAAGGTTAATTATCGTGTCAAGAGGTTATAACAGATCCCAGGCTATAATGAGAACCTCGAGATACAATGACATTGATCTTAAATATATGTTATATAGTCTAGATACATCTTACTGATTGGACATGGAAGATGTATGACTATCAGGTGTTGGGGGCTCATAATCATTGAGACTTCTTCTCATAAAGTTCACACTTGGTGATCTCTAGTAGTGTGATAATGAGGACAGACCCGTCAGTAGGAACACCACATGTTTTGGGTGTAATTGGTTGTTCCTATCTATGGACATGTGATTTGGCCTCCTAAATTGAGATCATTACCAATTTATATCATATAATTACGTACTTTGATGCAAGGTGAAAACAATGGCAGTAATGTCGTGGCGAGGTAGTTTGTGTTGGGTGCGTCGTTAGTGGTATGACATTGGTTGAATGGTCAAGAAAGGATTTTTTGCTTCTATGTTTAGGAAGTTTTATATCTTAGGACTAGTTGATTAGGATGGTGATTCCTTCATAAGCCTTTATCCAAATAAGTAGAAAGGAAAATCCATCCGGATAGATAAAAAAATAATAAAGCAAGATAAGGACGATGACAAAAGAGTGCATCCTGCTTTATGAGATATTCAATGGCAAAGAGACTATAGTACACAGTCAGTGTTCGTATGTTGGTAGTCATTGCAATGACTATCCTTATCTCTTTAGGGTACATGATGGGTTTCTTGACCTCGATCTTGGTCTATGGATTTTATTCACTACTTTTTAGATAAGGGCATAAAGGGTCACACACAACAGCGTATTCAAGAATCTGCACCTATTCAGTGGAATAAGAATATTGGACATGGTGGGCCCCACCACTGGAGTCCGAGTGTTGTCCAAAGTATTAATCACCTAAAGAATTAAATAAATTCAATAATATTCTAGTTATGAATATTTGTGATTATTTAATGTATTTGCGAGTTTAGTAAATAGGAGAAAATATTAATTGAAGGATTATTATTTTAATATTCCAAGGTTCGTTTAATATTAAGTGGGACAATGAGTCGAGTTAAATGGCTCATATTTAATCACGTAATATATTATATATATATTAAAATTATGTGATAAAATAAATAAATAATATTGATGCAGTTTTAAGTTGTCATAGTTATTTATTTAGTGGACGTGGAATTAACGGGGGCCAGGGAACCCAACCGGGTAATTTCCACAATCCTCTATAAATAGAGGAGAGGGGATCAAGCGCAACCACTATTAATGTCATTTTGGCTAGAGATCCTCTCTCCTCCCTCTCTCTAGAGAGAGAAGCTGTTGATCCATGCTCGGATCGAGTTTCCTCTCATGCATCGTAAGATCGACGATGCAGTGATCATCGGGACGTCAAATATATCGTCGGATCGCCGCGCTAGCACCCAGAGTTCCATGATCGGCATTCTAGAGGATTTTTAAATCATGTGTGGATGATCTAGAGGGATCCAGCTACAGATCCTTCATGTAACGATCGCTGGCGACAGGTTTTAGTCGACAACGGCTTCAGATCTGAAATTGGTAAGTTTTCTGTTTATGCTTGTGCTCCTTACAATTTATGCGAGATCCTTGGACCTCTTTGGGGCTCGGATCATCGGCGATGACATGTTTAATCATTCCGCTGATGAAAAATTTAAAACCCCCGGACCACCGGCATCCGCTGCGGGCCCCAGAAACCTCACAGTGGTATCAGAGTGATCGCGTAAATTTTCTAAGCCAAATAAAATTAATTTTCATAAAATTGAGTAGAGAGTTCAAGAACAGTCTCTGTGGTTAAAATTGCACATCGATTCAATCTCAAACTGCAATGTTACAGCCATTTGAAAATTTGGGATCATATCTATTTTTATGTTTAATCGCGGGTATTATTTTTCCAATCATTTCTGATCATCGTTTTTGTTTTGGTTTTTCCTAAAACACAAAAAGGATGATAATTATTATTATTTAATGATAATAATTATCATCATAAATTATTAATAATAATAATCGTTTTATCATTATTAAAAGAATAATTATTTTATAATTATTATAATAATTATTAGTATAATTATTATTATTATTATTAAAGGAAAATATATAGAATTTTGGAAAAAATTTAAAAGGAGGACTTGACTTTTTTTTTAAAGGAAGGGACAAATATATAAAAATATGTCTTTATTTATTAAAAAAATGGAAATGGGGAAAGTGGGAGGTGCGGGTCAAGCAACCAGAAAGAAAAAAAGGGAGAGTAGGGAGCGGCCCGTGGAAAGCAGAACAAAAAAAATTCCAGGGGTCCGGTGGACCCCTGTCGGCTATGTGGCACATGGCTGTAGCTCTGGGACACCGCACAGGTGCCACACCCTGGACCACCGCGCACAGCCCGATGCTGCCTTCGCCGCTTACGCCGGATCGGGCTAGACCCTCGCATAACAGGCCGGCCCTTCGGCCGCCTGCTCCACCTGCCTCCTCCCTCGTGCGCCGCCTGCTCACCCAAGCCGAGCTACCGTAGGTTCTTCCCCCACAGTACTGAACCAAGGCGTCCTCCCGCTAGCCGTCCACCCTCTGTAGCAGCAACTCTATCCACTGGCCTCCATGCATAGTGCGCCGCCACCATAGGCCCTCCTATCCAGCCGCATGTGCCGCTTTCCCTCCCTGTTCATGAGGGCCTCCTCCCAACGAGCAAAGCAAGTCAACGTCCCTCCTCAGAGCATCTAGGTTGCCTCCTCTCCTCGCCACAACAGCTGCAGCACCAAGCCCGGCTGGAAAAATCCCCAAGTCTATACAGAACCAGGGTGGATCCTCCTTTTTAGCACGAGACCGCACCGGTCGAGCCCATCAGAGCAGGCGCCTCACGTGGCAAGCAGCGACCAGCCCACATCGCCCCGACCATTCCTCCCTCTGATTTCCATAGCACTGATGAGCCATCCACTAGAGCCTTTTCCTTCACACTGGATATGCTGAACCCTCCCGCCGAAGACCCATGTGGCCAGAAGCCTCCCGGGTACCTCGTGCTGCAAGATCCCGCATCTCTGCCATTACAGCTTGGCTCCCACGGGTGTCCCTGCCTTTGGCCGCCGCCCAGTCCTCCTAGCGGGCAAGTAACCCCTGACTTGGGTTTTAGTTAAATCAATAATATAAATAAATTATTTAATTAATTTAATTAACTAACATATTAATTTTAGTGAAAATAAATTTTAATACCCGAGGTTAAAATTAATTTAATTTTTGTGATTAAATAAATTAATTAGTTAATTTAATATTAAGTATGAAAATTAAATTAATTACATGACCGATAATTAATTAAATTATTTAAATTTATTAATTCATTTAATTTAATAACCATCATACTTATTTATGCATTTTATTTTTATCGCGCTGTAGTTACCCGACTACAGGTTTTTAGCATTGGACCCATATGTCTGCCTTTTATTTATTTAATTAATTAATTAACTGCGTGCGATGTCTCTAAATTAATTTAAATACAGTCTACGCATCCCCTATTTTTTAGTTAAAATATATAAGGACCTGCGTTTCCAATTTATTTGATGTACATTTATATCCTAGTCCTCCTCACCTACGTGTGAGTAAAATTGTACCACAAACAGAGATGATGCAAAGACGTGACATGAACCCCGCCAAGATGTGGCGGTACTCCAAGACTTAACTTGGTCTCCGCCAAGACGAGGTGATGCTTCAGATGAGAAGTAGCCATACTACACGGGTTGAGATGCATCTAGTGTCAAGTTTAGAAAATGGTATGATGCCCCTTAGGTCGTTTAGATGCTCAGGACCAGTCGGACAGTAGTTTGGACTTTATGCATTTATTTATTATTTTATGCATTTTAGAACAGCAGGAAAATACATAAAATAATAAATAATAAAATTCATAAAGAATCAACGTTTGATTTCTATTTATGTTTAGTTGTGTGTGCGACAACATTGATGAAAAATATTAATAGAAATGGATTACATTCGTCGAGAGAAAGAAACCAATAAAACCCTCAAAGAAAATATTAAGTCACAAACTGCCTTCCATCATTCGATTTTGAACAAAATCGAGTGTTTTAGTGTCAGTTCATGCCTTATCTGAGGTTTCTCTTACTACTGGGGAGTTCTTATTCGTGTGGTGGGTCGACTTAAATAAAATTGCAGCAATGAAATAACCTTATCTATCTTGTTGTAATTTTAGAGGCAAGCGTTGAGAAAATCAGTAAATTATTTTTGAAGTTGGGACTTCACTCAACATATCAAGGAACCAAGAGCTAATGCGGTTGGCCAGCTAAAACTTACCTTGGATCCTCTGAGTAGTGGCGTAGCCAAATCTTGTAGACTATGAGGGAGGTTTATGGATCCTTTCCACTAGAATACTCAAGAGTATTCCTATTATAGTACAAAGGGCTTCCTAGAATTCAAAAAATTAGTGGGAGACATTTAATGATTATATAATAAGTAATTTCACATTAGGTAATCACATAAATGTACAATATGCTAAATTATATTTGTAGATAATAGCAATAAATACCACAATACAACTACGATAAATATTATACAAAGTAAATATCAAAACTAAGAACTAATTTCCTAAATGTAGTATAGGCTCTTGCGCACATTACTACTACAATGGAAATTCAAGGTACTTGTGTCCCAACCTGTTAAGCCACCTCAGGAAGCAAGGGTGTAAAACTACTTTTAGGAGACTCATGAAAAAAGCATATGATGTTTCTATCATAATGCTATCATCAAATTCTGATGTTAGTTGTGGTCGCTACATCAAGACTTGTATGATGATCACATGTAGTCTCATCTCCAAGATCCCTTCTAGGAGAAAGTGAAGCAAGATTTGAATGTGATGGTCGCACTTGGTTTGTGTAAAGTGATAGATAGATCACAATATTTCATACCATACCATTTCTTATACCTTTTACACTCAATTACTCTATTTTTGTTTAAGGATACAAACGAACAATATGGATTAAGCACTTCATTACTTTTTTGTTAGATTCACCAAGTAATAAGAATATTGGATATAAACCCATCTTTTATTCTTATGGAGAATATATTGAAATACAAGGTAGAAAGTCCTATGGAAAGTTAGGCCAAAGGTACCTTCATCATGTCCTTCAAAGAAAAGTGGTTGGTTTTTTAACAGGAGGTTATTTTCATCACATATTTAAATAAATTCATGGATGTTTAAAAACTGAAATACAAGAAGTAAGTACACATTTCTTGTTCAGTTTATATTCATCAAGTATATTAATGATTCTAACATACTTGTTGGGTATTGAATATAATATTATAATAAAATATGTATTTAAATATAGTAACCAAGTAAGTCAGGAAACATTACTAGAAGTAAAGTGTCTTCTCCAAGCAGCTGAGAACGGGTGATTCCTAAGTCAGTGGTGAGAAACACATAACTTCTAATTACCAAGTGATTCATTCAAATTGAACAAGTTTTGGAGTATAACCAAACAGATTTATCTCATGTGCCAATGTGGACATGATGAGATATTATTCTATGTTTTGGAATGAATTTTGTTTGTGGTAACATACTCAAAAAATAGTTCAGACATACTTGAATCAAAGGCAATACATGATGAATATAAAATGTAAGACCTATCCAATTGTGGCAAGAAGATTATTTTTCAAGTAAAACTAAAAGTGGATATCATCAATACACCAAATATGGTATTTATTCTCAGCATAGGTAAACACTTGTGGTATAATTTACATCTTTAGTTTAGACAAAGAAACCTTTAGAAATAAAGGTATGCCACAAATCTTCCAAGGTTAGTTCAACACGAGAGTGTGAACTATTACAAAGAAATATAGAGGAAAATATACTTCATAAGATTCCTTTAAGTCATTAAGGAATGTACTAAGGAAGTATAATTTCGGTCAAAAGATATGAGTTGCTTCGGATCGTCAGGCCGAAGAATATATTGACCAAGCAATCATCGATCATTATAATGTAGTGTAGAGTAATTCCTAAATGAATGTTACCTTATCTTCATTACTCTATTGATGTTCATAAGGAGGATTGATGATGAGTCTTACATATTGACATTTATCAACAAAATTTAGTGTGGATCAATTCCTAAAATCACATTCTATACATCAAAGTTATGATATAAGTTGTATCAATGTTACAACCTACAGAAACTTCTATTATATTTCATGATGTTGTTGGAAAATAACGGCTTAAACCCATAACCAATAAGCCAACTAAAATGACAAATTGATATCATACGAGTCATACGATGATGGAAAATCCATTATTTCATAGGGCGTGTTTAGATGCAAATTGTTTGTTAGGATTTTAACAAACATGCATCAAATTAAACACGTTGTGCATCTACGTTAATTATCATAACAGTTGCTTAAGATATTAACTAAATCCCTAATATAGAAAAGATGTGGTCAAGTATTATACTACATTTCTATACAAGGGTGCACATCTCTATTAGAGATAGTGGTAGATGAATTAACTTGGACTTATTTAATGCTTAGGATGCACAAATGGTTGGAATATGGAACAAGTTCCACAAGTACATGTGGAATAGGAATGTTCTGGAGACACTTACTACGTAGGAAGTATGAAACCATGGTGATGGTTTTATATTCACCAAGGTTGGTGATATATTATTAATTGAGAATAATAATTCCTATAAGTAAGAAGTATATGGAAAAGAGTTAAGATTTACAAGATCAACTAAAATTAAATAATGGATTCCATGTATCAAATTTCAAAGGGGCTTATAAATTGAATACTACAATGGGTATTCAAATGGAATGATACATGGATGGTACAAGTATAGTATCAATAAGGATCGATTTGTTATAACAAGTTGGTATTCTTAAATATATTAGAATTTTACTTGTAATAACTGAACTTCTATGATCATTTTATTGGTCATTGGATGTTAAGATCATCTTTCGTGGAAGGTGTCTATACGACGCAACCAGAAATAGACGATGTCATAAAATGATTCCAATAAGGGTTAAAAGTTATTGAAATCCAATTCTAGATTAAAGTAAAAAATAAGATCTTAGAACATTCATTATAAATGAATCTTTTCCTTTTGTCTACCACAGGTTAGTGGGAGCGCCAATTTTTTTCAAGTGAAATATGTTCGGCAACATATGGAAAGCAGATTTTGATCTCACAGTTTGATAAGATCAGGTTAAAAGAAATTCTCCAAAGATAGACTTCAAGTATCAAACTATGTTCTAGGTAATAGGATCCATTGAGGTAGATCCAAAGGTTTCTTGGTCCTAGTCAATCGTACATAGAGTGACATTGTATTGAAAAATACAACTTGAAACAATTCAAGTTCAAGATCGTTTCCAATGTCACATGTCTTAAATATCTTCAAGTTAATATGTTCAGAACATAGGAAGGGAATAAAGTTGTGAGTTGATACCATATTCTTTAGTGATTGATCAATCACATATGCCATATTATGTACAATAATTGATACTACCAGGATATAATTTATTATAGGAAGATATCAATTATTTTTAAGAGCACTGCAAGTGATGCAGTCAGAACTATCATCTTGTACTTTGGTAAGTACAAATGATATATGGAGAGGAAATAATACTAGTTATGGTGGGACACAAACTAGTAAGCCTTAGATTAATTTGATCTAGTATCGTAGTTAGGCAAAGGAGATTAACGAGTCAAGCTCATAAAAGCCAGAGGTAGTCATACCTACAAATACCGAGTACGTTGCAGCTTCTAAGGCAGCTAAGAACTAGTTATAAATTGCAACGTTTTGTTCCAATTCTTAGATTCTCACCTAGTGAGAAAAGTATTATCATAATGAGAATTATGATATTCTTACTAGAAAAGTTTTCAAGTTATGACAATGAACAAAGTGATATACTCTAGGATACCCTATCTTGAGAAGTTCTACTCAAGCATATAAGGTCCCATATAACAGATATGTTGCACGATGAAAACGTGGTAGGCCCAGCAGTTAAATCCATTACTCCACAGAAGAATGGTATTTATCATGTGAGTAGATAGCAAGATCATTTGGAAAGATGGCTCTAGTGCAAGTTGGAGTTTTGAAGTTGTGGGTGCCCTAGACCCTACTATGTAGTACATTTGATTATCGTATCATGTGTACAGTTAGATATGCATGATGATATCTTACCATTATAGTGAAGACTTTTCTGTTTCCACTATAATAATGGTAATGTCCAAAGGTTAATTATCGTGTGAAGAGGTTATAACAGATCCCAGGCTATAAATAGAACCTCGAGATACAATGACATTGATCTTAAATATATGTTATATAGTTTAGATACATCTTACTAACTTGACACAGTAGATGTCTGACTATCAGGTGTTGTGGGCTCATAAGCATTGAGACTTCTTCTCATGAAGTTCCCACATGGTGATCTCTTGTAGTGAGATCATGAGGATAGACCCATCAATAGGAACACCACATGTTTTGGGTTTCATTGGTTGTTCCTATCTACAGACATGTGTATTGGTCTCCTCGCTTGAGACCATTACCAATGTATATCATTTAATTATGTACTTTGATGCAAGAAAAAAACCATGGCAGTAATGTCGTGGTGAGGTAGTTTGTGTTGGGTGCATCGTTGGTGGTATGACATTGGTTGAATAGTCAAGAAAGTATTTGTCGCTTCAAAGTTTAGGAATTTGTATATCTCAGGCCTGGTTGATCAGGATGGTGCCGACTTCATAAGTCTTTGGCCAAAGCAGTATAAAGGAAAATCCATACGGATAGATCAACAAATAATAAATCAAGATAAGGACAATGAAACAAGAGTGCATCCTACTTTATGATATATTTAATGACAAAGAGACTATAGTACGCAGTTAGTGTTCATAGGTTGGTAGTCGTTGCAATGACTATCCTTATCTCTTTAGGGGCCATGACGGGTTTCTTGACCCTGCTCTTGGTCTATGGATTTTATTCACTACTATTGAGATAAGGGCCTAGAGGTTCACACACAACATCGTATTCAAGAATTCACACCTATTTAGTGGAATAGAAATATTAGACATGGTGGGACCCACCACTGGGGTCCGAGTGTTGTCCAAAGTACTGATCACCTCAAGAATTAAATAAATTCATTAATATTGAAGTAATGAATATTTTTGATTATTTAATATATTTACTATTTTAGTAAATATAAGAAAATTTTAATCGAAGGAATATTATTTTAATATTCCAAGGTTCATTTAATATTAAGAAGGACAACGAGTCGAGTTAAATGGCTAGGATTTTATCACGTAATATACTTCATATATATTACAAGTATGTGATAAAATAAATAAATAATATTGACCCAGTTTTAATTCATCATAGTTATTAATTTAGTGGACGTGGAATTAATGGGTCCTGGGGAACTCAACCGGGTAATTCCCATAATCCTCTATAAATAGAGGATAGGTGCTCAGGCACAACTAATATTCATGTCATTTTGGCTAGAGATCCTCTCTCCTCCCACTCTCTAGAGATAGAAGCTGTCGATCCGTGCTCGGATTTAGTTTCTTCTCATGCATTGTATGATCAATGATGTGGTGATTGTTGGGACGTCGAATATATCGTCGGATCGCCGCACTAGCACTCAGAGTTTGATGATCGGCATTCTAGCAGATTTCTGAAGCGTGTGTGGATGATCTAAAGGGATCCTGCTATGGATCTTTCATGCAACGATAGCCAGAGACAAGTTTCTATCGACAACGGATTCAGATCTGAAACATTTAAGTTTTATGTTTATGTTTGTGTTCCATACAATTTACACGAGATCATTGGTCCTCTCCAGGGCTCGGATCATCGGCGACAACAAGTTTTGTCATCCCGCCGATGAAAAATTTAAAATCCCTGGCCCACTAGCTTCTACTGTGGGCCCCATAAACCTCACACACTTGAGTATTTATTATCATCCATATACTTGTGAACAACTTGAGGTTACCATTAGACTCAAGAATACTTTATGAGAGCATGTATAATGGATTTTTTTGGCTCATGGGAGCACCACATTCCGTTAGTATAGTTCACATATATTAATATAATCAAGGATTCAATTCAGATGGAACTGTTTTAGGATTTTTATGGTAGGTCATGTCATTCATTATTTGAGATGATCACTTCAACAAATAATTAACACTGATATAGGAATTGAATCAGTGTTTGGAAATTTTTAACCTTTTACAAATTCTATCCCTTTTACCTCTTATACTTATTAGGATATTGATTCCACTATTCTATTTTTATTATCATTTGAATTTATATGAAATTAGGTAAAAAATGGTATATGATATTTTAACAAGGTAAATTAATAAATAAGTGTATCTAGTTCTTATAATGTATATTGATGACCAGTACATGAATTATTAACTATAATAAGATAGTAAATACAGTTCTGTCGAATGAAAAAAAATCCCTAGATAAGCATGAGTCCCTACACTCTATAAGGGTAAATTTAAATAATCCTCTTCCCTAGGCTGGAGAAAACCTCATAGAACTTTCATCTCCTCAATGGTTCTTTATAAAGCCACTAAATATATTCTTTACCTTATTTTTAAGGTACTTTATAAAACAAAAAGTCTTCCATAATTTTAGATTCATGTTATATGTCATAGTGATAAATTGTATTTCCATTTCCCTCTAGTCTTACTTGAATAACAACATACAATTAACTCTTCTTCATCTTCACAAAAATAAATTTAATGTTACACTTCTTATTTCGTATGGAGGTTGTTCATATGATTCATACTTCTTATTCACCTTTTTCATATGATACCAAATGATATTGAAAAATCTATATGGTATCTTTCTAAAAATTTCTTCACTATTTTTTATGCAATAATAATAAATTTACAACTAAAAAAACTATTTATATTCTTTAATATCAATGTTATTGACTTTATTATAGAATAAAATCTTAGACTTCCTAGATAAACAATATCAACAATTGCTATTGAATAATTTATTCTATATTACTTTTATTGTAGTAGTTATTTTTTTTAAATGAATCACACTGCACTTTTGGTATTATTTCATGAATGTGTGACCTTGAACAATATCAAATACAATGTTGACAAAAATAAATAATACCCTTATTATTTTTTATACTATTTTAATTGTTCATCCATTGGTTTTTCGCTACTAAAATTTTAATACTAATTTATTATTATATATGCATGAGTTATGTTCTCTTAATTTCGTTACTTATTGTTACATCTTCATGGGATTATACATATAATCTTTTTCACATTCATGTGATTATTAACAACACATACTACCATCACTTCCTTATCCCACTAGTGTGTATGAATAACTTCTCCTTCATGTAATAACTAAATGTTTTTAGGACTAATTATTCACGAATGAAATGATATTAAGTGAATGAGATCTTCTTCATGGAAATATGGTTTTAATTTTTGGAATAAATATTAATGAAAACTCAAATGTGTGGTATCTCAATTATGTTTTCTTCATGAAACCTTGTGTGTGCAATGAATAAATTATTCTATTCTTTTAAATACCTATGAAATTTCATGAAACCCATGTCTAGATTCATGAAATGGTATAAACCAAAGCTAGATCCATTAAATCTTCCTGACCTAAGAGGTTCATGATTATTCATCACTTAAGAGTATATAGTTAATATTATTAATGAAAATCAGTCTATGTAACTCTCATATTTTTTATGTCGGGCGGATAATAGTACCTAATAGTTCATAACATAAAAGGAACCTTAAAAATACTTTATTTTATAAAAACTGTGGCTTCTCAGATAAAAATTTCAGTGACAGTATAAACTCTTATCCATTAATGCTATCATTTTATAGGATAATTTAACAACCTTAGTTTCATTCATTCACCACCATATAATCCTATATACTATGTCATGCCAAACAATAATTTTGAATTGTTATAGATCATGTAATTATTAATTTTTAACATAGGTTTTTTGACACCAAAAATAATGGTGTCTTTTCATAGGTTGTGGATTATACCTTTATGATTTTAGACTCACATTCATGAAAAATAAATCACATGCCACATTTAAAACTCCCTTATTCTACTGAATTTGGGAATATTACAGTGTAATATCTTATATCATCTTGATCAAAGATCCATTTTAAATAGTATCTTGCATTCAAGACATATTTAATGAAAGTGTTGTAATCATTTTCATCCCAATAATTCATCTATTTGATCTCATATTCTTATTCACAAGATTCCAAGAGATGGAAGTCATCATAACCTAAAAATACCTCACAGAATTGTGGTAGGGTTTCCACGATGTTATAGATGATTGTAAAATACAATTGTAAATCTGAGAATATTTGATTAGCTAGAGAACTTTATATTAGTATATTTTATATTGGAGGAAAAATTCTGCAAGTTTCATCCATCCAACATCCCAATTTTGATCAATTGAGGGCTTATTAAAATGTTATTTTGGTCCCACTAATTTCTCAATACAACACTGAGGTTCTTCACCTAGAAAAAATTGAATAAATTTACTCACATGGTTTTGATACACCTCTATGGTCCACCCAGGAACCTCTATTCACAATCCATATGCACCTGCCTATGCCCTCCATGCAGTCACAATGCTTACCATCACACCTGCAATAGTGGGCTTGCTAAATCGACTTAATTCCTGTGTGGTTGACATCTTGTCTTACATTTAATTGAGGTGGGTATATTACATGATTATGGTTAGCCACATTTTTTTGTAAACTACCATAAAATTATTATTCCAATATGCATATAATTGTCAATACACTCAAAATAATTTCTCATATATCCTTCATAAAAAATGTAATTTGTTTTCCTATTTGCATAGACTTCATGAATCATCCAAAACAAATGAAATAATATTTATATAAAAAAATATTTTAATTGAATTCATCAAAACTCCTTATGAAATAATTAAATATTTCATGATCTTATTCTAATTTATTTTAGAAAATAGTGTGTCACCAATGAAACAAGTCATTAACATGGATTACAGTTCAAAAGTCCTCATAATTAAACTCAATTTCTTTAAAATAACTTCTTGAAGATAATAAAACTTGGGTAAATTATTTAATCTTTATATAATCATATATAAAACAATCACTCGATTTTAAAATTTGAATATATTGGATAATTTATCATAACTTTAAAAAATTTCATTCTTTATAATTTCTTCAATATATTGACTTCAATGAAATAGATTGTTAGTTCATTTACCACAAATGACTACCAATAAAAACCACTGAAAAAAATATAACTCACATGCAATGTGGTATCATCAATCTGTACTTTTTTATTCATTGAAAATACATTTAATGTTCATTGAAAATTAATATGTCAATATGTTAATTTCTTCCCTTTACTTTTCTAAACATTAATTACACATTATCTTCAATTTATTGAAAATAATTCCAAGTACATGGTAAAAGTGTATGTTGTAATTATTGCGAAATGTGTCACCCACCATTTCACTCTATGTATACATGATCCATGATTGATGTAGAAAACAAGAGGATTTGATTTAGAGATAAAAAGTTTCCCTTACCAACCGATCCTCACACCTTATGGAATGAGAAACCATAAAATTGTCTTCATGGGTTATAAAATTTTATTCTTGGATAAATATACTAAATAAGTTATGAAAAATTTGTAAGAACAATGAACTTGAAACTTCTACACTAACTTCAACAAATATGTTAAAAATATTCAACTATAATAAGAAGGATAATTGGCCTTGGAGAACAACGATATGTATAATTTTCTTATGTGATTGATTCAATTACTCCAAATTTATGTTATTTTTTGTTATTTTTGTCAACAAATGAAGATATATTAAGAAAAAAATACGTTTACTGATGAAATGATTTTTAATATATTTCTAGAATAACCAGATTTGTTTGAAACAATATTTTTTAGAATCTTATTTATCTTTCTTGATTTTTCACCCCTCAAGGTAATCACTCCTCAACAAAATCATAATGGTGAATCCATTAAATAATGGATTTGGAAAATTTTGAAATATGAAGATTACACCAAAATGGATATTCAACATGTGAATTCCCAAATTGGTAAATTTACACAACTTTTCCAAGGAAGATCTTCATGAATAAATGTTTTTCAGGTTTCCAAATATAAGACCAAACCAAGATGGTATATTAATTATCTTTTTTGGACTGAATTTGATAGTACACTCTTAAAAATTATAAATTATGATACTCTATCACATTTTTATTTGAATTTTAATTGAGAAACCATTCAAGGGGGAAGAATTATTTATCTTTGATGTAAATAATTGACAACACTCACTACTTCTCATGTTATCCCCCTAAGAAATTGTTTCACCCTAAATTTATATGATTATAAGAACAAATAAAATAGACAATTATTAGTGGAATAAGGTGGATCTTATTTTCTTATTTTGTGAATAATAAAGTAGAGATAGTTTTCTCAACCAGGTGTCCCCATTTCTTGTATTCTTCATTATTTCACATATAAACCTCTATTTTGATTGTGGTGTCATCGATCTTATCACTTATTCAATTTATTTCTCTATGAAACTTTATTAGTCATGAAATTTTAATGTTCTTGTATCATTTATTTCTAAATTCAAATTTCTAATGAATTAATCTTATTCTAGAATTATTATAGAAAAAACTTTAAGAGTGTGTCTAACCATGTTTCACCACACACAGAATATAACCTTCATGTGGAATTATTTTCTTTTTCATTTTTAGTATAATTTTATTGTGTTTATTCCATTTTCTCCATTCATTCCAAATATTTTTAATTGATAACTAACATATAATTAAGATATTTAGTAGCATGTTTTTATTGTCCATATGAATTTTTATCAATGTCATCCTTTTTATTAGTACTTTTGGATGATCCACATATCTTTACATTATTGGATTTATAATCCATAGACTTCTCACCTTTCATAATAGAAATTTTATTGACATAATTTTTGTTTACAAAATTATTCTTCTCACATACCATGAATAATTATATTTTCATAGTCAACTTATGTGGCCTTATTTTCTTATCAACTTTAGAATAAAGTCATGATGAGAATGTACCAACATTATGACCACTACCATTGTATTCATCATAGATATTTTTATGATTTCCAAATATATTTGTAGTGTAAATATTTTTATTAACATGTAGATGTTTTGTATTCATTTATGACTTTATCCCCATTGAAATGGGATCGCTTTGGGATTTTTTTTATTTTGAGGATTCTACCAAAAATATTAATAATAATTTTTGGATATGTTGTAGCACCAATATTGACCCGAAAACTATTATCTTATTATTTATTCTTCAATATGGTTTTGGGTTTTCTTCTAAACTTGTTTGTTTATTTAAGGGGAAACATCTTATACACAATTTTTCATATCCACCATACTCATTGTGGTAGGATTATCATCACCCTTATTCATCCGTAATTTTAATAAAAAAATTCTTTCAACCCACAGTGTTCACGATAATAAATTTAGAAAGATTAATAAAAGATGGTATGGATGGTACCTATTTCATAAAAACTACTTGAGGTAGATCATTTAATAAATTAATTATCTTATGATAACATGTTGGAGGTATTTTAATATTATGATCATCCAATGATAATTGTGTATAAGAAAAAAATTTCATTCTTTTGTGAATAATAAATGTGTCTTTTCAAGATTATCCATCTAAATATCCAATTCCAGACATCTCATTTTGAGGATGTCATTGTTATATTTAATAACAATCATATTATCTTAAAAAAACGTATTCATTATTTCATATTCCACTTCATGTAGCTTAATATTTTTTTAACTAAGTTCCATGTTCCATGATATTTTTTAATTCTACCTCAAATTACAACTCTTTGACTTCAATGCTATTTTTCAAAAGTTCATGGATATTTTATTCAAATGAATTATTGAATCATTATTTCTCTATAAATTCATTGATCCACTTTAATTCAATATGTAAGGAACTTCTTTCTAAATCCACTATTTCATATCCAAAGTATCTAACATGTTTGAAGAGATTTGAATTTTTTCTTGTAAATACTTATATATTACATCTGACATTTCCTCAAGATACGTGACCACTTAAAACATTATTTATAATATAAATTAGATAATAAAGTCAAATTCAATAGGAAAACCATACCTCATATGCATAAATTTGAAAATAAACTGACATGTTATCATTCCCACTAGTTTTTGGATCATCTTTAGGATTATTTTGATAAGAAGTTACCAAAAATTCTTGATTACTTGAATTTCTTGATCCAATTTAATTATAGGGATTATTTCCCATCTACATTGTAGAAACATGAGTCACGTGCTCTTAAATTTCCAATTATGGTATGTATTCCTTGTTAACATGGCCATGAGAATCTAAAACATCATATTCTTTATATAAGAGGGATCTATTATTCACATATTTTTTCTATTTCTTTCTCATGTTTATCATGGTCTTGGACAAAATAGAATTATTATCATAGATAAATGAATCTTCACCAAAATTGCACTTCATTTTTAATATAGGAATGAATCTAAAATATATAAAAGAGAGTAATAGAAACAAATATAAGTTATTAGAGGTTACCTTGGATCTTATTACAATTGAGAGGACCACTTTAAGATATACTAAATATTTAGAGGGGGAGGATCAGTACTGGGAAAATTTTAACCATTAATAATTTTTTCCATTTTACCTCTTATATATCGTTGGTTCTTTATTATATTATTATATTCTCCTTATCTCAGGAAAGTATATGAATTTAGGAAAAATGTGGAGCATGATATTTTTACAGTGTTTAATACTCAATAAGAGTATCTAGTCCTTTCCACAAATGGTGATGACCAGTATAAAAATTATCTACTATAATTAGATACCAAATACAACAATGTGAAGGAAAACAATCATTATTCAAGCATGGGTCCTAATAATTTATAAGGATGTGTGAAAAAAATCCTCTTTAATAGATTGGAAATAACTTCCTCATTGGTTCTTTATACTACCTATAAAGACATTTTTCACCATATTTTTTAGGTACACTGTACTGTTAAAATTCATCCACCATATGATATATATGTTAGATTTCATAGTGCTAATTTTTTCATATATTACCTTTATTCTCATATGCATTATAGTGTAAAAGTAACTCTTCATCTTCTTTATATAAGCAGACTAAAAGATAAAAATCTTATTTCACCAAGACATTGTCTATGTAATTATTATTTCTTATTCTCCCTATCCATCCGATACCAAATGATAATAAAAAATATGTTTGTTATCTGGGTGAACCTTTATTAAATATTATTTCCTGAATAATACTCAATTAAAATATAGTAAAATTCATTCTATTATTTATGCTTAATGATATAAATATTACCATGGGATGAAATTTATACAATGTCAATACACAATGTCAAAATTTTCTATTATATCTGTTATTATCTATTCTTCTTGATGTAGAATATATTTATTTAATTTAATAACACCTTGAATTGAATATTATTTTATATAATAGGGACCTGGAATAATTTAAAAGACATCTTAGAAGAAATGTTTTTACACATATAATTTTATGCTATATTCCAATTGTTTCTGAATTACTTCCCCACTACATACCTTTTATTCCTCATGTATACTTCTATATATATGAGTTCTGGTATCTTAAATATATTTCACATGGTTACATGTGCATGGGATCAAACATTTAATATTCATTATATTCGTGTGTTTATGCACAACACTTACTGCCTTCTCTTCCTCATTGAACAAGTGTGTATGCAGAACGTCTCTTTTGTGCAATAACAAATAGTTTCCAAAACCTTATTCTTGAAACATGTAATTACATTAAGTGAATTATTTATTCTTTATGAAAGATATTTTTTATAATACAATATTTCTTCACACAAACTCAAGGGTTTGGTATCTCGATTGTGAGTGCTTCTCGAAACCCAATGTATACAATGAATTAGTGCTTCTCATTTTTGTGTTACCCAAGGAGCTACATGAAACCCATGATGAGATTCACATAATAGTATACATCAAAACTAGATCCTTTAATTCTTTAAAACCTTAGTTTCTTGTGTTTCTTGTTTATTCAAGAGTGTGTTGTTCTTATTTGTTTAAATAAGTGCGTGGAACTCTCCTCTTCGAGAAGGAAAGTGGATTATGGTACCTCATGCTTCCTCATGTAAAAGGAAGAAAAACATTACTATTTTTTATAAAATATGAGACTTTTTTGATGAAAAAATGCATGTAAATAACATATATTGGTTATGGATTCTCTCCCAATATTGGATTGTTACACCACCTCAGGTTTTTTCATTCACTACCTTAGAATATTTTAGAATATGTTGTGTTAATCAATATTTTTGAATGCCTGATGATCTAAAAAATTTATCAACCGAATATGGGTTACATGATAATAAAAATGAAGTAATATTAATATAGGTGCATGCTTGTCCATTTAAGAGTTTATAATTACATGCATGAAACAGAAATCACATTCCACATCCCAAACTCACTCATGATTCATAATGAATAGATATTGAATAGTAGTGTCTTGTTTCATCTTAGTCTAAGCTCCATTTTTTGAACAGTCTATTTCATGAAAGACATATATTTCATGAAATAGTTCACATAATATTTATACAAATAATTAATCCATTAAAAATCATCTGGTTATTCATATGATCTTTAGATATGAATGAATTCTTGACCTAGAAATACCTCTCATAGTCAAGGTAGGGTTGTTGTAAGATTGAAGATGATCAAATTATTCTATAATAAGATCCATATAATTTAATTAGTTTTCCACCATTATATACATATATTTTGAGTCATAAAAACTATTTTACGAACTTCAATCATTCCATATCAGACTCTCACTCAGTCAAGCACTTTTTAATAAATGATATTATTCCAGATTATTTCTCCAACTGACATCAAGGTTCCATAATTGGAACACATTTCACACATTCCCACACTAGGCCATTCCAAGCCTATGAGGTCCACCTGGGAACCTCCATGCATTCTCTATGCATTCCATATGCACCAAAATATGTGATCTCTATGAGCGCAATGTCACCCTCACTCCTGCTATCTTGGGATTACTTAGTCAACTTACCTCCCACATGGTTTAAGCGTTTTCCCACATGTGATTGAGGTGGGTCCTTTGTGTTCTTATGGTTGCATATATATTTTTAGAACAATTCCATAAAAACATTTATCCAATATGAAATATGTAACAACCTCGATCCCAGTAGCCCAAAGTTAGTGGTTGTCTTATTAAAATGTAAAAGATAAAATAGATCACATCACCAAGGATTAATCATTTTAGTAGTATTTATGAACTAGATACATACATGGTTCCCTTATTACATTGGTAATTGAATATATAACATAATAAAGGAAAATAAAATGCTTCCTTGATACTTATTAAAAAATATCATCTTCAGAACCTGGGGAAGGAAAAAAAATAAAAGGTTGAGCTCAAATTATTATTAAGGGTAACATTAATCAATAATAATTAAATAAAAATCAATAAGGAATTATTATTTTAGAAAGGTAAAAAATTGAAAAACACATTGCATCAAAAAACTAAGAATGAAATTACATCCATGGATCTTATCATAGTGAAAATATCATTGAAAGTAATAAATAAATAATGAATGAAGAAAATGATTCATTATTTGTCATCATGAATATATAACTTGAAACCATTTTCCCATCAAGACATTTTAAGTCCATGGGTAAATTCCCATTTAATTATACTTGGAAATAAACATGAAGTGTGTTTCACAAACTATTTTTTATCATGATACCTTTTGATGCATCGAGGGGATATCAATAATTAGGACCCAACCATCATTGAAATTCCAAATAATTATTCGTATATAGATTTAATTCATGAAAAATATTACATATAAAAATATCTTTATTTCATAGTGGATACATATTTATAAATATTTCCCTAGATAAAACAACATTCAAGGTAAGAACCGTATGTAATAATGCTATACGAATTAGACAATAATCATATCCATGATTAAATAAATTTTTATATCTAAGATAAATATAATATTAAGTAAAACTTAATATCAAATAGGTAGTATATACACCACTTAAAAATGATTAGGTTCACAATTCTAGGTAAGCCTTACAGAAATAGAAACTAAGATGAAGTCCCTTTCCTTAATATCTGCTGATTTTTGTCACACTTACACCTCCTAAAAAATAAACATATGTTTATTAAAACAATAATAAAGAAGTTAATTATAGTAATTTATAGAACTATTTATCATTTATAATAATTATATTAAATTTATTAAAAAAATTGATGAAATTGAAGGGTTTTGATATAATGTTTTCCTTATGAATTTCCTATTTTATGTCGATTTCTCCATTCTGTTAAATGTAAATAATAAATTAGTATAATTAATTATAGAATCATTAAATACATGTAATTATATATATATATATATATATTATAATTCATACTATCCATTCATGAAGTTGGTTATAATAATGTTCCTAGAAATGTATCTTTAGATTGTTAACTAACCTCTAACAGGACGTTCTCAAAAGAGCAGGAAAAGAGAGTAAAAAATTTATAAATTTCATATATATATGATACATGTAGTAGGTTGAAATAATTTGTAACATGTTAAATTACTGCATAAATAATTTAAGAGTATATGGTTTTGAAACAGATCAGGAAAAATAATAAGGAGAAGAGGGGAAAATGGAAGAGTAAATGGAGACTTACTTTTTCATTAGTATGGATTCTCTTTTACAAAACTATAAAGAATTTTATTTTTGGAGTTATATTACACTATAAAGTTAATATGGAATATAATAGGCTTAATAGAGATTATTTGGGAAGATATTTGTCTTTTTAATGGATGGTATGAGTATTTTTCAAATGGAAGGGAGAGGGGTTATTTATACTTGAGTAGAGCGGTATTTTTAGAATAAAATATTAAGTGAAATATTTTATTCAAGGTGAGACTTGAAATAGTTAATTTTTGAAAATATAAATATTATATTAATATAATTTAATTTTTAAATAAATTAAAACACCTTTATAATTCTAATTTATTAGTTTATTAAAAAGGAAATTAGAAAAAAAAAGAAAAATTGTTATTTTAAAGAATCACTTTATACAATAGATTTTTTGGAAAAAAATTAGGTTTAGAAATTTATTTTTGTGAATTTTAATGAATAATTTTTCAAATTAAATATATTACATCTGAATATGAATTTCTATAAATCATTATTTCCCTAATACATCATGAATGATGTAATTTAGGTTACACGAGGTATGTGAAGACTGTATTTTTATTATTCATTAGAATATTGAAGTATTTTAGAAAATCATAAGAAAATAACCCTTGGATAACTTTTACATGATGATTAAAATAATGGAATCCATTTTATGAATTTAACATTCTAAATTTGATAAATTTAATCCTTAATTAACATCAATATTTATTCAAAAAATATCAATTTTTAAATTATTATAAATTTTATGACACTGTGAAAAATTAATTCACGTCTCATAAAACAATCTTATAATAAAAAAACAAAATATTTATTTATGAATATATTTTATCAAAATAAATTTTCTTTTAAATTATTATTTTTAATTATAAAATTGTAAATAAGAATTTAAATTTCACAAATATACCAAAAATTAATTATTCAATTTTTAAAATTTCATTTACTTATTCTATGATAAAAATATATCATATTTTTATTTATGAGATACTTAAATTTTATTTATAATTTCAAAGGTGAGGTTATTATATTAATGGTTTCATTACTATTCCTAATGGTCACAATACTATTTGAATGATCATGTTAATATTTAATATTATATCATGGTACATTAAGCTCGGTGTTGCACAAAACATAAGTTTTCAAGTAAATTAATGTTATTTAATAAGATATGTACCATAAATGTTGTGGTTTTATATTATTATATCCTTTGAAAATGTATTCCTCTAACTATTAAATGAATATTTCATTCTAAATAGATAAGGTTGGTTCATGATCATAACAACCTCAGGTTCCCACATTGCTCATTCCATTTGTTGGTTTCTCCAAATAACTTTTAACAATCGATTCATATGATTTCTCAATAATTTATCTCTACTATCAAGAATATCGATAGTCTCTTCCCAATAAGAAAAATTATGTTCTAGTTCTATTTCATCATAGGTGAGTACATGCATTGGGTCTAGTATGTACTTATTTAACAATGATATGTGGAACACATCATCAACATTAGAGAGACTTGGTGGAATTTCTAATTGGTATGCTACAACTCCAATTCTTTCTAGAATTTATAATGGTGTGATGTAATTGGAGATTCGGTTCACTTTAAAAATGAACCTTATGACACACATATATAGTGATACATTCATAAAGACATTATCTACCACTAGAAATTCCAAATCCTCTCTCTAGTTGTTAGCATAACCATTTTTCCTACTTTTAACTACATTAATGTGAGCCTTATTAGTCTTTACCTTTGTAGTTGTTTCTTCAATAAATTCCAGGCACATAAGTTTCCTCTCATCCACTTTGGCCCAAAATGTTAAAGTATGACATATCTTTCCATATAACGATTCATATGGTGCCAATTAATACTATAATGAAAACTATTATAGTAAAAAAACTCTACCAATTGTAAGTGTTGATCCCAAAAACCTTTAAATTCATGTGATCGTGATCTCAATAGGTATTCTAATGATTAAATATTCCTTTCATACTATATTTCGATTTGAGCTTGATAAGAAGTACTCAAATAAATCTCATTAGCCAAAAACTTCTAAAAACTCTTCCATTATTTTGGTGTGAAATGGGGATCTCGACCAGTCATAATTAATATAGGTGCAACATGAAGTCTCAAAAAATCATTAACATTGAGTCTTTTAGGTAACTAAAGAGGAAAATCTTCTCTTATAGAAGGATAATGTTCTAATTTTTTAAGATGATCAAAAATAACCCATATTGCATCATTATTTCTACGTGTCCTTTTTAATAATGTGAAAAAAGACCATAGTAATGTCATCCCACATCTACATCGGAATAGATAGAGGTTGAATGAATCCCTTAGGATGTTGTCTCTCAGCCTTCACTTGTTTAAAAACTAGACATATAGACTCATATTCAACAATTTCCCACTTCATATTATCCCACAAAAAATATTACTTCAAATCTCTATACATCTTTGAAATATCATGGTATATAGTGAAATTTGAGCTATGAGAATCATCTAATAATTCTCTTTTTATCTCTTCTATTTATAAAAAAATAATCTCTCTCCAAATTTTAGAATTTCATTTTCATTCATTAAGTTATCCAATATTCCATCCCTAACAACCTTCATTTTCATTTGAAAATTTTTATCATCATATTGAGAGCCTTTTTTATATTTAAATAAATATGGTTTCATAATCATTTGAAAAAGTAATTATGTTTCCTCTTCTATAACAATTCTCATATCCATATTTACTAAATCCATGAATATAGGATCTTTCTCAACCCATATTTGGGTTTGGAAGCCATGATATTTCCTTCTTCAAGTGCCTTCTACCTTATATTATTTTCCTAGGTGATAGTGTATTGATAAATCATAATATTTGAGTAACTCAAGCCATAGAATATGCCTCATGTTGAGTGATTTTTGTGTAAATATGTATTTAAAACTCTTGTGATCCATATATATATCATACCTCTCACTATATATATAGTGCATCCATATCTTTAGAGAAATTATTACGACTACTATCTCATGATCATGAGTTGGATAATTTTGTTCATGAGAATTCAACTGCCATGATTCATATGCAATAATTATATCATTTTTCATAAGGAAAACACCTAGTCCTTTCATTAATGCACCACCGTATATTAAAAACAAATAATTTCCTAATGGTAAAATAAATATTGTAGCATTGAATAATATACTCTTCAATTATTCAAAATTTTCCGCACAATATTTTATCTATACGAACATAACCCCTTTATGTGTGAGCTTTGTTAATGGTTTATCTAATTGGGAAAAGCATTGATTGAAACTCCTAAAGTAACCCATAAACCAATTAAACTATTTAACTCAGTAACATCTGTTGGCATAGGCTATCCTTGAATTTTCTTTATCATGACCAGATCTATTAAGATTTGATCCTTAGAGAAAATATGTCCAAAAAAATTCCTGAATCCAAAATTAACACTTTCTAAATTTACCATTTATCTATTTCCTTATGAGATTTTCAAGAATAATCCTCAAGTGAGTCTCATCGTATTCATAGATTTTAGAATAAACTAGAATATCATCAATCAATACTAAAATAAAATCATGATGGTATTCCTTAAATACTATCTTCCTTGGATCCCATAAAATGGATGGGGAATTTTTCAATCCAAATAGAATTACTTTGAATTTTTAATGTTAATAAATTGTTCAAACAATCTATCTTCTCAACATGTTCCTTATTTACTCAAAATTTATGATACCCAAAATGATGTTAAATATTCAAAAAAAACTTATCTCTATGAATTCTATAAATTTAATCATCAATTCTTGGCAGAGTATATTTGATTTTTTAATGTCATTGATTTATTTATATTCAATGCACAACATCAAGGATAAATATTTATTATTATCAAAGAGAACAAAGGATCCCCATGGAGAAACATTAGGGAGAATAAATCCATTATCTCTCAACTCCTCTAGTTTTTTCTTCAGCTCCCATAATTTCACAATGTATTTTCTATAAGGAATATTTGATATTTTTCTTGCATCAAGAATTAAATCAATGTTAAACTCAATATCACACTTTGGGGGGAGTCAATGTAATTCTACAAGAAATAGATAAATGTATTCATGTAAAATTGGTATGTCCTCAATTTAAAGATTACATTCTTAATCCCTAGATTATATTTTCTCTTCTACCCCAATAATTTCACTCAGAAGATCTAATCATTGTGGATCTAGATAAGAATTAGATGATAAATTTTATTCTCTAAAGATAAGGAATTATATGACTTCCTCACAAATAATAATTATCTTCTTCTTACATTAATGTTTCCCATTATATTTTAAAATCTATTCTATACTAAAGATTATATCAAAGTCAACCATAGGCATGATTATACGATCTGCAAATAAATCATGTCTATATTCCATAATGGGAACTTCCCAACACATTTTTCTAGTAATGATACTTTCCTATGTGGGTTTTAATGAAAAATAACTTATTAAATCATAAGGGAAATATATTATTTTATTTAAAAATTAAGTATATATAAAAGAATTTGAGGATCCAGAATTAAAAACTCATTGGATATATTTTAAGACTTGATTGTTATACCTACAACCACATAATTGGTTACTTCTACATCATCTTTGGTGATAATATAAGCTTGGAAATCTCATCTTTTCATATTCTATGGTATATTACCTTGATTCTTAGCATTGATTTGAATAATTCCCCATTTCAATATATTTGAATCATTGAAAATAATTTATTTTTTCATCCTCTTACAGTAATTAGATTGATGAATCTTTTCTATGAACTTATTTCAAACTCCCATTCCTTTCCTATATTTTCCAGGATGATTCTTTCAACAGTTTACACATAATGGGAATTTCTTCATTCTCTTATTATTCTTTTATGATTAACCATTTTCATGGAAATCAAATTTCCTTTTATTCTCATTATTTCCCTTGAACATATAATATCTAGGAAATTCCTTCTCTATTTTGATGGAACTTAATAATATTTTATCATATGATGAAAATGATTGAGAATCTAGTACCCTTAGAAGACATGGATTAATACCTTTAGAGAAATGATCAATACTTGTTTCTTAATCACATATATAATATATAGTGTACTTGGATTTTCTTGTTATGTAAGCCTTAGACTCTGCAAAACTCTCTTCTTCCATTTTCTTAAAGTTGATGAATCTTCTCTTCATTTCACTTCGTTTCTCATGAGATAAATATTTGTCAATTAATGTTAGATTAAAAGTTATCAACTCAATGACTTTTATATCATCTTCCTACTTAGTATTATGGATCAATGACCACCATTTATCATCATCCCCCTAAAGATAATATATTAGTAGTACTACCTTTTCATTTTCATAGAATCCCAATGCTAGAAATATATTTTCAAGAAACATGATCCATTGCTTAGCTACCACTAGATTAGTATTATCACTGTAATAAGGGGGATTATTCCCCATGAAACAATCCAATATAGTTTTAGTGTGGTTATTCATCATAAAATGAGTATTTTTTCCTCATATCATCATGATTTACTAAGCTTCAATAGTAGCTATGTCAACTTTCTCTATGGGGAAATACCATTATTTTACATGGGTATTTATTCCATTTCTTCCATTAAGATCCATCACTAAATAATGGAAAATAGTAGGTTATCTCATAGTCATCATGTGTATTGAGGGAAAAAATTAAATTATAAATAATTATTATAATTCTCATGTATACTCAATATAACGTTCTTATGGTTTCTACTAAACCTTCTCTGATACAAAGTGAAACAACCTCGACCCCAATAGCCCAAATTCCATGGTTGTTTTATTACAATGGAATAGATACAAGAGACCACGTCACCAAGGATTGATTAGTTTATAAGTCTTTATGATGTAGATATATACATGGTCACCTTATTATATTCATAATTATATATATAAAATAACAAAGGAAAATAAATTGATTCCTTGACACGTATTCAAAAAATCATCTTCATAACATGGGGAAAAAAATTAAAGGGTGATCTAAAATATTCATTAATGTTTATATGAATCAATAATAATTTAAAAAAAATTAAATAAGGAATAATTACTATGTAATTTCAAACAATTAAAAAACACATACCATCAATAAATTAAAAATGAAAATTCATCAGTGAATTTTTTCATAGTGAAAACATTAGGGAAAATAATAACTGAATAATGAAATAAGAAAATGATTAATTATTTAAATTCATGTGCCTAGAATATGAACCATTATATTGTCAATATAGTTTATTTATACTTTTTGCAACCTATCTTATTCTTCTTGGAAACAAATATGAAATGTTTTTTACTAACTGTTTTGTCTCATAAGACCTGTTGATGCATCTAGGGGATATATTCAATCGACCCCAACCCATCACTGGAAGTCCAAATAATTTTTCGTACATTGATTTAATTCATGAAAAAATATGACTTATTAAAATTTATATATTGAGTTGTGGATACATATTTATCAATATTTCCCTGGTTTATACAACATTCAAGTTAAAAACCATAACTAAAAATGGAATACGACTTAGACAATAATCATATCCATGATACAAGAAATAAGAATATTTTAGAGAAATATAATTTGAAATGAAAATTGATCTCCAATTGGTATAAGATACACCACATAAAAATTATTTGGTGCACAATACAAGGTAAGTCTCAATGAAATTGAAATTGGAACGAAGTCCCTTAACATTAATTATGACATAATTTTGTTGCGTTTTCACCTCTTGAATAATAAAAATATATATATTAAAACACTGATATAGAAGTAAATTATAGTAACTTATAAAACTATTTATCAATTATAAAAATTTTATTAATTTTATATATTTTATTTGATGACATTGCGGCATTTGGATATCATATTTTCCTTAAAAATTTCACATTTTCTTCAATTTATCTATTATATTAAATGTAAATAATAAATTAGTACAATTAAATACTAAAGAATAGAATAAACATAATAAAATGTTTTTATATTATATATAATTCATAATTTGAATCCATGAAGGTAGTTATAGTAATTGTCTTGGCAATGTCTCTATAAGTGGTTTACCAACTATTAACAAGACATTATCGAAAGAGCAGGAAAAGGGATTATAAAATGTATATATGTCATATATAAATATATATGATATGTTTAGTAGATTAAAATAATTTATATTATGTTAACTTACTATAAAAATAATTTTAGAGTGTCTGTTTTTAAAGGTATTGGGAAAAAGAAAGAGAAGAAGAAAAATGGGAAGAGTTAATGGATATATGCTCTTTCCTCGGCACGACTTCTCTTCTGTGACACTATCAATCATTTTATTTTTGGAGTTGTATTGCTCTAGAACATGCCTATAGACTATAAGAGTCCTAGGATATAATATTTTGGAAGATCATTGTCTTTGGAATGGGTGGGATGAGTTATTTTACAAGGGAAGGGAGAGGGGTTATTTATACATGAGGAGAGGGGTATTTTTAGAATAAAATATCAAATAAAATAGTATATCAAATGTGAGACTTTTAGTATTGAATTTTAGAAAATATATATAATATATAAATATAATATAATGGGTTTAATACTTTAAAATGCCATTATAGTTCTAATTTAAAATTTTGTTAAAAAAATTGAAAAAATTGTTTTTTTAAAGAATCTCTTTTGATATTAGTGTTGGTCGGAGTGGACACTCAAGAGGGGGGTGAATTGAGTTCCAATTAAAATTTCTGTTAAAATATTGTCTAGTTAAAATCCCCCGATTTATAAAATAAGTTAAACTGTAGTGAATTTATACAGATTATAAATGTTCACTTAGCTTCTCAAAGATTGATTAGATCTCAGTTAGTTTAACCACAAGATCAAACTAACGTTTGAAACTAATCTACTGATTTACAATAAGTGTAAACACTTGCTAATTTAACTAACAAAGTAGCTTCAAAATAATATTTTATTTTAAAGTAATATCAGCGGAATAAATATGATATATGTCGTATACATTAAACTTAAATAAAATATGCACAACAGATATAACAAGAGGTTCAGTCTCAATCAGAGACTTAGTCCTCTCAAATATATATATAAATTTGATCCACACCCTGGATCGGGGTTAACAACAGTTTTACAAAACTGTCCCGGCCACGTAGGGACCTCTACCACTGTTCTTTGTGGGAAACAAAACAAAGACCAGGTCACACAAGGACCTATTCCATAGTTGACGTGGGTAAATAAAGGTTAAGAGAATTTGAGTGAGGATTTTGATATCCTTCAGTTCAGTGTAAGAGATAGTGTGTGTAAAGATATACAGAGTACACCACACTGCTCGAAGGTTAATAAATAAATCACATTGAGAAGATTGGTGAGATTTTATAAAGCTCTAGTGATTATCAATGTAGCTCTGGACTCGTTGGATTCAGCAAGAATGCTTCTGAGTTAGTCTCTGGTTTTTTTGTTGAAAAAAAGAGTTTCGTAGTTCAGATTGTCTTATTCAGAAGTGAGAAGGATGTCTTGATTCATCATGTGTTCTTTAGCGGTATTGGATTTTACTCATGTGGGTTCTTTGAAGGTCTTGCAATCTCCTTCTTGTTCAGCACAGTGCACTCGGGTGTACATAAGTTCTTCGTGTATTCACGTTGTTGTAGTTTTTTCTTCGTTTTTGTGTGTTGCACCTCAGTGTTTCTTATATTCCATGAGTTTTGGCAGTAGGAATGATTCCCTTTTCATAGGTATGAGATACGGTTTCCTGACATGCCAACAACTAACATTAAATAACATTAATTTCATTAAAACAACAAATATGACCGTTAGCATTATTTAAAATAATAGTGACAAAAGCTTAAGAAACGGTGTCAAAGTGATCATGGAAACTGTGTCTTCTTCACGGTGTCTGATCACAGTGTCTGGTCACGGTGAGTGGTCACGGTGTCTGAGTCACGATGAGTGGTCACAGGGTCTGGTCATGGTGAGTGGTCACGGTGTCTGAGTCAGGGTGAGTGGTCACGGTGTCTGAGTCACGATGAGTCCTTCACGGTGTTTTGGTCACGGTGAGTCCTTCATGGTGTTTGGGTCACGGTGAGTCCTTCACAGTGTCTAGGTCATGGTGAGTCCTTCACGGTGTCTGGGTCACGGTTAGTCCTTCACAGTGTCTCCATACTTAGAAAAATATCTGTATTTGGACTAAGACGGTGATATGCAGAATATGGGTTAAGGTTAATCATTGGAGATAATATATGAGAGAATTGTGATCATGCATAAGACTTGTAAAGAGTAATTAACATTCATAAGATTTGTTATTATAAAAAAATGATGTGCACTGAAGATCAAGATTAATTAATAGTAATGAGATTTGTGATCATTAAAACAAGATTAACACAAGAGGAGTCCAACAATCTCCACCTTTTTGATGATCACAAATCATATATAGGCAGAATATAAAAGACATGTAATATTAAAGATACTAACATAGAAAACACATTATAGAACAGATACTTGTAGTTTTTCTCCCCCATTTATACTATTATAGAACTGATACCTGTAGGTTTTCTCCCCCTTTTGGGATTATCAAAAAGAAGAGAAAAGGAAATGAAACTCGGCAGTTGTAATTAAACAAAGGATTTAGAATAAAAAGTACAAGAGAAGTACAAAGTGTAAACAAGAAATGAAAATCCATCAAAAAGAAAAACAGTCACTAGACTCTTTAGGGGTCCATTTTTTTCATGCCTTTATCAGCAGCAGGAGCTGGTGATGAAGTAGAATAAGGCATAGATATGGTAGACAACGAGGGTAAGGGTAGACCTTCAAAAATAGATGGAGCCAAAGTAGGATCAGTAGAATATCTAGGCTTAGTTTGGTCAAGAATGACTGTCCAGATCTGAGAAAGGGCTTGGCTAACTGTCATGGCAGTGGATGCTAAGGCAGGTAGTCCAGGTTTAAGGGGTGCAGCAGCTGGAGAAACTATAGTAGTACTCTTCACATGAACATACGACTTCAAAGGATTGATGAAATAAGTAATGATTTCACCACCATACTGCATAGCCTTTTCAAAATCATCCTTATTCTCCAGAAATATGTCCAACAATCTGGTGAACTCTGAAAGTTTCTGAACTTGAGCTTTAAAATCTTGAGTCACCGGAGGGATTCTCAGATTTTCCACAAGATATCTAAAGTGATCTGTCATGTTACTTTTAGAGAAAATCCAGGAAGGATACAAATCTATTTTCTTGGAGATCTCTTGTTGAGCATCATTGGCTATCTTATAATGAATCATAACCAAGTCCAATGCCCTATCACTATTCTTAATCACTTATGACAAAGAAGATAGATCCAAGCCACTGAAGGCATTCTGAAATTATTCCTTAATTATGGATCTCAGTATAAAATCATCCAAAGAAGGTGTGGAGGTCTGACCAGAAGTAGGTGTAGCCTTGACAGCTTCGGTTAGAACTTTTAGCTGTTTCAGAACATTTTGCAGACATCTAGTGTATTCATCTGTAACCTTATTCAGGGTTTCCACAAGCTCTCTCATGCATTCCAGCATCTTGGTGTGCCTTTTTTACAATCATTTCATCAAAAGAAAGTAGGTAAGGATGAACTTGAGACACAATCTCCCAAGAAAGGAGGGAATCAGAAGACTCAGGAGAAACAACAACAGGTGAAGGGGCAGAAACAGGAGTAGGCTCTGATCTCACAGATAACTCATTCTGCAGACTTGCTACCATACTTTTCAGATTTGCAACATTAGCACTTAGAAGCTTATTCTCTACTCTGACTTCTTGAATTTCTCGGATCATCTGTGGTTGAATATACAAGATAATATTTTCCAAGATAATTGATGCATCTTCTGGAATTAATTGAGTCACTGGGCGAGGTTCAGTGGAGACAATTTTCTCAAATCCATCTAACAAAGTCTCGCCAAAAACTTTCAAATCATCTTTGGTTACAAAGGAGTGAAGATCAGGTAAGGATGAAGGTAAAGGTAGAGGTTCAGATTCTGGTTGAGGGTCAGAGTCATCTTCAGACTCAGATTCTGATCTAGATTGTGGTTGGGGCTCTGGTTCTGGTTCAGAATGAGCTAAGGACTTCAGTTGAAATAGAGAAGAAAGATCCATTCTAGTTGCAGTCACTTTTTGTGACTCATTCACATCATAAAAGCTTGGGAACTCATACCGAGAGTGCATAGAGAAAGTGATAAAAGGTTGAGAAGCTTCAGAAGATCCAGCTTCCACAATATCAAGATTTTAAGTTTCCTCCCCCTCAACTTGTGCTTCCCTTTCAGATTCTTGAGGTTCAGGAACATGTAAAAGATCCACAGGATCATCCCTAATCTCTTCAGCAAACTCTTGTCTTGCCAGCTGAAAGGTAATTTCCATTCTTTCTTCAGCAGATGGAATAATCTCAGGAACCTATTGTTCCACTGGATAAGCTTCCAGACTTGCTTCTTTCACAACAGAAAGAGTCGCTTCAATAAAATATGCCTCAAAGGTTTCTTGCTGTTCTGAATCATGAAAAACCAATTTCCTTGCAGCATTGGGATGAGCTTCTTCCTCATGAAGAAAAACTAAAGGATCCTTAGTCCTTTAATTTTCAACAACAACTTCTTATCCTTTAGGTATTTCAGTAATGATAACAGCAGGGATAACTGCAGGGGTAACAGCAGGGATAACAACCCTTTCCTCATCAACAAGAACTGTTTCCATTGGAGGTATTACAGATTCTTCTCTAGGTGGAACTTCAGCTGTTACTTCTTCTTGTTCTTCTTCTTCTGAATACTCAGTTCATCTGGTTCCAAACCAGGATCAGCTAGGTTCTTAGGCCTTCTTGTATAGTCAACAGGATTAAACTTTTTATACAGTTGATCACTATCCTCAACCCATTGGTTTTTCCAGGGATTTCAGATAATCTTCATCCTTCTCATGATAGGCATGGATAGGCAGAAATCATGGTCCTCTAATTTTTCTTCATTCGGTCCAACCATCCCTTTTTAAACTAACATGGCTGAAATCATACTTGAATAAAAGAGGGAGGTGGATTTGGAAGTTACTTTTATCAGCTCATAGATATGGTTGATAACATAATTACACAGATTGATCTTATGGCCATTCTTCAACAGGTGAATCAGGAACACATCCTGATACTTCATCACAACAAAATCTCCTTTTCTTGGACTAACCAAATTCTGAATGTACTTGAACAGAAGTATTGTCTCCCCATCCAGTTCAGCAGCTATGGCCCTTCGCTTGGTGCCATCTCCAGTTAGATTTTCCAAAGCATTTTCCAGGTCAAAGATGTCAGTTGTTGGAGGAGGGTCTCTCTGGAAATCTTCACACACTCCTTCATGTGGAATTCTTAGGCATGCAGCCCACAACCTTGAAGAGAAAGAGCACTTCTGACCATCGATCCAACAGGTCAGCAAAAAGCTTTCTCCAAACTCAAAAGGGAACTTTACATACTGATAGAATTCAGATACAAGCCTTGGTTAAATCGGTCTATTCTGTCCAATGAACCATTCAAGACATCCTTGTTCTTTTAAAACTTTCAAAACTAACGATCTACTAGACAACAACCATTCTGGGCAAACCTCTTTTTCAGGTACAACGGTACGAATTCCTAGGTTTGGGTTTAGAAGTCCTTCGGGAGCTATCCTCGGTATGATCTTTTTTTTCATAGATCGGTGCTTCTCAGACGAGGGTGAAGATGGACGATTCATCCTTGGTATTCACTAAAGGTTCGGGCGAGAGGGAAGAGAAGGTTCAGGAAAGAATTAGGGTAAAAATCGAATAAAACCCTTATGTTTTATCATTTGGGAATTTCAAGCGTCATAAAAACACAAAGGCGAGAAATCAAATAGCGGTTAAATAAAAATTACCGCGATACAGGAAAAAAAATAAAAATAAACATAATTCTCACGGTGAGACCGTGAGTAGGTATTACGGTGAGACAGAAAACTAGTCATCACGGTGAGACATTTTATAGTCATCACGGTGAGACAATGAGAATTTTATATAGTCACGGTGAGATAGTGAGTGGTCAAACCGTGAGCATAAAACAGTAACTTAGAAATAGTAAGTATGAAACCGTAAGGTAAAGTACAGTAAAGTATTAAACATTAAGATCTGTAAGATATTCATTTATGATTAATCATACCAAGATCATGTATGATGTAGTATAATATTTCATAATTTAATGGTTTATTGAATATATCATCAAGTTGATATTCAGTACCAATGAATTCTAAAGTGATATCACCTTTTTGATAGTGATCCCTAAAAAAGTGATGTCTTACATCAATATGTTTTGTCCTAGAATGAGAAACAGGATTCTTAGAAATATTAATAGCACTTGTGTTGTCACAATTTATTGAGACATGTCTGAATTGATATCTGTAGTCTAGTAATGTGTGTTTCATCCACAAAATTTGTGCACAACAACTTCCAACAGCTGTGTATTCAGCTTCTGCAGTTGACAATGCAACAAAATTTTGTTTCTTGCTACACCATGATACTAGTGACTAGCCTAAAAGATGACATGTTATAGAGGTGCCTTTTCTATCTAGCTTACATCTAGCAATGTCATCATCAGAATAAGTAACTAATTCAAATGATTGTCCTTTGGGATAGAACCATCTTAAATTGGGAGTATGCTTGAGGTATTTGAAAATTATTTTTACAACATTTAAATGTGACTCTTTAGGGTTTTCTTGAAATCGAGCATACATACACACACTAAACATAATATCAGGATGACTAGAAGTCAGGTAGAGTAGACTTCCAATCATTCATATATAAGTGGTTTGATCAACAGATTTACCATTTTCATCAAGATCCATCTTACATGTGGTACTCATGGGAGTGTCATTACATTTTGTGCTATCCAATCCAAAACGTTTTAAAAGATCTCTAGTATATTTAATTAGATTTAAAATGATTCCATCATCATTTTGAAAGATTTGAAAACCAAGAAAGAATTTAAGTTCACCCACTAAACTCATTTCAAATTCATTTTGCATCATTTTAGAAAAATCAGTACATAAATAATTTTTAGAAGATCCAAAGATAATATCATCAACATAAATTTGTACTACTAAAAAATATTTTGAAATTATTTTTATAAAAATAGTAGGATCAGCTATTCCTTTTGTAAAACCTTTAGAAATTATAAAAGTACTTAATCTATCATACCAAGCTCTTGGATCTTTCTTTAAACCATATAAATCTTTTGATAGTTTGAAAATATGATTTGGAAAATGAGGGTTTGAAAAACCAGGTGGTTTTTCAACAAAAACATCCTCATTAATATATCCATTTAAGAATGCACTCTTGACATCCATTTGATATAGTTTGAAATTTAGATGTGCAGCATAAGCAAGTAAAATCCTAATAGCTTCTAATCTGGCTACTGAAGCAAAAGTCTCCTTATAGTCAATACCTTCTTCTTGACTATAGCCTGGTGTAAATAGTCTAGATTTATTTCTAACTATGTTTCCGGATTCATCTACTTTATTTATAAACACCCATTTTGTGCCTATTGTGAATGTGTCCTTAGGTCTTTCAACAAGATTCCCAACTTTATTTCTTTCAAACTGATTGAGTTCTTATTGCATAGGAATTACCCAAAATTCATCATTAATAGCATCATCAACGCTTTTAGGTTCAAGCTGTGAAAAGAATGCTTGATGTTCAACCTGATTTCTAAGAGAAGCTCTAGTCTGTGTCCCTCTATCAAGATTTCATACAACATCATCCAAAGGATGATTTTATAGAATTCTAGTTGGTCTAGTAAAGGTAGGACTAGAAATTTCAGGTTCATCAACATGATGGGAATTATCAGAAGTAGGTTCTGGAAAATTTCCTGAACTTGTTGTCTTTATAGAAGGTTCATTTGATTCGTCATTAAGGTTCAGAACAGATAAATCTTCTTCAAGATTTTCAAGAGAGATTTTAGGCTCATGTGGATCAGTTTCATCAATCTTGATGTGAATAGATTCTTCCACACACATGGTTCTCTTATTGAAAACTCTATAGGCATTACTAGAAATAGAATAACCTAGGAAAAATCCTTCATCACTCTTGGATGCAAACTTGTCAAGATTATCTTTGGTATTAAGAATAAAGACTTTGCAGCCAAAGACTTTGAAGTAGTTAACCTTCGGTTTCCTATAGTTCCACAACTCATAAGAGGGCCTCTTAAGAACAGGTCTGATTAAGACTCTATTGATAATATAACAAGCTGTATTTACAGCTTCAGCCCAAAAATAAATAGGTAGGTCATACTCATTAAGCATGGTTCTGGAAATTTCTTGCAGGGTTCTATTCCTTCTTTCTACTACACCATTTTGTTGAGGTGTCCTAGGGGCAGAGAAATTGTGACTATAGCCATTGTGTGAGTAATAAGATTCAAATTCATGATTCTCAAACTCACGACCATGATCACTTCTCAATGTTTTAAACTTAAGTCCACTATGTTTCTCAACAGATTTGGAGTATTTAACAAAGTAAGAACAAGCTTAACTTTTGTGAGCTAGAAAATATACCCATGTATATCTAGAAAAGTCATCTACTAAGACATAGACATAGTGCTTCCCATTTAAGCTAGATTCTCTAGATGGTTCAAACAAATCCATGTGAACCAACTCGAGAGGTTGAGAAGTTGAGACTTCTTTCTTTGGTTTAAAAGAGATTTTGTGTTGCTTTCCCTTTTGATAGGGATTACAAATTTTATCATTTGGAAACTCAAGTTTGGGTAGGTCTCTAACTAAGTTCTTCCTTTTAAGTTTTCTAAGTGAGTGTATATTGCAGTGTCCTAATATTTTGTGCCAAAGCCAAGACTCTTTATGAAAAGCATTTAAACATGTAATATTTTTCATGGCTAAAGAATTTAAATCAACAGCATATACATTTTCATTTCGCAAGGCAAAAAATACTAAAGAATTTTTAGAATTAAAAACATTGCAAGAAACATTTTCAAATTTAACATTAAAACCATCATCACATAACTGAGAAATACTTAACAAATTATATTTAAGTCCATCAACAAATAAAACATTAGAAATTAATACTGATTTAGTGTTACCAACTTGGCCTAAGCCGATGATTTTCCCTTTAGAATTATCACCAAAGGTGACAAAACCTCCATCAATTCTGACAAAGATTTTAAAGAATGTGAAGTCTCCATAAATAAGTCTTGAACATCCACTTTACAAGTACCAGGTCTTCCTACAGGAGCTCTTTAAGCAGGTTTCCTACAAAACAGATTTAGATAGGAAATGATTTTGGTACCCAGATCTTCTTGGGTCCAGACAGGTTAGAAATCAAAGCTTTTGGTACCCAAATTTGTCTTATGGGTCTCATAAAATTTGTAGAATCAATAGACTTTGAAAGATAAACCTTATTAGATCCATAACTATGTATATAACTAGTTAAAGAATATAAATGTCAAGAACTAGAATTAGCAGCACTCTGTCCAGATTTAGGAATAAATCTATTCTTAGTAAACTGTCTCTGTTTAGGTTTGTAGCCTATTCCAGTAGTGTATTTTTGTGGAACATGCTTTTCTAGAATTTGAGTTAGTGTATCCTTTCCATTTTTGAATTTATCTAAATCCTTTCTGATTTGCTCATTAGACATTTTCAGTTCAGTGTTCTCCTTTAACAGTTGAGCATTTTTCTCTTTTTCAATAGTAAGTTCAGTTTTACAAGTAGTAGTGAGAGCATGTTGTTTCTTTAATAATTTGTATTTATCCTTAAGTTAATTGCATGTCTCTTCCAACATATTACAATATTCAAACAATTCCTCACTAGTCATGTTTTCAGATTCAGAATCAGATTCTGTATTATCTTTAGAATAATAAGAATTTTAAGCAGGAGTATCTAGGGTTACCTCAGATGTGTTTTCCATAAATCACATGTTTGCCTTATTTCTGGTTTCAGTCTCAGAAGCTTCATATTCACTGGAGCTATCATCAAAAGCACTCCAAGTAGACTTCATATCCTTTTTGTACTTACTGTCCTTGTAATCATATTTCTTCTTGAATTTGAGATTTGGGCAGTCTGCTTTAATATGTCTTTTTCTTTTGCACTCATAACAGGAAACTTCATCACTTTTATCTGGATTTTTCCAATACTTATTCCAATGTCCCTTATTGTCATACTTTCCTTTGTAATTTGATTTTCAAAAGAATTTTTTCTTCCTATAAATTTTCTTAAACCTTCTGGCTATCTGAGCCATTTCAGCATCACTATCAGAGTTTGAGTTTTCACTGGTTGAACTGTCAGTAGGTAGTTGAGCATTATCTTTGTCCTTGATCTTTGAAGCAATAGTCTTGAAAGCCACTGATTTCATCTTAGGTTCATCATATTCCTCTTTATTCACCTTGAGTTCTTCCTCATACATCATAAGCTTACCAATGAGTTCTTTGACAGGTAGAGCAGCAATGTCACATGACTCTCTGATTGAAACAGATGTGCCTCTCCATCGGTCTGGTAAACATCTCAAGATTCTCATAATTTGTTCCTTTTCTGGTACAACTTTTCCAAGTGAATTCATTGTATTGACTATCTCATTAAACCTAAGATATATGTCAGAAATAGGTTCATCAGTTTTTATTTTAAAATTATCATATTTAATAATATATGTATTTAATCTTATTTCTTTAACATTGGTTGTTCCTTCATGAGAAACAACCAAGGTATCCCAAATTTCAAAAGTAGTTTTACAAGCAGAAATTCTGTTAAACTCTTCATCTCCTAAAGCATAGTACAAGGTATTCATGGCTTTACAATTATTATTATAAGCAGTCTTTGTAGGTTCATCCCAAGTGGATCTAGCAGTAGTGGGAAGTTTATATTCTGATTCTATGGTAGTCCAAATATCAAAACCTATACTTTCTAAATGAATTTTCATTTTAAGTTTCCACTGAGCATAGTTTGTACCATTGAATAAAGGTGGAATGTTAGTAGAAACACCCTTTAGTCTATTATCCATAATTAGATTTTAGAAAGACAATTTAAAGAGATAAAAATTTAGAACTAACAGAAATTTAAGATCTTTAAAGATGAAACTAAAATCACAGTTGAAAAATAGTATTTCAAAAATCTTTGATCAAAAAACTAATCCTATGAAACCAAATAATGGTCGGAGTGGACACTCAAGAGGGGGGTGAATTTAGTTCCAATTAAAATTTCTGTTAAAATATTGTCTAGTTAAAATCCTCAGATTTATAAAATAAGTTAAACTGTAGTGAATTTATACAGATTGTAAATGTTCACTTAGCTTCTCAAAGATTGATTAGATCTCAGTTAGTTTAACCACAAGATCAAACTAACTTTTGAAACTAATCTACTGATTTACAATAAGTGTAAACACTTGCTAATTTAACTATCAAATTAGATTCAAAATAATTTTTTATTTTAAAGTAATAGTAGTGGAATAAATATGATATATGTCGTATACATTAAACTTAAATAAAAGATGCATATCAGATATAACAAGAGGTTCAGTCTCAAGCCGAGACTTACTCCTCTCAAATATATATATAAATTTGATCCACACCCTGGATCGGGGTTAACAACAGTTTTACAAAACTGTCCAGGACACACAGGGACCTCTACCACAGTTATTTGTGGGAAACAAAACAAATACTAGGTCACACAAGGACCTATTCCACAGTTGATGTTTGTAAACAAAGGTTAAGAGAATTTGAGTGAGGATTTGGATATCCTTCAGTTCAGTGCAGGAGAAAGTGTGCGTAAAGATATACAGAGTGCACCACATTGCTCTAAGGTTAATAAATAAATCACGTTGAGAAGATAGATTAGACTTTAGAAAGCTATAGTGATTATCAATGTAGCTCTGGACTTGTTGGATTCAGTAGTAATGCTTCTGAGTTAGTCTCTGGTTTTTCTGTTGAAAAACAGAGTGTCATAGTTCAGCTTGTCTTCCTCAAAAATGAGAAGGGTGTCTCGATTCGTCATGTGTTCTTCAGTAGTATTGGATTTTACTCATGTGAGTTCATTGAAGGACTTGCAATCTCCTTCTTGTTCAGCACAGTGCACTTGGGTGTACGTTAGTTCTTTGTGTATTCACGTTATTGTAGTTTTTTCATCTTTTTTGTGTGATGCACCTCAGTATTTCCTATATTCCATGAGTTCTAGTAGTAGGAATGATTTCCTTTTCATAGGTACGAGATACGGTTTCCTAACATGCCAACAACTAACATTAAATAACATTAATCTCCTTAAAAACAACAAATATGACTGTTAGCATTATTTAAAATAATATTGACAAAAGCTTAAGAAATAGTGTCACAATGATGATGGAAACGATGTCTTTTTCACGGTGTCTGATCACGGTGTCTGGTCATGGTGAGTGGTCACGGTGAGTGGTCATGATGTCTGAGTCACGGTGAGTGGTCACGGTGTCTGGTCACGGTGAGTGGTCACGGTGTCTGAGTCACGGTGTCTGAGTCACGATGAGTCCTTCATGGTGTCTGGGTCACGGTGAGTCCTTCACGGTGTCTGGGTCACGGTGAGTCCTTCACAGTGTCTGGGTCATGGTGAGTCCTTCACGGTGCCTGGGTCACGATTAGTCCTTCACGGTGTCTCCATACTTAGAAAAATATCTGTATTTGGACTAAGACGGTGATATGCAGAATATGGGTTAAGGATAATCATTGGAGATAATATATGAGAGAATTGTGATCATGCATAAGACTTGTAAAGAGTAATTAACATTCATAAGATTTGTTATTATAAAAACATGATGTGCACTGAAGATCAATTTTAATTAATAGTAATGAGATTTGTGATCATTAAAACAAGATTAACACATGAGGAGTCCAACAATCTCCACCTTTTTTATGATCACAAATCATATATAGGCAGAATATAAAAGACATGTAATATTAAAGATACTAACATAGAAAAAACATTATAGAACAGATACTTGTAGTTTTTCTCCCCCATTTATACTATTATAGAACTGATACCTGTAGGTTTTCTCCCCCTTTTGGGATTATCAAAAAGTAGAGAAAAGGAAATGAAACTCGGCAGTTGTAATTAAACAAAGGATTTAGAATAAAAAGTACAAGAGAAGTACAAACTGTAAACAAGAAATGACAATCCATCAAAAATAAAAACAGTCACTAGACTCTTTAGGGATCCATTTTTTTCATGCCTTTATTAGTAGTAGGAGCTGGTGATGAAGTAGAATAAGGCATAGATATGGTAGACAACGAGGGTAAGGGTAGACCTTCAAAAATAGATGGAGCCAAAGTAGGATCAGTAGAAGATCTAGGCTTAGGTTGGTCAAGAATGACTGTCTAGATCTGAGAAAGGGCTTGGCTAACTCTCATGGCAGTGGATGCTAAGGCAGGTAGTCCAGGTTTAAGGGGTGCACCAGCTGGAGCAACTATAGTAGTACTCTTCACATGAACATACGACTTCAAAGGATTGATGAAATAAGTAATGATTTCACCACCATACTGCATAGCCTTTTCAAAATCATCCTTATTCTCCAGAAATATGTCCAACAATCTGGTGAACTCTGAAAGTTTCTGAACTTGAGCTTTAAAAGCTTGAGTCACCAGAGGGATTCTTAAATTTTCCACAAGATATCTAAAGTGATATGTCATGTTAATTTTAGAGAAAATCAAGGAAGGATACAAATCTATTTTCTTGGAGATCTCTTGTTGAGCATCATTGGCTATCTTATAATGAATCCTAACCAAGTCCAATGCCCTATCACTATTCTTAATCACTTATGAAAAAGAAGATAGATCCAAGCCACTGAAGGCATTCTGAAATTCTTCCTTAATTATAGATCTCAGTATAGAATCATCCAAAGAAGGTGTGGAGGTCTGACCAGAAGCAGGTGTAGCCTTGACAGCTTCGGTTAGAACTTTTAGCTGTTTTAGAACTTTTTGCAGACATCTAGTGTATTCATCTGTAACCTTATTCAGAGTTTCCACAAGCTCTCTCATGCATTCCAGCATCTTGGTGTTCCTTTTTTACAATCATTTCATCAAAAGAAAGTAGGTAAGGATGAACTTGAGACACAATCTCCCAAGAAAGAAGGGAATCAGAAGACTCAGGAGAAACAACAACAGGTGAAGGGGAAGAAACAGGAGTAGGCTCTGATCTCACAGATAACTCATTCTGCAGACTTGCTACCATACTTTTCAGATTTGCAACATCAGCAATTAGAAGCTTATTCTCTACTCTGACTTCTTGAATTTCTCGGATCATCCTAGGTTGAATATACAAGATAATATTTTCCAAGATAATTGATGCATCTTCTTGAATTAATTGAGTCACTGGGCGAGGTTGAGTGGAGACAATTTTCTCAAATCCATCTAACAAAGTCTCGCCAAAAACTTTCCAATCATCTTTGGTTACAAAGGAGTGAAGCTCAGGTAAGGATGAAGGTAAAGGTAGAGGTTCAGATTATGGTTGAGGGTCAGAGTCATCTTCAGACTCAGATTCTGATCCAGATTGAGGTTGGGGCTCTGGTTCTGGTTAGGAATGAGCTAAGGACTTCAGTTGAAATAGAGAAGAAAGATCCATTCTAGTTGCAGTCACTTGTTGTGAATCATTCACATCATAAAAGAATGGGAACTCATACCGAGAGTGCATGGAAATGATGTCTTTTTCACGGTGTCTGATCATGGTGTCTGGTCATGGTGAGTGGTCACGGTGAGTGGTCATGATGTCTGAGTCACGGTGAGTGGTCACGGTGTCTGGTCACGGTGAGTGGTCACGGTGTCTGAGTCACGGTGAGTGGTCACGGTGTCTGAGTCATGGTGAGTCCTTCACGGTGTATGGGTCACGGTGAGTCCTTCACGGTGTCTAGGTCAGCGTGAGTCCTTCAGGGTGTCTAGGTCATGGTGAGTCCTTCACGGTGTCTGGGTCACGGTGAGTCCTTCACGGTGTCTCCATACTTAGACAAATATCTGTATTTGGACTAAGACAGTGATATGCAGAATATGGGTTAAGGTTAATCATTGGAGATAATATATGAGAGAATTGTGATCATGCATAAGACTTGTAAAGAGTAATTAACATTCATAAGATTTGTTATTATAAAAACATGATGTGCACTGAAGACCAAGATTAATAAACAGTAATGAGATTTGTGATCATTAAAACATGATTAACACATGAGGATTCCAAGAATTAGGTTTTGAAAAATATAGGTTTGGAAACTATGTTTATTGTATTTTAATGAATCAATTTTCAAATTACATATATAATAACCTATATTTATTTTCTATAAATAATTTTGTCACTAATACACAATGAATTTTTGAATTTAAGTTATACCAGTTATGTGAAAATTGTATTTTTACTATTAATCAGAAAATTGAAGTATTTTATTAAATTACCCAGAAATCACCATTGGATAATTTTAAAATTATTATTTAAAAAATGTAACCTATTTTATGAATATAATTGTCTAAATGTGATAATTTTATTCTTGAATTAAAATCTTTATTTATTCAAAAAATATAGATTTTAAAATTATAACTGATTTTATGACACTTTGAAAAATTAATTAATGTCTCATAAATTATATTATAATCAGAACAAAATAAAAAATTTATTTATCAATCTATTTTATGAAAATAAATTTTATTTCAAATTTTTATATTAACTATAAATTGTATGTTTATATTTACATTTTACAAAAATACAAACACTTAATAAATCATATTGAAAACATTCATTTACATATTCCATGATATAAATATATCATATTTTATTTTATGAGATAAAAAAATTTATTTATATTTTCATATGTTAGGATATAATTATAATGGACTCATTATTATTCCTAATGGTGACATTACTATTCCAATAGCAATGTTAATATTTAATATTATATCACAGTTCGTTAAGCTCAGTGTTTTTGAATCATAAACTATTGAGAAAATTAAATTTATTTAATAAGATACAAACTATAAATATTGGTGTTTTATACAATGAATTCAAAACCCACTCTAAATTCATCTTCACATATCCTTCTGGAAAAATGTATAATATATTTCCCTTTTTTTATGGCCTTCAATAAGCTTAAAAACCATATTTCTCAATATCCATGGGAATAATTATTTCTATATATTTCATTAATACTACTCATGTAATAATTAAATATTTCATGGCCTTCTTTGAATTCCTTACTGAAAACAATGTGCTTCCATTAACACAAGTCTTTGACAGGAAGACTGGTTAAAAAATATTCTCAGATAAACTCAATGTCTTAAAAATAACTTCTTTAAGATAATAAGACACGAGTACATTCATTATTAATCAACCATTTATCAAAGATACATTAACATGGTTATTGAGCATGGATATCATGGATACATCAATTGAACTTCTAGGAACTTCTCACTCTCTAAATTCTTCATCATATTTACATTAATAAAAATGATTTCTATTTCATTGAACTCCATTTACAATGAATTATAATAATAGAAAAAAATACAAATCACACACAAAGTGGTCTCTTCATCATTATGTTGGTTGAAAGTTGGTGAGTTAGTGCTCGATGGGACAATTATCATGAAGGAAATCTCAGAGCATGTTCATTTAATTAGGAAGCTTTCAGAGACTTCCCTACAAATGAAGAATCATTATATTGTTAATCGGTGATGATATCTAGAGATTTCGGTTTTGAAAGACATATTTTTGTGTGTATTTACAATGATTTAAAATCAACATATTTGGAATCATGTAAATTAGGCACCTAGGTACATTAGGCCATTTGAGATTCTAGAGATCATTAATGTAGTGTCTTATAGGTTAGACCATGCATGGCTTTTCAGTTCCATACACAACATTTTTCATTTTTCATAACTTTGATGGTATCATCCAAACCCATAAAATGTGTTTGATATTGATGACATCAATCATGATGTTAAGACATCTATTATGGGTAAATTGATTTATAATGTCTATTAGAGAAAAAATACTATATGTAGTAAGAAAATTCCACTAGTAATAGTGTTATGGAAGTAATGGAAAATCATAGAGGAAATATTTGAGGGAGATATATATATATATATATACGGTCTCAGAATCATGAGTTGTTCACCATTAATGCTTATTGATGTTTACAAGGACACCACAGGAAAAATTCGTTATGTAGTGGGGAGATAGTCATATCTCTAGTTTAACTTAAGTATTTTTTAGCCTTTTGATGGTATAATTTGGTTCGGAATGTGTAAGATGGTTCCGAGTGACTTTAAAAGGGGTTTTTTGGATTTTATAGTGAAAAATGGGATGAACCACAATATGGCCCAATTCGAGTTTCACCTAGAGATAACATGTGTAAAATATGAAGATCAACAAGCCCAGGTTTGGTGTGTTCATGACCATGGAACATGGGAAGTCTTCTTATGGACCACATTCAGTATGACATATCTATGACATTGTGTGGGGACAGGTGGGTCTAAAATGGATATGGATTTTCCCCTACAATGTGGTATTTCACAATGGCCAGTCTCCTGAGCATGGTGTGATCAAATCCCCCACCTTCATGGTGGACACCTCCATGCCATAGTGTTAGTAGTTTCATATATTTTAAATGGAATAATCGACTGACTGGTCTTCTGAAGATACTATTCCTATTGATTAGTATGGTTTTTGGTTATTATGGTAGGTCTTTAGTGAATCTTAACTCATATTCTTCTCAAAAACCCCTTTTCATTCCATATTTTCTAGACTTTATGAATGATGATCATTATAGGGTGATATTTTGATGATCTATCTTTCTTTGAATGGATACCTTAGATGATACATGTCTATATGTTTTATTTCAATGATGTTTTTGTTGTGTATTCATAATTGAGGTTCCATATTTACCTTTTGATTATGGATCCCTAAATATTTTTGAAAACTCACAATGTTTATAGTAGGTGGTCATGGTCTATCCCTTGAAGTCTTATTATTTTTCTCTGGTATATGTGATGTGTGTCTTGCTAAAATAATGTGTGAATGGACCTTCTTATTTTTTAATTGAATTATAACCAAAAAATAAACGTTCCAATTCTTCTCATACACCCTGGGTGGTCCATTGTCACATTAATACCAGGACATAGGTCACCATGTAATGTTTTCAAACCATTGAAAATAAAAAAAATTAAAATGGTTACTCTAGGAGAATAATGGACAACCCGATTCCTGGTGTAACTTTCCAAGATTCCTGGAACATACTTAATCCTTAACAGTATTATAAAATTTAATCATTATTAACCCATAATGGATTGTAAATGTCAAATTTTTGGACATTAAATTTTGTTAAATTATTTTTGTAATAAAATGCCCAGATGTTGTAAATTTCATTAAATGTAATTATACATTATTAATGTATGGGAACCTATATGTTGTTTCAAGGATATTTTATTCCTATGATGTGATTATTTTTAGTGACCTTGATTTGATACCATGGATCTGGTATTCCCATGTTGTGATTATTATTTTTGGAGGACCTTGATGTGATTTCAAGGATTGGGTATGCATGTGTTGTGATTACTATCACTGGGGGACCATGGAATGTTTCTATGGATATGATATTATAGTTTTGCGATTTTTAATATGGGGGATAGTGTTCTGAGGAGTTTTAGTGCCCATATAATTGACATATTGACTATCATGTTGTGGGTAGAGACATCCACATTTACCAAAGATTGTATGGTTGACCCAAGGTTCCCCACAGAACCTATGGTCTAATGATATATTTATTTGGAATTGTTAAATAACAATTTATTACTTTAATTTAAAATCTATATAGATGTCACTTGGACTATATATGATTTATACACCATTGTTTCTAGCCTACTTCATTTTAATCACACAATACTCAATCCGTCTTTAATGACTAAGAAGATTTCATGGTTATAGGTCATGATAAGGGTATGTCCCCTATGTTTGATGGTTGACTGAGTCTTTTGGGAATGGAGGATGAATAGTGGGACTGGGCATGGAATTGAAATGAGTTGGGTTTATCTTTTTTTTTTGGATTTTTATAGGTTATTATATGAAATTGTTTTTTTCATCATGGTTATACATTTTACTTTATTTGGAAATTTTCTTGATAAATATTTGTGACAGCATGTGAAAGGTTTTATTGATATTATTTTGATTGTTATTTATACTCGTACTAGAAGGTATAGCCTCCCAAAGATATCTCATTTTACCCTCACCACCTTTTGAAATTCTATTTCATATTGGGATGTGTGATTGAGTCCATATAGTGGATCATTTTGGATAATTATTAGTGAACCGGGTCAAGGACATTATAATGATACTTTAGTAAAAAATATTTAGAATTAATTTTTATGGGTAATAATTAACCTCTTTTTAATCTAACACACATTTTGTCTCATATGAAATGAAAGAGAATGTTTTTAGTTTAAAAGTTATATATTAGTTCCAAACATGAATCATAAAATCAAAATGAAAAGAAACAAAACTCAAATTATCATGATACTTAAGAAAAAACATTGATAATTAATTTTTTATGTGTAGGAGGTAACCTCACGTCAATCAAATACATGGTGTCTCTAGTATTACTAAAAAGATGATTTTTTCATTTAAAAATTATATTTTAGTTTAAAACACACATCATATGCTCAAAATTTCACATATATTATCAACTTTACATGATAATTTAGCACAAATATCTATGATTCATTTGTGATGTGTATAAATTGACAACATATTAATCAAAATAGGGTATAGATAATATAACTATTAGTGCATGTTATCGGTTTAAAAGTGAAACTTCAGTTCAAAATACACATGACATGATCAAAATAAAAAAATTATTTTTTATTATATTAATACCTTAAAAATATCAATAATTCATTTGTGGCATGAAGGAATTAACTACATTTCAATCCAACCCATGGTGTGGCCGGTATACCATAAAGTGTGTTTAATTATTTAAAAGTGAAATCTTAATAGAAAATGCATTTCACATACTCAAAACTAAGAAAACATTTTTAGATTGAATTAATACTTTAGGATAATGATTGTTAATTCATTTTCATGTTTAGTAATTAACTTCATGTCAATCTGGCACATGGTGTGTCTAGTATTACTGAAAGTGCATCACATACTGAAAACAATGAAAACACTCTATGATTATTTTATTACTTTGTAATATATTTTATTGATGTATTATACTATCCTTTTTTGTCTTTTATGATTTATCATTAATATTAGTGTCTTATTTTTTTATTTAATCATTATTTTATTATATATATGTTCTATCTATTTCTTCATAGTATTGAAAATTTGGAGTTGATTTTTTATGATATGTACATGCTCATTTTCAATGAACTAGAGGTGGTTTTTGACAACTGGTTGAGATCTCAATACATATTAGATGGGGGTCTTAAATAAAGTATAATATAGGACCACCCATTCTACCATGAGTTAAATTTTTTCTTGGGTTGGTTTTAAATTGTAAATGTTTTTCATAAACTATAAATAATAATGTAATTATAATGTATTGTATCACTTGTAGCATAAATTTATTTATCATTAGAATTTATTTTTTTGTTTTAGTGTGATGTTCATGTAAGAGAACACCAATGTAGCTGATGACAATTATCAGTGCTAGGGATGGAACTGATAAAAGATCCCAACTTTTATTAGTGTTTGAAACTTCAGCACTATTTAAAAATAGATAATACAAAAGTCATGAACTTATAAATGTTAAGTCAAAAGTCTTACTTCTAATACTTCCTATCCACAGTTCAAAAAATAATAAAACACATCCTTAAATTCCTTATTTTTTTAATTTTATTATTTTGAAGTGTTTAAAATTATTTTCTAGAAAATCTACATTCTAATGGACGTATAATAAATTTTACAACAAATAGAAATTTTATAATTTTTTCAAAATGAATCAAATCATATGGAATATTATATATCATAATGACTTGTACATTGTATAATAGACATAAAACTTCAAGGTTAATTGGGAGAAGGTCTATGATTTATAAAATAAAATTATAAAAAATTCCCTCCATATAATATTATATAATGTATTTCGGAAAAACCAAATCCGATGATGGAAGACATGCTCTGTGGATGATCTTTTATATGGGAATATCGAAAGAAACTTATAAATTTTTCCATAAAAAGAAAATTTAATATAATGAACATAATCTTTAATATATTATAAGGGTTATTCATGTAAATCAACCATCATATGATGAATATGTATTAAATCTTCTCATGTGAATATAGTTCCTTATGAAGTCATTACAACTAACTCCGAAAAATGCAGAATATGATTGCTGGAGAAATGAATATAAATGGATGTAGTGTCTGAAGAGGAGGAAGATTTTACATTACTAAAAATCTATAGTTTCTTTGAATATTTTTTAACATCTTTATATGAGTAAATTCTTCATTGTATATTTAGAGAATTTTTACATAAGGAATCCATTTGTGATGATCATTGTAAATGCCTTATATTTTCTATGTTTTCAATTGTTTGTTTTAACTAGTGTTGATTGAGGGGTTTGGGGATAAAAAAGGTTTTCTTATCCTATGTGATCTAGGGTTCCCAACTCTAGGTAAATAGAATATTTTATGATCTTTGTAAAGAGTTATGACTTTCTTAAGGAAGAATGACCCTTATGGTTTGTTGAAAACAATGGATACCAAAATTCAAGGGTTTTGACTTCTATAACACAAAATCTAAAGGTTTGGATATTCTTGTATACAATTTTTAATATTTATTATGAAATTTATAATTTTTGTACTTTTATTTTCAAGTTTCTATTTCTATTGTGTAAAAATTAAGGTAATTTTAATTTTTTATAAAATTTTCTTAATTATGGTAATATAAATTGTTGGTATTTTTTCAGTTACTTTCTTATAAATAAGATATATATATGTCCAAAAAAATTATAAATAGTTTATGTTAATTATGAGTTTTTATTTTAGAAACTATAATTAACCCCACCACTTATAGGTAAATCAAAACTCATAAAAAACAACATTTTGTATGGTATAGGGTTTGTACATTTATAAAATTTCTTATTAACATTTATGCACTAAAGAGACTTATACGAAAGAGTATATTTATTAAAAATGATAGGTTTAAATGTTTATTCATTAGAGAATATCAATCCTATAAGACCATCAATCATTTATGGTTTGAATATTTAATATTGGAGAGATCAAACTAAGACCATATATATGAATACTAGTGTTGATAAATTTTTCATGATGACTAGTAATTATGAAATACCTAAGAAGTATATTATTACATCCACTTGAGAAGAAAAATTTTAATATCAACTTAATTATAAAGTTATAAATTCATTCATATTCTTTATGAAAACAATTATTTATATTCAAATTTATTCATGTGAAGCTACTTATAGTATTTTGATGAAATTATAAGTTAATCACATTGGAATTACTAAAATTAAAAAAATAAAAAGGGATATAATTTGAGTTAATTATTGAATTATTGGTTTTATACCTGAATAATCTATTGGTAAGATGTATCAAAGGATTATGAAAATTTTGAATAGTATATAGTCCCTTGGTTATAAAGATTGGGAAGATAGAAATTTGGTTAAGAATATTATAGACACTATGGCCAATGAGTATGAATCTAAGAGGAAAACTATTTATAATACAAAGAACCTCACTATATTTAAATTAGGTTATGTTATTAGTAATCTTATAAAATATTATATAATATTAAAGAGGGATGACGAAAAATCTAATAAGAATAATGGAATGAATTTTTACTCTACTTCGACAGTAGACAAAAATGTCAGTTCAAGAGAAAATATTTCTAAATATTTTAAGAAGAATAAAGTGAAATGTGAGATAAAAAACATTTATTTAGATAAGAGTTATGTGATTACTAATCATTGAAAGATAATGTATAAGATTGTTGGGAGAAAATATTTCCATTATAAATATAATAATAAATCTAAATACATAAATGAGACGAGCTTTTGAATGTATTTTCTATGATTTTAAGAAGGCTCTTTGTATTATGCCATATTTTCCAAAGATGAAAATAAAGGGAAAAAATGATAGAAATTATAAGAATATCTATAAGTATAATGGTAAGAAAAGTCTAAAAGATCTGACACATGGAGTGTTAGTGGTGGAGATACATTATTATAAATTTATTCAGATGACAGTGATAGTCATAAGGTCTTGGGATTTTATGGTGGTATTCCTAATTCAAATGTGTGCTTCATGGAAAAGGTATTTGATAAATACCTTTAAAATTTAACTTTAAAAAAATTATCTTAATTCTGATGTTGAATGTAATTCCACTCCTTCTGAAGAAAAAAAGTGATATATCATATGAATATGAGGATACATTACGAATATTTTAAGAAGCTTCAATATTTTATAATTTGTTGGAAAATAGTTGTAATGTTTTAAAAAGTATGAATATTTTAAGGAAAAACTTGACAAAGAAATTTAAATAATTACTATACTTACAACAAAGATTTGAAATGATACATTGGAATTAAAAAATAAATTTAATTATAATACATGTAATGTAGATAAGTATTTGGTAATGAAACTAATTTATAAGATACTTAGTCTAAAAATATTTTATGAAATTTTACTTATGGGAAGAGATATTTTGAAAAACATTATAGAAAAATAAATCCTCATATAAATACATACATGATATGTTATTACTCAATAAAAATTCCATTTTCAAAACAATATATTCATTCTTAGTATTGAACATTTTAAAAAATGTAAAAGTAGAGCAAATTGGAAAATTAGGTGATATCTAAATAAATTTTAATATTAATGCTTTCATAAAGCTTATATTACTAAATAGTTGGTAGTTTTAAAACACAAAATAGTTGTAAAAATGTGGATTAAAAAATTCTTTTTTATAATAATTATGGACCGAAGCATGTTTGGGTTCCAAAATCATAATTTCTTAATTTAATGAGAATAATAAGAGTAAAAACATCAATATTATTTGGTACGTGGATATTGGATGTTACTAAAAGCTGGATGGAGATAGGAAATCATTTTAGAATGTTATCAAGATGAATGGTGTAAAAGGCACATTTAGTGATAATGGTAAAATAAAAATGTATGAAAAATGTAATATTATTATACTTGGTAAATATTTAACATCAAATGTTTTATATTTTATAATAAATTATTGAAAAATTAATAAAATTATTAAATTACTTGATGAGGGATACCTTGTGAAATTCATGAATAAATAATGTACGATTTTAAGTTTAGAAGGTAAATCAATTCGTTTGAGTGATATGAATGACATTGTGTACACACTAATCTTATAATATTATCAGATCCAAGATTTACCTTGAATTAGTGAAATGCAGGATCAATACTATTTATGGAATAAAATTTTAAGGCAATATAATTTTACAACATTATTCAAACATGCTAAGAAATGACTAGTTAAGGATCTATTGGAGCATAAGTTTAACCATTCTATAGTTTGTGATATCTTTCAATTTGGAAAGAAAAGATAATTCAAGTTTTAAATCTATTATTCATGTTTAAACATCTTATGCTTTATATCTAGTGTACATGGATTTATTTTTTCATATAGAAACTAGAAATATTAGTGAAAAATAAAATTTATATGTCCTAATTAATCACTATACTAGATAAAAATGTGTCTATATTTTAGAAAAAAATGTTGGAATTATTTTTTATATTAAAAAATATGTTACCTGTATTAGAAGTGAGAAAAATATACAACTGGTTTCTATTAATAGTGACCATGGTAGAGAATTTTAAAACTCAGTTTCTATACTTGTTTAGTAAAAAATGAATTTTACATAGCGTCCCAGAACCTAGAACTCATCAAAAATTTATTTAGTTGAAAATATAAATGGATCTTTTATAATATTACTAAAATTATGTTGAGTGAAACTATATTACTAACAATTTCTGTGATGAATATATTGGTATGGATTATTACATAATAAAATGTGTTTTCTTAGACCTTTTAAAAAAACACCTTACGAGTTATAGATATGAATAAATCAAAACATTATAACTTCAAAGATATTTTTGAAAAGTATTAATTTTGAATGTTAAATAGTATTTATAAAAATTTTATCCAAAATCATAATAATTAATTTTCCTTGAATATTCTTGTACTAGTAAGGATTAATAAAAGTAAATTTACTTTTGAGGAAATTGTGCATATTGAATTTGATGAAATTGATCTTTTAATTTTCAAACAACCAAAAACCAAATACACTAATAGAAAAATGATATATAGCCACATAAATATAGACACATTTTAATTGATCTATGGATATAGGTTAATATATAGTTATAGTTATTTAAAAATCATGGATTTAGAATAGTTATACCCCTAAGAAGATCGTCCCCCTTAGAAAAAATCCCATAATATTTATTCTCCCTTAAGGATTTCCTCTCCTATTGTCCCACTCTTCAAATCCCTCTCACAAAACCCTTCTCCTCCAATTATAGACACGACTAGTTTATCCCTCATATGATCATCTATGTATTCTACTTATGGGTTCTATCATCCTTGTCTGAATTCTCCATTCACAGTTCCCCCAATCATGGATTCTCCTTTCAGAGTTCCCCCAATCATGGATTCTCCATTCACGACCTTCGATTTGAAATATCTCCATTTTTAGTTCCTCCATCCCTCACACGTTCCTCCCCTCTTCCATACCCATATTCAGGAATTCATCCTCCATTTGGGTTTTCAGTTAGCGATTCCCCTCTTCATGATTGATCTCCTCTTCTTCTGCAAGATTGAACTACCCTTACCTACCTCCTTCTATCAGGAATAACCTAATCATACCATGATCTATCCACATTGACTGACACAAAGTAACCTTATGTGATCCCTCACTCCATACTCTCATGAAATCTACTCATATAGAGAAACCCTACCCTCTCTAGATCTATCAAAGGAGCCATACATGCTCCCTTCTCTCATGGATGAGACCTTCTAGTTAATGGAATTAACCTTTTGTCTCCCTGCAATCGTGATTCATGCATTCCTACATCTAAGAAGGATTCTTATTTCTCTTTAAATGAAATGAAAAAAATTTATATTTCACCTATAGTTGGTGGATTTATATTTGTTGATCCATTACATTAGAAGTCCAAGGTAGATACCTTACAGATCTCACTTCATCACTGCCTCAAATTTCACTTCTTCATAGATACCAGCTTCGTTAACTATGATTTAACATTTTTTTCTCTTTTACCCCTATTTCATATTTCATTTAATAAAAACATTATATTATTATTCCCAATTCATACTATATATTTGGGTGTCTAATATTTAGTATACTCATTATATAAAAACTATATATGTTTTATATCAATTTTTCATATGTTTTATATGATTTTTTTCATTTTTTTATATGAATGATTCTTATACACTACAGTAGTATTACATATTCATCTCCGCAAATATCTATATTTTAATACATACCCATATCATAATGCATCCTCATATAAGATTCATTCATTTATGACCAAAATAAATTTTTTTGATATATTCATTATAAATTATCTATGTAATTTAATTTGAAATTTTAATTTTCATGATCCTTGATATCTAGTAGATTCCACACAAAAATATAGTTTATATTATCATTATAAAAATTCATTAAAATTTCAATTCCATTTATCATCATTAATTTTATTTTAATTTTTATGCTAATATATTAAAATAGTAGCTTCTTTCTATTTTAATTTGAACATTTGATGGAATAATTCAGAAATTAAAATTTCTATGAGGTTAATATTGAGAAGATTATATAAATGGGAATTTCATTGAAAACTAATAGGGTAGTTTCAATATTATTTTCCCTATTCATTATTATATATATTTTTATATTTATAAGTTACCTATAGGTTTTTTTAATTTCATATAGATTTCATTTTGAAAATCATAATGGATTAGAAGTTTTATAATTTATTCCTTTTTTAAGGGGGAGTGTTTTCCGTAGAAATGTTTTATATTCCTAGGATAATGAAATGTTTTCTTATTGTTTTTTAAAATTTGATAATTTTATTTTCAAATAGAATAAATAATAATTTTTCTATTTCAAATATAGTCAATCATAACCATTCATTTATTGTCTTATAATGATCATATAGGGGGATATTATTTGGATAAACCCCATATTTTATCCATTTTTTTCTAAAAATCATAAAAAAATTAATTTGGTATTGAATTAATTGAAATAACTATTTGAGTTTTTGATGTGAAGAGTTATATTATGGAATTATAATTTATAATAATTTTTTCAAATGTACTAATGGTATAATACCTTATAATTCTATTAATAATAACAACCTATATACAATTGTGTATTGTGATGGTGAGTTCTATTAAAAACATAAGACTAGGTAGTTCGAAGTAAAATATATCTAACAATATAAGGACACTCCAGATGTTGTTTTGACTGATCCATTAGAAATAAAAATCTATTATTTATTTTTTGTAACCATGGATTTTAAAAAATATGACACAAGTATTAAAGAAAATTTAGCAAAAAATTGAGGGATATTATTTTTTAAAACATTTTCATGTTTTAACCATATTTTTTTCAAGAGTGCTTCTCATTTTATTTTAATTAGAAATATTTTCATAGGGAATCCACTTGAGATGTTTCCATTGTAAATTATATAATTATTTATTATTTTATTTATTATTTTTCAATTATTAAGATCAAATAGATCTATTATAGAAGACAATTTTTATAATCATTCATGATCATGGGATACTAGTGATAATATGATAGAGTTTGTTTGATCCATTGAGATTAATATCTTTAATGGTTAGAATAACATTTTTAATTTATTAGATTGTTCATGGTATTTTTTTCATGGATAATAAAGTATACAAGTACTGGATATTGATACATACCAAGGTATTTTTAGTCGTGGAACATAATGGGGGAATAATTGAGATACATTGGCTTAAGTTATGAAGCACCCGTCACATAGTTCTAAAATTGAAGGGTTTCATAGTTTTTTTATAATTGGTATTCTTTATGCATATTTGAGTTGTTACTCAATAAATTGTTCATTTTTTATATTTCATTGTATTTATAATTTATATTGTAGAAATTCTATTTGATAAACAATTTTTTAACATCCAATAGTTGTATTCTTCATATATTTGTATTGTAATCCATTGTAAAATGATTTAATAAAAATATTATATCATCTAGTCAACAAAAACAAGACTATAATAACTATTTTTATTTTAAAATTATCTCCCTATTATAGTTTCATATAACATCGCATGTAAACCACAAAAAATAAACTTTTCTGTAATCTAAAATGAAAATTGATTTTAAATAGTTCTATTTCAATCATTAAGGATTGAAATATCCTATTTCATTATCACATTATAGATAAATTTATTTTTAACCATTAAATTAATTATTCTTTAGTTATTATAAATGCAAGACACACTAAATCATTTTGATAACATGTTTTTACAGTTATCATCAATTAATCATTGTATGTGGTCAATTTTATATAATAATAATGATCTGAGATTCTAGGGACTTTATAGTGGGGAATTTATATTACACTTTGAATAAAAAATATTCACAAAAAATTATCAGATTACTATTACAAAGGATAAATGTCATTATATGATACAAATAAGAACATATATAAATATATTCTAATAATAGAATGTAAAAAAATTTAGTTTAGATTAGGGAACCAACCCCAACTTATTCTTGTATATAATAGAGATAGTTATTAGTAGATACTAACCTTTGTGCTCCCAAGTAATGTTTATAATTCTAAAAAGGTATAGTTTTAGTTAATAAGAATGAAAAATTTCCTATGTATCCGCACTTGTAATTATTAATTTACCCCTTTGAGAAAAATCACTTATGTGGTGATAGTTCTGAAGTATATACTTCACCCATTTTTGAAACCAGGTCTTCTTATCTAAAACCCCTATGTTTTTATTTTTTACTATACCAATTAATTAGATATATATTTCTAGGTAAAATTCCAAGATCATGGATGAATATTCATATTCTAGCTTCTAATTTATAAAAATAAAAATATATTATATACTCAGACTCTACATTAGAATACATGAAAAGTGGTTAGTTAGAACACTTTTATATCAAAAACTCCTCTATTGAGGAAAAAATCATATCATGATTACAACTTTAGATAATTATGATTTGATTGATAAAATTTCTATGTAACCCTCATAACTAGTTTATATACTCCACTAAAACATGTAACATATCATTTTAACAACTAAGGTAATTCATGATATTCTTTATAACAAACAATTGTTTCTCTCTTAGGTCTTCTTGAAATATAACAAAAATTTACAAGTAAAATTGAAACATCATTCCCATTACATAGAAGTCCATAAATGTAGGCATAATATCTAAGTCATAAGAGATTATAATCATTCATTTTATCTATTCATGTGTTTGAGAGTACATTTCCTTATAGAGTGTTATACCATGTGATACAAGTGATAATCTGATCTTGGAATGTTCTATGTTTTATCTTTTCAAACCCTTGACTATATACATACATTGACATAGTCAATACATCCTCTTGGATTTATCATTGTAGATCATATTCCCTAGAACATGGGTTACAAAATCATGTCATTCATTGGAAAAATAATTTTCCACATAAACATAACTAAATTTATGGATACTATATTTTTCATGAATTTTATCAATATATTTTACTTATAAAACAATAAACACCCTCTAATCACTCATAGAAACATTGAAAAAATTTATTATATAATGATTCAATAACTACATTGATTCATAAATGAATTGTTATAGTTATTATATAACCATAGTAGATATTATGTAGAAATGAATCCAAATTTATTTTAATATCTCTCTATGTGAAAAATATTTCTACACCCACATTATATTGAAAATACTAAGCCATTAATAACCAGTCATTATCTATAAGTAATCTATTTACCGTCCTTATCAAGATCTCTCTTGAGTAGCCATTTGAACACAATGAGTTTACATTAATTGGGTATATTACCAAAATATAAAAAATATTTTTGTATATGGAATTAATTTTTCAATTCACAACCTATTAAACTTTTTAGATTGTAACCAATTTCTTATCCCTTGGATGACTGGTTTTGATTATTATCAATAAATGACACATGTCACATAACATATAGAATGTAAAAATAAATATTTTTCATTATTATTCCTATATAGTATATATATATATATATTCCTCCCACATGAATCTATGGTGGAAGGGGTATGGTGTTTAGGGCATTGGTCATGGGGTTGAGTCCCCTTGCCACTTTATCTTCCTGTTTATTTGTGTCGTGTGTGCTGCCTTTGGGAGTTGTAACCCACCTTTTTATATATATATTGAAAAAATAATCCTACTAATTATTATTGAGTTTATATTTTATATATAAAATGGATGATGATGAGTAATACACATATTCACAAACTTAAATATAAAAATTGATAGATTTATTTGGATTAGAAAATCCACCTAAACCTCTAATAGCCTTTGTGATTCTATATTTTTCTTTCCATTTCACCATTTTTCAGATAAAAAATTCTCTACTTCACGCAACCAGGCACCTTATCCATACATTAGTGAACACATATTTTTATAATACTCTGTTGTCAATGATAATGAACATTTGACTCACCAATGTACTAAACACATCTTAGTTGAGTGACATGTGATGTACTAATCTACTTAGATTATTGATATGTGTCTTGTTTATTCAAGATGGTAAGCCTATTTTGGATAATTTAAAACATATGATATTTTATATAATACATTAAAATTTTTATGTCTATTTTTTACTAAATTACATAAAATATATTCAAACAATCATTCAAATGATGAATTTAGATATATCCCATTGTGGACACTTTCATTTGAATATATGAGTTCATTTGATTGTGATCACTATATAACCCTTTATATCTTGTGTAAAAATTATTTTTTTCTATTAGATAAACATTTCATAAAATTATTGACTGGGTAATTATAATTTTTTTAATTTATAAAAAGGAATGTAGTATCATACATCATTTTATAGAATTTGTATAAATTTTGGTACAATGTTTTCTCCCAATTTTTGAGGGTGGATATATGAAAATATTATCCAAAAGAGTTGGAATAATTTCACAATAATTTTAAATTATTTTAAGAAAGCCTATTATGAATATGTGAGAGTGTAATATTATTGTAAATATGCACCAATTTATAAGGAATGATGTAGTAAAACCCATCATGTTGTGTTTTGTATTATATAGTGATTCATGATACCACTTCGTGGTGTATGTATTGAATGAAACTGGATATCATTTGAACAAAAATTATTTATTAATGATCATGTTATTTAGTATTAGGATGTAAATATCAATATTAATATTCTTTTTAATTTTTTGTTATGGAGTCATCTATTATTTATCATGTACAGTTCACACACTAATCACATATATATAAGAATTCATTATATATCACTTATTTTCCAATTATTTCCATATAAGTGGTTTATTATGATGAGGATGGTTCTATACACCATAATCAAATTTAGTGATTTATACATCAAAATTGGGTAAGGTTTCATCTATTTTTATTCATTGGCCCAATTTTAAATAGGTATTTTGTGATTTTCAGGTCCCTTATATTTTTGTAGCGCATTTTGGGTCTCGTTGTGGTGGATTTGAGCCGCCATTGTCAAAGGAGACTTACATATGTATTCACAGGTAGGAATATACATATATAAATTCCTCCATTATATATATTCACCCATGGAATTAAGAATACATATATTGGGCTAGGGGTGATTATATATAGATATGAAAAATTCATAGATGTGTAAGTGTAACGGGGTGCATGAAAGTATAATCAGATATCTAAGGACCCGCTTATGCATATTTTACCCCAAATATTTGTACATAGGTGCTAGTTTTCCTTAAATATATGTAAAGGTGTATATGTGCGAAAGTGAAAAATGAAAGATTCAATTTTTCTTCATCAAAAGTAGTGCACCTTGTGGTTGAGGTAGGTTCCCTATGCTTAACCCATTAATTTGAATTCCATAATTTCTTGATTGTTTTAAATATTTGTTTCCATAATTTCTTGAATGTTTTAAAAACATGTTTTCTAAAACCCACTAGATTTGTGAAGAAGGTATTTAAGATGAATATAATGGTTCTTTGTTTATTATCGAATAAAATTAAACTATGATGAAATTTTATTAAATGATTTGAATATATATATACATTTTCAAACAAAAGGAATAACACTTGTCCATAAGTATGGAAATTGATTTTTACTGATCTATGCGAAAAATGATACATGTATATAAACATATATCTATTCCATTTTACTTTCTCCTCTTTTATTATAAAATAAAAAAACCTTTCTGGAAACAAACTTTTTCAAAATACCATTCCCTTTGAGAAATTTCTAACAAAATTAATATAGAAATGACCTTCTATTATATTTCTAAGTAATTTACAAGAATCTTCATGATTTTATGGGATTAAAATGGATTGAATATATAATCAGATAGAATAAAAAACTCATCATTATCTATATTATGGAAAACATGAATCTCCATTCATGTGGTAATTATAAAATTTCTATAACTCAATAGCAGAAAATGAAATTTCGTTCACTTTAGAGATGGAAATATCCTCATTTTAAAAGAAAATTGAAATGATCATTATCAATAAAATATAATTCATAAATAAAATATTTATTTTCTTTTCATCAAACAAAAATAGACCCTTAAAAAACTGACACTTTTATCAATAACATCACTATGAAATTAAACTAGATAAAATTGACTACCTTACCAGGAATAATTCACCAATTGATACTTATGTATTTTTTTATTTGAATTGATTGAATAAAATTAATAAATTATATTTTATTTCCCCATACTCTCTTGAATGTTCAATGATCAAGTGATTGAAGAATGGGGTTTAAAGGTTTTATAATTTTGTGAGAAATATAATGAACTGTGGTGTTTCCCCACCGTCTGTCCTCTAATTTTAGGAAATTAAATCTCATTATATAATAAATAACATCATCTTTAAATAATCAATTTTATGATAGATGAGATCCCAGTTAAGAAGGATAAAATGACTATTAATTCATGACTAGTGAGGGGAATCCTTTAGTGTATCTGTGATAATGGGTTAGAAACTATCCTAAGGGTGGGATGAGGGGTTGGTTTATTGATGGGATCACTAACATTAATTGGTGAATTATCTTTTTTTGGAATATAACTTCAATATGTAACCACTATAAAAATATTAATGAATTGATGAAATTTATATTAGGAAATTGGTATTATCTAGAGATGATAATGGGTATGTTCTATAGTCGAAATAATAACGAAGGATTAGATGGAAATGAGCCTTTTTTAATAGGAATGGAAAATAAATATATCTTAAAGAAGAAAATGTGATACATTCCGATATATGAAGTGGGATATCTAATCCATTCACTTTACTATGTATTATATATCAGAGCATGGTATCTAAGGCTTTTCTTATGTTCATTAGTGAGTGATAGGTTATATTATAATTTTTACTGTATGCCATAATAGGATGACATGTACAATATATATGTCAGTTAGGATATAGTCATGATGTATATCCAATATACTAGAAGAGTACTAGTATTGTATTCTATAGGACATATGTTATTTCTAGTGTAGTCTTCATCATATTGTTATATAAAATTATTTTGAGATGATGCAGATCTTTTGATGGTGATTCAAATACTTAGAACCCAATGGAAAACATACATCACCTATATATTTCTCTATAAAAATGATTGGATATAATAATATTATGTTGGATCTAGTTGTTAGTTTATAGCTTAGATATAATGGTTGTGTAACCAGTACTACATTAAAGTCTATCAATTATATAGTCTCGTTTTGTTATAATGAATCCTTTATACTAAAAGGATTCGATAAAAAAATATTGAAATTATAAATCCATTCCATTATATGTTTTATATTGAATAAGATCAAAAATTTAAATGTAGAACATGTTAATAAAAATTTATAACAAATTTTATTTCACCGTAACTATCTCATTTTAGAACTTTATAAAAAACATGAAAAATATATATAGAAGTTGGAATGTGTTCTTCATCATTGTAGTCATCATATCTCCATACCATTTTCATATTCTCCATCATTTCCGAAGATAGGGTTTTATGACTTTGTATTTTACTCCCTGGAAAGTTGTCATTTTACCTTATTGCATTAATAAACCTACAATTTAACCCCACCATAGTGCCATATGGTAATCTTTATCATCTCTTTATGATTTGGATTTAAAATATATGGTTTTATAGGAATGTTTTTGTACATTATCATTATCTATTTCATAAATAGATTCAGTGACATCTAATATGGAAACAATTACAATAATTTTAATGTTTTTTGAGTGGGTTTGATGTAAAATGTCTGAAAACTATAAATAGTGTAATGTTATCTGATGAAGGGGATTTATTGTGTAGTGATTGGTGGAAATTTATGTCTAATAATGATCCCTTTTTATTTAGATTTTTGATGTATCCCTCTTAATAATTATAGGAAAAATCAAGGAGTATGGAGAAAATTTTGTTTGGTATGTGTTTTATATGTTTCTATAGGTTTACCCTATGATCATGTTCTTAAATTTTAGTTAATGTTTTTTATGATACATTTTTCCTCATGGATACCACATATTTATTTTTTAATGATAATTTGCTCCATCATTCTATTTATATAGTTGTTTAGGTAAATATTTATACATCTTTAGGGAAGGGAACATGGTATGTCATGGGTATATATTTTTTAGTGTCTCTCTCTATCCTTAATGTCCTTGTTTATTCGTAGGTGATAGAGAGAGTTAAGATAAATGAGATAAAAAGTATGTTGAAAAAAGGATTAAAGTGGTCCTAGACCATTTGGGATGCACTTAAAATAAGAGGGTTGGGAATATAGTTAGACCAAGATATATATTCTTAAATATTTATATTATCCAAATCTTTGGTTCCTCCCCTTTGACGAGTTTACAAAAATTGTTGACATTGAAAGGTTTAGCGGGATTCAATGGGCTGGCTGAACAGTAAGCAATATGGATATACACTACACTGGTCTTCAATGTGTGAAGGGATTTCATGCAGGGACTATCAAGGACCATGAAATAGGATTGACCATAAAACGGAGCATCTCATTAGGGGAAGATTGGTTGAGGCAACACCTGTATAGTAGATTGAAGGATATTCACCACTTATTGGTGTTTCATGCTGAATATGAGGGGATATCCAGTGTGTAAATGTCTATATGAAGAAGCATTTGGTGGTTAGAGGTTTCCTTAGATAGCCTATTGTAGTGTTTAGTGCAAGGTGTGGTGTAATGCCATCTACTATTGTTTTTCTAGAAATAAAAGGATACAACCACAATTTTAAACCCTGGAATTATATTTACTTATTTTTTAAATGGAAATAGAGGGATGTATCTATAGTTTACAACAATGGTAATAGACAAAGTTCTGTGGTTTGAAACATGGCTATTTCCCTAATGCCACTATTACAAACTATGGAAATAAATCAACATGGCAGAGCATATATCCATGGTTTTTAGCTGTAGATATGGATTATTCCCTATAGCCACACCATTAGGATCCACTGATAGTTACACCATGTTTATTGCCTATATCCATAGTTTTGGGGTCTATAGATGTAGTTATAATCCATGTATATAGCTTAGTTTTAAACTAGTGATCTTTCGATATTTTTGAAAAAAAAACTGATTTTTTACCAATTTTGTAAAATATTTATAATGATAGATTAATAGAAGAAACTATATCTAAAGTTATACCTTAAGATCTAGTTTATCATGTTGTTAGAGAATAAAATTTTAAAAACTCAAGGACTTATAAAATACATAGGAATCCTCCCCTTGATAATATCATTGGTGATATAGTCTAACTAGTAAAAACTACATGTTCATTATAATATGAATGCAAACAATGTACATTTTATATCACAATTATAACCTAAGACACATAATGAGGCTTTTGGAGATGAATATTGGATAAAAATAAGTATAAGATTAACTCAATGAGTTCAGAAGGAATAATTTTTTTACATTGGTTGAACATCCTATATATTTTTCAATAATTTGTGTAAAATAAGATTTCCGGAATTAATGTGTTGAAAATGGAGTTATATTTAGAAATAAATCTAAACGTATAGAAAAGGGTTATAATCAATAAAAAGGCATAAAAATTAATGAAACTAATTCTTTAGTAGATAGAAATTATTATATTTTTATAATTCTATACTATGTAGAATTTTTAAATTTATCTATTCTTCAAATTGATAAGAAGTATTCTATTCTAAAATGGATATATACAGGATAAAGTTAATGCCGAAGAACCCCTAGTTTTGATAACATAAAATCTTCTAGTCATGTTTTTAGACATAATATGGATCTTTACAGACATAAATAATACCCTAGATCCTAGTATCATAGAATTAAAATATTTTTTTATATTTTTTTGTTTAAGGGTGCTCCGTATCCAACTATTTTTTAAATAGTTTTTTAATTATAGCATTATTTCTCAAACTTATATCGATTACTTTATATTTGGTTCAACACAAAAAATAGTAACTTATTCTTTTGTGAATCTAATGAAATCTATGTTTGAAATGGCCATGAATGGTGAACTAACATTCTTTCTTAGTTATCAAATTTCTCAAAAACTATAAGGAACTTATTTATATCAATAAAAGTATATAAAATATTTTCTTAAAAAGTTATATTATGAAAACAATAAATGTATATGTACAACTAGCATAACCTCCAAAAATTTAAATCTTGATGAATTTGGGTAATTAGTTGATCAAAATAATTTTAGAGTATTGATTATTAGTTTACTATAAAATATAGCTAGTTGACTAAATTGAATGTTTTTTGTATTATTATGTGTGATATTAAAATAAAATCTAATAGAGTCCCATATTAATGCTATAATAAATTATTACCTAAAGGGAGCTGTGGAACATGGAATATATTGTTCATCTAGAAATTATTTTGAATTAAATTTTTTTTGGATGCTGACTTTTCATGATGTAAAATGAATAGTAAAATTACATCAGAAAATTTTCATTTGTTGTGAGAAGATTTAGTTTCATATTCTTAAGAGAAACAACAAATAGTATCACTTTCCATATCTAAATTTTAATATTTAGTAGCTGGAAGTTATTGTGCTCATGTTTTCTGAATGAAACACACACTCATTGGATTTTTTCATGAGTTTTAGTCAAAAATTATTTTGTGTGAAAACAAAAGTACCAAATATCACAGTAAAAACTCAATACATCCCTCATGAGTAGTGAACATAGATATAAGAAACTATTTCCTTTGGGATCGAACATAAAATGATATATCATTTTAAAATTTATCATATCTGATGAAAAACATGTTAACATTTTTAAAAAACTACTCAATTTAGATAGAATTGAATATATTAAATTGAAGATAAGGATAGTCAATATAAAATGATTATTCATATCTACTTCTACATTAAACCCATCTACTTACAATAAAAAACCAATTAAAAAGGGGGAAGTACATTTTTCCCTATATTTATGATTTTTTTATTTTATTATATTTTTTTAAAAAAATTAAACATAATTTAATTCACCAGTTTTTAAACAAACTTTTCCAAAAAAAAAATCATGAAATTAATTTATTAAAAATATTTCCAAAGATACTATTCTAAAATCATCCTGAAAAAATATATCATAATTATTGTATTCTAAGAAAATATTTTCTAACAAATTTGTTTTGAAATTTTTTTTAAAACACTAGGAAAATGCTTATTTTTGGAAACTGAGAATTTATAATCACTAAATAAATGTTTTTAAAGAAAGTCTAAATTTTTTCTGAGAGGAAATTTCTAAATATTCATTTTTTTCATCTATGAATATTTATGTATTTTTTTATTTATAAATTATCATAATGTTAATGTTCTAAGTAGTTTTATAAATTTTTTAGTTTGTTTGGACAAATATATATCCAATGAAAATATTTTCAATAGTCTATAGAAATTTCTTCATTTCAAATATATTTTCTTCTTTTAAGGAAATAAATTTACAATTAATCTCAATAATGGGTTTTATCCTATGTTGAAGGCCGTAGATAAGATAAAATGTCTATCTTCAATAATATATAAAGGTTTGTGGGTCTATAATACTTTATTCACCACTTGTATCTAACAATAGATCTTTCCTATCTGATCTTACTCCATCCATTTGTTTATATTCATCTAATCAATAAAAATTACCTCCTCCAATGAAATATCAAGAAACATTCCGACGAAATACATAATGATAGAGAGTTCTTTGTATAATTATCATAATTAACCATTAAAATCTGTTACTGGTTTTCAATGTTTGGAAGATTTATTTCTAGAGAAAAAAAATTTTGATCTTTATTTTCCTGATATTATAAGATAGTTTTATTCATCTATTTAGTACAATGTTGATGAAAATATAAATGTTGTAACTTTTATTCCTTTTGAAAATTTTTATATATTTATATCTAACATGTTACTATTTTTTTTGGATTTCCATTAGACAGGGAATAGATATTGTTAACTCATAATATTCTAGAATATATAAAGAGTTTGAGAAGTCAATAGAAAATAATCATTGTTTTCCTCTTATGAAAATGTTATAAAAATTCACAATATTTCTTCAGATGCAATAAAAGTGTCTAATTAGATAAAAAATTATCACATTACAAGGAAATGATAATTAGATTAATTAAAATTGAAATATATATATGTTTGGTATTTCTTGTATAATATTGTAAATTTTAATTTTTTAAAGTTTTTCTTCTTTTGCATAGACGTTTTCAAATGTGAGATGATAAAGTAAAGTATTCTCTTATACTTGAGTCTCCTAAATATATTTTTGGTAAAATTCAAGTATATGCATAAATTAAAAAACAAATCAACTCCAATGATTGAAAATTAATCCTTTATTGGTGAATAGATAATTAGCACAATGAGTCTTTTTTATTTCTTCTCTAAATAAGGTTTTATAGAATAGAAAAAAATGTCTTTGAAATAGAAATAAAAAATTTGAAATAAAAGGTTTCTAAAAAAGAAAATAGGGTAATTTATCTCCTATATTTCTAAATAATAAATGAATGAAAATGATAGAAGTGACATTTTTTGATTTTATGAAAAATAAATAAGGGAATGAGGATATTGACCTGAGTTTTGGGTTTCAAAAATTTGATTATTTACCCTTATAGGATAAAAAATATAAGAAGATCAAAGAAGGATAAAATAGAAATTGATATGAATTAAAATATACAAAAGACAAGGCATCTAAATTTTTCAAAAGAGATTTGAACAAATAATTTCCTTTATTGAAGTGGAAATGCAATGAGAATTTCTTCTTTCCATTTCTCCTCTGTCGGTTGTTACGAACAAAATATTTAATTTTTTCAACTAGAAGGATAAAAGGATAATCCTTTAGTTCTATCTATTTCTATTAATAAAAAAAATTAAAAGTTCTATCTATTGAATAAGTTAATCGGAAGGGGTTTAAAAAAAATTTATGACACTTTATAAAGAAAAATAACATTCTAAAATAAAGAGAGAGTTTAAAAAGAACCTATAAATTAGTGTAATTGAAGTTGGTTATTATATTTTGTTATCAACTCAATATGATAAGGGTGAAAATCTTAGTGACTAAAAAAATATAAATATTAAAAATAGCAATCTCAAAAATCATAGAAAGTCTTCAGAAAAACCAAATTCTAATAAAAAATTTGAAGTATTTGAATTTTCTAAAGTTAAAACTGATTAAAAAAGAAGATGAAAATTTGAGAACTCTATATCTATCTATTCAAAAAAATTCTTCCAATTCTACCAATTCTACCATAGAACATGTGTTCAAAGAATAGATACGATAATGACATATTTTAAAAAAAATTATAAGAACCTTTAAGATTCCGTTAATTATTTTTATGACATGAAATGACGATGTATGTATATTCACGACAATATTTATTTCATAGATAATTCAAACTCATTGAAATAACATAATGAGCATGGGATTCAGAATGTGGATAATATTAAATATTTAAAGTGGAAATCAAAATATGACTCTAGGAAGTTGAAACAATTTATTACATATAATAATAATTCATTGAGAGGCATAATTTTTTATAATTACCAGGTCACTAAACCATTAAAAATTAAAAAGATCTTTTTCAAACTAGTGAGGAACATGAGTTTAGAAGTTAAAGAAATTTAAAGATATATTTAAAATTTTAAGACTCTTTTAACAACTCATAATGATGAAATTATATAATATAGGATGAGTATTCCTACTATATAAGAATAAATTTTCTTGTTTATTTATGAGAAATGGAAGATACAAATTCATGAAGAATAAGTGGGAAATATCAAATATATTATTGTTGAATCGGATAAGTTTCAAGAGTTTATAAATAATCAAAAAATAATTGTGAAGAAAATTTCAAAGAAATATTGATTTTGTTTCTCTAAACTCTTGAAATATTTTTTAACAAAGAAAACATAACTTGTTTAATATATATTTCAAATGTTTTTTATTATACCTTTGTTTTGGATGTATTTCTTATCTAATTTAATTGGATGGATTTTTGTCATATACATTTAGGATGAATATATTTTCATATTTTTAAATTTCGTTCATATATATATTATATAATATTTTAGGTACACTTTAAACATCATATAAAACCATTTCACAAATCCCAAAGGGGGGAGGGTGAGAAAAACTAACTATAAAAAAATTCATAGACTTTTTGTTTTAGAAATGAGGGGAAAAAAGAAAGTGGTAGATATGAAGAAAGGATGAGAAAGAGAGAAAAGAGTGAAAAAGAGTAAAATGGATAATTATATAAGTTAGGGGATGAGTATTTACAAGGTTATTTAAAATTTAGTTTCTCTCTTTGAAAGTTTTTTTTTCAAAAATTGGGATATTCATGAGTTAAAATTTCTACTTTCAACGCTATATAAAGTTTTTTGGAAAATCATAACACACATTCTTAAATAAATTAAATTACTAAATATTTAATTCCCATGTTTTTAGAATGTTTTTTAGAACATATATATTATACCAGATGCATAATAATTTTTATATTAGATGAAACATTACTAATGTTTTCGGAACAAATAAAACCAGATCGATTCTCATAAGTCAGACAGACTGGTACTTTGTACAATGGGCATAAAATTTCAAGGTTAATCAAATGAAGGTGTATAATTTCAATAAGATAATGTATAAAAAATTATAACTAGGAAATTTTATAAAAAGTCTACTAGATGAACCAAATTAGGAAAACGTAGACATGCTCTTTAGATGATCTTTTTTAAAGGAATATTTAATGAACCTTATACATTTTTCTAGAAGAAGAGAAATTATTCAAAAAGTTGAAATATTTAAATAATTGTAATATATCTGCATCCAAATCAACTATTAGATGTATAATATTTAATTAAAACTTTTAAATTAATGATTATTTCCTTCAAAGTCTTTGCAACCATCACCCAAGAATACATAATATGACTATTGGAGAAATTTCAAAGCATAGAAGAATATTTTGAGGAGGATAAAGATTTTATATTTCTATAAATATAGTTTTTTATGTTTTTTAATATCTTTTTAGTAGTGAATTATTCATTTTATTTTTCAAGAGTTATTACTTAAGGCATCCATTTTGGAGGATCTTTGTAAATTACTTCTGTTTTTTGTGTTGCAATTGTTTTTTGGCCAGGTGAAGGTCGAGGGATTCTGATGATAAGAATACATAGGATCCCAATCCTATATGATTTGGATTTCCCAAGTCTAGGAAAATCTAATATTTTATAATACTTGGATCAAGGGATTACTTTCATAAGGAAAATAAAAAATTATTATTTTGTAAAAACTATGGATACCAAAAGCTAGGGTTTTTGAATTAAATAAAATGATGGTAAAAGTGTGGATATAATTTGATAATGTTTCTATAAATTTAGTTATTAACTTTAAAAGGTTTTGTTTTACATGTTTTTACACGTTTCCATTCCCATTGTACATACTTTAAGGAATTTTTACATTTTTTATAAAAATATCTAACTTTGATAATACAAGTTATCACTAAAAGACATTCATAATTATATTATTATAAATCAAATATAGTATTCTTCTTAAATACCTTCATAAATAGGTTATATAAATTCTGATTTTTTATTTTATAAAATATAATTCACACCCTCTTGTAGGAAAATATATATTCTAATAATCATATAATAAAAATACTATGTGGTATTAGTGTTATTATTGAACATGGAATGAATTTGAGTTATTGATTATTAAATATGGTTTTTAGTTACCAAATTATTATATTTAATTTTGTCTTAGGTTAAGGGAATTGATCATAATAATAATTAGAGAACAAATATCATACAAATAATTTATTTAGACATAATTTATATGCTAATAAATTATTAATTTAAATAAGGTATGTCTATATAATTCATGATCTTTAAATTTATATTTTACAAACATATTTTTATTTTTTGAAGTTTATTTAATTAGTTTTATTTTTTCATTAATGAATTAGACATATATAATTATATATTTTTGAAATTTTAATTGAAATAATACTTTTTGGATTATATTCTTACCTATGGTATTGGCACAAGACTACACAATCTAAAACACTTAGGTAGATTAAGAAATAATAATGTTTAATTTAAATTTATAAATTTACACATACAAAAGGATTTTCAACTCCTATGGACATATTAAAAAACATTTTCAAAATTTATTTAGTTCTTTAATATAAATATTTCCTCAAATCGGGGTTGACACCCCAAGACAACGATTTATTTTTAACCCCCCTTTGTTAATTGGGAAATAGTGGGATTGACATTTGAGGCCTATATAAGTTCCTCTTCAAAATCTTTGAGTTGTCTACAAGTTACACCCCCACCCCATGCACATACTTGGGTATCCTCATATGAATCATTAGTCCATAAATGTGATTTAATGTATCCTTATGTGAACCTATGTAAGGATACATCCCCACTAGTATCCCACTTAGGAAGGTGGTGAATATAAGTATGAATCTCAAATTCCACCTCCAATAGGTCAATGGTTGATGAGTAGCATTGTGGGTATTATGAACACTAATATAGGAGGGATTACTGTTAATGTTATTAGGACAGTAATTTTTAAATCACTAATAAACTCCATTATAGTTATGAAACCAATCAATCCTAAAACATGATAGTCCATTTAATATAGAAAAACATAAATAAAAAAACACCATAATAACTCCGATGATAGCAACCACAATACCCCTCATATAAAAAATAGTATTTTTGATCTTGAAACATCTATATCTATCACCAAATCCCACCTACATACCTGTAATGTATATATATATATGAGAGCATATAATTATACGTTAAATGATCCTCCTTAAAACGCCTAATAAAAATGTTATAGAAGAATAAAAAATCACTAGTGAAAAAATAGGGAAACTAACCAATCACCTAAATAAGGTCAGTTGTATTTTCAACCACACCATGGATCACAATACAAAAAACAAATAAAATTATGTAACATAATGATGAATCATATACATAATAAGGGTACCATCCTAAATTGTTTTCACTCAAACAGTCACCCTAAACCCTAATATATTTCGTCTTGTCTCTCCCATCCCCTCTATATCATAATATATATCAATGGTCACACAATCACAACCACATTCACACATAACTACCACATCCCATCACATCACATAGAATACTTCAAGCTATTACATACTTGTGTAATCATATACTATACCTAAATCCATTATAGAAAGTGTATAATTAAATGTATAATAAAATTTTATGTTATAAATTGAAGTTTCCAGAACCTACGTATAAATTTATGTCATAATCAAAAGACATTAAAACCTGTAATAGAATATATTATATACAATAATTCACCACATCTAGTATATGTCTATATACTCTCCAGGTTAACAAGAGAGAGTAGGGTTGGGAGATTTTCCATCCATCTATAACACAGATATAGGGAAGACACCTAGAACTTAATACCAAATATTATCATCAGTTTCCCCTATCAAATTGGGTAGTGGAGTGTAATAAATCACATGGAATGATGATATATAAATAACACACATCCATCCTAGAAGAAACTACCTAATCCCTAGACTCATTCTATAACTGAAATCCCACATGAAACCCAACTTCTATTTCTATGGATAGGGAACAACTCTTAAACATAAAATCATCAAAGTTCTATAATCATTAATCAATAACTAATTAATTTTCATTTGAAATTACTTATTGATAAATTTATAAATGAAATAATATAATCATATAAATCTAAAGAGAAATAATTCATTATTCAAATCCAAACTCATTCCAATATTTACTAATCTATAATTTTTTTGTAAATATCATGATCATTATTATAATTCAAGAACCATATATATTTAATTAAATCCTCAATTTAATTAGAATTCCATAATTCTCATAACTAAGACTATATTCCTATAGAATGGAAGATACGAATGAACGAGGATTAATAGTATATATATCATTGAATAATAAGTAAGAATCAATCAAATTCATAAAAAACTAGGGATCCTCATCTGAGCTGATCACCATCAACACCATTCCACATTATCCTCATCATCCATCATTAAATTCAACATGCCACCTATACGAAATAATATCAATATCATCCAACCCTCATTGCATAAACCATAATAGGTTTTAATAAATAGTTAGAAAATTTTTGAATACATATTTATATATATCTATGGGAAAAAATAAATCGGTAAAAAATATAAAAAAGAAATACATTTTCTTTAATAAATACATGAAATAAATAACAACAATGTACGAACACATTCATATGATAGTTTGTAGTCACAAAATCATCATTTTATTTTTTTCTTATTGATTATTTAAATTATTTATAAATAAAATAATTCATGAAAAAAAATATTAATAGTAATGTATTATAGTGTTTAACATTCCAAATAAATTATAAAATGGAATTATTATCATGCTAAGATGTTTATGAAATAGAATAAGTTCACTTTGTACACTATATTCCCCATATTTCCATATTAAAATGATTACTCATTATTAAACATGTTGAATATGTTTGAATTATTAAATGATCTATATAAAAATAAAATACACAAAGACTACAAAATAATATAATTCAAATATATAAATATATTTCTCATAGGAGAAACATAATTCCCATTTAAAAATAATGTTTTCAATGAAAATAAATTTTATTATTCCTCTACTTTTTCATATTTTATTTGTTTGATTTATTTTAGATACAATATTTAAAATATTGAAGCATAATTTCTGGAAACATTCATGTAATAAAAGAATAGAACATTAAAAAATATAAACATTATTATAATCACATGATAAATAACATTGTTTTTGTAGGTTCCAAGCATAGTTGAAGTGCGTTGGTGGGTGTACCCAACATTAATTTTAGCGTTTGAACAATGTTCATTCCAAGATCCGTCAAAATAATAAAACGCAAGATCTTCAGAATAGAGTGAAGAACGAAAAAGAAAGATGAGGGTCCCAGAACCATTGAGAGGATCATCATATGTTTATTATAATTAATTTAATCAATTGAAAAGAATTACCTTGATATAATTCTTTCTTCGTTGATGTCTCTGGTCACGATCTAATGTGATCCATCATTGCGTCGTATAATCCAAGTGTAGGATTCCTCTAGCAGTAATCCACACGTGCTCCACATATGTTTGGATGTCACCGAAGGGATCTACGGGTGCTAGCACAGAAGCACCTTTCCTTGCGATGTCCTCCTTTGATCCCCTTGATCTGGTGGTGATGGAACTCTCTTAGTCTTGAGAGAATTCTTGGAGGAAGGATTTCTTTTGGCCTTGAAATAATTCTATAGAATTGTTGTGCACAATTATTCTCACTTGAAAAGTGTTGGGGTTTTGACGATATTTATAATCAGGTTTGAGGTTATAGAGTTATGACAATAAATAAACGCGTTAGACAATTTATTTATTTCATTAACTCTCATTAAAAACCCCCATGTCGAATGATTAATTTCATGAAATGCGCCCATGCTGATTATAATAAATATCATTTAATAAAACAATATTATTTCTTCAAAACCCTGACTGGAAAAACTACACGGTGTGTAATCATTAATACACGGTGTGTACTCGTTTTTAATTTTTTTTCAAAATGATAAAAACACAGCATGTATATTAAATATACACAGTGTGTACTTTTATTTTCCATTTTTCTTTATTTCCTCCATGAAATTTATTAGACCTTGAGTAATGGATATTTATTTCTAAAATAAATGTAACTGCATTACTCGCTAATAAATATATATTATTTCACCAACAATATATACTCTCAAATAAATAGTGTCAAAATAAATGCGATCAGGCATACTTAAATAATTATTAAACCACAGTAAGGAATAATCTTTATTTTACTTGTTAAATTAATATTTAAATGAGATACATTGACACACATAGTGTGTGACCCTCTAGGACTCTTTCTTAGTGGCATTAGGTGGAGCCTGCCTAAAGTCCAATGTTAGCATCTAGCAACATGCCAAGGCACCCATAGAGAAAGAATTTAACGCCACAATGACGTGTTACCTCCTACGAACTCTTACCGTATAATATAATCCCTTTGTCAGGATATCACATATCAAGTGGGTTCTATGCTAGTGCTATCAACCCATGTGATTGATTATTCTTTCTTTGACTTCCCGGAATTGAACTCACCCATTCCTTAACATGGCCATGGATTTACTTAGGTTATATCAATTCCATCAAAGGGCCTAAGATATCTACTTCCGTTATGGAAGAGAAGGGACAAATACTTTCTCGCATTATCTATTAATACAACATTACTCGTGACGCACCCAGCGTATCCAACCTTGCTGAGAATAGTGTGTCCTCACACTTTTCATCAATACATCTAAGTGAGAGATTTTTAATACCCATTAATAATAATCTTAAAGTCTAAGGATCAATAAACACGTATGCAGATAGGAATATCCAATGACACTATGAAATATGGATTTCCTACTGGCGGGTCTCGTTCTCATAATATCCTCTTAGATATTACCAAGGGCGCACACCATGAGAAGGTGCCTCAATGTTTTCTGAGTCCTCACCCATAATGGCTTGTATTATTTTTGTCCCTAAAATAACATCATCCGGCCATAGAACATATATTCAAGAATAATGTTATGACACTTCTGGGTTCTCATCATAGCAGGGATCCGCTATGACCCTTTAATGAAACAATTATCCTTAGGACATTATCACATGCATTGTCACCTAAAAGAACAACCAAGATGTGATATGGTATTTATTAATGAATAAAGTAAAAATTAGTCGGTTCTAGGCCACCAACTCCAAAAGACTCCAACTTGGACTAGACACAACTGCTAACAACCTTTATCCCACTAGTTCTAACATGATATTAATGCTTTTGTTGAGATAGGCCTTTAGTCATGGGGTCCACCACGTTCTCTTCTATGGACACACTACTCACTATAAATTCACCCCTTTGATAGAAATAAATTAATAGGTGATACTTCCGGAGTATGTGATTTATCTATTTATGTGACGTCGGTACTTTTTCAGGAGCCACCACTGCAGTATTATCACAATACAACGTGATAGGAAAATTACTGTTGCGCACCACATCTAGCTTCTGGACAAAGTTCCGAATCCAGACGACTTCCTTCACTACAAAAATTATAAATATTTGCGATGAGTTATTTGCAATGGGATCATGTCACAAATAATATTTAGCGACATGGTCCCGTCACAAATAGCCCGTCGCAGAAAACGGCGTCGCAAAAAATATTATTTGCGATGGGCCCGTCACAAATAATAATTTTTTGCGACGGGCAGCTTCACCGTCGCAAATAAGTCTCTGATTATATACTTTATATATATAAACTTTTTTGCGACGGGCCCGTCACAAATACTTTTTTTGCGACGAGCCCGTAATACCATCGCAAAAACTTTTTTGGAAGTATTTATTTAGAATTTTTGCAATGGGCCTATCGTAAATACTTTTTGTGACGGGGCCCCTAATGTCGTCGCAAATACTTTTTTAAAAAAAAAATTTAGGCCATTTGCAACGGGAACCCATCGCAACAGATCCCGTCATAAATAATAATTTTTTTTAAAAAAATAAAATAAATAAAATTTTGATTATTGAAAATTTATTTTTAATATTATTAAAATAAAAAAAAATAAAAAATTTTAAAATTCTCAATATTCACTAAAAAATATAAAAAATACATTAAATATTATTATTATTATTATTATTAGTAAAATAAACAAGTATTAAAAAATATAATACTAAAAAAATATATTTAATAAACCTATGATTAATGAAACAATAATATTAATATTATTAAAATAATAAAAAAATAAAAATTATTAAAATTCTCAATATTCACAAATATAAAAAAATCATTAAATATTAATATAAATAATAATAATATTATTATTATTAAAATAAACAAAAATTAAAATATATAATATTGGAAAAATATATTTAATAAAATTATGATTAATTAAATAATAATATTAATATTATTAGAATAATAAAAAATAAAAAATTATTAAAATTCACAATATTCACAAAAAAATCATAAAATATTAAAATTTAAATTATGTAATATTCGCACCGATATAAAAGAAATAAAGTTTAAATAGTTCATATTACAAAAAATGTTAAATTCAAATGTTTTTAACAATAAATCATTGGGGGGTCGTCTTCTGGAGGAGGTGGGGGAGCTGAAGGAGATGGTGGAGGAAACATCATCCCTAAACTATGAGTCAGACGGTGCATGTACTCCATCTGCTCGTGATGCTTCTGCTGCCATCGACACATCTCTTCCTCGTGTTGTTGCTGCTGCTGCTGACGCATCTCTTCTTGCTGCTTCTGTAAACTCTCTATAAGGTCATTCTGAGCTCAGAACTGCTCCTGATACTGTGAGGTATAAGTTGATGCCTCTCCATGATCTCCTCTCGATCTGGACACCGACATCGCAGAAGTACCATAATAAGTACCAGGAGTCACATGAGAGCTGATACCAACTACTCGGCTCTTCTCAAAGCCATACTGAGTCGCCCGCATCCATGTCGCCTCGTCGAAATGGTGGGCACTGGTCTGATCAGTCGCCTTGTCTTGACCCTCAGTCTGTGTCTGAGAGGTCGCAGCCTCATATGACTCCTTCAACTCCAATTTGAAATTAAAAATGTAAAAATATTATATTCAATTAATTTTCAAACTAAAAAAAATAAGACAAACCACAATCTGACGCTGGAGATCACCTCTAATCTCTCCTATGGCTGAATCATTATACATCCTCCAATAAATATCGAACTCTGTAATATTAGGATGCTCTAATGACTATATAAATATAAAATAAACTATTTATATTTGAAGTTATATAAAATATTTTAAAAAAAATAATTACCATATGCTCTCAATGCGCACTGAATGTACGAATACCAGCTCGATGCATCACCTCCTATCTCCCATAGTTCTGCTGACCCAATGAAGACCTTCTCTGAAATCCACCACCCATCCATTGTACACATAATCCATCCCGAACCTGAGATGAATTTTAATCTGGTTAGTGGGCTCTACACGACTCATCAAATACCGTCGCTCCTGCTTTCTTAATGGACGTATTTCTCATATTGTGCAAAAAATGACACAAACGTTCATGCATAGCCACCTCCCATGCTTCATGGATATCATCACGCATGCTATCATCGATGGGATACCATAATACCTACAAATAATTTATAATATCATGTTATTAATAAAATAAATTTCAAAATAAATATTAATTATTTACTTACCAGCCAATTATTGTACATGTTGAGCCACACATCAACATTAATCTGTTCCCATGTGATCATTGAAGGAGGAGTGAAGTTTTTCCATGGAGGACGGCGATGCCCTAGTTCCATGGAGACAGCGATTCCCTAGCTTCATGGCGGCGGCGATGGACCCTCCCCCTCAGGGGGAGGGGTAGGATCTTTATTTTCGGGATGTAGTACCCAAGAGGCGCCCTTTTCTACCCAGCATCAGCATCTCTCCAAAGGTACTTGGAATCTGCAAAGGACATCCAGTTGTCCCGGTTTCGTCCAAGGAATTCTTTGAAGCTTCGCCGCTTCTTTCCACGGCCTTGGTCGCAAATTTTACTCATCGTAGACCTCTGGTTGAGGTGTTTGAGGGGTACGTGATTCAAGAATGGGGTTTAGGTTTCCGTGCGGTTGTCGGAATCCTTGGTCCGCGTCAAATTCTTGCTTGTCTCGCGGATGAAGACGACCTGGCACTGGCCTGGTCTCGTCCAAGAAGATCCGTTAGAGGGTATACATTCCACTTACATCATTGGACGTTTTATTTGAACATGAATCGTGACTCTTCCTCGTCGGCAATCTGGATTCAACTTCCAGGGTTACCACTACCCTTTCAGAATCCATCCCTCCTTCGATCAATAGGTAATTCTTTAGGTCATTTCTTCTTTGTGGATTGGAAGACCGATTCCATGGTGCACCCAATTGTTGCACACATCTGTGTTGAAATGGAGCTCTCCCATCCACCACCCGACAATGTATGGATTGTGATTGAAGGGAAATACAGGTACGTGCAAAGTATCTTCTATGAATCCTGGTCCTTGTTCTGTTCCTTCTGCCATAGACAGGGCCACCGTGTTGATGAGTGCTGCAAAAGGGCTTCAGCAGTTGTGGATGATACTTCTTCAGTGAGTAAGGGTGACTTAGGTCAGGTCGAGGGCGATGAAGCCGGTTCTGAAAATGGATCGGATCCTGTTGTGCACAAACTGAGGCCACAGGAGGTGCCTTCGGATACCAGTGATCATATTGAGGCACTTCGGGGTGTCCAGGAGAAGGGGTCTCCTTGCCAACCTGGGGTGGGGTTCCCCAGTCCTTCTAATGCTTCAGAGATGGTTTATACTGGCTCGGGGAGGGTGAGGCCTACAGGTACAGTTTTGATGGAGGCATAAAAAGTTTCAGAACCTCAGGTGGAGGCGGTTGTTGAAGGTCCCAAGAAGGATCTGGGTGGTTTTCAGGCATCTAGCAGCATGGGGAATGAGGGTCGGGGTCTTGCAGTTGGGGCTTTGGCGAGGCCCTCCCTGCCTACAGGTGAGCCTACCAGATTTGAGGCCACCTGTATTCCGGTCAGGGGCTGGGAGGAGCAGAATCCTCAGCCTCAATATATGGGCAGGGGTTTTGATCAACCTGCTTTTCTGGAGGGATCAGGAGTTGGGGAAGCTTGTGTCATGGGGAAGGAAGGGTTCAGTGGGGTAGGGCCTGCTCTGGGTAGCGCCCCTAGCCAACTGATAGGGAATTTATTATAGGTGTGGGCCCAAACCAACCTTGGAGAGGCAGGGGGTCGGGGTCTGCCTTTCTGCCAGAGGTTATCTCTCCAGTCCGGACTCCAATATTCTTGAGAAACAGGTACGAAAGCCTGGCTAAGGAGGAACCCTGAATTGTATCATCTTCCCTGGTTGAGGAAGAGTGTGATGATGGTGGAGGTGAATCTGAACGCGACGTGGTCTGTAGAAGTTTCTCAGAAGCAGAATCTGGATCGAGTAGTATCAGGAGGAAGAGAATAAGGAGGGGTAGGAAGGATTACTCCTCATTACCTCCTCCTATGAAGACCTGGTCAACAAAGAAACTTTTGGTTGAGAAGCTAGACAAGGAGATCAGGTGTCACCTAAAGTCTCCTGGACAGCCTGATCTCTCCTTGGATATGGTTTTAAGTTCGGGTGATGTGGTGTCAGAGCAGGTGTTATTTCTCAACTCCTCAGAAGAGGGTGTAACCAAGATGATGGGTAGGAATCTTGAAGTGGATCTTAATGAGCAGGAGTATATTTGGGTTGAAAAACAGAACACAATCCTGGTTGGAGGATTCAATAAGGGTTTGATCAGACTTGAGAAGTATATGCAGGTATGGAATAAACTGACTTCTTCCATTGAAGACATGATAAGGGGGGATCCACTTCTTTAGGTATCTAATTTATCCTGGAGGCTATTTAGAGGCACTGAATCTGGTAGAATTCAACTGGTTTTCAATGACTCTATTTTAATTATTTCCTAACTTATGCTTTGTTGAGTTACCGACCTTGTTGTGTGAGGAATGTTGAAGGGTCAGTTCGGCTCAAATGGGCTAGAGCATGATGCTTCTTCCTCTGTAGGCCATTTGGTATGTGGTTGATACAGAGGCATGTCTTTCCATCGGGAGGGACCATGCTTTCATGGGATCGTCGAGTGGTCCTTCTTTGGAGTTAGCGGTTGCTGCTTATGCTTGGATGAGGTTGTTTCTGCTCTTTTGTTTGTCGTTGTTTGGTGCTTGTTAAAACTTATGGTTTCTCACATTTACCTCAATAGTGTCTTTCTTAATAAAAATAATAATTTTCATTCTGTTCCCATGTGATCCATGGCTGAGAAAAATAATTGCGCAAGATAGCGCTCCCCTCTCCAATAGCTACATGCCCAAAAAATGTGAAAAAAGAATAAATAATCAAACAATTAGTATATATATAAATAAATTAATGAAATATAACTAAAATATTCATGTTACCATACCTCCGTGCGCATGTATTGAAGACAAGACGTGGACATCGCTCGATGATAGGGTCTGAAATCATCAATTGTGCAAGACCACGCCCCCTCCGCGTATCTCCTGAACCACCAGTAGGCTGAGGGTCAGATGATCCCACACCCCCCTCATCCAAAGGTAGCTTAGCCTCCTCTAGATCACTTAATAGATCAGAGTCCATCTGAAACACAAAATGACTATTGTTAGAAGATATTTGAAAATATCTATTATATATAGATATATATTAGTTATGATCATAACAAGCATTTAACTCTGTCAATGTTTACCTTCTTCATCATCTTCTTATCTGACGATGTCAATGACTTCGTATTCCTCCTCGGCATCATAAATATCCATATGAGTTTTACTTTCACCATCCCTTGTCATTTCAAATTCATTTGTAACATCATTAACATCTTCGTCACCATCGACCCTTAAATATGGGGTTTCATCATCGATATTCACGTTTCTTTGTGAAAAAAGATGGATTATGAGTAGTCTCTTGAAAAATTTAAATTCCTTCCACTTAAGTGGAACCACATTCAGTCTGAGTAAATTTATTTTCCCACGATTTCATTTTTATTATACTCCACCAATCAATCTGGTCTCTTGAAGTAGCACAACACTTTGCGTAATAAATTTGATGTGCATGTTGAGCCAGTAATAATGGTTCATTTACTTCAAGAAGACTTTTATATTTAATATTGACGATTCTATGAGTCGGATGAACATGCAAGCCTATCTTAGTATCCAACCACTGACATTTAAACATTGTTATGTAATTCTATCCAAGACAACATAGCTCAATAATTTCATCCAGAATGTCGTAAAAGTCAACTTCAGTTTCTCTATGATGCGATCCTCTCAAACAAACTCCATTATTAATTGTTTTTTTTGATTCCCCATATGCACGTGTATGAAATCGAAAACCATTCACCATATATACATTATATGATTTAACAATTTTGGGTGGTGGGTTACTCAATATACACAGTCGTCTATCAATTTTATCAGCATGTTGAGACACCTGAAAACTTGAAAAACAATTATCAATAAAATAAATATTAAACTAAATTTATATTAAATCATCAATAATTTATGTAACAAGTTTTTGAAACCATTGAGATTTTTTTTCTGCGTTCTTCAAGAGAATCTGCTGTAATTTGTGAAAGATTTTTCTTGATATTATTATCATATAACCTACAAATAAAATAAGTTTAAATACTATAACAGAAATTATAGAATAAGTGATATATTCACTCACAGTAAAAATGTTGTCATTTCTTCATAGTTGAGCAGAACATATGTATAAATTCTATGATGTTCATCTTCTAAAATCCATCGTTCTTGAACTCCACTAAATCCAAGATCTGGCTGATTAAAAAACTAATAATTGTTTTTCCATTTCATCATTAACATTTCCGTCATTCCATCCCATGTAGTTTTGTTTTGAGGGATATTCAGATTCAAAATAGTGAGACCATAAAAAATAAATTTTTTCACGCAAATACGCTTCAGCAATTGAGCCTTCAACTGATGCTTTGTTACGTACTTGTTGGACTCCTCATGTATTACTCATGTTTTAATGATCACATATCTCAATAATAATTACACATCATGTTTTAATGATCACAAATCTCAATAATAATTTCACATCATGTTTTAATGATAGAAAATCTTATTGATGATTAATTAATCTCACTATTATTTACAAATCTTATGCATGATCACAAATCTAACTTATCATATCAAACCTTTGTATTTATGTTTCAAGTTCTCTTAATTTATAATGGTTAAGGTCAATTCATATTCTGTATATTACTGTTTAAATCTACATACAGATATGTGCCTAAGTATCAAGACACTGTGATGTTTGACACAGTAAGACAGACTGTGTGCAAGACACAGTCACATTCAAACAGGACACACCGTGACCCAGACACCGTGAAGGAAACACCATGACCCAGACACCGTTAAGGACACACCATGACCCAGACACCGTGAAGGAAACGCCGTGACTCAGACAGAGTGAGCTAGACATCGTGACATGGACACACCGTGAAGCACATACCGTGAAGGAGACACCAGTTCAAAGAGACACCGTTTAAACAACTATTGTGACACCGTTACTTATCCTTTTTATCAATATTATTTAAATAATACTAACGGTCATATTTTATGTTTTTAAAGCAATTAATGTTATTTTATGATAGTTGTTAGTCTGTCAGGAAACTGTACCATGTTCATATGGAAAGGAAATCAATCATATTGTCGGAGCTCGTGGAATATAAAGAAGATTGAGCTGCAGTAGATAGAGGATCGTGCTTGACACGTCTCGACACACATACTACAATACACGCAAGCTCTGTAATGAACCGAAGAACAATCCTGAGAACAACTATGAAGAACACATTGCACGATCCTCAAAGAAGTTCCATACATGCAATCCTACATTTCTGACGAACACACAAAGTACTCTGGAGTCAAGAGAACATATTCTCACCTCGAGGAACAAAAGTTGAACCATGACACTCTTTTTTTCAACAAAAAAACCAGAGAAGGACTTAGAAGCATTTCTGCTGAATACAACGAGTCTAGAGCTGCACTGCCAATCACTATATATTTCTAAACTTCCATATACTATATTTAAGTTATTTATTATTTACTTTCAGGTAGTGTTTGTATCATGTTCATTTTACACACACACATTGTCTCCTGTGCTGAATTGGAAGATTGTAGGACCCCAGGACACACTAAGAGGGTAGGGGTGAATCAGGGTGTGAACTTTTTCTTCTTAAAGTTGTGGATCTTGTTCCCAAATTGGTAGGAACTACATAAACCTATATGACGGATATGATCAACAATGAAAAATTAACATGCAAAACGATAACACAACAATTTTACTTGGTTCACCACTAAGGGATACGTCCAAGGAGCATACTCCGACAAGTTTTCGGTCGTACCAAATTTCACTAATCTTTACTACTTGTGGATTACAATGGTTCGGGCATAGTCACTCTATCCAAGGCTCACTACATTTACAAAGGTTCAGGGATAGCTCACTGCTTCCCTCGGGTCACTCCCGTTGACTCCACCTTGTTCACTTCCCTTGGTGAAGTCACACTCAGTATATAGATGTGAAGGTCTCTTCAATAGATTTTCATTGATGTCTTTGTCTCATGTTCAGCATGAGATGATGCTTGCATCAGAGTACTGAGTTGATCCCTTTTGTATTAAATCTTCTTCTTTAGTTCAATAACTAAATGCATTTTATCTTATTATTCTTCCATTGATTCAAAATACTGACACCTGACTGTTTTGAAATAATCCTTTATTTCTATGCGGATCTGATTTTAGTTGCACGGACCACTCTTCTTCTCTTCGTAAAGTACAATGAGGGTGTTAAACACCAGTCATGTGTGTGCGGAACCACTTATCTTCAAAGAACCAAATTGTTCATTTTTCTTCCGTATTTGTAAATGAATACATCATCTGTTGCACCGAATGTTTTGGGAAATCTTATGGCTTTCGTGAAGCTCCACAATGACGGGCGAGCTCCAACAACACCTGGTGCTCTTCTCTAAGCCTGGAGCGCAAGTCCCAATATGGCACGAAATTCCTCGGCTCGTAGGTCTAAATTGGCGTGTAGGTATCACCAAACCACCTGTGTGACACTGCCTTCCTCAACTTCTAATCTGCGTGACTCACTTACTTTCTCACCCAAACCGCCTTGGGCACACAGATAACAACCAGCACAAAACTTCAAACATTGGCGTGCATGTCCAGTTGCACGACCACAAACTACATGCTTGACTTCCACACCTGCACGATGGGAGATCTGATTTTTATAAGTGTTGAACTCCGTCCATAATGAGGAGGGGTGGTCCAGTATTTATGGAAATTTGGAACACCCTGTGTGACATCGCGCATGTCTCCCCTCGGCGTGCACGTCTCAGCGCGTAGGTCTCTTCTCCTGCAATTCACTTGCGCGACCAACTTTCAAACTTGCGAGAACCTCCATCCTTTTCCATATTTTGAGTTTCTGATCTTTAAAAACAACAGGGGTGCAAGTTCCCAATCCTTCTAGGCAGCAGTGCGCAAGTCCTCTTTCAGCGCGCAAGTCACTTGCGCGACCAACCCAATACTTGCGCGACCCTTATCCCTTTGACTTAAATTGATGTTCTGATCTTGAAAAACATATGGCTCTCAAGTTTCATCTCCTTAAAATACACGGTGTGCAAGTCCCTTTACCAAAAACCACATTTCTCCATTTTTAGATTTTCAGGCCCAAAATTTTTTCAAACACTAGAAAACGGTGCCACCTTGTATCTATTCTTTTTGTACCGCCTCCAGATCATCCATTCCATTGTTGAAGTTATTGAATAAAACATGGATCATTAACCATATCCCCTGAAATTGACATGAAACCATAGAATCTCCTTTGTCAACAAATTTTTATGTCATTTGCTTGCTTTTTCAACAAGAATAATCACCTAAAAACAATTGTTATCAGTGATTTGAATCCTTCAACAACTCTTATGCTTTCATCAAAAACTCTACTATCGTGATATATATCATCTAGATTTAGCATTATCATCTTCTAAGACAATGTGATGTGCATGGCCATCTCATAATTCCAATCTCTTTCACACTATCTTCTTCATTAACCATCATTATCTACTTCATGCAAAACATATGATTCAATTCATCAAGAATTCGCTTGCATGGTTCTCATGAAATCATGAAGAATTGAATGGTCTTCATAAAAAATCCATTCTTCTTTAATCATCCTTAGATGGATTATACCTCACATTCCTTATTGTTGTAAACAATGTGTCACCTTTGACACATGTTCTTTGAACTTATGATCAGTATAACAATCATCTGAATTTACATTCCTCCATTTCATTGGAGTAATTATTGATCTTCTTAATTTTTATCTTCATTTACAACTATTTACAACAAATACAATCATTTACACAAATTGGCCCCAACAAGGATATCACAATCCTCACACCAAATATCCTTACTCTTGTTTACCCACGACAACTGTGGAAGAGGTCCTTGTGTGGCCTGGTCTTTATTTTTGTTTCCCACGAAGAACAGTGGTAGAGGTCCCTGTGTGGCCTGGACAGTCTTGTACTGTTGTTAACCCCGATCTAGGGTGTGGATCAGATTTATATATAAATTTGAGAGGACTAAGTCTCATCTTGAGACTGAACCTCTTGGTTATATTTGTTGTGCATTCTTAGTTTAAGTTCAAAATATACAGTATCTAATTTATATTCCGCTACCTATTACTTTGAAATAAAAATATGTTTTAAAGTTACTTTGATAGTTAATCTAGAAATTGTTTGTATCTATTGTAAACCAGTAGGTTAGTTTCAAAAGCTAATTTAATTTTCTGATTAGATTAACTGAGAACTAATCAATCTTTTGAGAATCTAATGAAACCTTTACAGTTTTGAAAACTCACTACAGTTTAACTTGTTTTATAATTTGTGGGATTTAAATAGAGAATATTTTAACAAAAAATTTAATTGGAACTCAATTCACCCCCCTCTTGAGTGTCCACTCTGACCAACATTTGGTATCAAAGGTTGTTTTTATTAATACAAGTTTTCAAAACATTCTGTTTTTCAACTGTGACTTCAGTTGCATCTTTAAAGATCATAAATTTCTGTTAGTTCTAAATTTTATCTTTTTATTTATCATTATAAAATATAGTTATGGAAAATTGACTAGAAGGTGCTGCTACTAAACAACCACCTTTCTTTAATGGTACAAAATATGCCCAGTGGAAACATTAAATGAAAATTCATTTAGAAAGTATGGGTTTTGATATCTGTACTGCTATAGAATCTCAATATAAAATTCTAGAAACTGAAAGAATAACTTGGGATGAACCTACAAAAACTACTTACAATAATAACTGTAAAGATATGAATGCTTTGAATTGTGCTTTAGGAGATGAGGAATTTAACAGAATATCTGCTTTCAAAACTACTTATGAAATTTGGGATACTTTAGGTGTTTCTCATGAGGGAACAACTAATGTAAAAGAAATGAGATTAAATACTTATACTATTAAATATGATAATTATAAAATGAAGACTAATGAACCTATTTTTCATATGTATCTCAGGTTTAATGATATAGTCAATACAATGAGTTCACTTGGTAAAGTTGTTCTAGCAAAGGAACAAATTATGAGGATACTGAGATGTCTGCCAGACCGATGGAGAGGGACATCTATTTCAATAAGAGAATCATGTGACATTGGAGATCTGCCTATTAAAGAGCATATTGGTAAGCTTATGATGTATGAGTAATAACTCAAAGTGAGTAAGGAGGAAGATGATGAACCAAAAAGAAAGTCTGTATATTTTAAATCTACTACTTCTAAGAGCATGGACAAAGTTCAAATACAAACGGAAAGCTCAACCAGTGAATATTCAGATTCAGACAATGATGTTGAGATGGCTCAAATTGCCAGAAGATTTAAGATGTTTTATAGGAAGAAGAAATTCTTTATAAAATCAAATTACAAAGGAAAGTATGTTAGTAAAGGTCATTGGAAAAAGGACTGGAAGAAAGCTGATAAAAATAATAAAGTCATCTGCTATGAATGAAAAATAAAAGGTCACATAAAACCATACTATCCAAAACTAAAATTCAAAATGAAACATGAATATAAGGACAGTAAGTACAAGAAAGCAATGAAAGCAACCTTGAGTGCTTCAAAAGATAGCACAAGTGAATCTGAAGTTTTTGAATCTGAAAAGAATCATGCCAACATGTGTTTCATGACTAATACATTGGAGGTAACCATAGATACTCCTGTTTTAAATTCTTATTATTCTGGAGATGAAGTAGAATCTAATTCTGACTCAGAAGATATCTCTAAAGCTGAACTATATGAATATTGTAACATGATAGAAGAAACATGACATGAACTTAAGGACAAATATAAGTCATTAAAGAAACATCATGCTCTCACTACAAATGCTAAATCTCCCTTGATATAGAAAAAGAAAAGAATTCTCAACTTTTAAAGGAAAATATAGAATTGAAAATGTCTAATGAGAAACATAGAAAGGGCTTAGAATAATTCACAAAGGGAAAAGATACAATAACTCAAATTCTAGGAAAGCAAGTGGCACCGAAATACACTAATGGAATAGGATACCAACCTGGAAAGAGACAGATTTCTAAGAATAGATTTATTCCTAAATTTGGACAGAATATTGTTAATTATAGTTCTTAAAATTCACATGATTCAACTGGTTATTAACATATTTATAGATCAAATAGAGTTTATCTATCAAAATATTTTGACTCTGTAAAATGTATGAGACCCATAATAGAAATTTGGGAACCAAAATCATTGATTTATAACCTGTCTGGACCCAAGAAGATCTGGGTACCAAAGTCATTTCCCATCTAAATTTGTTTTGTAGGAAACCTGTTTGAAGAGTTCCCACAAGAATACGAGTTATTTGGATAGTGGATGTTCAAGACATATGTTTGGGGATTACTCATGCTTCAATAGCCTAATCAAGGTTGATGTAGGTCATGTCACCTTTGGTGATAATTCTAAGGGAAAAATCATTGGCCTAGTCCAGATTGGTAACACTGATTCAGTTTTGATTTCTAATGTTTTATTTGTTGATGGACTTAAGTATAAACTATTAATTATTTCTCAATTGTGTGATGATGGTCATAATGTTAAATTTGAAAATGATTCCTATGATTTTTTTAATTATAAGAATGTTTTAGTATTTTATACTTTAAGAAATGAAAATTTTTATGCAGTTGATTTAAATTATTTAGGAAAACAAATTGTGGCTTGCCTAAATTCTATTCATAATGAATTTTTGTTATGGCATAGAAGATTAGAAAACTACAGCATCCACTAACTTAGAAAACTAACTAGGAAGGACTTAGTTAGAGACTTACCCAAACTTGAGTTTCCAAATGACAGAGTTTGTAAACCCTGTCAAAATGGAAAACAACACAGAATCTCTTTCAAATCAAAGAAAGAAGTTTCAACTTCTCATCATCTCGAGTTGGTTTACATGGACTTGTTTGGACCTTCTAGATTTTCTTTCTTAAATGGAAAGCACTATGTCTATGTCTTAGTAGATGAATTTTCTAGATATACTTGGGTATACTTCTTAGATCACAAAAGTGAAGCTTGTTTTTCTTTCCTAAATAATCCAAGTCTGTATAAAACCTTAGTGGACTTAAGATTAAGACACAGAGAAGTGATCATGGCCGTGAGTTTGAAAATAAAGAGTTTCAATCTTATTGCTCACACAATGGCTATAGTCACAACTTTTATACCCCTAGTACACCTCAACAAAATGGTGTAGTAGAAATAAGAAATATAACCCTTCAAGAAATTGCTAAAACCATGCTTAAGGAGTATGACCTGCCTATTTATTTTTGGGATGAAGTTGTAAATACAGCTTGTTATATCATCAATAAAGTCTTAGTCAGACCTGTTCTCAAGAATACCCCATATGAACTATGGAATAATTGAAAGCCTAAATTCGATTACTTTAGAGTCTTTGGCTGTAAAGTATTTATTCTTAATACAAAGGATAATATGGACAAGTTTGCTTCTAAGAGTGGTGAAGGAATATTTTTAGCATATTATTTAACTAGAAAAGACTATAGAGTTTTCAATAAGAGAACCAAGTGTATGGAAGAATTTGTTTACCTCAAATTTGATGAAACTGATCCACATGAACCTAAGTCATCTCTCGAAAATCTTGAAGAAAATTTATCTGTTCTGAACCTTAATAATAAAATCAATGAACCTACTGTAAAGACAACCAGATCTGGAAATATTTCAGAATCTGCTCCTAATGAACCCGAACCTAGAGAAGAACCTGAAATTTCTTGTCCTACCTTTACTAGATCAACTAGAATTATAAAGAATCATCCATTAGATGTTGTTGTTATTAATCTTGACCTAGGGACACAAACTAGAGCTTCTCTTAGAAATAAGGTTGAACATCAAACCTTCTTGTCATATCTTGAACCTAAAAACATTGATGATGTTATTACTGATGTATTTTGGGGAATTTCTATGCAAGAAGAACTCAATTAGTTTGAAAGAAATAATGTTTGGAAACTAGTAGAAAGACCTAAGGACATTCTCACCATAGGCACTAAATGGGTATTTAGAAATAAAGTAGATGAATATGAAAATATAGTTATAAATAAGGCTGGATTAGTTGCACAAGGCTATAGTCCAGAAGAAGGAATTGACTATGAGGAGACTTTTGCTCCAATAGCCAGACTAGAAGCCATTAGGATCTTACTTGTGTATGCTGAACATCTCAATTTCAAACTATATCATATGGATGTCAAGAGTGAATTCTTAAATGGTTATATAGCTGAGGATGTTTTTGTTGAACAACCACCTGGATTTACAAACCCTCATTTTCCAAATCATATTTTCAAATTATCAAAAGCATTATATAGTTTAAAGAAAGCTCCAAGAGCTTGGTATAACAGATTGAAAACTTTTCTTATCTCTAAAGGTTTTAAAAAAGGAATAGCTGATACTAATATTTTTATAAAACAAATTTCTAAAAATGTTTTAGTTGTACAAATTTATGTAGATGATATTATTTTTGGATCTTCAAGAAATTCCCTATGTACTGATTTTTCTAAAATGATGCAAAACGAATTTGAAATGAGTCTAATGGGTGAACTAAAATTCTTTCTTGGATTTAAAATCTTTCAAAATGATGATGGAATTATTTTAACTCAGAGTAAATATACTAGAGATATTTTAAAACTTTTTGGATTGGATAGCTCAAAAAGTAGTGACACTCCCATGAGTACCACCTGTATGTTGGATCTTGATGAAGATGGAAAATCTATTGATCAAACCACTTAGAGAGGAATGATTGGAAGTATACTCTACATGACTTCTAGTCGTCCTGATATTATGTTTAGTGTGTGTATTTGTGATCGTTTTCAAGAAAACCCTAAAGAGTCGCATTTAAATGCTGTAAAAAGATTTTTCAAATATATCATGCATACTCCCAATTTAGGACTATTCTATCCAAAAGGACAATCATTTGAACTAGTTAGCTATTCTAATGCTGATTTTGCTGGATGTAAGGTAGATAGAAAAAGTGCCTCTGGAATATGTAACTTTTTAGGAAAGTCACTAGTATCATGGTGTAGTAAGAAACAAAATTCTGTTGCATTATCTACTGCAAAATATGAATACATAGCTGCTGGCAGTTGTTGTACACAAATGTTGTGGATGAAACAAACTTTACTATACTATGGATACCAATTCAGACATGTACCAATAAATTGTGACAACACATGTGCTATTAACATTTCAAAGAATCCTGTTTCTCGTTCTAGGACAAAGCATATTGATGTAAGACATCACTTTTTGAGCGATCATTACCAAAAAGGTGATATCACTTTGGAATTCATTGGTACTGAATGTCAACTTGCTGATATATTCACAAAAACATTAAAGTTTGAGAGATTAGACTACGTTATACATGATCTTGGCATGATTAATCATAAATAGACATCCAAAAGAGCTTACTGTTTACTATTTTTCTATATTTTACTTTACAGTTTCATATTTACTATTTCTCAATTACTGTTTCATGCTTACGGTCTCACAGTAAACATCTTGTGTTCACAGTCTGTCACTTAACTGTCTCATCGTGACAGAACAGTTCACTAACTGTCTCACCGTGACTACACAGAATGGTTACTGTCTCACCATGACGACCACCAACTGTCTCACCATGATGATTGTTTTTCATCACACCGTAACACCTACTCATGGTCTCACCGTAACGATTATTTATAATTTTAATTTAACCTGTATCATGGTAATTTTTATTTCACCGCTATTTGATTTCCCGCATTTTTTATGACGTTTTACATTCACAAATGATAAAACATAAGGGTTTTCACTCGATTACTTACCCGAGCTCTCTCCTGCTCACTCTCTCAAACCCTCTTTACCTTGAAATCCTTCTCTTCTCCCTCACCTAAAACTGTTAGTGAATGGAAAGGATGAAGCGTCCATCTTCACCCTCATCTGATAAGTGCCACACGAAAAAATAGAAAAGAGCACCGAGGATAGCACCCGAAGGACCCCTGAATCCAAACCTTGTAAGTTGTACTGTAGAACCAGAAAAAGATATTTTCCCTGAGTGGATGCTGTCTAGAAAGTCTTTGTTACAGAAAATCTTAAGAGAACAAGAATGTTTCAAATGGTTATCTAGAAAAGATATACTTATTTATCCAAGGCTGGTATCTCAATTTTACCAATATGTAAAGTTTTCTTTTGATGCTGGAGAAAGTTATATGGTAACAAGCTAGATCAATGGACAAAAGTGTTCATTCTCTTCAAGGTTGTGGGGTGCATGCCTGAGGATTCCTCATGAAGGAATTTTTGATGAATACCAAAGAAACCCTCCTTCAACAAATGACATCTTTGATCTGGAGAATGATTTGGAAATCCTGACTGGAAATGGCACCAAGCGAAGGTCTATAGCAGTTGAATTGGGTGGGGAGACAAGACTACTGTTCAAATTTGTTCAGAATTTGATTAGTCCAAGAAAAGGACATTTTGCTGTGTTGAATTATCAGGATGTGTTCTTGATTCATCTGTTGAAGAATGGACATAAGATAAATTTGTGCAAATATTTCATTAACCATATATGTGATTTGATTAAAGTCACTTCCAAATCCACCTCCTTGTTTTACTAAAGGATGATTTCGGCCATGTTAGTTTCCAAGGGAGTGGTTGGACTGAATAAAGAAAAGATAAAGGATTTTTATTTCTGCATATCCAAGCCTATGATCAGAAGGATGAAGATTAATTGGAACCCCTGGAAGAAGCAGTGGGTTGAGGATAATGATCAACCTTATAAGAAGTACAATCCTGTTGATTATCCAAAAAGGCTGAAGAATATAACTGATCCTGGTTTGGAACCAGATGAAGTGGCTGAGTGTCCATAAGAAGAAGAAGAAGAAGAGGATGAAATACCTCAAGAGGAAGCAGATCCTATTAATAAAGAAAGGACTGATGTCCGTACTGACGTTCTTGATAAAATACCTCTTAGAGAGCAAGTTGTTGATGTTTTTAGAGAAGAAGAAGCTCCTACTTCTAGAGATGATATTGATCAAGAAGTTCAGCTTGAGGTTGCACAAGAATTGATTATCCCTGATTTAGAGTAGCAAGTAATGGAAGAAGCTGATCTAGGAGAAATCCCTACTAGGGAAAATATTAATCAAGAAGATCTCCCTGCTGAAAAAGAAGCAAGTCTGGAAGCACAACCAGTGGAACAATCGGTTCCTGAGTACATACCCTCTACTGAAGAGAGGATGAAAATTGCCTTTCAGTTGGAAAGGCATGAATTTTCTGAAGAGATTAAAGCTGATTTTGTGGATCTTAATCATGCATCTGTGCCTCAAGAACCTAAAATGGAAGCATATTTTGAGGGGGAGGAACCTCAAAACCTTGAGATTGAAGAAGCTGGATCTGCTGGAATATCTCAACCAATTATCACACATTCTGTGTACACTCAGTTTGAATTTCCATGTTTTTATGATGTGAGTGAATCACAAAAAGTGACTGCAACTGATATTGATCTCTCTTCTTTGTTTCAAATAAATTCAATAGCTCAACCAGAACCAGAACCAGAGCCTCAACCTCAACCTTCATCTGAATCTGAACCTAAAACTAATTCTGAGTCGCAACCAGAATTTGCATCAGAACTTGTACCACTACCTTCACCTACTCTCTTAACCGAGAAAAAAATCCTTTTTAACTAACGATGATTTGAAAGTCTTTGGAGAGACTATCTTGGCTGGTTTTGAGAAGATTTTATCCACTCAACCTCGTCCAGTGACTAAACTAAGTCAATATTATGCATCAATTCTTTTGGAAAACATTATTTTTCATATTCAACCCAGGATGATCTTTGAAATTCAAGAAGTCAGAGTTGAAAATAATTTTCATAGTGCTGATGTTTCAAAATTGAAAGGTTTTGTTGAAAATATGCAAACAGAATTGTCTTCAAGATCAGAGTATGCTCTTTTTTCTACTCCTGCACCTATTTCTGCTTCTCATGAACCAGATGTTTCCGACCATTCTCGAGAGATTGTGTATCAAGTGCATCCTTATCTGCTATCTTTTGATGAGAAGATTGGAACAAGATGCACCACAATGCGGAAACTCATGAGAGACCTTGTGGAAAATCTGAATAAGCTCACAGATGAGTACACTGGATTTTTGCAAAAAGTTTTGAAATAGCTCAAATTTCTAACTGAAGCTATCAAGGGTTCTACTCCCTCTGGTCAGACCTCCGCACCTTCTTTGGATGATTCCTTGCATAGGTTCATAATCAAGGAAGAACTTAAGAATGACCTTAGTGGTTTCGATCTGTCTCCTCTATCTGAAGTTATGAAGAACAGTGATTGAGCACTTGATCTTGTTCAGATTCATTCTAAAATTGAAAATGATGCTCAACCGGAGATCACCAAGAAGATAGAATTTTATCTCACCTAGATTTTCTATAAAAGTGACATGACAAATCACTTTATGTATCTTGTGGAGAACCTGAAAATCCCTCCAGTGACTCAAGATTTTAAAGCTCAAGTTCAGAAGCTTACTGAGTTCACCAGTTCGTTGGACAAGTTCATGGAGAATAAGGACGATTTTGAAAAGGCTATGAAATATGGTGGAGAAATCATTACTAATTTCATCAATCCTTTAAAGTCGTATCTTCATGTGAAGAGCACAGCTATCGTTGCTCCAGTTGCGACCCCCCTCACACATGTTCTACCTACCTTAGCCTCAAATGCCATGTCTGTCAGTCAAGCCCTTTCTCAGATCAGGCCAGTCATTCTTGACCAACCACAGAATAGATCTTCTACTGCTCCTACATTGGCTCCATCTATTTTTGAAGGTCTACCCTTACCATCTTTGTCTACCACATCTATGCCTTCTTCTACATCAGCATTTGCTTCTTCTGCTGATAAAGGCAAGGAAAAGGCCGATCCATGAAGAGTCAAGTGACAGTTTTTTTGATGGGGATGTCTTTATTCTTTTTTTTATTTCTACTGTATCATGTATTCTGGACATTTTTAATGAAAAATGCATTATTTAACACCATTCCTTATGTTTCACTTTTTGATAATCCCAAAAGGGGTAGAAAGAGTACAAGTATTAGTATTCTAAAGAGATATGTTACTGTAGAATCTGTTATTTTCTAAATCTATTATTCAATGTGTTATTTTCTCTAACATTGAATTTCATTTATATTTTACCTATACATGATTTGTGATAATCAAAAATGGGGAGATTTTTGGAATCCTCATGTATTACTCATGTTTTAATGATCAAAAATCTCAATAATAATTACACATCATGTTTTAATGATCACAAATCTCAATAATAATAACACATCATGTTTTAATGATAGAAAATCTTATTGATGATTAATTAATCTCACTATTATTTAAAAATCTTATGCATGATCACAAATCTCACTTATCTTACCAAACCTTTGTATTTATGTTTCAAGTTCCCTTACTTTCTAATGGTGAAGCTGAATTCATATTCTGCATATTACTGTCTAAATCTACATACAGATATGTGCCTAAGTATCAAGACACCATGATGTTTGACATAGAAAGACATACTGTGCGCAAGACACAATCACAGTCAAATAGGACACACCATGACCCATACACCATGAAGGACACCGCGTGGCCCAGACACCATGAAGGACACACCGTGACCCAGACACCGTGGAGGAAACACCGTGACTCAGACACCATGAGTTAGAGACCATGACATGGACACACCGTGAAGCACATACTGTGAAGGAGACACCGGTTCAAAGAGACACTGTTTTCACAACTACAGTGACACTGTTACTTAACCTTTTTGTTAATATTATTTAAATAATACTAACGGTCATATTTGATGTTTTTAAAGAAATTAATGCCATTTAATGATAGTTGTTGGTCTGTCAGGAAACTGTACCTTGTACCTATGGAAAGGAAATCATTCCTATTGCCGGAGCTCATGGAATATAAAGAATATTGAGTTGCAGTATAGAGAGTCTCACGCTTGACACGTCTCGACACACATACTACAATACACACAAGCTTTGTACTGAACCGAAGAACAATCCTGAGCATAACTTTGAAGAACACATTGTACGATCCTCAAAGAAGTTCCATACTTGAAATCCTATATTACTAAATAACACACGATGTACTCTGGAGTCAAGAGAACATCTTCTCACCTGGATAAACAAAAGTAGAACCACGACACTCTGTTTTTCAATAGAAAAACCAGAGAAGGACTCAGAAGCATTTCTACTGAATCCAACGAGTCCAGAGTTGCACTCCCAATCACTAGAGCTTTCTAAACATCCATATACTATCTCTAAGTGATTTATCATTTACTTTCGAGCAGTGTGTGTATCCTGTTCATTTTACACACACACAATATCTCATGTGATGAACTGGAGGATATCACAATCCTCACACCAAATCAACTTACTCTTGTTTAACCATGAAAACTATGGAAGTGGTCCTTGTGTGGCCTGATCTTTATTTTTGTTTCCCATGAAGAATAGTGGTTGAGGTCCCTGCATGGCTTGGACATTCTTGAACTTTTGTTAACCCCGATCCAGGGTGTGGATCAAATTTATATATAAATTTGTGATGACTAAGTCTCAGCTTGAGACTAAACCTCTTGGTTATATTTGATGTGCATTCTTATTTTAAGTTCAAAATATACAGTATCTAATTTATATTACACTGCCTATTACTTTGAAATACAAATATATTTTAAAGTTACTTTGATAGTTAATCTAGTAAGTGTTTGTATCTATTGTAAATCAGTAGGTTAGTTTTAAAAGCTAATTTAATCTTCTGATTAGATTAATTGTGACCTAATCAATATTTTGAGAATCTAATTGAACATTTACAGTTTTACAAATTCACTACAGTTTAACTTGTTTTATAATTTGGGGGATTTTAATAGAAAATATTTTAACAGAAAGTTTAATTGGAATGCAATTCACCTCCCCTCTTGAGTGTCCACACCGACCAATAGTACTTTTTTATTCAATTTCTACATGCATCTCTCAAAAGGATACATCCATCACAACTTTACTGGACCTCCACATTTTGCTTCATTTAGAAAATGTAATATCATAAGTTCCATTGAGTCAAAGAAATAAGGTGGAAATATTTCTTCCAGTTTTCATATAATTACATCAACATCTTCTTCCAATTTTCTTAGCGCATCGTAGTCTGTTGTCGCTGCACAAATGTCTCGAAAAAAATATGATATTTTTATTATCAAATCCCAAATCCTAGAATTCAACAAACCAATGACTCTAATCGGCATAAGTCTTCCCATTATCACATGACAATCATGAGTTTTTAATCCGGTAATATTACCATTCTTAACACATCTACCCAAATTAGAATTATAGCCATCTAGAAGTCTCAAATCTACAATCCACTAAAAAAATAATAAGAGACTCTCTTTGGATAGTGTATAAGATACTTTTGGCTTTATTAACCTCTGTGATCTGACATTTTCAAATAGTTCAAGTTCTGGTCACCTGCAAATTTGGATAAGGTCTAATCATGATTTTAAAGTATCTTTGGTCTTACCTGGTGTATCCAAAAGTATATGAAATAAATTATCAAAATTGTTCTTCTCAATTTTCATGACATTCATTATGTGGTAAACCAACAAATCAGACCAATATGGGATATCCCAAAAAATGTTTCATTTTATACAATTATGTTCTTTCCTAATGCCATGAATTTTTTGTTGGTTTACTATTAGCTCAAATGTGATGGGAGGTAATGAAAATACAACTAATTTTAACTCTGTACTTGAGATCATTTTTGGAGGTTCATACCTTTCAATTGTGCCTTTTCTGAAATGAGATTTATTCTTTCGAAAAGGATGATCAGTTGGAAGAAATATGTGATGAGAGTCAAAATAGAAATGTTTTTTTTCCATTGACGAGCATAAAAGATTTTTTGTCTTTCATACAGTAAGGACATTATTTCAGACCATGTGTACTCCAGCCAGATAACATGACATATGACAGAAAGTCACTAATTCTCCACATCAATGCTTTTTTTAATGTGAAATTTTGTTTAGCAGCAACATCATATGTACTAACACCATTACTCCACAATGCATTTAACTCATCAATCAATGGTTTCAAATAAACATCAATATTTTTTTAGATGTCCTGAGATTAATAAGGTCAAAATGATATATGGATCTTTAATCAACATCCATGGAGGTAGATTGTATGGAGTTATAAAGACATGCCAACATGAATACTGACTACCATAAGAACCAAATGGAAAGAAACCGTCAGTAGAAAGACCTAATTGCATGTTTCGGGCTTCTAAAGAAAAAGACAGTTGTAGATGATCATAATGTTTCCATGAATCACAATCAGATGGATGATTCAAGCTTTTACTGGTTGAAATATTGTTTTTGTGCCATGACATCATTGACGCTGGGTTATGAGACATAAATAAACGTTGCAGCTTGGGTGTAAGGGGGAAATATTTCAAATGTTTTACAGGAATCGATCTAGACTTCCTTTTTTGAGCTTCTTTATACCTCAATTTTCCACATGTGGGACAACAATACAACAACTCATTTTCACCAGAATATAAGATTCAATCATTTTCACATGAACGAATCTTCCAATAACTAAGGAGTAGATTACTAACCAACCTCTTGCTCTCATAGTAATTTACAGGAAACACATTTCCATCAGATAACAGTGTTTTAACTAAAGAAAATATCTGATCAAAACAGTTGTTTGACAATTTATTATCGAATTTAACAGCCATAAATTTTGCAACCACAACTAATTTTCTTATCTTGCAACCAAGATAAAATGCATCCTCATCAGACCTCAACAACTCATAAAATTTAGATGGTTCCAACTCAGGAGTTGATTCAATATCATTGTGAGTTTCAGTTTGTTGAACAAATAGACCTACAACATCATGTAAAATATTTTGGAACCGTGATGGATCTGAAATGAAGTTGTTAGTATCTTCTCTGGAACTGCGTTCACCGTGTTGATATCAAAAAACATAATCTGGTTGAAAACCAAACCGTAAAAGATGTCCCCCAACCTTGTCAAATGTGTCAAACATTCTCAGAGCACATTTTTTACAAGGAAAATTAATTGTGCCTTCTAAAACATATTATGTTTTTGATGCTATAAATTCTAAGAAAGCTTCAACACCCCCAATATATAAAATATTTAAACCAAAACTATTTGGATTTCTACACTAATTTATCCAAGTGCGGTCATCTAATAATTATTGATGTCGACTTCCTTGTTCCATATTCGTCTACAAAATATAAAATCGTCATTTTTTTTTGAATAATTTGAAATTATAAAAACTCTATCTGAAAAAAAGATAAATAATTACTACTACTTCTTAATAATTACCATTAATTAAGGGCTGTACAATTTCCAGTGGATTGACTGCTACTCTTTTGTCCGACGACTCATTTACTTGCATCTTTCTCACACTGAAATCACAATGATGAATCTGGTTGGAGGTATGCATATTCATTCTCTAATGCATGAGAATGAATATGCCTACCTCTGACCAGATTCTTTATTGTGATTTCAGTGTGAGAAAGATGCAAGTAAATGATCCATCAAACAAAAGATCCCCCTTTTCGTCGATGAATCGTTTTCTTCCAACTGTCACAGCCTAAAAAAATTATAAAATATATGATCCTACAAATGCATATCCAATCTCATGCATACAATATTGAATATGCCTATGTAGCAACACATTTTTCATAATGTTTTGAGTCGGTGAGAGTTGAAAGGAGAAAAGTCATCGATCAAAAGGAGTGTCGTCAATCCACTAGAAATTGTGCCATGTTCTTAAAATTTATTATAATTTATTATAATTTAATAAAAAAAATTCAATTATTCCTAACTATTCCTAATTGTTCTTATCTAATTATTACAAATTATTACAATTTATTACAATTTATTACTAATTATTACAATTTATTGCTAATTATTATAATTTATTACTAATTATTACAATTTATTACTAATTATTACAATTTATTACTAAATATTACAATTTATTACTAATTATTACAATTTATTACTAAATATTACAATTTTTACTAAAATTTTACAATTTATTACAGAATATTACAATTTATTAGTAATTATTACAATTTATTACTAATTAGTACAATATATTACTAATTAGTACAATTTATTACTAATTATTAAAATTTATTACAATTTATTACAATTTATTACTAATTATTGCAATTTATTACAATTTATTAGTAATTATTATAATTTATTAGTAATTATATCAATTTATTAGTAATTATTACAATTTATTAGTAATTATAACAATTTATTAGTAATTATTACAATTTATTACTAAATATTACAATTTATTACTAATTATTACAATTTATTACTAATTATTAAAATATATTAAAAATTATTACAATTTATTACTAATTTTTACAATTTATTAGTAAATATTACAATTTATTACTAAATATTACAATTTATTACTAAATATTACAAGTTATTACTAGTTATTACAATTTATTAATAATTATTACTAATTATTACAATTTATTACTAATTATTAAAATTTATTACTAGTTATTACAATTTATTACTAATTATTACAATTTATTACCAATTATTAAAATTTATTACCAATTATTACAATTTACTACTAATTATTACAATTTATTACTAATTATTACAATATATTTCTAATTATTAAAATTTATTTCTAATTATTTGTAATTATTACAATTTATTACTAATTTATTACTAATTATTACTAATTATTACTAATTATGAGTAATTATTACAATTTATTACTAATTATTACAATGTATTAATAATTATTAAATTTTTTACTAATTATTACAATCTATTACTAATTATTACAATTTATTACTAATTATTACAATTAATTACTAATTATTACAATTTATTACTAATTATTTCAATTTATTAGTAATTATTACAATTTGTTAGTAATTATTACAATTTATTACTAAATTTTACAATTTATTACAAATTATTACAATTTATTACTAATTATTACAATTTATTACTAATTATTAGAATTTATTACTAATTATTACAATTTATTACTAATTATTACAATTTATTACCAATTACTAAAATTTATTAGTAATTATTACAATTTATTAGTAATTATTACAATTTATTACTAATTATTACAATTTATTAATAATTACAACAATTTATTACTAATTATTACAATTTATTACTAATTATTACAATTTATTACTAAATATTAGGAATTTATTACTAAATATTAATAATTATTACAATTTATTACTAAATATTACAATTTATTACTAAATATTACAATTTATTACAATTTATTACAATTTATTAGTAATGATTACTAATTATTAAAATTTATTTCTAATTATTACAATTTATTACTAATTATTACAATTAATTACTATTTATGACAATTTAGTACTATTTATGACAATTTAGTACTATTTATTACTAATTATTACTATTTATTACTCATTATTACTATTTATTACTCATTATTACTATTTACTACTATTTATTAATAATTATTAATATTTATTACTAATTATTAGTATTTATTATTATTTATTACCAATTATTATTACTTACTACAAAAAAATTACTTACATTACTAATTATCGTTAATAATTATTAATTACTACTAATTATTAAAAATTAGTACAAAAAATTTCAATTTTTTAGTACAAATAAGTACTATTGAAAAAACAATTTAAATTTAATTTAATTACAACTAATCCACAATAATAAAAATTGACATTAAAAAATGAAATAAATAATAAATTAAATAAAACATAAATACCTTTAAGCTTGATTTTCTATCGATGTAGATGGCTTCACAACTTCCTCGTGAACAAAAAAATTAACTTAGAAAAATTTTCCCTCTAAAATCAGAGTTTAGAGAGAAACAAGTTCTAAGAATTTAGAGTAATGAGAGGAAAAACGGATGGGGGTATATATAGGTTAGATTATATGCGACGAGATACCTGTCGCAGATAACTTCTTTTGTGATGGGTCCCGTCGCAAATACCTACTCCCGCATTAATTACTGTTTGTGGTTAAAAAGTTATTTGTGATGGGACCCGTCAAAAATAGTCCATGCCGATACACCTTTTGCAACGGGATTACATCCCGTCACAAAAACCTATTAACCGCCGCTGGGTATTTGCGACGAGCCCCATCACAAATAGTGAAGTATTGGTGATGATGAAATCTCACCGTCGCAAATAACCCTCGCGCGGCTTCGCGCGGTTTGGCGCGTTAGTCACGCCAAACCTTTTGTGATGAGAGACGAAATCCCATCACAAATAATTGGTTATTTGCGACGGGGGTAACCACCCGTCGCAAAACACCAGTTGCAAAAAATTCCTTTTTCCCGTAGTGCTTGGCTGCATCAGAAGCCGATATATATTCAGACTCCTCTGTAGAATCGGCAACAACTGGCTGCTTTGAACACTTCCAGCTCACAGCTCCTCCATTGAGACTAAAAACAAATCCATATTACAACTTCATATCATTCTGATCTGTCTGAAAACCAGCATCAACATACCCTCTGATGACAAGCTCCTCATCTCCCCCATACACCAGGAACATATCCTTAGTTCTTCTCAGATACTTAAGGATAGTCTTAACAACATTCCAATGTTGTTCTCCTAGATCTGGTTGATATCTGCCTACTATGCTCATTGCAAAGGAAACATCAAGCCTGGTACATAACATGGTATAAATGATGAATCCTATATCCGAAGCATATGAGATCTTACTCATTATATCTTTCTCATGTTGTTTCTGAGGACACATTTTCTTAGAAAGATGTAGTCCATGTGACACTGGAACCAATCCCCTCTTAGATTGTTCCATACGATATCACTTTAGTATCTGGTCAATGTATGTACCCTGAATTAGTCCAAGCGGCCTCTTGGATCTATCACGAATGATCTTGATCCCTAGAATGTAGGATGCTTCACCTAGGTCCTTCATGGAGAAACACTTGTTCAACCACTACTTAACTAACTGTAAGACTTGTACATCGTTTCTAATAAGCAATATGTTGTCAACATATACTACTAGGATAATGATCACATTCCCATTAAAATGCTTATAAACACATGAGTCACTTTCGTTCTTAATGAAACCAAATTCCTTTATGGATTCATCAAATCGAATGTTCCATGACCTTGATGCTTGCTTTAATCCATAAATGGATTTCTGCAACTTGTAAACCCGATTGGCTTCACCTGGTGTCACAAACCCTTCTGGTTGTCTCATATAGACATCTTCCTGAAGGTTCCCGTTAAGGAATGTTGTTTTGACATCCATATGCCAAATCTCAGAGTCATGGTATGTTTCTGTGGAAAGTATGATTCTTATGGATTTAAACATGGAAACTGGTGAGAAGGATTCATCATTGTCAATTCGTTGGCACTGTCCGAATCCTTTAGCCACTAGCCCTGCTTTATTGGTGCTAACTTGACCTTCCATTTCCAGTTTTCTCTTGAATACCAATTCGCATCCAACATGCTTTACATCAACTGGCTCATCCACCAGAACCCAAACTTGGTTCTGATACATGGAATCTATATCAGAATCCATAGCTTCTATCCATCTTGAAACTTCTGAGCTTTATACTACTTATTTTTATGAGGGAGGTTCATCATTGTCCAACAATAATGATTCACCTTCATCAGTGACTAGGAAACCAAATCTCTCTGGTTCCCTTACCTCTCTTGAGCTTCTACGCAGTACTTGTGTTTCCGGAACCTCTTCCACGGGGACCTGTGGAACTTGTTCCTGTACCAACTCCTATGTATCTTGAGAATCAACTTCGTTAAATTCAATCTTGCTCCCACTATCCTTTTTCAGGATGTGCTCCCTCTCAAGAAAGACAGCTTGCCTGGTGATATTAACTTTCTTTCCTGATGGGTTATATAGGCAATATCCTTTTGTTTCCTTGGGATATCCTATAAAGATACACCTCCTTACCTGGGGTGAAATTTTGTTGCCTGAGAAGGCCTTAACAAATGCCGCACATCCCCATACACGTGTGTGAGACAAAATGGGTTTCCTTCCATTCCATAACTCGGATGAAATTCCATATTCCTCCTTAGTTGGTACTCAGTTTAATGTGTATACTATATTTTGTAATGCATATTCCCAAAAGGATAATGGAAGATATATGTGACTCATCTTCGACATCACCATGTCCAACAAGGTGTGGTTCATCCTTTCACTAACACCATTCCACTGTGGTGTATAAGGGGGAGTGAGCTGAGATAGAATCCTAGACTCCCATAGAAGATCGATAAACTCTTGGCTCAGATATTCTCCACCACCATCTGATCGAAGTTTCTTTATCTTCTTAACAAGCTGATTCTCTACTTCATTCTTGAATTCCTTAAATTCCTCTAAGTCTTTTGACTTATACCTCATTAAGTAGACATATCCATATCTACTCAAATCATCAGTAAAAGTAATAAAGTAAGTATATCCACCTCTAGCTTCTATTGGAAATGGTCCACACACATCTGTGTGCACCAATCCTAGAAGCTCTGTGGCCCTTTCACCTTGTCCACTGAAATGTGGCTTGATCATTTTACCTTGTAAATAAGCATGACATCTATCAAGTGGTTTTAGCTCAGTAGAGTCTACATAACCATCCTGGCAGAGCTTTTTCAAACGCTTCTCGTTTACATGACCGAGACAGTGATTCTACAACTTGGTGATGTATGAGTCATGTGACTTTGTTTCGTTATCTATTGACAACACTTGGTTTTCATAATTTAATACATACAAAACATTATTTAAATGTGTCATACCATAACATACGCTGTTCTTATAAAAGAGACAAACCTTGTTTCCGAATGTGAAAATAAATCCATCTATATCCAAAAAAGATACAGTAATTATGTTCTTGGTAACACTGGGCACATAATAACAGTTATGTAACACCAAAATCATCCCAGTCTGCAATGAGAGGTGGTAATCGCCAATGGCCAACGCAGCCAGCCTCACGCCATTGGAAGCTCTAAGATCCACCTCTCCTCTGGGAAAATTTCTAAATCTCCTTGGTTCCTACATTTGAATACAGATGTGAGCCCCACAAGCTGTATCTAATACCCAATCTGAAGAAATGGAAATATTACACTCAGAAATGAATGTGCCTTTATCATCCCCACGCTTTTGGGTGCAATTCCTCTTCTAGTGGCCTTTCTTTCCACATTAAAAACAAACCACCTCTCATTCCTTTCCCTACTTCTAGATCTTTTCCTTCTTGGAAGGACGACGCTTGGGGGCTTCAGACCGTTTATAAGTCTTTTCCACTTTTCCTTGTCCTTAATTTTCTTATTCACCATAAGGACCGCGGGTTTGTTACGCCCCATGTTCTTATCAAACTAGAGAATTATGGTCAGACATTCTGATAGACTCTTCTCATTGTTGCTCATATTTTAGTTAACAATAAAGCTAGAGAAGGTCTTGGGTAGTGATGATAGGATGAGATCTATATGCAACTCATTTGTGAATTTAATCCCTAAGATGTCCAGGAGTTCAATGTTTCCAATAATCATGACTACATGAGGCCTAGCTAGCGCATACTCTCCAAGATTAGTTGTAAACAAAGCATTGAAGATCTCATATCTCTCTTGTCTCTCCTTGTCTTGGTAGAGATCCTTAAGGTGAGACATCATGTTGTACGCATCCATGATTTCATGTTCCTTAAAGAGCTCATTAGACATGGACGATAGCATGTAAAATTGGACACCTGTGGAATCATCCATATGTTTCATATAGAGAGATAGTTCCTCATTACTAGCCTCTTTCCTAGGAACAACTGTAACAGACTCTTCCAGCACATACAATTTCCTTTCGTAGTGAAGGATGACGCGTAAACGCCTCTGCCACTCTTGGAAATTGGTGCCTATGAGAAGGATTTCCTTCTCGATTATGGTTCACAATGATATGTTTGAAGCCATTTTTTCCTATCATTTCTACAAATTAAGATGAGAAAATGATTAGTACATTATTATAAATCTAAGGAAAATAAATAAATTAATACTTATTAGTCTCCCAGTATTTTATCGAAATGTAATAGCCCTCACCATTGAATTCAGAATATTATGTTGCTTGAATATTCTAGTGGAAAGGATCCATATTTCCCCTCGCATTACCCTAACTAGGGTTGGTCAAGCAACTTGAAGGCTTTTAGGTAGGCATTCTAAATGCCAACTATATTAACTCATAGCTCCTTGATCCGCTGAGTGGACTCCCCGATCCTGAAATCCTTTTATTTTCAACTTCCTCAAACTTTGCATCTTGGTCACACAAAGTCCTACTGTGGCAGTCAACCCTTAATGCGAACCATGTCAAGTCAACCCAAAACCCTGAATTTGAATTCCCAGATAATTGAAAGCACCCCATTGAGGGTTGGTCAAGCACTTTGAACTATGGTTCGATTCTAACCAAGATTATGGAAGGCTATACCTACTTAATATTTCTTTGAGGGATTTTATCATTATAAGTAAATTTCAAATTTATTATCTTTGATTATATTATTGTTAATATTAATTGGGATATACTTAAGTGATTAACCATGTCTAAGATGATATTTATGCATAAGTTGGTCTTATTTTAGTTCCATCTTGCATGCTTGTTTAATTCATTAATTATGTGATCGTGAAAACACACTCATAATAAATATAAACCATGAAACTAACAGAAATAAAATAAATGGTATGATCATGAGCTTTTCTATTGGTTAGTTTATCTATTGGTTGATAAACTAACCCAAGACCTAGGGGAGAAACACCTTGAACCTTTTGGGTTTGTGTTTACAACTTTCCACCTATCCACCTTTGTATCTCCATGGATTTGTTTCGCCTTGGCTCTTGACCTGAGACACCTCCACTATCTTGGGAGCTCCATCCATTAAATAGGCATTTTCTCACATGCATGTGAGGGGTAAAAGGGTTTTTACATAAAATAATCCTTTGGCATGCATTCCCTACATATTAATGATGAGAAGGATCGCAAGCCATCAAATTTAATTTACATAAATAAATTAAAAGAAACCATTCACATACAAAGGTATTGGTCTAGATCTTGATCATCCATACATACAACAATATTATGCATTAATAAAACTAGCATTCAATTCTATAATTGTTCTTGTTTAAGATAAATAATGCTCGAATCAGTTAATTATCTTTAATTAATAAATCCTTTTATCTTAAACCATTTTCTAAATTTCCTTAAGATTCTCATCCATAATAATTTTAAACAAATAAATTAATTTAAAATTATATTTGTACGTAACTTGTACATTGGAGGCAACCCAGTGAATTCCCATTCATTACACATATGTTAAATTAAACACATTTATATAAAACACCAATCATGTGTTGTGCCTTAGATTTACTCTGGCATTATGGTACACATCTCAAGGGTTTGTATAATATAATAATAAATTATAATAAATATGAGTAATTTGGATGAGTACATGGCATGTAGTTCTGACTACATGGCTTGTACTTTTTTCCACCATCCATCTTAAGTACACACCCGAGGACATGGCGAGTAGAGGTACTTCAGAAATTTATAGAGTACACGTCATGTTCAGGGGGACACATGCCGTGTAGTATTCGCGTTACATGATTCCCAGCTTGGCAAGCCATGCACGGAGTACACGATCCAACCCTAATCTGAGTGGACTACACGTCATGTTCATTTAGAACACATGAAGTGTAATCCAGAAACTGTGTGCCACCTGTTCCTGGTCAACACACGGTGTCATAAATGACTAGGTAGGATCCAATACACTTCCTGATTTGGAGGTCAGTAAATACATTGAACCTAGACTACACAGTGTGTACTTCTGAATACACACTATGTATTCAGGTGTTGTACAACCAGGAGAATTTGGCACCTCTGGATGAGATCCTCTATTTTATTTTAATCAAAATTAAAAGAAAAATTTGTTTCTGTAACGTGAATGAGAAACGAGAGGGGAGGAACAGATCTTGAGATTCAGATTTTAAAGAATGATTAACATGAATTGAAACAACTAAATTATTAAATTCACAAATCACCATCAAAAAAGTAAATAACTATAATCAAATATATGACTCCTCTGATACCACTTGTTGGTTCTAGGCATAGCGGAAGAGCATTGGTGGGTGTACCCAACTTTAATTTTATCATTTAAACAACGTTCAATCTAAGATCCATCACAATAATAAAACACCGGATCATCAGAATATAATGAAGAACAAAAAATAAATAGGAGGTTCCCAAAACCATTGAGAGGATCATCATATATTGGTTATAATTAATTTAATAAATTGAAAAGAACTACCTTGATGCATTATTTCTTCTATGATGTCTCCGGTCATGATCCGATGTGATCCGTCATTGCGTCGTAGAATCCAAGTGTAGGATTCCTCTTGTGGTGATCCACAAATGCTCCACATATATCTGGACTTCACCGAAGGGATCTATAGGTGCTAGCACAGAAGAACCTTCACTTGCGTTGTTCGCCTTCGATCCCCTTGATCTTGTGTTGATGGATCTCTCTTGATCTTGAGAGTGTTCTTGGAGGAAGGAATATTTTCGGCCTTGAGAGAATTCTCCATAATTGTAGTGCACAACGTATCTCACTTGAAAAGTGTTGGGGTTGTGAGGAAATTTATAATCGAGTTTGAGGTTATAGAGTTATGATAATAAATAAACGTGTTACACATTTTATTTATTTCATTAACTCTCATTGAAAACCCCCATGTCGAATGATTAATTCCTTGACATGCACCCATTCTGATTATAATAAATATCATTTAATAAAATAATATTATTTCCTCAAAATCTTGACTGGAAAAAATACACGGCATGTAATCATTAATACAGGGCGTGTACTCATTTTTCATTTCCTTTTCAAAATGAAAACTACACGGCGTGTATATTAAATATACACGGCGTGTATATTAAATATACACGGCATGTGATTTTATTTTCCATTTTTCATTATTTACTCCACCACATTTATTAGACCTTCAGTAATGGATATTTATTTCTTAAATAAATGTAAATGCATTTCTTGGTAATAAATACATATTATTTCACCCAAAATATATTCTCTCTAATAACTAGTGTTGAAATAAATGAGATAAGGAATACTTAAATAATTATTAAACCACATCTGAGAATAATCTTTATTTAACTTGTTAAATTAATATTTAACTGAGATACATGAGCACACAGTTAGTGTGTGACCCTCTAGGACTCTTTCTTAGTGGCATTAGGCAGAGCCTACCTAAAGTCCAAGGTTAGTGTCTAGCAACATTCCAAGGCACCCATAGAGAAAGAAGTTAAAGTCGCGATGACGTGTCACCTCCTACGAACACTTACCGTGTAATATCATACCTTTGCTACGATATCTAATATCAAGAGGGTTACATGCTAGTGTCATCAACCCATGTGCCCAATTATTCTTTCTTTAACTTCCCAAAATTGAAATCGCCCATTCCTTACCATGGCCATGGATTTACTTAGGCTATATCAATTCTATCAAAGGTCCTGATATATCTACTTCTATTATGGAACAGAAGGGAAAAATCCTTTCTTGCATTATCTACTAATGCAGCATTACTTATGATGCACCCAACATATCCTACCTCACTGCGAACAGTGTGTCATCACAGTTTTCGTCAATACATTTAAGTGTGCAAGTTGTAATACCCATTAATAATAATCTTAATGTCTAAGGACCAATACACACGTTCTCATATAGGAACATCCAATGACACTATGAAATGTAGATTTCTTACTGGTGGGACTCGTTCTCATAATATCCTCTTGGATACTACCAAGGGCGCACACCATTAGAAGGTGCCTCAAAGTTTTATGAGTCCTTACCCCTAATGGCCTGTATTATTTGTGTCTGTCAAATAACATTATCCAGCCATAGAACATATATTCAATAACAGTGTTATGGCACTTCCATGTTCTGATCATAGCAGGGATCCGCTATGACCCTTTAATGCAACATCTATCCTTCAGACATTATCACATGAATTTTCACCCATAAGAACAATAAAGAAGTGATACGGTATTTATTAATGAAAAAAACAAAGTAGTTGGTTCTAGGCCACCAACTCCAACAATTTTCCCATTATTCCTTTTATTTGCTAATTATTATTGTTTAGGTTAATTTATTCTATTTATTCTATTGTGAAATTGGCATTATAGTCACACAATTTCACATAAAATAATAATAAGATGTTCTTGGATTTCCTATCATTTTTTTAAAGATTTATTGTTTTTTGTAATATTTTTTCTATGATACACTAACTATGTTATGCTATACAAGTTCATGGAGATAGAAGATTGGTCATAATATAAAGGACATGAAACTAAACCCTATTAAACACATTTATCATAAAAAAAGTTATTTAAAATGTAACTCAATTAAACTCGAGGTAATTTTAACTAATACTGTGACATTAGTATGGAAATATATTTATATAATTAATAATATAACAATATTTATAATAACTCTTTGTTTATGATATAAAATATCTAAACAGGTTGGTGTTAAATCCCCTTTATTAACAACAAAAAAAGAACTATAGGAGGATATTTTCAGACAATACAAACTCATCCCCATTTAGTTTATAAGAAAACTAATGTTTATTAGAAAAATGTTCCATGATAATATAAACCAATGAATCTACATAGAGATGTGTCATGAATAATCTCATTAAACGTTTCAATGATATAATTCCTCCAAAATATCATCCTGAGGATATAGGTTCATTTTTTAATAGTCGCCTAGACCATGGGTATGAAATCCTAATATCCATATTTGTTTCATTTTCTATGTTCTATATTGATCCTTAGAGTCCCGAATAGTACCATTATTGATGGGAAGTGATAACTCCTCCATAATCGTAAAAAACACATCCATTTTAGACTCACCCTTCACTACAATAGTGAAATCCATTAGGATAAAATAACTAATAGGGGAATCCATAAGAACATCAATATAATTTATAGATTATTTTATTGAGAAGAAATCAGCAGATTTAAGACCCTTATGTGTTGGGACAATGCACTTCAATGATATCTTACCAACAAGAGGAATTTGATGGCCTAGAAAAACAAATACCATATGGGAAGATATTAAAATTTATAAATAGACACCAAAGGATGTGACTTAACATGGAACCTAGTCTGTTATGAAGGTCAATTCTTCACCTAATCCACATCATCAGACATTTATGTTTTAATAATAGTATACACTTTAGAAAGATACCTTTATTTATGCAATTTAATGGTAATAAATTGAAACCCGATTATTATAAATTGAAATCCTAGTATCAAAAATTTTATAATCCCTAACACAGATACTAGCTCACACTGGTGCTCGTCCAATGATGGATCCAAAAAATTGAGTTTCTCAGGCTATTCTATAATAATATTTTCTTTCCATATCTAATATTCTTAGATCTAAGATTTCTTTTTTATAGATTTCATTTTATCCCTAAACACTTTTTAATCTATTATTTCTTCAAAAAAATAGGATAGTTCATCCCTGTTACTTTTTGTTTTCCCTGATTATCAATAGATCTTGTAAAATATTCTTCCCACGGGTCAAATAAATCATGCTGAGATTCATTATCAATGGAAAATATCTCCTTATAGTTAGAGAAGTTTTTTTTATGATCACTATTAATACTAAAAATTGACTAGCACTATCATTACATATCAACCCATACTTATTGTTAGAGGGACCTAACCCATCATGATCCATTGCATAATATGTATGTTTACATCATCTTCTCTTATCACATGGTTTATGAATTCCCATACTCAATGATTTTAAGCGTTCAAGTATTATATCGAAGGATGTATAGTAGAGTAATAGCCTTTCTCCCAAACCTATATCATGATATTTATATCAAAACCCTGGGTCCCTAAATCCAATTCATCAAGTTGAGAAATCACCCTAATAAATGTTTCATTTCGATCTTGGTCCTCTAAATAATTTGTATACCTGGGCATATATTCATCAAATTTATCAATTTAGTGAATCTTTATCCCTTAGTATATACAAAAAAATCTTCTATGTAAATTATTATAAATATATCTAATATTATTACTACTCTTGAAAAAATCAGTCAGTTTTTTCAAATGCAATAAACAAATCAAAACAATAATCATCAGTAGTTAGAACCAATTTTTTGATCATAAGATAGGTAATATAAAACAAAAATAATAGTATGAAGAATTGAAAAAAAATTCTTTTTATGATTTCTTATCCATCTTTAGAGGGACTCCAATGGCTAAGGAAACCTTCCGTGAGATCTTTTGGTGCCAAAAAAATATCAAACCAAGGATTCATACATAAATCTGGGTAATTGAATTTTTCACATTCATAGGGTTATAAGAATGAACTCATTCATGGATCCTAATAAATCAATTATTTACATTATGAAGGAAAAACCCCACTATTTATATTTCATAGTTGAATTTGGGAGAATAGTATGGAAAAAACCTTTACCAAGTGATATAATTTTCCACCCGTCGAATCCCTAGAAAAGAATATTATGTTTTTATACTAAAGAATCCTCTATATATTCTTCTTAAATTATAAAGATAAATGACTAAATATGTCTTGATAAATTTCTATAATATTTTTTATAATAAGTTCATGGCTTACTTAAATGAATTTTATATCGCCTTTCTTAATAATTTTCAAATTATCAAAATTAAATTCATTATAGAACCCATCAAAATTTCCTTGGTTCGATGTATTAACCACATCATGAACTGGAAATGTTTAGAAGACACCTATCATGAATATTCATCTATCACATTATCTTTATATGTCCCTCTTATGAAGGAACTATAAGTACCTATGATATCTTTAGCATAGGAGGTTTTAATTCATATCTTTATTTCAATTGAATCCCAATAGTTCATGGGATTTTCCTTCTTTAAAAGACTATTAATATTTAGATCCACATAGATAAAATCATTTAGGATATAATAATCAATGGATGTTCCTTTCACCAAGTAATTTAATAAATTATTTTAAACTCATGTAGATTTTTTAATATTGGATGAAAATAGTTTACTTCATAGACTTTTTTCCTTTGAAACCATAGTAATTGTGTTTAAAGGGGTAGAATATTTTTTCAAGGGATTGAATGAATTTATGTTCAAAACATCATAATAAACTTTAATATCATTTTAATACAAATTATTTAGGAGAATTATTCTATTTGAAAATGGATTAACTAGGTTCAAATGGGTAACATCATTGCATCATCAACCTTTGAATTGAAAAGATTGAGAGTTTTTGAATCTATAGAACCCTAAATCGCCTCACCATCACCATATAATTTCCATGTCAGTTAGTTTTTCATCCTTATAAAAACATTATTTATAATAAATGTAATTATATTTGATACATTATTAATTAATATAATAAATATATTTATAATTTAAATATATATATTTTAAAATATAATATTACTATATTTATAATAAAAATATATTTATTATAAATATATTTGGGGAAATGAATCTATAAAAAAATATTAATTATTCCTTGGGCAGGTAATGTAGAAATGACTATAGTGAGATACTATTTTAGAATTACTATTCATCAAAATGGGATTTTGGGAAATGGATTTCACGTTATAGGGATTCCACGACACATTTGAGGGCCTATTTTTATGCAAAGGAACCCCTCCATGGTGTGGAATCACATAAGGAACTAATTGGACCTACTTGTAGGTATGACCTAGGAAACATCATGGTGTGCTTGAACATGATTTCATTTCTTTTTCAGTGGGCTCGAGCGCCAAGAGTTGTAGCATGGAATGGTCATGAGAAACAAGCCCTAGGTCACCAAGGAATGGTCCTTGTATCTATGTAATGGTACCCTAATGTTGTAAACAAAGGTTCTAGGATCAACGATATGATAAATTAAGATAAATGTTGTTCTCAATTTTTGTCATGTTGGGAATTTTAAGTGGACAAAATAGGTAGCTAGTGTGATAGATGATTGAGGATGGTGATCATTTGTACAAAAGGGGGAAAATGTGTAGTTCAGGGTGTGGGCACTATGAAATGGTTTTTTTGGTAGAGTGAATAAGGGACTTTTGGTTAGACAAATTACCTTCATGTTCACAATCACAGGCCTTTGTGTTCATCATCAAGCAAGGATTTCGGGCGATACATATATGAAAAAATAAATCCAATATGTTCTTGTCAATCCTTGTATAGTGGGATGAGGCTTAATCTGTTAGGGTGTCTAGGTGTGTGTTTCTTCTACTTTATATCCCCCAAACCAAATAAACATATTTATAAAAAAAGTATCATATATAATTGTGCATATATTATAAATAAATTTTTTATTTTTGTTATTTAATTTCCCTAAATATATTTATTATAAATTAAATTATATATGATAAATTCTCTATAAATATAATAAATATATTAGTGTTGTTGAGGGATTGAAAGAGTGGTAATTTCAACATAAAATCTCTCATCATACCAGGGTTCAAATATTGGTAGACTCTAATTTAGGGGGATTTTCTTCATGTTACTATAGTAGTACTATAGTATGAATTAAAGTACTATAGTATAAGAGTACTATAGTAGATGTTATACTATAGTAGTCAGTATTATTCATCAAATTGGGATTTTGGACCACTTTTCAAGGGCCTTTAGGGACAAAAAATGCTCTTAACTCATTACAGATCAAGGGACTTTAGTAAACTAAATAAAAAAGGATTCTTCATGGAATTATATATAATAAAATAGGTTCAGTGGGTTCTTACCAATTATTATAGGGAGGGCTGAGTATAGACTATATTAGGTGAATAAGTGTTTTAGTTCTTGTAGTTTGTAATCCCCTGATTCGAATAAAAATTTATAATTACTTTATTTATAAAAACAATTATAAAAACAATTATAATTACATTAATATATATTTATTTTTCGTCATTAGAAATATATTTATTTTTTATAAATTTATTTATTATATTTATAAAAACATGTATAAAATATATTTTTTTTATTAAAATGTGAAGAGGATAGGGGTTGTGGGTCATGATCCCATAATTTAATGAAACTACAGCTAATGAACTTTGTGGACTTACAAAATAGATTTTTTTTGTTCTAGTATAGATTTTAATTCCTCCTTAAAATGATGGAAATTATTTGACATCTCAAGTTAGGGATTTGGTCCCTAATTTGTAGGAGGTGATGGATCATGATGATTCTAAAGTTAAATCAATATCATTTTCTAATTTTAGGAATGAGGAGTCCTCATCAACTTATTTTATCAAGAATAATATATATTTATCCATTGTTTAAGAAAATAAAATCTTACATAAGTATCATATTACGAAATGAATGTTTTTGAGGATGCCAAATCTTATCTCCTTAAAGGATCAGATCTGGGGCTTTATTGTTCAGAATACAAGACTTAATGATATTTTTGGCTCCTCTAATTGCAGCATGACATCCATTACCATGTATTTTCCAATTTTTTCTTCCCCTTAGTAAAGATAAATAATAGGTTTTGGGGATCTGGATTTTTTTCACTTAATTCTTGTTTCTTGAAGATACATGAGTGGGATACATTTTCTAATATAGAGAAATATAGTAATTCTATCACTCATGTATGGGATAAAATTTGAAGTTTAAATTAGTTTTTTTGGAATCCTAGATGTTTATTGGACGATTATTCAACCATTGTTCCTCCGATCAAATCTAGTTGTGAAATTTATATGGCTTGATAATATTATTGAATTTGATATTTGATTTACCTTAATAGAGACTATTATTATACCTTACCATGAGGATTTTTTTTGGTTTTTCATTGAATTTGATAAGTTTATTTCATTTTATTGTTCTTTTAACTACATTATTCTTGCATCTAAAAGTAAAATATTCATTTTTTATGTTTTTTATAAAACAAAACAAGGAATATATCTACTTCTTATAGACCAAATAATAGTTTTATGAAGACGTCTCCCAAGGCTAATAATTGAGAATAAAATTTGAAAGATGTGGTGCCTACATAATATGAAAATTTAGTTAATGGAATATAAATTCCTAGTTGGGATTATTCCTCATATCATGTTGACCAAGTCTAGGCCCTTCCTTAATCACTTTCGGTTGATGCTCATTATGGGAAGATGAATATGATGAAATTATAATGGGGTGATGATGAACACTCAATGAATTATGTCCTAGATAGATATATAGGAATGTATATTTATTACCTTATGGAAGATGAATTAATGAGGATGGGTGTTAACAATGAAAAAAACACAACTGACTTCTCACCTAAAATCCCTAATGGTTGGTTTGTTGTATCTATACTAACATAGAATGAAAATTATAAGCAATGATTTATAGGAATGGATATTTTATTAAGGTTTGGAAGAGGGAAATGGTCAATCTATAACATCATCCTTCACTTAAAAAGTATCAAGGAAAATTAATGCAAGAATACTAGATGACTCAAAAGATGTTGAGAAGTCACTTGAGGATCATGACACTAACATAGATGATATTATTAGGAGGTACATATTTTTTTGTCAAATCCCTAATAGAGATCTCAAAACATGATTCATCTTGCGTAGCTTTAAATATGGAATCTTCTTTAGGGTGGTTAAGAGTTTGGACTATGGATTCTACAACTCTAGGGAAACTGGGTTCATAGTCAGTTTTAGTTTCTCTATTGCATTTTTGAACACCTATGAAAAATGATACAAGTATTGGAAAGGTCAATGAAAATAAGAAAGTGGATTATAATTTGGAAAAGGAGGATATCACTAGGAGTGTTTCAACTTCTAATAATAAGGTATGTGAAAATGGGGAGTTTGGTGCTTCTAAATCTACTTTATCATAGCATAAGGGAAAGAAGGATGGGGATAAAAATGAAACCATTTCTACTCATGGTATGTAACACCCAGAGATTTTATGATATATATTATTTTTAATTTCATTGATCTTCTATTATACACTAAACCAAGATTATCTTGTACTATACGCAACACTGCATTAGCTTGCAGTATATGCAACACTATTATTGGATTACATTACACGCAATCGTGACCTACCTCGATAGCCTGTGTAGTACGCAATACCGGGTTTCACTATACAAAAATATATTGTTATAATATTATTATAGACTAGCTTTTATGAATAGTATTAACTAAATTTTTAATTTTATAACATTATTATTCATCTTACACATTTTCTATAATATTGTATGGGAACAAAATAAATTTTTCGTGTAAAATATGTATTTTTAAAAAACTGCAGTTTTCCCGCCTTTTGGTGGCGCACCCACCTTAAATCTTGTTTTGAAATGTCTATAAGTTAAATTTGACAAAACAAAATTCTTCATTGGAATCAGGATATAAAAATTTACATTGGATAAAATTTTCATATTATTCTCATAACTTTCATATTTTAATGAATAGTAAAAACATGCTATATTTTAATTAAAAACAACTTTTTTCATCGTAATAATTTATATGGTTATATTATATTTTTAATTGGTTTTAAATTGTAATTAAAATATAGTTTTACCATTTAATCCAATGTTGTTCATTGGAATTAATTTCACTTTGAAATTGGATATAAACAAGTATCAGTCTTTTGATAGTTTTTGTTTCTTAAAAACACACTATTTGTTTTGATAACGAGAATTAATTTTAAAATTTATTAATGCCACTTATATTTTTTGAATTTGGAAAAATAGATATCAATTTTGAATTCGGAATATCAAATAATGCTTCGGCTGAATTTTTGGTATTTTTCTGAAAAACTTCAATTTTCGATGAATAGTGAAACAACTTAGTGGTAGTTAAAAAACTGAATTTTTCATTTCAATGAAATTTTACCACTTCTGTGAATTGAATTTCAAAAATCCGAGAGACACGATTAATATCAAAGACTAAAATGTGGTTCAATGAGATGAAAATAAATTTGGCGAATAGTAACTTTTTACTTTTATTTACCACGGTTAAAAGTAAATACGATAATTAAGGGTAAAAATGATATTATTATTACCCTAACAGATGTCCTAATTCTATTGTATAAGTGTAATTCGACCAAAAAAATACATATAAATACAATATTACCGTTTAGGCCCTATTGGATTAGATTAGGACATTTAATATTATTTTATTTAAAGAATAGTTAAAATAGTTAAAATCAAAGTTTAATTACTACAACATTTTTAATATAGGGTTATACATAAGATAAATTCGACTATAAGTATTCATTAGAAAGATAAAAATATTTCCTAAATTATTTTAATTTATTTATAATTTTTATAAAGCAAATAATTTCTTTTATTTATGACACAATGATGATGCACTAATTATCTCATTAATGAAATATTGACATAATTGATGTTATAAATACCCAAATAAATGTAATTTTAGACTTTTAATGAATTATACTAATTTTATAGGTTAATATGACATGTTATTATTGATTTAATTAACTTTTTTAGAACCAATAATTTTGTTATGAGTTTCAGAAAAATAAATTACCAAATAGTGTCAAAGTTGACATAAAATAGTTTTTAAAACAAATTTTATATTATTAATTGTTATTTTATTCCTAAAAATATAATATTCAGCCAAATGACTTATATAAGGTTATATATATTAATAATAAACAACTTGGGGTTCTTTTGGCTTGTAATAGTAAATTTATTAACCTTATAGTGTAAGAAAACAAGAAGACACGATAAAAGTAAAATTATTTAACTTAAAGTTAAATCTAAATGATAAGGTTAAAATAGAAACATAAACTTGTCTAAATTATATTAGATGAGAGGATTTCGACCCATACCAACCTTATCTTCTAAATTAATCAATTTAGAGATATTAAAACCCGAATATTACTTTATAATAAAATAATATTTTATGTTTTCCTAAGGTGCCCCTCTCCTCCCTTATAAAAGGGAACCTCCTCCCTCTCTTCCTCACACCACATTGAGCCTTCATGATCGGCCAAACCCTACCAATTTCTCTTCTCCAATTCCCTAGAAACATACTAGAGGTCCTCAGCTTCTTTAAATACCATCTTTAGGTCCCTAAGAGGAGGTTAACAAGAGGCGCTTCAAAGAAGTGGTAATGTCCGTTACCGATTCTTTCAACTTTATTTCTTCTTCTACTTCTTATTCTTTAGTTTTTTAATTATGAAGTAAGAACATAAGTATCACTCATATACTGATATGTTATTATAAGTATGAAACAACCATATTTTTCCATATATCCATCCTACGAAAAACAAAATCACCGCACGTGTGTACATACGGAATACTGTCTCCACGCCGTGGTGTAATCTTTTTTCGACCACCACCTTACTTGGATGGGTATAATGGTGTAAATAAATAACTATATATGATTATTGTAATGTGATATTGATTCTGAAATATTATACATACACTCAAATAAAATTCCGCGATCATGGTAATGATATCATCACTCGTGCGTACGTACGGACTATCGTCTCCACGATGCGATGAGATTCATTCTCCATGTTAACCATTCATGAATGATTATAAAGTATATATAATAAGTAATAATGAAATATATGACATAATAATGATACTGGATTTATTTATATATATATTTATTTCATCTAATTAACTCCATTCAATTCAATAAGGAAACAAAAACAGCGTTCATGCGTACGTACGGCCTACCGTCTCCATCAACGGTGTATTTCATTCCATTTATCGATCTATAATATATATATATGTGTATATTCTGAATATATATTACATATAAATCATGTTTTACATTCTGAAATTAAGTAAATAATGATATAAGTAATAATATCAAGAACAAAAATTCCAAAGATGTATGATAAATAAAATGATTTTACCCAAAATGCTACTTTAACATGAAACTTACAAAAGAACGGGTAATATAAAGTCATAAGTGAACCATATATGATATCAAAACAATTAATATGATTCTGTAATAAGTCAATGACATTATTTAAATCATTATACAGGAGTTTAAGATACGTACAAAGCATATCAGACCTAAGGTAAGGGATAATTATTCCAATCTCATTCTTATCCGAGATTGTTTATTCATAAGTTTTTACGGGGGTTATGTTTATCATCCATGTCCATGTTTTCTCAAAATGATTTCATAAAATGTTTACTATTCTAACATGTATGTTTAATGTAATTTTTACCCTTTCTGACCATTACCACAAGCTATGTACGGAATCTTTCTTTTGTTTACCATACGGGGTACTTTTTGAATTTTCCGACACAAGTACGAGGAAAATGTTATTTTTAACTTATACAAAGTGAATGGATTTTTACGGGTTTATAATGCCTTATTTTCATGAATATTCTTATAAAATATTTAATATTTATTTTCAACAAAATCCTTTTCTTTTAAGATTTCACGGCATTTTGTGAAAAGAAAATGGTTTTGGAAAAGAAAAGATATTTTCCTCAAGAATTCATTTCAAGTGTTTTATCAAAACCATTTTCCATATAAGAAGGAATTATTTCAAATGTGTATGTTTCAAGTATAATGTCTCTATGATTTACATGTTTTCACTTTTCTTATGATGAAACTATATCCACTGGTTTTATATAGATTATGTTATGATGGGACGATATTTATGAAACCTATTTTTATTATTTGGGTTATGATGAATGATTTATGTTTATGTTGTGGCACAAGTAAGAATGATTTCATTATGAGATGGGTGGTACCTATATCTCCCTTTAATGCATTGGGTAAAGATTTATATCTCACGATATAGACATGTCTAGAATGGTATGTTAATCTAGTTCAGTAATACAGGACTGGAACGAGGAGTGAACTCGGTTCAGAAAGGGACTTTGTCCACTAAGATTGCCTTGGAAGAAATGCCTTGGCTACTATGGAAATCATATCATGTGATTAATGTTTTGACACAATTACAAGTTTTATTCCCAAGCTATTTTATCATGATTGATGTTCCTTTATGATATATGCCTTACGTACTTCCAATATTTATGTCCTTTCCCAAGATTTTGATGTTTAGATTTTATGTTCAAGATTTTGCATTCAAATGTTTATGGATTGTTTTATGTTCTCTATTCTTACCCTTACTGATAATTTGAGCTCACCCTTTTTATGTTTTATTTTTCCCAAGATATAAATAAAGGTTTTAGGTAAGAAAACAAAAAGGGGAAGATCTTTATGGGAGAAGTTGAAGATCTTTCACCACGATTAGAAGATCAAATTCCGAGTTTCCAAAGACGCTAAACTATTATGGTCCTTGTGTGTCTGTGTTTGTTATGTATTAAGTATTCCACAAAAGTAATGTAATTTCCATGTACATAAAGCTTTGGGTCTCTATAGTTGGTATCAGAGGAAAGGTTTAGTGAACCTTTGGAAACTAGGATGAGAAAACTTTAGTGAAATACCTAGAGATATTTCTAAGGTATGTCTAGGGATGTCCCTAAGGTTAAGGATACAAATAGGTTATAGTCCTAGAATTGTGCTAACGATATTGTAATTAAAAAAAATATTTTATATATTGAAGGTACTCCCCCTTTATAGTGGTGTTTTCCCTAGCATGGTATTTTCCTCTAACACTATTATTTTTGGGTTTTAGATGATGGCTAGAACCCAAAGGAACCGTGTTGATCAATGTGATGGAAAATGCAATTATTGTCCTCCTGACCAAACCAATGTCATGGGAGATGGAGTGCAGAATATTATTTCTATACTTACACAAGATATTAATAATTATGGACTTCAAAATGTGCAGATAAGGGAGCAACATTCTGTTGAATCCTTAATGAGGTAGTGTCCACCTTCATTCAGCGGGTATTCTGATACCTTAGTGGCTGAACAATGGATCTATACCACTGAAAATATATTTTTAGTTCTACAATGTTCTGAGCATGATAAAGTCATCTTACCAGTATATCGTTTGGAAGATGATGTTGATCAATGGTGGAATCTTATCAAGAATACGAGGCAAAGAGATGAAATTGAGTCCATGGAATGGGACGAGTTCAAGAACTTGTTTTTCTGTAAGTACTTCCTTCGTATTCTTCGAAAAAAAGATCGAAAATGAGTTTCTTGAGATTAAGTAGAAGGATGATGAATCTGTTGGTATATATGAAGAGAATTTTACAAGACTTTAAAGGTATGAATCTAGCTTTATCATCTAACCTGAAAGTAAAGTTGATCAATTTTTCAGTGGCTTGAAACCAAGTCTTTGAAGGGAATTAGCTATAAGAGACTTCAGTATCTACAAAGAAATTGTGCGTTGTGCTATCAAGGTAGAACTGGAAGTTGCTGTAACATATCCATATCATGGTTTTGACAAGAAACAAAAGATGGAGTTCAAGGATAAATCTCATAACAATGGTGAAAAGAAGATGAATGTTTCTTTATGCTCAAAGTGTGGAAAGAAGCATAGTCGAGATTTCCTAAAAGGTAATAGAAAATTTTTTAAGTGTTGAAAAGAAGGTAATCAAGTGATTGATTGTCGAAGTAATGGGAAAAAGGTTGCTAATGATGTCAATAGGGAAAAGACTACAGAGAGCTCTCCACCAACACTTCAATGCTTCATGTGCAAGGAAATGGGGCATTATTCTAATAAATTCCCTAATCCACGGGTTAATGTTGATCAACATGAGCAACCTCTTAAGGAAAAGGATAGCGGGAAGTCTCATGTGATCACTATTTGTGATGTTGAGTATGAAAATGATGCTGTGTAATGATTAAGTTTTCATGTAATGGGATTTCAAAATAGTATCATGGAATCTCATTTATGGTATTGTGAAATTTTGGAATATCTATGTTTTGGTTTTCAATAATTATATGGTACTGGTAACCATGAAAAAGTGATTGAAATATTTTTGTAAAGAAGATGAAATGCGCATAATGAAGGGATAAGGAGAAAATAATATGATATTCATCATGATATCATGACTAAAATAAGGACAAAGTGATATCATGGTTTGATTATATAGAAATTTTGGTATTTTGGTATGTGGAAAGAGTTAACTTTTGACAACATTCATGTTTTCACTAACGTTCAATTGGTATTCATTTTTTTCAAGTGAATACATGATTAAGGTATTCACATGTTTGGAATGTAACCAACAAGATATATCGTATAATATATGGGGGATAAATGATGGTATTCACGTGCTTGTTATGTGACCTTTCAAGTAATCATTTTCATTATACTATGAGATTGGAAATACGTATTTTGGATAAGCCTAAAGATTGGAATGGATTATGTTAGACACATGTTATTATTGTTTAAGGCTACAACTTTTTTTGATATTATTGATGGAATGTCATAATGATGTAATTTTAGAAAAAGGACAATCTGCAGGACGAGTGACAACCCATCGCATCGGACAAGGCTGTGGGAATCGAACCCACAACCGAAGTGAGACATGCCTTTATTGCATACCACAGGCCTACAGGAAGTCCCTGGTTAGTTGAAACTAGTTTTATTTTATTAAGCGGTATGATATATGAAGTATAAGTTCATTTTTGGAATCATATAAGATTAACCTCACCATAGATGTACTTATGTATATTTGATAACTTTTTCTAACCTTTTGTTTGAAACAGATGGAATGACCCATCATTCTATCGCAAGATCTGTTAACACTTCACGAATAACAAATTAAACTTCATTTCTTTAAGAGATGAAGTGGAAATTGTACAAAGTACAAGCAACAGTGAGATTGTACCAAAATCAAGAAAGTATTTCTTCTAATTCAAAATTTTCATCTTTAGGGAAATGATATTGAAAACCAAAAATGTTGTCTTAGTGCTCTTATATATGATGAATCAGATGGTACCTTATATCATCACAAATTTATGGCTTTGTGATTAATAGATTTTTCATATCCATGTTATCTACCACTCTCCATCATAACTTGATGGTTAGATTTTTCTTCCATATCCATATTTTCACCTATGTTCTCCTATATGGAAACCCAGTGATGAGTTACTTTGGGTAGTCTTTAAATTTTCATACATTAGTTTTCAAAATTAAGTTTTAGTATTCCTTTTTACGATGTAGGTTTCTATGAATAGTAAACGATTTATAACCCCCAACGAATTTCGAGGACGAAATTCATTTTAAGGGGGGTAGAATATAACACCCCGAGATTTTATGAGATATATTATTTTTAATTTCTTTGATCTTCTATTATATACTACACAAATATTATCTTGTACTATATGAAACACCGCATTAGCTTGAAGTATATGAAACACTATTCTTGGCATGCATTACACGCAATCGCGACCTACCTCGATAGCGTGTGTAGTACGCAATACCTGGTTTCACTAAACACCGATATATTGTTATAATATTATTATGGACTTGCTGTTATGAATAATATTAACTAAATTTTGAACTTTATAACATTATTATTCATCTTACACATTTTCTAGAATATGGTATGAGAAAAAAATAAATTTTTTGTGTAAAATATGCATTTCTAAAAAATTGCAGTTTTCCCACCTTTTGGTGGTGCACCCAGCTTAAATATTGTTTTTGACATGTATATATGTTCAATTTGAAGAAATTAAATTCTTCTTTGGAATTAGGATATAAAAATTTACTTTGGATAAAATTTTCATATTATTCTGATAACTTTCATATTTTAATAAATAGTAAAAACACGCTATATTTTAATTAAAAACAACTTTTTTCATCGCAATAACATATATAGTTAGATTATATTTATAATTGTTTTTAAAGTGTACTTAGAATATATTTTTACAATTTAATCCAATGTTGTTCATTGGAAATATTTTCACTTTGAAATTGGATATAAACAAGTATCAATCATTTGATAGTTTTTGTTTCTTATAAACATGCTATTTGTTTTGATAACGGGAATTAATTTTAAAATTAATTAATTCCACGTATATGTTTTGAATTTGGAAAAATAGACATAAATTTTTAACTCGGAATATCAAATAATGCTTAGGCTGAATTTTTGGTATTTTTCTGAAAAACTTCAATTTTCGATGAATAGTGAAACCACTTAGTGGTAGTTAAAAAACCGACTTTTTCATTTAAATGAAATTTTACCACTTCTGTGAATTGAATTTACAAAATCTAAGGGACACAGTTAATATCAAGGACCAAAATGTGGTTCAATGAGATGAAAATAATTTTTGGTGAATAGTAACTTTTTACTTTTATTTACCACGGTTAAAAATAAATAGGGTAATTAAGGGTAAAAATGATATTATTATTACCATAAAACATGTCCTAATTATGTTGGATAAGTCTAATTCAACCAAAAACAACCTTTGGAACAAAATATGACCATTTAGGCCCGTGTGGATTAGATTAGGAAATTTAATATTATTTTATTTAAAGAATAGTTAAAATAGTTAAAATCAATGTTTAATAAGTAAAACATTTTTAATATAATGTTATATATAAGATAAATTAGACTAAAAATATTCATTATAAATCTAAACATCTTTCCTACATAATGGTATTTTATTTAAAATTTTTATACAATAAATAATTTATTTTATTTATGACACAATGATGATGCAGTAATTATCTCATTAATGAAATATTGACATAATTGATTTATAAATACCCAAATAAATGTAATTTGAGACTTTTAATGAATTACACTAATTTTATAGGTTAATATGACATGTTGGTGTTTCTTTACTTAAATTTTTTAGAACTAAACATTCTGTTATAATTTACACAAAAATCAATTACCAAATAGTGTCAAAATTGACATAAAATAGTTTTTAAAACAAATAATATTTTATTAATTGTTATTTTATTCCTAAAAATATAATATTCATCCAAATTACTTATATAAGGTTATATATATTAGTAATAAACAACTTGGGGTTCGTTTTGTTTTGTTATAATAAATTTATTAAACTTATTGTGTAAGAAAACAAGAAGACACGGTAAAAGTAAAATTATTTAACTTAAAGTTAAATCTAAATGATAAGGTTAAAATAGAAACCTAAAAATGTATAAATTCTATTTTATGAGAGTATTTCGACCCATACCAACCTTAGATTCTAAATAAATCAATTTATAGGTATTAAGAACCGAATATGACGTTATAATAAAATAATATTTCAAGTTTTCCTAAGGTTCCCCTCTCCTCCCTTATAAAAGGGAACCTCCTCCCTCTCTTCGACACACCACATTGAGCCTTCAATCTCGGCCAAACCTTGACAATTTCTCTTCTCCAATTCCCTAGAAACATCCTAGAGGTCCTGGTTTTCTTCAAATACCATCTTTAGTTCCCTATGAGGAGTTTAAGAAGAGGCACTTCAAAGAAGAGGTAATGTTAGTTACCGATTCTTTCAACTTTATTTCTTCTTCTACTTCTTCTTCTTTAGTTGTTTCATTATTAAGTAAGAACATCAGTATCACTCATATATTGAAATGATATTATAAGTATTAAAAAATCCAATTTCACCATCTATCCATCCTATGGAAAACAAAATCACCGCACGTGCGTACGTACGGAATACCGTCTCCACGCCGTGGCGTAATACATTTTCGACCACCACATTACTTGGAGGGGTATAATGGTGTAAATAAATAAATGTATATGATTATTGTAAAGTGATATTGATTCTGAAATATTATACATACACTACAATACAATTCCACTATCATGGGAATGATATCATCACTCGTGCATACGTACGGACTACCGTCTCCACGACGCGATGAGATTCATTCTTCATGTTAAGCATTGATGAATGATTATAAATTATATATAATAAGTAATCATGAAATATATGACATAATAATGATACTGGATTTATGTATATATATATATATTTATTTCATCTACTTAATTCCATTCAATTCAATAAGGAAACGAAAACTACGTTAATGCGTACGTACGGCCTACTGTCTCCATGAATGGTGTATTTCATTCCATTTATTGATCTATCATATATATATGTATATTATGAATATATATTTCATATATTTCATGTTTTACATTCTGTAATTATGTAAATCAGGATATAAGTAATAATATCATGAACAACAAGTCCAAACATGTATGATAAATAAAACGATTATATCCAAAACGCTGCTTTAACATGGAACTTACAAAAGAATGAGGAATATAAAGTCATAAGTGAACCATATATGATATGATAACAATGAATATAATTATGTAATAAGTCAATTACATTATTTAAAACATTATACGGGAGTTTTAGATACATACAAAGCATATCAGACCTATGGTAAGGGATAATTATTCCAATCTCATTCTTATCCGAGATTGTTTATTAATAAGTATTTACTGGGGTTATGTTTATCATCCATGTCCATGTTTTCTCAAAATGATTTCATAAAATTTTTACTATTCTTACATGTATGTTTAAATTAAATTTTACCCTTTTTGACTCTTACCACAAGGTATGAAAGGAATCTTTCTTTTGTTTACCATATGAGGTACTTTTTGACTTTTCCGACAAAAGTACGAGGAAAATGCTATTTCTAAATTATACTGCATGAATGGATTTTTACGGTTTTATAACGCCTTATTTTCATGAAGATTACTCTACAATATTTACTAAGTATTTTCAAAAAATCATTTTCTTTTAAAATATCATGGCATTTTTTGAAAAGAAAATGTTTTTCGAAAAGAAAGGATATTTTCCTGAAAAATTCATTTCAAGTGTTTTATCAAAACCATTTTCCATATAAGAAGGCATTATTTCATATGTGTATTTTCAAGTATAATGTATCTATGATTTAAATGGTTTCACTTTTCTTATTATGAAATGATATCCATTTATTTTATACAGATTATGTTATGAGGGGATGATGTTTATGAAACCCATTTTTATTCTTTGGGTTATGATGAATGATTTATGTTTATGTTGTGGCACAAGTAAGAATGATTTCATTATGATATGGGTGGGACCTATATCTACCTCCAATTCATTGGGTAAAGATTTATATCTCATTTGATAGACATGGCTAGAACGGTAAGTTATTCCGATTCAGTAATACAGGACTGGAACGGGGAGTGAACTCGATTCAGAAAGGGACTTTGTCCACTAAGATGGTCTTGGCAGCAATTCCTTGGCGACTATGGAAATCATATCATGTGATTAATGTTTTGATACAATTACAAGTTTTATTCACAAGATATTTTATCATGATTGATGTTCCTTTATGATATATGCCTTACGTACTTCCAAGATTTATGTCCTTGATCAAGATATTGATGTTTAGATTTTATGTTCAAGCTTTAGCATTCAAATGTTTAGGGATTGTTTTATGTTCTCTATGCTTACCCTTAATGAGAATTTGAGCTCACCCTTTTTATGTTTTCTTTTCCCCAGGATATAAAGAAAGGTTTTTGGGAAGAAAAAAAGGGGAAGATCTTTATGGGAGAAGTTGAAGATCATTCACCAAGATTAGAAGTTCAAATTCCGAGTTTCCAAAGACACTAAACTATCACGTTCCTTGTGTGTCTGTGTTTGTTATGTATTAATTATTCCGCAAAGGTAATGTAATGTCTATGTACATCAAGCTTTGGTTCTCTACATGGTAGAATTTCATGTTTACTCTTATAATTATTTTGATATTATTGTATCCCTGTATTCTTGGCTATCATATTTAGAAAAGGGTTTTAAGAATGTTTTTAATGAGGAGGAGTCATTTCCTTTCCTGAATTTTTCTGTAAGGGTCTCTAAGGATCAAGGAAACACTTGGGACCCACCAGTAGGAAATCCAGATTTATATATTTCATTGGATTTTACTATTTGTCAATGTATGTATTGATACATAAACATTAGGATTATTATTAATGAGTATTATAATTCCTCCCCTATAATGTATTGATGAAAACCTTGATGAAATATGTTCACAGTGAGGTAGGATACATTGGGTTCATCATGAGTAATATTGTATTAATGAATAATTTTAGGAAAGATTTTCCCTTTTTAGTAATTAATGAAAGTTTATATCTATGGACATTTGATTGAAAAGGTATAGAATAAATAAATCTATGTCAATAGTGTTTTATAGGCATATCCAATTCCCTAAAATCAAAGAAAGATACATTGAGTGCATAGGTTGATGGTATCAGCATTTAAATTGCTCAATTAGAGATATCATGATAAAGGGATTATATTAAAATGTAAGAATCCGTATGGGTTATTATGTCATTGTGTTATTTAATTCTTTCTCTATGGGTTCGTTGGAATGTTGCTAGATGATAACCTTGGACTTTAGACTGCTTCTCCTAATGCCACTAAGAAAGAGACCTAGAGTCTCACCCACTTAGTGTATCTAAAATCTCAGTTAAATAATATAATTTTATTTATTTATTAACAATTTGAAAATTTATTTTTCCCACACACGGTGTAATAATTATTCATGTTTACTTGATCTCATATATTTTTTCACCAGTTGTTCGAGAGAATATTATAAGAGGAGAATATTTAACAAATATTTATTTTCTATTTATTAAATATAATATTTATTTATTTATTATTGAATAGTGGAGTGATATTTATTTGTTAAATAAATGGACATTATTTGAGGCTCAATAAATATTATAGTGGAAGGGATGAAAAAGTTTAATTGTCTGGTGAGAAATAATATATATTGAATATTATTTTAATAAATAATATTTTAATTTAATTTATACGTTAATAATAATAATAATAATGTTATAGACAAGGGGTGCCACTAGGATTATATTAATTTTAAAGGGAACTTGTGCAATTATTATTTTTAAACCTATCAGTATATAAACCCAACTATATTAATTTTTCAATAGATCCAATTTCATTTGTGCTAGGCATAATGATAGTCATAAAAAATCCTCTCAAGAACTAGTGTTCACCCTCTCAAAGAAATCTTCCTTGAATAGAGAGAGATATTCCTCCACCATCAACTATATAGTATAGATAGATCATGGAGAATCAGTTGGAGGTGATTCTCAAGGAGATAAAAATAAAATGATGCAAGCATTTAGATCTTCCATGATCTCACCTTGAGATTCCTATGGTGATGTTACGAAATTTGTGGAACACAAGTCGATCAAATCTAGAGAGAATATACGCATGATTTCGACAACACAATGGTGGTATGAAGTAGATCCTTCATCATATCCACCAACTAAGAAATAATTTCATGCAATTTAATTCATTCATTTATAAAATTGGTTATAAATAACATGTGATGATCATGTACATGGTTCTAGTGTTTTATCCTTTTTCTATTTTATATGATTCAATTATATTTATTAAAATGTTTATTATTGTGTTGATATCTAATTAATAATTGATCATGACAAAAATAAAATCTATACACGAACCATCTCATGCTTCCACTATACCTGAAACCATCACGTGGTATCAAAATAGTCACATATTTATATATAATTATATTCACATCATTGATTTATTTATGAATTTGTAATTTAGTTTTCAATTCCAATCTAATCCGTGTTAAATTGGAATTATGGTATTTGATTATTAGTCATTAGTTTATTTTAAATATTATCAAATTAATTAATTTTATGAATGAATTAAATTTAAATATCTCATCTAGAGGTGTTGTATAATTTGGTTGGATAGCACAAGAGTACACGCCTTTTAACCTATAGGTATATGTCGTATACTAGTGTTCAATGCCCAAAAAATTAATTTGTAATTAATTCATGGTTTAAAAATTAATTACACGTGGTTCCTATAATTTTACAAAAAGTGTTGACCAAGACAACCCAACACACTATCATCCTGAGTACACATCAAGTAACTTCTATTACTGATGTGGAGTCCTTTAGTCACCAACAGGTTGTGTATCTTCTTACATGACCTACATGATTGGTGACCATGTAACTCTGAGACCATATAATGTGTCTCCCAAGTACACAGCATGTACTCAAACTTTTTTCATGGAACAGTTTACACACTAAGCCCCTATGAATGTTCCATGGATTGACTGTGAAAATAGCACATGTTGTGTTGCTGTCTTGCACAAACATTATACTTTTGACCAAATTACATAGAAATAAGAATTAATTTATTATAATTTATAAACCTTATCAACATATTGTTGTGTGTGGCATCTTGTTTATAGGACAAAACATGTGATGGGTTTAAATATATATAAATATTTAATTTTTTTATGCATAATTTTTTAATTTTAATATCATGTATGAGTCATATTACAATTATTAAGCTACATAAATTGAATCATAACACAAGATAGAAAAATCATGTAATTTGTTTAATCGTTAAATTTATAAAACACATCATTAATGTATGGGATATGTCATGTATGCTACTTGTTGCAAGAGTAAACCATGTACGACTATAATACATGTTGGGTAGTTCATATGGGTACTCACCATGTTTCCTCTAAGGTACATTTTTGTAAAAAATAATCTTAAATAATTATTTTTAATTTGATTAAAATTATGATGAATGAGAATCTCATGGAAAATTGAATTATAATTAAGATAAAATAACTTATTAATTAAATAATATAATTAGTTGATTCATTCACTATTTATCTAAAATAAGAATATTTATAATTGAATTATAATTTATAAAATTTAAAGTTTATTTCATTCATGTGGATGGTCATGACCCTAGACCAGACCATCGTATGTGATTGATTTCATTAAAATTATTATTAAATTAAATTATTGGTCCATGTTTCATATCTCCTATTGTTATCTAAATGTTTGTGATCCCGTGGTTTCTCTTTTGTAAACCACTTCCTCTCACCTATGTGTGTGTAAAAAATATCTAATTGATAGAGATTCTATGATAGTGTAAGCAGTTCAAGTTTAGAGATGAGGTGAAACCAATTATAAGAGAGATACATAGGTTGAATGGTTGAAAGCTGTATTAGAAAACATATTTGGTTCAAGGTCTTTCCCCATATTTCAAAAGTTAGTTTATTATCAAATTGATAAACTAACCATTAGAAAAGCTTATGATCATGCCACTTGATTATTTAATTTCTGTCAAGCTACATGTTTATTTCATTATAGATGTTTTTTCATGACCACGTGAATTAATTAAATTAACAAGCATGCAAGATAGAACTAAAATAAATTGGATTATGTGTAATTTTTTTTTGTAATACATGATTAATCACTTAATTAAATACAATTAATGTTAATAAGAATGTGATAAAGATAATAAATAGAATTTTTCACAAGAAATATAAACTTCCTCAATTGTAAATATTAGGTTCATATAGCCATCCACTACATTAGTTAAAATCACACTATAGCTCAAAGGGCATGAATATCAAATGTTGGGGAGCTATTAATTATCACGTAATTCAAAAATGATGTTTTAGGTTGAATTAAATTATTTCAAATCAATGGTTGACTGAAAAAGTAGGACTTGGTGGAACTGAGAGGTAAGGGTTGATGAAATGAAATTTAAGGATTTCAGGATTGGGAAGACCACTCAACAAATAATGGAACTATGAGTCAATTCCATTGGTATATATAATGCTTACCTAAAACCCATAAAATTGACCGACCAACCAAAGTTGGGGTAATAAGAAGTGGAACATGGATCCTTTCCACTAGAATGTCTAAGAACAAAGATATTTCAAAGTTAATGGTGAGGGTTATTGGGTATCTATAAAATAATGGGGGATTAATATATTCAGTATTTATGTATTTTTCTAAATTTTACCAGATAATGTACTAAATATCTTCTCATATTACTTATATAAACAACAATAAAAATTTCTTCAAACATATCTCTATGATACATAATTTAAGATTATTACATTCTCACTGGCATAAATTTCCAAAGGTACAAATTCACTTACATGTTAATATATTCAATTAAAGGAAATTATATGTTTTATAAGACGTATTCTTTATGCACCTTATAATGAGTATAGTGAGGAATATTTACCTCTCTATGAGAACCATGTGAATGATGCTGCATATGTTAATTATCTTATCCTATAATCCATGACCATTGAGATTTTGAAGCAACATGAGGACATGAATGTGTATAGAATGATATCTATCATTCAGGATATCTATCAAGAGAAGTCAAGGAAAGAGAGTTATGACATATCCAATGATATGATTACAACTAATCTTGGAGGGTCAGTGCCAGCTGGGACTCATGTAGAGAAGCTTATTGGCTACATTGAATGCTTATAAATCTTAGGTATTAAATTCCTAGATGAGTTTCTCATAGATCTCATACTTTACTAACTACCAAATAACTTCTATAGATATATTTTTAATTATAACATGAACAATAATGATAAGAGTCTTTTAGAACTTCTTAATCTCATTCACCAAGTGGATAAGGACATGGGGTATGAAAAAACCCATAGTACTTATAGTGAATATGAAAACGAATAAAAAGGAGAAGGGGAATAAGACTCGTAACATGTATAGATATCATGATAACCATCCTTCCAATAATAATAGGATCCAGATACAGGGCAAGGAAAATGAGTATGTGTGATTTAGATGTGGAAAGAAAGGCCATAAGAAGAGGAACTACACCCAAAAGCTAGGGGAAGCTAAATGTACATTCATTATTGAGTGTAATATTTTATTTTCTACACATTGGGTATTAGATAAATCTTTTAGTGATCACATATATATCCAAATATAGGAACCTAGTATATTTCAAAAGACTTTTTAAGGTGTGGTGGATTTTTGAGATTCTAATGGTTTTAGGGTTATAGTTATATCCATTGTTGAATACCACCTTTCATTGACAATATGAATTATATTGGTTTTAAAATATTTTTATTATACACCAACGGTTACCAAGAACATAATTTATTTATCATTCCTAGATATATATGGTATTATATTCATGATTGGAAAGAAAATTTGTTTCCTTTATAAATACAACAAATTTGTTGGTATGATGCATTTAAATAAAACTCTTTATGTATTAAATTAAAAAAAACATGTATTGAAAGTAGATAATGAATCATATAACACCCCCCTAGGGAATCACAATTTTTTAATGTAAATAATAATCTTCTAACAACGATCTGTCAATATGGTTACTTAGACTCATCTAGTCTAAAACCACATGACACATTTAATGCTTATTTATAAGAAAAAACGACCAAACCACCATTATATAGATAAGGATAAAGAGCCATATAGATTTTAAGATTTCTAAAAATTGATTTATGTGTATAAAATTTCTAGTAGAAGTTAGATCTGTGTATTCTTACTTCATAACTTTTATTGATGACTTGATTAGATATGGTTATGTGTACTTGATGAGGTATATGTCTGAGATGTTTGATAAATTCATAGAATTCATGAATAAAGTGGAGAATCATACTGGAATGAATATGAACAAGCTTCAATCATATTTAGGTGGTAAATATATTAACCAATAGTTCATCAATTTTTTATGGGACTTTTTGATTCTATCTCAACTCACTCCACCATACACACCATAGAGGAATGGTGCTGGTAAAAAGAGTAATTGAACCTTGTTAGAAATTGTAAGGTCAAGGATGATTCATGAAGATATTCCATTTTCCTTTTAGTTATATTCATTAAAATTGAGGAATATATATTAAGCTTAGGACCATTTAAAGTGTAAACATAATTCCCTTCAAGTTATGGAGTGGAAGGAAACTCCTTTTGTCACATACATGTATATGGGATTGTGATGAATTTATTAAGATATTATCAGGAAAAAATCTATCACCACATATAAACAAGTTTATTTTAATAGGGTCCCTTAAGGAAAAAAATTTATCCAACCAATACAACCTCGTAGATAAAAATGTGATTATCTCCAGAAAATCCATATTTCATAATAGAGAGAAAATACTTTATATGTATAGTGGGAGAAAGATTTAATTCAATGATGTTTATGATCAAGATACATACGTGTTGGTAGATTAATGGATTCTAGAGGTCCCCATGGAATTTTTTTTCCTAAAATACAATTAATATGTAAGAGAACTAGGTAGGTAGAGAACCAGTGAGCTATCGTTTTTTAGTCACTGAATTTGGAAACTCATTATTAGTTGAATGTGATGAACCTCTATCCAAGAAATATGTGGTAGAGATATCATTAGAAATAAATATGGAAAGAAGACATGAATTATGAAATGGATTCCATGTTTCAAAAACATGTTTGGGTTCTGGACAATGTGACAGTTGATGTAAAACTTGTTGCGTGAAAATGGGAATTTAAGAGAAAAATAAACATTTAAGGTAATTTAAATACCAATAAATCGATACAATTTTCTAATGGTTTTAAAAAATGTCATGTAATTAAATATGATGTATCCTTTTAATATGTTTCCATGTTTAAATCCATCAGAAATCTTCCTTCTATATGATCTTTCCATGGCTATTAAATTTGGTAGATGGATGTAAAAACTCATTTCAATAATGGGAACCTTTAGGAAGATGTATATATGACAAAACTGAATGGTTTTTTTGACTCCATGTGATGGAAAATATATTCTCATGTTACACATATAAAATTATTAATTGAATAAAGCATTTGGTTCATGTATGATTTGATTCAGGGAAGCTATAAAAGAATTTTGTTTCATTAAGAATGAATATGATCGACATGTTTATAAATGGTTTAGTGGAAATAAAGTCATTATCCAAGTATTATATTTTTATGGGATAATATATATTAGAAAAAACATTCCAATATTATAATTAGTTATAGATAGGTTGAATAAGTGTTTCTCCATGAAGGAAATGGGTGAAGTAGCCTATATTGTAGAGATCAAGATCATTCTTGATAGATTGAAGATGCTTCTTGGACTAGGTCAAAGTACATACACTGTCCAAATAGTATAGATTTTTAGTATATAAGAAACCAAGAGGGGATTATTTCTAATGTGACATGGTATATGTATTTCTGTGAAAATGTTTCCTCGGACAAAACATGATAAAGAGATAATGAGTACGATCCCATATTCTTCAACAATAGGATCAATCTTGTATTCCATGTTATTTACTAGACTTGATGTGGCCTATGAATTCAGAATTCTAGGAAGATATCAAGTATATCTAAGAGAAACAAATTGGACTCCTATTAAGGATATCCTCAAGTATCTAAGAATAAATAAAGACATGTTCCTGGTGTAAGGATATGAGGAGCTGTTCATCAGGGGTTATACCAATGCTTATTTTCAAATAGATCAGAATGATTTGAATTCATAGTCAGTATATTTTTTCTATCTCAAGGGAGGATCTGTGAGATAGAAGATTTCAAAACAGCTAGTTTTCAATGATTCTTCACTAGAGATAGAGTATAAAGTGGATTCTAATATAGCTATGAAATAAATTTGTATATGAAACATTATATATGATATTGTTGTGGTACCTAGCAGTGAGAACCCTTTCATGTTGTATTTTGAAAAAACTATAGTGGTGGATCTTGAAAAATATCCAAGTTCAAACCAATAGAAAAAGAATATAATCCAAAAGCATTACCTCTTAAGATATTTTTATCAAAGGTTTGATTTTTTAGAATATAGAATTCCCATATAAGAAACTATGGTGGACCCCTTAACTAAAAGAATATCTCATCATAAATATAAGTGTCATGTGAGGGATTACTGATTGAAGTTTGTTAGTAGTCATCTATATTAAATTGGGAGTCTATTGAAGTTGGTTCCCTAGAACCAAATTCTATGTACTTTATGGTAACCTATATTCATAGTTTAAAATATTAATAATCTCTCTATCACATCATTATTGTTCTTCTATGTGACATAGCATGTGATAATGACTTAAGAGTAGTTGTTTCATTGAAAGGTTATAGAAATTATTAACTATAATGAGAACCCATAAGTGTCATTATAGTATTCTTAAATATATGTTATATAGATATATGATATCATTTTAGGGACACCAATGATATAGTCTATCATGGGTGGAGAATCGTAGGACTTTGAGGAACCTTCTCATGGTTTACATCCTTGGTAATATCTAGTATAAGATATTATCAGAACAACACTCTCTATTAGGAAATCCATATTTATATGTGTCATTTGATGTTCCTTTCTGTGAACATTCATATTGATCATTAGAGATTAATATTATTATTAATGAATACTATAATTCATGTACTTTGATGTATTAACAAAAAGTATGATGACACATGTTCATGGTGAGGTAGGATATGTGGGGTGCATAACGAGTAATATTGCATTAATAAATAACGTGAGAAATGATTTTTCCCTATTATTATTTAATAGAAGTTTATATTTCAAGCCTCTCAATAGAAATGATATATACTAAATAAATCCATGACCATGGTGTTCTATAGACTTGTTTTATTTCCAAAAATTCAATAAAAGAAACTTTTAGAACATAGATTGATGACACAAGAATGCATCTTACTTGATTAGAGATTTTAGGATAAAGGGATTAAATTACATAGTGAGAACATGTATGAGGTATTATTTCATTTTATCATTAACATCATTCTCTATGGGTGCCTTGGCATGTTTCTAGACACTAACCTTGGACATTAGACTGCTTCACCTAATTCAACCTAGAAAGAGGCCTAGATGGCCACAGACTAAGTGTATCCATAATCTCAATTCAAAAGTATATTATTATTCATTATTTAACAAGTTGAATATATATTATTATTGAACATGTTTTAATAATTATTCATGTTTCATTGATTTCAAATATTTTGTCACCTGTTATTCGATATAATATTATGTGAGTTGAATAATTAATAAATATTTATTTGTTATTTAGTGAATATAATATTTATTTATTTAATGGTGAATAATTATGTGATATTTATTTATTAAATAAATTGTCTTTATTCGAGGCTTGATAAATATTATTGGGGAATAGAGGACCGGGTTTAATGGTCCATTGAGAAATAATATATATTGAATATGATTTAAATAAATAATATTTAATTTTAATTCACAATTTAAGCTCAGGTCCAGAAATAACATTTTTATTATTATAGACATGGGGTTCCACAAGGATTAAATAAATATTAAATGGAACTTGTACAATTATTAATTTCTAACCCAATAGGTATATAAACCCAATTATATTATTTTTTTAATACATCCAATTTCATTTGTGTTTTTCACAATGATAACCATGGAGAATACTTTCAAGCCTTAGAGACAACCCTCTCCATGAAAACTTTCAAGAACAGAGTGATATTTTCCTCCAACATTCACTCTCAATTCTTGAATGTTCAAGCAGAATCCATTAGAAATGTTTATTGAGGTGATCAAAAGCGAATGATGGAAGTGTTAGGATTCATCTCTCTGGCACATAGAGATTCTTACAATGATGTTTTATGATTTTTGGAACACATTTGCATCACTGATATAGGTAATATTCACTTGATTACTACAAAAAAATGAAGGTATGACAAAATACGTCATCATATCCATCAATAAAGAAATAATGGCACAAAAATTAATTCTTTAAATGCTTAAATTATTTGTAAATAATATGTGATGATCCTTTTATTGGTTAATATGTTTTATCACTTTTTTATTTTAATTGATTCAATTATATTGATCACGGTGTTTATCATCATGTAAATTATGGTTTAATCATCAATCATGAAAAAAAAGGAAATGTTTGGAATGACCCATTGCAAGATTTTATATCGCCAAGAACCTTAATTTTGATGCTTCTAAATATTTTTTAGTTGAGAATATGGGAAAGGATGGTGGGGATCAGAATTGAACCATTTTTACTCATGGTGGACTGTCAGGTTTCCACTTCTTATGCTTTTTATATTCTTATATCACTAGATACTTTGCAATCAGATTCAGAAAATGGTATTATGTATTTTTTCATTGAGAAGGATTCCCTTACTTTCAAAAATTTTTCTATAAGGGACTATAAGGGTCAAGGAAACAGTTGGGAGGGATTGGAAACATGAAGATGAGGATGTCATCCCCATGGTTGAGGTTTTTGGTAGGCTCAACACAATATGAGTCTTTATTCTTTGGTTGAGATCATGAAGAATATTTCACTTGGAATTTTAAATGAGAGTATTTTTACCAAATGATCATGTAGTTAATTTTGTTCATATATTCATTAGTCATTAGGCTTGTTTTCATTGTTTTGTTATTTATGAGGGAAAAAGATTTTGTCTAACCTCATTCTCCTCTATTATTTCTTTTTTATTTCTTTAATCAAGGGGATTTGACCCCAACATGTTTTTTTATTAATTTATTTTCATTTATCTAAATGTGTTTATTATATATTTCATTATATATGTTACATTTATATAAATATAATAAATATATTCATAAGAATATATATTTATAATTATAATTATGATAAATTATTTCTATTTGTTTTAATTAAAATATGTTTTTTAATAAAAATATTTATCTCTAAAATATAAAACAATATTTATAGTACTAGATAAAGCCTTTATCAGTGCTAAAATGGAATTGTGGATCAATGTGCCATTAAAAGAGGTTTGATTTTAGTATATCCTTTCTAGTGATGAAAATTTCCGACCAACTATAGTGTGCTGTTATAATTTCAAAACATCGCCTCATGTCAAACATTGTACATATGTAAACATTGTTTTGTATAAAATCGTGATTTAATTGAAATAAAAAATAGATCCAAAATAGAACACAAAAAATACTATACTATACGCATGTCAAACATTTTTTTGTACAATTATATTATAATTTACGATCATAAACATTCAAAGAAATCAATGGTTTCATTATCCTTGGTACCTGACCCCATATCAAGAAAGCCTAATCATGGTATCAGTTGCCAACAAACCACCCCAACTCAAGAAAACAATACACCTATATATGAAATAAATTATAATGGTTTTAAGAATATATAAAAAAAATTAATAAAAAAATGATGCAATATAATAATAAAATGTCAATTTTAGATAAAAGGACACACTTTGAGTCATATTGGTCAAACCATGCATCAAAATGACATGAAATTGATTCATACATGTCACAAATGACATAAGGATCCTTTTTCTAAAGTATCAAATCAATATGAATTTTTTGTATCTTATTTGAGTATATCACATGTCTTTTTTACTAAAATGTCAATTTAACCTGAAAAATTAACACTTTGAGTCATACCAATCACATCCTATTTTAGTTTTTCATGAGACTATAAAAGAATTGTGAATCATTTTCTTATTTTATCACGATAATACAATCATGCTTTCTTGTTTTTCAGTGGGTGAATGAAGTTTTAAACTAAATTTTCAATTCTAAACTAATAATAGACATTTTTAGTCATACTGGGAACATTGTGTATCAAATTAAGGTGTTGATGATTCCTACACATCATAAATGAATTTTGGATCATTCGATTAAACTATTAAAACAATTAGTATGTGTTTACTCAATTTTGAATAAGTGATGTCTATTTTGAACAAAAATATCAATTTTAAATAAAAGGACCCACATTGAGTCGTACCGTTCATACCATGAATAAAATTGACATTTTGATTATTCATACATGTCACAAATGGATTCAGTATATTTTTCCTAGTGTATCAACATTATATGAATTTAGTTTTATTATTTTTGACTATATCTCCTTACATTTTTTTAGTAAAATGTCATTTTAAACTGAAAAGAATTATTTTGGGTCGTACCGATCACATTGTGTTTGAGTTTCATGTGAGACTGATTTCTACACACCAAAAATGACATATCAATCATTATCCTAAATTACGAAGACAATCTGAATGTTTTTTTCATGTTTTTAGTGAGTGACACATGTTTTTAACTAAATTTTTTATTTTAAAATGATAATAGTCACTTTGAGTCATACCAAGTACGATGGGTATTAGATTGGGATTTGGATTATTCCAAAAAATTCATAAATGACTTATGTATGATTATATTGAAGTATCAAAACAATACGGAATAATTTTCTGAGTTTTGAGTATATGATATTTGTTTTGAACTAAAAATTTTATTTTAAATAAAAGTACACACTTGGAGTCAAACCAGTCACACCATACATCATATTGATGTGTGGTTGATTAATACGTGTCAAAAAATTACATAAGGATAATTTTAATAAAGTATCTACACAATTTGAATGATTTTTCTTGGTTTGGAGTATGTCACATATCGTTTTTACTAATTTTTTAATTTAAATAAAAACATGAACTTTCAGTCACACAGGTACCATTGTGTATCATTATGATGTGAGGTTAATTCATAAATATCATAAAATACCTATTAATCATTTTTATAAAGTATCAATAGAATTATAGAACATTTTATTGGTTTTCATTGAGTGATACATGTTTTAAACTAAATTTTAAATATTAAACTAAATTGTAAAATTTAAACTAATAATGGAAACTTTGAGTCATACCAAACACAAATTGTATTGAATTAAAGTACATATGATTCCAACATGTAAAAAATGACTTATGGAATGTTTTTGTAAAGTATTGAAATAATTAGAACCTGTTTGTTAAATTTTGAGTAAGTGATATGTGTTTTGAAATAAAATGTCAATTTTAAATAAAAGGCCAAACTTAGAGTAATATCGGTCACAAAGTACATTAGATTAATGTATGGTTGATTCCTAAATTTAAAAAAAATCATAAATATCATTTTACTAAATTATCAACATAAACGGATTGTGTTTTCATGGTTTTGAGTGTTCCATATGATTTTCATAGTAAAATGTCAATTTAAACTAAAAACACACACTTTGAGTAATAATGATCACATCATGTGTCAGTTTGATGTGAAACTGATTCCTACACATCAAAAAAGATAGGTAAATCAGTTACTAATTTATTAGGATAATCAGAGAATATATTCCTTGTTTTCAATGAGTGTCATTTTTTTAAACTAAATTGTAAATTTTAAACTGATAACATAAACATTGAGTCATATCGGGCATACTATGTATCATATTGAGCTGCGGCCAATTATGACACTTCACAAATGACTTATGGATCATTTTACTATAGTATCATAACAATCAGAATTTTTTTTTTGTTTTTAATTATGTGATATTTGTTTTTAACTAAAATGTCAATTTAAAATTAAACGACACAGTTGGAGTCATACCGATCACATGGTGCGTCGTATTGATCTGCAATTAACTCCTACATGTCAAAAATGACTAAAGATTATTTTCTTATTTTTTTAAAACACTTATAATGTTTTTCATTAGTTTTTAGTATGTTGTGTGTCTTTTTTACTATAATTTCAATTTAAACTAAAAACATGTAATTTGAGTCATACTGGCCACATCATGTGTCAGTTTTATGTGGCACTGATTCCTACACATCATAAATGACATACAATTCATTTTACTAAAGTATCAACAAAATACAAGAATTATTTCTTAGTTTTTAGAGAGTGACTCACATTTTAAAATAAATTCTCAATTTTAGACCAATAAGAGACACATTGAGTCATACTGGGAACACCATGTATCAGATTGAGATGTGGCAGATTCTTACACATCAGAAATGACTTATGGATAATTTTATTAATGCATCAAAAAATAAAAATATATTTTCTTGGTTTTGAGTATGAGATGTGTGTTTTGAACTAAAATGTCAATTTTATATAAAATGGAACACTTTGTGTTATATCGGTCACACCGTGTGTCAGATTGACATAAAATTAATTCATACATTTGAAAAATTATATAAGGATCATTTTACTAAAGAATTAGCCTAATAAAAATAGGGTTACAACCCTAATATTTTAGAAATGTACTTCAATCAACATAATCTAAATGAATTTTTTGGTTTTCAGTATATCACATGTCTTTTTTTTTATAAAATTTTAATTAAAATGAAAACTCAAACTTTGATTAATTTTAGTCAAATAGTGTGTGTTTTTTTATGTGAGTTTATTTCTTACACATCATAGATGAATTATTAATCATTTTTTGAATGTATCAAGATAATGTTACTGTTTTTTCTCTGGTTTTTGTGATTGAAACACATTTCTAACAAAATTATCAATTTTTAATTGATAACGTACACTTGGAGTACTACTGGTCTCACCATGTATCAAATTGAGGTGAGGAAATATCCTACCCATCATAAATGAATTATGGATCATTGTATTAATGTATCAAAAATATCATATTATTTTTTTTTTGGTTTTTTGTTTATGATGTGTGTTTTGAACTGAAATGTCAATTTTAAAATGAAAACACACACATTGAGTCATAATAGACACACTGTGTATCTAATTGAGGATTGTTTTCATTCCTATAAGTCACAAATGAAATATGGGTAATTATCCTAAATTATCAATTGAAAATGATATTGTAATTAAATAAAAAAATTAGATAAAATAATGAGAAAATAAACTATATAAGTAGTGAGAAACCACCTCATTATGATGAATGTATACATTTTAACACTACTTATCCTTAAAATTCATTTCTATAAAACAATTATTTACTCTTTTGAATATGATGTTTTTTGGAAATCTTATTAATATTGGAATAATATATAAAAAATTATTAATAAATATTTTAAATGAAATTTTAATTATGTTCTCAAATACCTATTTGGGGATGTTAATTTGTTGATGGTATATGATATATTTCATATATTTTCAAAAATAATAACCAAAATATTTTTCATTAGTTTATTTTAGAAACTATATAAACATTTAGAAAAATAATTATCTTTATTTGATATATGTTTTGATAGTGAAATCTCAGTATATATTCCCTAATTCTTATCCACTTGTAGAAGTTTATAGGCTTATTATGCTCGTGGATTTTACTCATACCATGATTTTGATGATAACTAAACACCACAGTATTATAAAAAAATATTTGTTAAAACATAATATAAAATATATCACATAATGTTTAGTTTTAAAACATTTCATTCAGTGTATTAAAAATTGATAAATGTCATAATGTGTGGTCAGTTTTTTGGGTATCCATGAATAGAATAATGAAAATAAATCTTTTGTGAATCTAAATTGATTTTAATGATTAACAAATGATCCCTAAAATAAAAAATGAATAATTAATGAAATTAATGAAAATATATTTGATATGATTAAATTGTAGATTTATACCACTTAATCATGGGTATTAAGAATGATCTGTATTCTGTATGTTTTCTTTCAAACATTGTATAATGTTTGTCCAATATTCCATCATATTTCATTGGTTAAAATTAGATTTCTTTTATAAAAGTGATTTGTGTAATAATGAGTCCAAATTTTTGTTCAAAGTTTTTCCCCTCAAAATAGTATTTATATATACACTAGAAAATATTATGAATACTATGTTGTTATAATTAATATTGTTGATCAGCTATTGGACAAAAAAAGTCATGAAAACACACATCAGATATACCGTTACAGATGATACTCCTATCCATTCATGCCCAAGGATTTCATTTACAATATCCAGAACAATATAGTCTTCAATGGACTCTCCATACATATATTCATCAAAATCAATTTTTTTGTATCACCACATTCTAGCAATGTTTCCTCATGAAAAATTAATGTTAGTAAATGCAGAAGCTAAACTGGAGGGGTAAAGGTAATTTATGAAGATCTTATTGAGTTTCTAGTTGATCCTTTATATTTCTTTGATTCAACCTTCAATTTTACCACCTTACCTTTGTCTTTCTATAATAACATTCATAGGTTCAAAACTTTTTTCATTTATTTTTAATTTTTTTTAATGAAAAAATTATTGTAAAATAATACCTCCTTATAGATATTAATTTTTAGAAGACCTAATTTTCATTTTACGAATGTTCCAATAGAATTATTGATCATATTAATATCCACATCATCAAGTGGAATAGGTATCTTGGCACTCAACTCGTGAGCTACATGAATCCCTACTCTCACATAACCTATTAGATGTTTTCTGTATAGAATATCTTATTGGGTATATTACATGGTACCCCCCACAATAAAATGATGAGTGGTTGTAGATAGATTTAAATCACAATAATTTTCACCCTATAGATTATTAATACTAGAAAGGTATCAAGGTATTTATGATTCACATTTCATAGTAAAAAATATGATAATATTTATTACCTATTCAAAGATTCCTCTTTGAGGAGAATGGATCACCTCAAAGCTAGTGGGTGGGGGATCTTCAGGGAGTGAATATTCTCATGTTATTTCTTCTCATTGATTTCTTCCCATAAAATTATATAACAGCTCTAACTACCAATTATGTTTTTATTTTAGAGATGCTAATTGTGCCTATATATCTTCCATTTTCCTGTAATTATCCCCTTATTCATTTATTTTTTGAAAATATATTCAGGGTGATAACCTGAAACTAGAACCTCTAATTTGATGAAACTATTCTAGTAGCTTCAAGGTCACTGATAATAGTTTTTCCTTAGGTGTTGTTGCTGCTAATTCTTATGTCTGGGTCAGATAATAGATATTGGGAAATAAGTCATCATTTTTTTCTAATAATGATTTAAATAAAAACATTTTTTTTATTTCATAATTACATATTCTTCCCACTCTTTTTTATGTTTTCATATATTAGTATCCCTTATTTATTTACATATGACTCCTTCCACAACACATGATGTGGGATGGAAGTGGCTTTGGTTTTTGACTCATCAGTATGAATATAAATAGAGGAACATAATCATGTTGTTTTTTTGTGTCATATAAAAGTATTTTTGTAGATTTAAAATGTGTACCATTTTTTCAATGGAAACATACCCCCATCTTTTATTTATGGTATCGGTGTGTTGGTTTTTCTGCTCAATTATTATTTTTAACACTCAGTTAATTTTTCATAAATTAAAAATTGTTAATCAAAATGATTTATACATGTATTTTCATGAAATGTATTACATTTGACAATGCAACCAAAATGGCATATCCTCACAATGTCTAATAAATATATCACATGCTTGTTGTTTTATCACGTGTGTAGAAAATGTGGTGGGTGTTGGTTTATTTTCCCTTCATCATCTTTGTGATGATACATTGAAGGATCTATGTGAACAACTCTATGATCCTTTTTATATAGCATTAATAAAAATTCCATTCTGATTTCATCTATTATAAATTCTCTATAAAATGTATAATAAATATTAATTCAACATTACATTTTATTTATTTCCAATAAAATAAAGAAAGTATATCATAATGTTACCATGATTTCTTCAAAAATTAGTGTCTTATGCATATGTAAAACATCGTGAAAAATATACATCAATTGGCACATGTATGTGAGTGGTCAGATTAATGTAACTATTGAACATGTCCTTTTGGGGGTTAATAGGCTATTTTTATGCATTCCATCCAACCTCTAATTTGATTTTTTATTTCTCGCCTTAGTAATTTTTACAAACACCATCATTCTATAGCGCTCTTTTTTTCTTGGACATAGGTTTTTTCTATCTACCATTTTCAAAGCTTCAACATCATCAATATGTTGTTCCTCTAGATTGGTAGCATAAACATGTTCATGAGGTTGTTCCTCCTCTGATTTTAGAGCACCAACATGTTGAGAAACATATCGTTCCTCATGATTGAGAGCATTGTCATGTGCAGAGGTCATTATCTACAAATTTAGTTTAACATTTAATTTAGATCAATTAAATATAAAAGTGAATTGATAATAAAATTAGGCAACATAATTTATATAAAAAAAATATAACATGATTAATTAACACTTATTTTAATGTTTAAGGGATTTGACACCTATATAAAAATTTCTAAATCTTATAATTGTGGCCTCTTCTGATATAAAAGAACCCATCTATATTGGGACATCTATGAAAGGAATATGATTTCCTAATGAAATGGTCATAATCAATTGAATTAACATATGAACATTTAGTGGTTTTGGTTGATAACAGAATAATTGGCCACTTTCAGTTTATAGGATATAGAACATAGAATACTTATACAACATGTGATGCCTTTGTAAATGATTTTTATTTTTTCCCTTCCTTACTAATATCCACGTTTATGAATTTAAATTCATCTATTTTAATATTACTCTTGTTATCCACCCACTTCCATTGAAAAATTAGTAATTGGAATGTTGTATAATCCAACTCTATTTTTGACTGATGATTCCAATGTATGAAATATTCACATAAATTATAATTATATCCTTAGTTCAAGATACATTCATCGCTTCAAATAAAAGTATAGCACAACAATTCTTCGTGGTACTATATTCATCATGTTCATTTGTATAGAAGGTATAACCATCAATTACTTAACTATTATAAAATAATACATGTAAACTTGGTCATTTTTCTTTCCATTAAAGTCATTATGAAATTGAATCCATATTTTCAGTTGACTCCTTAAAAATAAAGTATCAAAACCATCCTAAAGAATATTAATTATGTTTATTTTGTATCCATTATTCATTCCTTTATGTACCCAAATTCTTAATAATTACTTTGTGGGTTTCAACATATGATAAAACCTATAAAATGTTATGAAAAACATAAATGTGGTCCTCATCATGATCTATAATATTAATTGTGACAATATCTGTTATAGAAACTTCTTCACACACAAGGTTCCCAGTTTGACATGTTTTTTGTAGAGGAAAGATCTCTACATCAAACATGTAGTCAGTATATAATTCAACATCTTCCTCAATAACATATCACTCAATAATACAACCATATGAACAACTTATACTTTTGAAACACACATTTAAAATATTAATATACCATTTAATGGGGAACATCCATCTATAATGTATAGGACTACATTGTCAAATAACTCTTTCCATGTGAACCATCATATCAAATAATATCGGTGGGAAGAAAATCTAAAATTCAAATAATTTGATAGAAATTTACTTTTCTACAGTTGTAAATTTATGTGGGTCTATAACTTTAATATAAATATATTTGAAAAAGAAACATATCTTTGTTAATTCATGATAGATATTCTCGGGGAAAATGAAATGTAAAGATACTAGCATTGGATCTTTCATCAAAACAAGACATTCATGTGGTTTTAGACCCATTAACTTCAAATCATTCATTAAGAAAAAATTCCTAATATATTATGAATACCCCTCTAGAATATATACATCATTCAAGAAGTTTAAAAACTAATATATCCCTTTACTAGAAAGAGTTTAATCATCTAGAGAATGAAAAATCCATTTTCACTCTTCACCGACATCAACTCTTCTCATATTCCCACGTTAATCCTGTCTAACCAGCATTAATTCTTTCATTTTGTTTCAATGCATTTAGTAACATTCTTGTGACATCATCACATACATTTATTTAAACATTCATAAAATTAAGAAAATTGTTAATATAAAAATAATTCCAGTATGTTAATTCAAAAAAAAATTGACTACTTTTTCTAACTGATATTTGTACAAATTTTCAAAAAAAACATTTACCAAAAGTAGTTCCCATATCTATTAATTTTTCAGACAGTTGATCACTTATTAGGGGATATGGTGTTGTACATTCTTCTGAGCTACCATTGAATTGTGTCTTCTAATATTGGAACTTATTTCATCAGGGTATAAATTTGTGATGTCCTAGAAACAAAAACCTCGATGAATGTTCCAATGAAATTCACTATGTACATTTTTCACAAATGGGACACCTTTGAGTACCTTGAATGTTATATCTATATATATATATATGAATGTAATTTATCTTCTCATATAACAGGTTCATCTAAATGAAATATTAATTTACATAATAATCATACAATATAACACCTGAATACCACAATAATTTAAAATCAATGATCAATATGGCTAAATAAACATCAATATAATTTCTTAGTTGTTTAAGACCTTATATAAACATAGATAACATTAAGAATTTTCATTTCATGCATAACCACCATGGATAATAATAATTTAACAATATAACCATCTATGTAATGTGAGTGTTTCTTTAAAAACTAAAAGTATTCACTCCATATGTAGGTAGTGAAAGAATAAGGTTTCATGGACCCTTTCCAAATTCAGGATACTTGTGATAGATTATCTTCCACTGATGAGAGTATGTCGATTGACAAAGTTTCTTTTATTTGTTTCTTGTGTCTTTATGTCACATAAATTATCATTATGTCTGCTCACTTCTATATAGGTTCCCAATCCAAGTAATTAATGGAGACTAGGAATGGATTCATATTTCTTTTATCAATAAGATCCACACATTTTTCTTTTTTAAATGATTTTTATTCCTTGATAAGCACTATACATTCATTTAGATATGCATGTATTCTTTTCGAGATCATTCCCATTGAGCGTATCATTCATTTGGAATCATATGTTTGGCATGGAAGTTCATTATCTTCTGGGATAATAACATTCAAGAGAGAAATTATTTTAGTAAAAATAACATCACTCCATCCATTTCTAGAATTTTAATTATATAGTTTCCATATGGCTATGAATTCTATGTATTTAGTACAACCAGCATATAATATAATATTTTCCAAATAATTTATCTTCTCAAACAATATTGGAAAATCCTGAAGTTCATATTAAATTTTAATTTTCATTTAGTCAATATAATATTAATCATCATTCGCACCTGTAATCACATCGTTGATACGATCTTCATCATTTTCCACACTAAAAATAATATGACATGATCCATAAAATGTATTCTTATCCCAGTCACTAGCTATATTCATTTTTTCTTTGGTTTAGAACAAAATTTATTACTTATATATATTTTGTGATAGATCATGTACTCATCCTTATCCTATGGACTAATTAGTCTTGAATGAAAACCACAAAAACCAAAAAAAGGATTTCAAAAAGGTCACGTGCATGATATTTTGAAAACATGATGATATTTTTCACCCCATACACATAAATTTATTTCATATGATCTAAATCCATATATTTTAGATTCATGTATATCCTATTTGATTCAAAAAAATTAATATTTAACAAAATAAGTAAAGCATAAAAACCAATTCATATAAAAGTTCATCTTATGAAAAAAATATTAGTGTAAGGAAAAATTATTAATGGTTCTGATTTTAAATACATTAATTGGTTTATTAATGGTTTTGACTTTACAATGTGGGTTATCATTAATATTTTATATGTTATGTAAACTCAATATACCATCTCTTACAATAATTTGGTCCCAAGAGAGACCACTCCCAATCATAATGCAACATAAAGTTAGTGAACATATGAAATATAAAATAATTCTTCAAAACTATTTATCCATATCAATTATTGAGACTTAATAAATCAACAAATTAATAATTAATGACCTAAGATAAAATATAAAATGATGAAAAATGCCTCACCTCACTACAACTAACCTTCTACCCTATACTTAGGACTTTCTTTCCCTCTATATAATGATTCTCCCATGAAGAACATGCATCCCTAATCATCAATTTATTATTAAATAGGATAAAATTTGAAAAAATATGGATTTTTTTTACTTTAGGATAAATTATACACTTAATCAACAGAAAAGTTATTTTAATAGCACATGGTGGATAAATAATGATACTAATATTAGTAAAAGGGATTATTTAATCAGAACAATAAAAAAGTGAAATCCCAAATAGGTCCTATATTATTAAATTGAAATAATATCATGTAATATCATTAAATATTCTAGAGAATTCATTGATAAAAAAACACCTAAATGAAGAAATTTCACTTATAAAAGACTTATGTTCAAATGAATCCATTTAAAAATGTAAAATTAGTTCTTCTAGGAAATAAAATAATATAAAAATTATATACCAATGATAATAAACATTAACCTCTATCATTCAAATTCAAAACTTTAACAATTGAAGACTAAGAAATGTAAAATATTAAAGCATGAAAGTTTAGTGCTTTATCAGAATATTTCATATATAACCTTATTAAAAATTTAATTAAAAATAAAGGATACATCACCCAAAAAAGATCAAAATAATATATATAATATTTAAATTGAAAAATATATAATTATAATACAATATACATATAATATAATTTTTATGTTTCAAAATAATATTTATAGAACAAATAATTATATATTGAGAAAATATTCCCTTAGAATATAGAGCACAATGATTTTCTATAATTTAAAAAGATTTTAATTATCTCAAAAAATCATTTTTTCTATCAATGAAAAAACTATTAATAAATATATTTTATAAATATCAAGAAATATATCAAAAAATTAATACAAGACACCTGTAAATAAAAAATGTTATGAATTAATAAATGATATAACATTTTCTTATAACACTTTTTTATAAAAAATACCAGAGAACATATGTGCTGACTCATAAAAAACATGTTCTGATTTAATAAGACAAAATATAATAAATACATGACATAAAAGTAATCTATAATAAATAAAACTAAAAAACATAATTCATTTTTGAGGTGGAGAAATGAATCCCAAGTGGTCATATACCTTGATTTTAATATATCATTATAATTTCAAGATAAAAAAATCGATAAACTTTAAACGAAGATATATATATTAATAATTTGTTTTTGAAATTTCAAATATATTTAAACAAAAGTGATTTTACATATTCATTAAAATCATTTACATAAAAATTAGTATAAATTGAAATATATAGTTCAAAATATTATATTTAAATTTAAATATTATCTTTTGTATAAATTCAATTTTAAACCATTAAATTTAAACAAATATCAAAATTATTTACATAAATATTTTAAAATATTTACATAATAATTATTTACATTAATATGATTGTAATTATTTATAAATTATACTGATGGTCCCCAAATTAGATACCTCACTCCATCGATTATTTAGATGTTAATGGGAACCAATACGCTTGTTTTCAACATCCATGAACACCTAAAAACTATGAATGGAATACGAATTTCCATGGAAAAAATGCCTCTAATTATATTTATTCACCCAAATGGATGGTGATCAAAATCAATACATGAACCATAAAATAGAAATAGACAAACACTGTGAAAACTCTTATTTGTGTACCATCGATAATGGTAGTTGACTAAAATAACTCATAAATGGTGGGGTGGTTATAGTGTGGGAAGGAGAGCGCGACAATGAGGATGGTAGTGTTTGGAGCTCACCAAACGGGTATTGGTCCAAGTGCTACACTATGTTGTGAGGGAGGAGGTCGATTGGGTTTATGATGCAATGAGAGTAGGGTGGTGTCATGCGACAAGCAGTGGATCTTTTGACACTTAAAAATTAAATCAAAGAGAGAGTGGTCAAGGATCACAGATAAAGTGGATGAGAAATGATCACATACCTTATCTTTTGAGAGGATCGATTCAACAAGAACATCGAGGTAGAGGTGTGGTAGCGATTCGATTCCACAAGAGTTTGAATAGTGGGAGTGAGGAGGACTTAGTTAGGGTTTCATTTAAATGATCAGGAAGAATTTTTCAGTGCCTTCAAGAAAGCATTGATAAAGAGTGGTTTTATCAGTGATAAAATAGTATGAACTGATTAAAAGGATCATTATTTGTGTGAAAATTATAGTGCTGATTAATATTTTTTTATGAGATAGTTTTAAGATATGATAAAAATAAATCTTTATTATTGCTAAAAAATCACTGATAATGACCTAATTTTAATAATATAATAAATATAATTAAAAAAATTAGATGTATATAATTATCAATAAATAAATAAATATATATATATATATCTAATTATAAATAATCATTTTTCTCATTTAAATATATTTATTATAATTTGATAATTGCATAAAAATATATATATATTTATAAATATAAATAAAAATATTTAAAAAATATTTGTATATAATTATATAATTATATGAATTTATATAAATACATATATATATATATGCATATATAATTATATATATTTATATATATTTATTAACATATAAATATAAATATAATAAATATATTTATTATAATTTTATAATTATTCAAAAATATATATTTAATTACACAAAGATAGATCATTCACGGTTTTGGAAACCAAATCTATGACTCCAAATTAATTTGGAAAAAGAATGCATTTGAGAAAAAATATAGGTCAAACAAGGAACATGTTTCCCACATTATAGAAAAAGAACTTTAAAATGGAAAGCCAATTCATGCAAGTTCATCTAGATCCTAGATTTATAGGATGTCTTCCTTTTCCCTTTGGATATTGGATTCACTTCCATGTCTTGACCTATTGTGTGGCCTCATGATCTTCATCTGATGATGATTATAAAAGTCCCTCAAGGTGGAGCAAATCCAAAATTTCAAAGGTAAATCGCGAAAGTTCATATTTGGATTTGATCGAAGTCCATCTTCAGTGTTGATTGCTTACAAGTTCTGAACTGTTGTGTATTTGTTGAATCCAACTACATACAGATCCATGGAAGAGTATGTTTGCTCAAGATGTGATAAAAACCATTCCACCACTTCCTTAATAATTACTTCCATGGCCATTTCACCTTCTTGGTCCTCAGGAGGTATGATAATAGAATTTTATTTTAATTTAAGAACACAATCCTCATCTGAGGAATTTCAAAATGTGACATAATAATATTTAATTAGATTAGTATAGTGGGGTGAAAAAGACCACTCCACATTCTCACCAGCTCTTGGGTTCTCAACATCCAATGGGGGAATTTGGTAGACTTTCTTCTAAAGTGTTCAGCTTGCATTTAGATTAGTGTAGGTGGGACCTACCATTGCTCTGTATGGGACTCATGTGTTTCAAATTTTTGAGGTATGACCAATTGGAATACTTCTTCATCCACTTAAATTTTCAAAACTTTATGGGTACTTGACAAAATCAACTACTCTTACATTATATGTTGATCAACTCATTCTTGAGTAGCATCCTCATCCACATATTGATAATCCATTAATGTCTCTCCATCCGTCGACTAATGATCACCCATTGTCGTAGAAGTATCATCACAGGGACGTGGAATAGTATCACTACCTCCATAAGACACTGCAGTTTTTTTAACAAATCCATTACATTGACATCCATCACAACATAAGATCAATATTTTATGGAATGATCTTGCATAACTAGTATCCAGGTAGCAGTACAAGAATCATTCAGATTATAACCTACCCGCCCCTCCTCCACAATCATGACCTATGATATGGAACAATACCTAATCAAATCCCAAACATAAGAATTTTTGGTATCCATAATGTTTCCTACCCTCTGACCACCTCCAGTGTAAGCATATCCAGTAGAATTCTCATTAGGATCACCTAGCTTCCTACTAGAAACACATCTATGTCCATTCCTAGGTGAATCAACCTTCATGATCACTCCATCTCAAGGAATAAACTTCCCAGAATTACCCATTATAGTTGAATAATTATTACTCCCATTTATATTCTTTTTAAATCATAAAGTATCATCACGTCCACACGTGGAGCAGAAATCACAACCATAAGAGTTTTTACAGTTTGAAATTTCATGACCAAGAAAATTACAATTCAAACAAAAATAGGGAACCCTTTAATATTAAATAATTAGTTAAATTTATTCATTATTGATTGAAAGGAAACCAATGTTGGACAAGATATAGTGAATGTCATATTCAACCAAGAACTGAGCATAATGACCAAAATGTGCCATTTCGGTTTCCTTATCCAATTTAATCTGGACTTCTATGGACATCGCAAAGTCATGGAGTATCATAGGATGACAATGCACCTAGTTAATCCAAATAACATAACCCATAACTTCATTGATGATAATCCAAAATCTTAATGGTTGAATATGAGGTCTCATTCCCATATGTGGATAAATCCTAACTTGGGAGAGATCGATCCATATCCCGAGGACAATAACTTTAGATCAACAGAAGGAAAGAGAAAATAAAAAAATCCTCATTTGATAGAGTCACATAACCAATTTTTAAATACCTAAATACCCAAAGGATGTGGAAAGGAATATAAGACGTTCCATGTCACTGAAGCTCTTGAAAAAACAAGACTCCAAATGATTGAGTGCTCTCCGATTATAGGTCATTATGAGACTACTACTAGATCATCCCTTAAAACAAAAACATTGCCCTTCCAACAAATACCATTGGATGTTGATCTATATAAGAGAGATAAGTTATTATTGTGTGATATAAACATAGTCAGAGAAGTCTCATCCTTCCTTCTACCCCTAATATTTCTTCCATCTATTGCATCACCCACATACCTGTGGGAGTTGAAGCGATCATGAGAAAGGAATTCAGCAGGAGGCACCATCACTGAAGGCATATAAGGAAAGACCTAATTACCATATATTTAATTATAATTACAATTAAAAATATATATATTTAAATATTATTTATATATAATTAAAAATAAATAAATTTATAAATATAAGAATATAATTATAAATATATATATATATAATATTATTCAGGGTACAATTATAATCAAACACACATACAGCCACACACCCACATGAAATGATCATAACCCAGTTCATAGAACCCATGGGTAGACTTTACTAAGCCATGATCTTATATATATATATATATATATATATATTATGGGGAAGTTGTATGATACATATTTTTTCCTTTTGTTACACCCCCACCATCAGACAGGGGATCCTTCTTACAGTGAAGTCTATTTACACCAGCATTGACTTCAGAACACTGTCCCCTTCTGTAAGCACACACCCACTGAAGGCACTTTCTATTACTTGTATGAACCGATGGTTTCTATATGCTAGTTTCCACCCACTATCTCTAATGTCACCACTACTGCATTCGTGAAATGTCCCCCATCGTTGTGTCAATCTCCCAATCGAATTTCCATTGGTGTAATGTTTACTAGATGAATCATCATTGACCACAATGGTGTCCAGACATGCCCATACATACACTCACATCACAGGTAAAATGAAATATCTAATGTTGGGTGGTTCCACCGCAATGACTGGTGTTGACGTTATCCCATAATAAATATAATAAATATATTTATCATTTAAATATATTTATTTTAATTTTATAATTAATTTAATATAAATATAATTGTTTGTAACTCTGAATGGTGAAAACCATGGGTTAAAACCCATTTTCCATGAATTTTTTTTATTAAAATAGAAAGTTTACAAGAATATATAATAAGAAAATAAAGGGGAATTGGCACAAGAAACACCACCAAAATAAACATTCATTCAACAATTGACTTGTTTTATATATGTCTCACCTTCCTTGAGAACCACCTTGACCTATTGGGTGTCTTCCTATCTTCCTCTGCTTAATAACCTTCCATGAGACATCTTGGTCATCTGTATATGATGATTCCTCCTACTCATGATGAGGTTAAATGTCATGAGTGAAGTCATTTTTTTAAAATATATTTATATAATTATATATATTTATATATTGATATACTTATATATATTTATATAAGAATATATATATTTATTGATATGCATATATATAAATACAAATATAGTAAATATATTTATTATTTAAATCTCATTATTATAATTTTATAACTATTTAAATATATAATTATTTGTAATTGTAATTATTAATATATATATTTAAATAGTATTTATATATAACTATAAAGTTATTTATGAATGATATTGGAGATAGATCTGGTTCCATGAGGGCATATCTCTATAACCTTAAATGGAGATTAGGGCTCCAAATGCATGGGTTCTTCATCTCTTCATCCTCTAGATGATATATTTCTCACACAATGATGATTCGACTCCCACAACCATGTTGGTGTTGGAATGAAAACTTGAAAAGTCATTCATAGAGGGACTACTGTGATGATTTCTCTTGATTAGTGTGTGTTCAATCATTGTTTATCTATCTTAAAAGGTTCATTAGTGGGAGGAATTAATTGGAAGGAAACAATTTCTCATGTTAAGGTTGAAATGGTTGTAATTTCAGAATGGCTAGAAATTGGTGAGAATTATGTCATTTCTCAATTAATTTTTACAAAGAGATACATGTCATTGAAAATAGGGAATCTGGTTGAGCATGTTTTGGATATTTAGGGATTAACTAATTATAAATGTGTCTTGTTGGGCCTTGTTTTTTCCACATTCTATTCCCTTATACAGAATTAAATATGTGGGCTTGGGGCTTTGGTTTGATCTCTCTCAAGATGTATTTCTGATCATATGAGAATGGGATAGGATGTTCAATCCTTTGGATGTTGGAAATTTCTCTACTAAACTATGGGTCTAGGTATATGGTTTAAACTATAAAATTTGGCACCCTAGTATTATTTTTGATATTTCAATGTCTAATGGGTTTCCTAATAAAATGGAAAAAGATACTAATATAGCTAGATTTGGACACTATGCTTGGTTTTTAGTTGAAGTGGAATTGTGTACTACTCTAGTAGATAGAGAATTTATTTCTACTGATGATGATGATATTGATTTTTTAATTGTGTTTGAAATGATTCCCAAATTATGTATAGATTTTAAGGTCATAGGACATAACGTTTTAAATTTCAAGAGATCAATTGTTTGTGGTTTTACTCTATGCGATTGTAATGTGAAAATATGTGCTTTAAAAAGATTAGATGTTTGTAATACAAAGATCAAGGTGGTTCTAAAATGATGATCATATTTAGCATCCTGATGGAGGGTTTCACAATCACGTGGTAACGGGGGGTGTGGATCATGGCTATGAGCCTGGACAGGGTGTGCATTCAGTTTATCTAGATGATCAATATAAATCTAGACATGTTGAACCTTTTATTTAATATGTAACAATCAGGGATATGTCTACACTAGTGGATACCACCCCTTATTATAGGTAATGTGTTGATGATATGGTTTCCTCATAACTACAAGGTCGTCATGCTTCTATAGGAGTGCGGTAAATAGATCTTAATGGGTTTCAAGCTACCAGGTCATGAGTGGAGATTATGGGAGAAGGGATGACCAGTGGTGAAAATTCAGCTGATGAATTAGTGGAACAAGATTTTAGTGATCACCATCTCTATCAAGAGATGATGATTACAACACAAGATTAAAAGGGTAAGAAAAAATTGGATGTGTAGGTTAATAAGAAATCAAAGTCCATAACTATTTATGAAAACCAGAGATTGATTGAAAATGAATTGGTGAGAATTTTTCCCAAAGATGGTGCATCCATGAGAACATGTGTTTTTTGTATTGTCCAAACAGAAAGAGCGCCTTGGAATTGGAAGGTTGTTCCCATCCTTATAATCAGGTAAATTTTGATTCAAAGTTATCTCACAAAAAAGTAAGTTGCATTATGGCCGCTTCTAGTATTTAGGAAGAAACTAAAGCTAACACTGATAGGCTTTCCAAAAGTAGTGATGAGACGTATGGGATCTTGGATAGTGGTTTAGATGATCTGCCAAGATTAGTGGTCTTAAAATGGCCATAGTAATGGTTCCAGTTCTGGTTCGAGATCTTTCTCAAGGAGCGTCCCCCTATAGTAGGGTCCTTGGTAGTTTTTTATGGAGGTCACATTGGTTCGAGAAATGGTGTTCAAAATATGGTTAATTCATAGGAACATGTAATTCAGAAGGGAAAAGGATCCCTTGGGAAGGTTGATAAACGTAATTATGAATCCAAGAGGGATACATTTCATGATGCTAATTATCGAGGTGAGTTACATGCAGTTGTAATGGGAAAAATCTAGGCTTCTAAAAATGAATATATGAGCATGGAAAATATCTCTATCTTCAAAAAATTTGGAGTGTTTTAATTCTATAAGTTGGTTCCCTTGGAGTCAGTGAGTGATAAAGGATTTAGGGATGGACAACAAAAGCAGGAGATGCTACATGAGGTGGACTCTAGAGATATGGGGGTAGAAAACTTTGTTGAACGATATTAAGATGAAGTCCATGACCCGTAGAAGAGAGAAAATACCTAGATGGATGACCAGAATCCACATGGAAGAGCCCCATATGGAAGGGTTTGGTGGGGTTCCAACATTACCTCTGTAGTTAACTTTTATTTTTAGTGTCATTGTGGGCCATTTGTTGATTCCGTCTTTTGACATTATTCTTTTTTTTTGTTATGGGATTCTCTTCCTTTTTAAGAAAGGAACAAGGTTCCAACATCATAAAAAGCAACCTTAAAATGGAATGTTAATTCTTACAATTCCCTCTAGATCCCAGATTTCAGGATGTCTTCTTCTTCCCTTTGTACATCGGTTACTCTGTTGTGTCTTGAACTTTTGTGGGGCCTCATGGTCTCCATATGATGACAATTCAAAAAGTCCCCCAATGTGGAGCATATCCTGAATTTCCATGATAAATCATAAAAGTTCACCTTTGGATTGGATAAAAGTCCATCTGTAATTTTGGTTTCCAAAATCATCTTAACATCTAAGTAGTCATTGTATCCAAATACACCTATCTCCTTGGAAGAGTATGTTTCTCGAAGTTGTGAGAAAAACCATTCCACCACTTCCAAACTAATGCCTCACATTGGCATTTCACCTTCTTGGTCCTTAGTGGGTATGATAATAGAATTTCATTTTCATTTAAGAACACAATCCCCATATGAGTACTTTTTAAAAGATACATAAGTATCTTTCATTAGATCAGTAAAGTGGGGTGAAAGACACCACTCCATATTCTCACTTGTTCTTGGGTTCTCAACCAACTTGGGGGGAATCTGCACAGAGTCTCGACTAAAGAGACTAGTCTACATTTTTATCAGAGAAGGTGGGACCTGCAAATTATGAGTTTGGGACTCATGTGTTTTGAATTTTCTATTGATGACTAAATGGAATCCTTCTTCATCAACTGAAATTTTCATACCTTTATGGGTACATACCACAATCATATGCTCCTACCTTATATGTTGATCAACTAATTCTTCAGTAGAATCATCATCCATGGATTAGGAATCCATTGATTAATGATCACCCACTGAACATAATGACCAAAATGGACCATTTCAGTTTCCTTATCCTATTAAATCGGGACCCCAATGTCCATAACAATGTCATGGAGTATCCTGGGATCCCTGAGTACCTAGTTAATCCCAAATACCTTAATCCATAACTGCACCGACGAGAATCCAACTTATAAAGGGTGGAATATTTAGTCCCATTCCAAAATACAGAGAAACCCCATCTTGACATAGATCGAGCCAAAACCCCAGTCCTGCAACATTAGATCAATAGAAGGGAAGATAAAATTAAAAAATCCTCATCCGAGAGAGTGACATAACCAATTTTTAAATCATAAATGATTTAGTGCTCCTTGATTTGAAGTTGTTTCGAGACTGATGCTAGATCTACCCCTACATGGGAATAATTACCCTTCCAGTGAATGACAATGGCTTCTGATCCATGGAAGAGAGAGAAGTAATGATTGTGAGATCTAATCTCAGTTGGAGTAGTCTCATCTTTCCTTCCACTCCTAGAATTTGTTCTATCTGTTGCAACACCTACATACCTGTGGGATTCAAATCAACCATGAGAAAGGAATTCAATAAGAGACACCACTAAGGCCATATGAGAAAAGACACAATCTCCTTCTATTTAATTATAACTATAATTATAAAAAAAATTAAATGGTATTAATATATAATTATAAATAAATACATTTAAATATAATTTTATATAATTATATATATATATATATATTATGTGATTGAGAGTACAATTACAATCAAACACACAGACACCCAAATGCCAGGATCATAATCCTGTTCATAGACCCCATGGATAGACTAGACTATGCCCTGATCTTCCTCGGAATGTTCAAGACCCAAACATCCACGGTCCTAAAAATTATTAATCAAAATAAAAACACAGGAACACATAACATGTAGTAAAAAAAAGTACCCCCAAAACATGACAATGAAAAACCAACACCACCCAAAAAATGATCAAATGAAATCAGTTTCTTCATGCACAAAAAAATCCCCATGAACCATGCTAAGGAATCCCACAATTCACTCTCTACTGATTCCAAAGCTCTAAATCCCATTTTCACATTGCCGCCAAGAATATCAATCAACATCAGAACACTGCACCCAAGAAATATAGCTAGTGTGACGTTGTCACCAATAATATCTATCTACATCAATATGTTTCACCCATGAAAGCCAGCTAGGGCCATCCAACAATTGAGACATCACCCTATGTATCCCTCCCTTGTTCGTCACTCCCCACAGCCCGAAGTCATCGTCTCACTATTAGGGTTTTTTATATGTATGGGTTTCTAAAAAAATTATGGAAAAGGGATAGGGTTTGAAGTATTTTAAAAAATGTGTCTTTAAATGCATGAACCCCGGTCACACATCTTCTTCTCAACCGGATGTGTGAATGGGGTTCACGCACCCTTCACCCCGTCTTTGAAGGATGTGTGAACCTCTTTTATGCATCCTAGAAATGGTATATGTGTGAATGGAGTTCACACATCCTTTATGAACTCTTTAAAGGATGTGTGAACCCCATTCACGCATACTACAGAAAGGTTAAAAAAATTCATCATTTATTTAGAAGAAAAATTTTCTTATGTATTTGATTAATTCAATTATAACCCCTTTCTATTTAGTATTTTTTTTGTTTACAAAGGAAGAGAGATTTAGAAAAACATTTATCTTTCAATAACATGATCTTCCTAAATGTTCTGCAATAATTTGATTTGATTCTAATTGATATATTAATTATGGAATTAATTTAATATTTCTTCATTTACCTCCCCCTAAAGTGAAACACTCATAAAAATCAGTTTTAAAATCTTATATAACTTCACCGAGGGTGATCTTCTTCAATACTTATTCTTAGATATGCTAACATGTTTTGATCCTCTTAAGGATTGTTTCTTATTTTAGATGAATATGAAATTATTCTTTTTCATAATGTCCATAATTTTATGACATGATGGAGGTAATTTAACAGTAAAATCCTCGAGTGAAGATTGTGTACCAGTGAACATGTGTCCTTTTATAAAGTTTGAATATATATTTTCTCAAAATTGGCCAAATGAACTTCTAATTACATACACCTCATATTGTGGTTTTTTTGATCTTCAATCATAATACTCTTTACAATTATTCATTATTTACTGAAATTCATCTTTATTAAATTTATTTTTTTTAAAAAGAATCATGTTCCATGATTTTAGGATTCAAATCATCGAGATCAATAATATTTGTCAAGATTTCTGGATGTTCAAGATCTTTTAATCCGGTGTATTAATATTTATATTGTATACCAAATAGAAATTATTAATTTTGGAAGATAATTTTATGACAGTAATACACTTTAAAAAAAAGTAAAACTCTATAAATGATAATTTTAATGAACATACATAGTGTATTATAAATCACAAATCAAACTAATCTACGCCTCTGGCGTTGATGCTCCTTTATCCCATAACTAGGTTTATAATGGATGCATCCACATTGTGTCCGTCTCTATCTGTGATCTAGTGTATACTGCACATCATCCTCAATAGCCACCCCCACATCCTCCTATGTTATAGGAGGTGGATGTACAGTCTCACCATCAGTACCCTTTCCTACATCTAATGATAGTGGAGGCTAGCTGGAACTCTCACCAACATGGAATGAAGATGGTTTCTTTTATAAGGATGTCTGTAATAACGAATCAAGCTGAACTCAATCATCAGCTGTATCTACCTTTGGCTGAGCCTGAGAAGTGAGAGGATTAGATGACAGATCTTGAGGAACACCCTCCTCCTGTGGAATAGTAGCATCTGACTGATCAATCTGAACATCCTCCTCCTCTAGAACAGCAAGATCCATAACAGGTTCGTCCCCCTGGTGCATCTATATGAGCCTCAATAGTCTCCGCAACCCCGTGATCATGTGGTGTATAAAAGAAAATTCCATGATAAATCTCATCCATCGAAGGAATCTACTCTGATACAAGGGTGTGAAAATATGATGGGTCAAATACGGTGTGCTCAAATGGATCAGAAATGTGTAGTAGATGACAGATCCAAGCATCCTACGAAAAAAATTATGTTGGAAAGTAATATGAATAAAAATTTAATTGAATTGTGGAAGGAACTATGTATACTAGCTCATGAAAGCCTCGTCCGTGTCGTGTCAAAAATCTGACTGGGGAACTTTAGTACCAAGCTGTGTAATCCATCTGATCCACCAAATGAAAACACACTGTCCCTGCCCCTCAGAACTGGAAGTCCTGTCATCTATCCAATAAATCAATATATTTGGTGTGGTATCTCCTCCAATTAAAATCTCTCTTCCCTAACATCTTTAGAGAATGAAGTGAATCTAACTGACTGGGTGGGTCTGGAACAGGCTGAAAGAATCCGAACTGCCTCATAACTCTGTTGGTCTGATGCCACTCGACTATATGAAAATGAATCAATGGAACCCTACAGGAGTCGATAACAAGAATCACCGTACAGTACGGTGGAAGACTCTGGATAATAGAATCTGTATATGGCATCAATAAAATCTCAAAGAAAAAATAAATAATCAATTAATAAATGAATACATGTGTAGTAAAGAATAAAGATTTAACATTATAAATAATAATTACTTACATCGTGTGGTCGAATGCTTTCAAACATAGGTCTGTAGGCATGGACGTCGTTTCTAGGGGAATCTGAATAAAGATTTTCCTAAATCCACCTATAGAAAATATTGTTATATTTATATTTCATAATAGAAAGTTATAGAATTAAGATAGATAGTGTAAGGAAGGAATAACATACCAACTTCCACGCAGATCCTCGGCTACAATATCTGCTGGTAATGGCACATGAGCATGTGAAGCTAAACGAGGGATTTGCTCTCATACCTACATATGTAGAAGAACCATGCATCCTGTGATCTGCATCTTATCGATGTGACATGCACTACATAACTCCCTATAAGTATATGCTAGACAAGAATACCCCCATCTATATCGGTCGACCTCGTCCAAATCCTCCAAAAAAGATAAATACATAAAATGTACAAAATTAGTTGAGTGATAAACACATACACATGCCAAAAACCAGCTCCAACATTCAAAATTATCCTTTTCAACAATAGATAAAGCAAGTGGCAGAGGAGAACAATTACCATCCTGTGTGGTAGAAATGAGTAGAACACCTGTATACTTGCCATACAGGAACATGCCATTGACTTGAATAAATTGTTTACAATAGGGAAATGCAGCAATGCATGGCCTAGATGCCCAAAAAACCCTATTGAACTTCACCTTTGTTTGATCAACTCAGTGATTGGGGGATACATAATCAACAGTGTCCAACTGATAAACAATTTTATTATCGAGAGATAACAATTCCATAAGTTGTGGCAACATAGCGTATGATTCATCCCAATCACCATAAACTTTTACAATTGCCTTCTATTTTTCATTCCATGCATTAGTATATGATATGTTGTAGTTATAGAACTGCTTAATTCTTTCCTGAACAAGGGAAACGGGAACATCCTAACATGTTTGTATCATCTCACAAATAAAATTTGATATAAACTCTGAATCAAGGGAAGAGTGGTCCTGTGACAAGCTAGGATGCACACAAGTCTGTGGACCTTCTATTTTGGTTATCCACCAACATGCAAAAAGTTTATCAAATATTTCCCTTAATCAAAATTTACATTCTGGCCCATATTTTTCACAACAAATGATATATTTTCTATTCTTTGACTCATCAACCACAAATGTGAAATTTCGCTCAATGTGGTATTGCTTTATAACATTTTTCATGACCAATTTACATTCAAACTCCTTCCCGACATAGATGGTGTTTTCATTTGATGTAGACATATTCCCTATAATTCCAAGGAATTCAGAAGCTGGTGTAATGACATCCCAATCAAAATGTTGTTCATGGGAAATTCTTTTAACTAAGGTACTCAACAATGAATGATGATTACCACTAACCGGTGGATGTCGAGGATGTTTGTCTCTCAAAGGAACCTCAGAAGGTTCATTGCCCACATCACCCTCAGCCACATCTCTCAAAGGAACCTCAGAGGGTTCACTCCCCACATCACCCTCACCCACATCATCTCTTAATGGTTCCCCAGATTCTTCTTCCTTAGATAAACTTTCATTCACTATATCAACACACAAAGAGATTTCATCTACATTTTGGTCATCTTATTTATAATTTACTTCTATTACTAGAGTCAAATGAGAAGGAGGCAATGAAAAATAATGATGCTAAGGACCAACTTATACAGAGCTCACAAAACACGGTTCTGTAATAGTTTTTTGCCCCACATCTATAACAGAAATCACCACATACAACTCCATCACACCATTAGAACACTGTTTTTTAAATAAGGATGATGCATCCACGCAATCATCATCATCGAACAAAGGGTACTCGGTGTGCCAGAAACGTTCAGGATGTTGTAGATGTCGATATGTGATTGAAGAAATGGATTAATCAACCATCAGTTTTAATCAATTATGAATATTATTGCGAACTGCAACCAATGTCAAACAACCATGAAGATTTACCACTCTGATAGGTGGCACACTATAGCTAAATCCCTGCTCTGTATAAATGGTCTCACCGTCGCAATATATTTTCGCAGACATTTTTACCTATAAAAAATAATTAATAAAATATTATATACTACATTAATATTGTAAATTATATAATATAGCATTATATATTTTAAATAGTTATGAATAATTAATCATGACTTGATCTTGAGACTTATGATTAGTTTATCATTATTTGATAAACTAACCAAAACTTATGGACTCATGGAGTCTCTATTATCAAATATTTCAGCAACCATTAGAGTCCTTTCAAACAGCAATGCCTCATGTCGAAGACCATTTATCAAACACCTCTTTGGGGACACCTCTTCGGGGACGCCTCTTCAGGGAAACCTCTTGTGCATTTCCTTTTAATTACAAATTTACTCACATTCATGTGAGGGGGTCTAGGGTTATGAAATAAATAACTTTTTTTAAGTGGACATGAAGGTATTTACATACTTAGTAAAATATTACTCACATGTCATAAATATAGAACAAAATGAAATTATTACTAATTTAATGACCATATTCACAATACAAGACATGCAATTTCAGTTATGCATCGCTCGGTCATCTCAAGATCATTCATCACAAAACTTACCATGTTTTAAGGTATACTTATTATATCTATTACTATATGAAATAAATTTTAAATATCTACACCTCTTTTGTATTTAATAAGTTTTATTATAACCAATATAATTTAAAAAATTTATTTATACAAAACTATTTTATACCATTAACAGGAAAAGTTTTCTATATGTTTTTTAATAAATTTAAATATGATACATATAACTAATATATTATTCAAAAATTATATTACCTGTATATAAAAATATTATAATTTATATTAATATTACTTTCCAAATAACATTTTTTATAACATATTTAATTTTCATAAACATTCAATATGAATTCATACAACAAACACATCATTTATAAATTAAATCATACAAAAGACACTAATTTACACATCAATACATATGAAATAAATAAACCATACACACAAACCACTAGTTTCTAAATATCAAAAATCAAATAAACAAATCATACAAATGAAATAATTAAACACAATTAAACAATTAAAAATTTTAATATAAATTTTACCTTCTTAGAAGTTGCAAAAATTTGTTGAGAAAGAAATTCTGCAGGGCTTCGCAACAAAATCCAGAGGATAAGAATAAATTTGGTTGGGGGAGACCCTCTTTTATAGAACATCTCAGCCAGATGCATGAATGGGGTTCACACATCCTTCACCCCATCTTCGCAGGATGCGTGAACCCCGTTCACACATCTTCTTCTGCGCTGAAGATTTCATGCATCCGGCCGAGAAGAAGATATGTGAATGGGGTTCACACATCTAAAGAACAATTTTTAAAAATACTTGAAACCCTATCCCTTTTCCATAATTTTATTAAATCCAATACATAAAAAACCCTCATTTTTTTTGGACAGGCCCCATCGTCAATCTCCATCAGAATCAACGTCGGCATGTTCCCTTCATCATCGCACTATAATCAGGAAAGCCTTATCGTCAATCACCAGCAGAATCGACGCTCGCCTTTTCCGCATCATCATCACACTCATACATCTGATCCAATGGAATCCCAATCCCTCATCACCATCACCAACACACCATACCTACCGGGAGTCATGGTTCGTCGTCAGGGCATCAAAACACCACTGGGATCCCAAATCTGAAACCCTCCATCCCCACTATTGGGAAAAAATCCATACTTCTCCCGCTACTGGGTTCCCAAGACCGTCGCATCCCAAGATGATAGATCAGTAACATGCCAGCCTGCATCAGAAAACTATACATATCATCATCATTGCACGGCGTTGTGGCCTCCCATGTCACCCAAGGACCACCACCCAAGTCCCAGTTGTAGTCTGAAATCATCCTCCCCTTCTCCCCACATCGTCTCTAGTATGCACCGTCTACTGTTGTCACATATTGAAACCCAGCCTTACTGGCCATGAAAGACTTGGTTCCACTAGATCCCTCCACACATATGAGAGTTTTTCATCACCTTCCTCCCCAAAACCACTGCAAAAAATGGTCCGAACATATGATTTTCCACATGCTTCAAAAATTTGATAATGGTTAACCATGTTACCACCTTCACTGGGCTAGATTGGACCCAGAATTTAGCCATGAGATTGAAGAGAGAGAGCATCTCCAACCTTGAGAGAGAAGCTCTCCATCCAGAGTTCATGCATATCATTTATTAATCCCGACTATTATATATATCTACATAATATGGGGAAACTGTATGATGCCATTTTTTTCCTTCCGTCACCCCCACTCCCACCTTCAGGTAGGGGATCCTCCTTATGCTGGAGTCTATTGATGCCAGTCTCAGCCTCAGAACACCAACACCTTCTGGTACTGCACACCAACTGAAGGCACCATCTATTGCCCATATAATCCAATGAGGACCATCCCACGGTTGCCACCCACTAGCTCCAACATTACCGCTCGTTTCATTTGTGAAGCATCCCCCATCACTGAGTCAAACTCCAAATCAAATTTCTATTGGATCAATGTGTACCAGATGAATCATCATTGAAAAAACTGATGTCCAGACATGCCCGCACTCACACTCGCATCACAGTTCAAATTAAATCTCCGCCATCAATAGGTGCCACCTCAACGGATGACGTTCATTCCATCGCATCATAAATATAGAATATTTTTTTTGGGTTTTATAAAAAAAATTGGGAAAGCGGATCAGGGTTCCAGTATTTTTAAAAATGGGTCTTGGATGCATGAATGACGTTCACACATCCTTCCGCGGATAAGGATGCATGAACGACGTTCACACATCCAAACCCCCACTGAAGATACACGAACCTTATTCACGCATCCATTCGAGAGGAGGGTTGCATGAATGGAGTTAACGCATCCCATAGAGAGATTAAATATTTTTAAATATATATAAATAGTAATTAAAAACTAATACACATAAAGTAATAATTACGAAATATTAATAAAAATAAATTAAATAATATAAAATATTGAAATAATGTTAATAATTAGTAATAAATATTTATGAATAACATATATTCATTAAATAATTATTAATAGATATTTTTGGTGCACTGCTCGATTTGGGAAATACTGTCGTTCTCTACCAACTGATCATGATACAACATGATACAAGAACTTATGCACTTATCATCAAGGGTAATCCAAATTTATTTCAGGATGAAGATATTAAATGTGATATATAACGTTTATTAGAATAATTAACTTAAAACTCATGCACTTACTTTAACAAATAGATGAAAAATATTCAAATGGAAAAAAGATGGATAAGTGGCCTTTGAGCGCATTCATACTTGAACTTTTCATATGTCATTGATTAATTGAATTACAACCTCTTCTTATTCAGTTTATTTTTTTGTTAGCAAAGGAAGAGGGATTTAGAAAAACATTCCTCTTTTAATTACATGATCTTTATAAACATTCTACAGTAATGAGGTTTGATTCTAATGAATATACTAATTCTGACAGTAATTTCATATTTCTTCATTTATCTCCCCCTCAAGGTAAACACTAATAAACATCTTTATAATGGTGAATTTTTCCAATAATGGTTTTCAAGATGTTCTAATATAGAGAATACACTAGAATTTATCTTCGTCTTATGAATTTTGAGATTTGAAAACTTATATAACTTCATTAAGGATGATCTTCTTCAATACTTATATTTCAGGATACAAAAACATGATCTAACCATGATAAAATTATATAATATCCAAATAGGTTCTTATTAGAAACATTATTAGTAAGCCTATGAATCATATAATGGATATTCATTGTAATTTCTATTAACTTAATTTTTTTTGAATGGCTTGAGTGTTCTCTAACATATATTGTGAAAGATATAATTCTAGCATATTTCACTAACTCACATCATACCAACATGTTGTAGTTATACATCTATTTCTATAAAGATCCTTATATGTTTACATTTGTATTCTTGAGTGGAAACTGTTATTATATATGAATTAAACTAATTAATGTTGTCGATCACAATATCCCTTGAAATGGATCAAGAAATATATTAGTTGATATTCAAGCCTATGAATGATCCTTTTAGACTTACTATCATTTTATGTGTGGTAAGTAGTTCATATCTCATTTTTGTATCAAATGCTTGTTAAATAATTCCCAAAAACATCATAGAGATACTTGGGTATCTATTACATATAATATAAAGATTAAATCCATGTAAACATAACGATTTATTTATATATTGGTATGTTTATAGAGTGTTAAATACTCTCAAATAGTAATGATGTAATAAAGCATTGTAAGTTGATCAAATATAAATAGAATGGAATTATTTATAATGTGTGTCTTTATAAGACCTATGATGAATTACATGGTGATGTTTTATATTTTAATGGGTAATAGTTTAATCATCCTCTTTTATCACTTTCATTCATCCTTTACTTACTGTAAAACTACGATTTGAGATGCATACTCAATAATCTCACTCGTTAGGTTGTCCCATCGAAAATGATCTTTGAGATCCTTATACATATATTTGATTATAGTGCAAGTAGATAATGATAATATTTGTGTCTTATTAATTTTTTTTTAAAATACATATAGATGATGTTTTGGATATTTGTGGTTGTGTTTGTTAATAAATAATGTTCAAAATGTTCTAGACTAGAGAAAATTGTGGGGTATTATATAACTAAATGATTCTGAGAATTTTAAAGTCTATTTGAGACGAATTTGAAGGGTTTAAAATATATGGAATGAATATCCCTCATTTTATGAAGAAATGCATGTAATATAGACAAACTCATATAAGTTAATTTCATGAAATGAGTAGTGTTCAGGAACAAAGGTTATACAATTTACAGGTGTGAAAAGGGTTTCATGAAGAATTGATTTTTACATATAAATATGCCACTAATCCCATTGTCAATAATAATATGACTATAGGGGATTCATGTTCTCAATTTTCATATTCTATATACAATTAAATATTTCATTAAATAAATAATTAATGTGAATACCAATTACATATATAAAGGTGATTAAATTAAGTGAACAAGAGTTGGGTGAACACATTTTATGAGAATAACTTTGTGCAAAAGGATGGTTATGTACACTTCAATAAAATTGTTTAGATTTTTCTTTGTAAAGAGGAATTCATCATTTGGATTAAATATGAGCTTCGTGACACCCTTATTATGGTTTATACAATTTTGATCATGTATATCTCAAGATTATTATAAAGGAACTAAGAGAACACTTTAGTTGAGAGAGAAATGAGTTCTCAAATTGTGAGAGAGTAATGAGTTATATGAGGATTTTAAGGGTAGTTTCTTATTTTGAAAGAATATGAATTCGATCATTTTCATAATATCCATAATTTTATTACATGATGGATGTATTTTAACAGTAAAATTCTCTAGTGAAGATTTTGTACCAGTAGAAATTTTTTCCTTTTATAATTTCTGAATATGTATCTTTTCAAAATTGGCCAAATGAACTTATAATTCATATTGTAGTTATTCTGATTATCAATCATAATCATGTACTCTTCATAAATATCCATTATTCATTAAAATTATTGTTCATGGGATTTAATTTTTGTAAACAAATAATCGTGTTCCATGATATTCTTGAATTTTACATCTAATTTTAAATAATTGAGATCAATAATATTTTGAAAGATTTATTCAAGTTCACACATCTTTTAATCCATAATCTATTTGATTTCAAAATAATTAATATAATTAATATTTACTAATTAATTTAATCATATTATTTATTATACACATATATATATTGGTAGACAATATAATAGTAGTGAGACACTTATTAAAAAAGAATAGAAGTATATAAATGATAACAGTAAGACACATACAAAACGTATCATAAATCAAATATCAACCTAATCTACACCTCTAGCATGGATGCTCCTCCGTCCCAAGAAGCACTATAATAGTAAGACACAAACAAAATGTATCATAAATCAAAGTTTCCAAGAAACACTATAACAGTTAACCAAAGTGCTCATGTGATACACCGGGTCAACATATGGATCCCATGATATATTTACTGAAGCGCAAGGTGCTATAACTTGTACACATGGATGTCTCAATGCCTGAAAGATGCCGCAATCACAATACCTATTTTCCAACATCACGAAAAACACTCCACCAGTAGTGCATGTACCCTGGTCATAGCATTGTCTTATCTGAAAGCTCCCCTTTTCCCTGTCAAAGGCTATAACATTCGATCTTGAAGCCTCATTCTGTATCCAGTCAATATCACTTTAAAAATGTTTAGTAAAAATCATTCCATTCTCCATCCTCTGGTAGGCCTTTTGGGACCGGTAAAAAAAGTAGTGAACATATCTAAAAAATGTCTCCTTTACTAACCCTGTTATTGGGAGTTTTCTCACACCCTTGAAGACCCCATTTATGCAGTATGCTATATTAGTGGTCATATGCCCATATCTCATACCACCATCGTATGATAATGAACATTTTTCCTTTGAAATTTGCATCATATATTCATATACCTCCTCATTAATATTTCGAATCTATTCAAAATGTTGATCAAACCTTTCTTGTTGGGGTTCATATGATGAAACCATAGATAATAATGTATTAAAATGGATATTAAATTTTGTTAAAAAAATAAAGTTTAGAAAACCATACCCAACTTGAGGATTTCCTTCATTATGGCCTCATCTCTAAAATGATTATGCGCATTACTTGTAATATGTCTAATGCAATAAGGATGATAAGAATTCGACTTAGTCCAAGAAACCCCATCACTACTCATGACCTCTATAATCGCTCGATGATGATCAGATATCAGACACACGCCCTGTTTTTGTGTGACATGAACATGTACACATGCCAAAAACCAGCTCCAACATTCAATATTATCTTTTTCAACAATAGAAAAAGCAAGTGGCATAGGAGGGAGATTACCATCTTATGTGGCATAAATGAGTAGAACACCTGTATACATTCCAAAAAGGAATGTTCCATCTACTTGAATAAATCATTTACAATAGGGAAAGGCAGTAATAGATAGTCTGAATGCCCAAAAAAGCCTATTAAACTTCACCTTTGACCGATCAACTCGATGATTCTGGGATACATACTCAACACTGTCCAAATGATAAACAATCTGATTATTGAGATAAAACAATTCCATAAGTTGTGGCAACATTGAATAAGACTTATCCCAATCACCATACCCTTTTACAATGACTTTCAGTTTTTCATTCCAAGCTTTGTTGTATGATATCTTATAGTTATACAACTGTTGAATTCTTTCCTGAATAAGGGTAATAGGAACATCCCGACATGGTCGTATCAACTCACAAATAACAGTAGATATTAACTCTCCATCAAGGGAAGAGTGATCTTATGCCAAGCTAGGATGCAGACAAGTGTGTTGGCCTTCTAATATGGCTATCTTCCAATATCCATAATATTTATCAAATATTGATCTTAATGAAAATTTACATTCTGACCCATATTTTTCACAAACAATGAGATATTTGGTCTTTTTTGGATCATCAACCACAAATGTGAAATTTCACTCAATGTGGTATTGCTTTATCACATTTTTCATGGCCAGTTTACTTTCGAACTCCTGCCTAACATATAGGGAGTTATCATTTAATGCATGACTATTCCCTATAATTCTAGGGAATTCAAAATCTGGTGTAATGACATCCCAATCAAAATGCTATTCATGAGACATTCCTTTAACTAAGGAACTCAAAACTGAAGGCTGATTACCACTAATTGGTGGATGTAGTGGATGTTTATCTCTCAAGGGAACCTCGGAAGGTTCATTCCCAACCACATCATCTCCTGATGGATCCCCAGATTCTTCTTCCTCAGATAAACTTTCATGCACTATATCAGCACACAAAGGGATGTCATCTACATTTCCTACCAAATTTTGATCATCTTCTTCATAACATTCTTCAAAAGGAGTCATATGAGGAGGAGGAAATGAATAAGACTACTGTGAAGGACCATCTTCTATAGAGCTCACAAAGCATGGTTCTGTAGTAATCAATATTGCTAAATCAATATAAGAAATGACAACAAATAATTCCATCAAACCATTAATAAACTATTTCCTAAATAATAGAGAAGCCTCCATCCAATATTCATCATCGACTATTGGGTACTTGATGTGCCACAGATGCTCAGGATATTGAAGATGTTGGTATCTAATTGAAGTGATTACCTGTTCAACCCTCAGTTTTAACCGACTATGAATATTATTACAAACTGAATCCAATGTCATACAACCATGGAGATTTACCACTCCGATAGGTGGCCCACTTTACCTAAAACCCTCCTCGTTATAAATTACCTCACTGTTGCAATATATTTTCGCAGACATAATTACCTATAAAAAAATAATTTAAAAAATATTATATACTACATTAAAATTTTAAATTATTTAATTTGGTTTTGAATAATTGATTAATTTGAGAATTTTTTATGTATTGATTTATCACTGTTAAGGTATAGTGATTGTGATATTATCACAAAAGAAAATTTAATATAACGTTTCATAATGTTTAATTACCTGTGAATATATAATCATGACTTGATCTTGAGACTTACAATTAGTTTAACATTATCTCATAAACTAAACACAACCTATTGGTGGACTCCTGTCTCTATTATCAAATATTTCAGCAACCACGAATCTCCTGTCAAACAGTTGTGCCTCCTCTCGAATGGGTTCTCGAATGCCTCTTCATGGACACCTCTTCAGGGAAGCCTGTTCGGGGACACCTCTTTAGGGGCGGTTGTCTTTTAATTACAAATTTACTCACATGCATGTGAGGGGGTCTAGTGGTATGAAATACATAACCTTTTTTAAGAGTACATGTCGGTCCTTACACTTAATGAGAGATGACTCACATGTCATCAATGCGGAAAAATTCAATTATTACAAATTTAATAACCACATACACAAAATAAAACATGAAATTTCAATTATTCATGGTCGTTCATCTCAAGATCAGTCATCACTCATACCTTGTTTTTTGGTATAATTATTATATTATCCATATTATATAACTTTATATATTACTAAATGAAATGTATATTAAATACTACACCTCTTTTCCAAAAATTTATCTTCATGTGTATATATATATAATTATTAATAACATTTAATAAATTTTATTATAACCAATATAATTGAGACATACATAATAAACATTTTTGTTATTTTAAATATTATGAAATTGTAATGTTTTTTGGACATTCTTCTACTTTTCAAAATATAAGTAAATATATTTTATAATTTATTGATTAAAAATATTATTACTATTAAATAAAAGTAATATAATTTACACTTACATAAAAACCATTCATTAAAATAATCTTCTCTAACATAAATTACATTTTCTAAACATTCAACATTTTGGACATAATATAAAACATTTGATTTTCATACAACAAACATTCAAAAAATTAAATCATACAAACTTTTAAAATCTAGAAAATTAAATCATACAAAACATTACACATCATGAATAACATATGAAATAAATATATCATACACAAAATTAAACATACAAATGAAATAAATAAACACAATTAAAACAATTAAAATGTTAAATAGAAATTTTACCTCTATAAAAGTAGCAAACATTTGTTGAGAAATAGTTTCTCCAGGGCTTCGAAACAAAATCCAGAGGGGAACAATGGTTTTTGAGGGGGGACCCCTACTTTTATAAAATTTCTTGGTGGGATGCGTGACCTCGTTCATGCATCCTTCAGCTGGTCTGCGAAGGATGCCTAAACGGGGTTCATGCATCCCTGCTACAGCTCAGATACGTGAATGTCGTTCACGCATCCTCCTGCGGCTCAGATACGTGAACGCCGCTCACACATCCTCCCACGGAAAAGGATGCGTGAATATCATTCATGCATCCCACACCCCATTTTAAAAAAAATGGATCCCTAATCCCCTTTCCTGATTTTTTTATAATACTGAAAAAAATACTCATAAATATAACAAATATATTTTTCATTTAAATATATTTATTATAATTTTAAAATTACTTAAATATTTATATATTTATAACATAGAACATCCCCAAAAATGGGCTAAAACCCATGGTTTCGGAAAAATTATTATTAAAATAGAATGTTCACAGTAAAAGTGTACAAGACAATAAAGGAAAAAATGGCACAAGCAACACTGCCAAAACAAATGATTATTCAATAATTACCTTCTTCCATATTTGACGCACCTTCCTCAGGATCCACTCCGACCTCTCTGGTGTCTGCCTCTCTTCCACTACGTAAGAGCATACCATGAGACATCATGATCATATGTATTCGATGATTCCTTTTCACCATGATCAGACTCAATGTCTCCAGTGAAATAATTTGCTTAAAATTTTATTTTTGTAATTATATATATTTAAATGATTATATATATATATAAATAAATATATGTAAATATAAACATAATAAATATATTTATTATTTAACTCTATTCCTTATAATTTTTTAATTATTTACATATATATTTATTGAAAATTATAAGTATAAATACATATATTTATAAAGTATTTATATATAATTTTAAATGTATTTATATATGACATTGGAGATGGATCCAGTTCCACGAGAGCTTCCCTCTATAACCTTAAATGGCAATTAGGTATCCAAACACCTGGCTTCTTTATATCATTAACCGTTGGAAAATATCTTCCTCACACAAGGAAAATTTGACTTCCACAAGCATGTGGGTGTTTGAATGGAATGTTGAAATTCCTTTCATGGAGAGACTGTTGTGACTATTTTTCTAAATGAGAGTTCATTCGGTCATTATTTCTCTCACTTGAAGGGGTTAGTAGCAGGTTGAATTCATTTTAAGGGAAATGTTTCTCAAGTTAAGCCTAATCTAATTACGGTGTCAGAATTCTTGGAAATTGGTGATAATTTTATCATTGATTGATTTATTTTTACAAAGGGATCCATGTCATTGAAAATCAATGATTTGGTCAAGAATTTTTTAGAAATTTGAGGCTTTAAAATTTTGAAATGTGTCTTACTTGTTGAGTCAATAAGGTTTTCCTTATGACTTTTTCATTCCTTCATTCACGGGGGAGATTGTTAAGTCATTAATGTTTCCTTATGTCTTTAACAGTCTTGTTGTTTTTAAAATCACAAACACCTTATCTTAAGGAAATTTTTTTATACCCTATACTTTACCCCCATAAGGAAAAATTTCATTCCTCAAGGAAATTTATCCTTACCATATTTTCATTACTCATATAATAATATTTATAAGTGTAAAATTAGGATTGAAACCAAAACCTCGGAATCATATAATACATAGATATAAAGCATTCTGTTTTAGAATCTGAATTCTCCGAATTCTCAGAATTCTGGTTACAAACTCTTCTAAGTTATGACTCTAAATTCTGATTACGAATTCTGGTTAAGAACTCTAATGAATTTCATCTATGAATTCTGGTTACGAGATCTCATGAATTTCAACTCCGAATTCTGGTTACGAACTCTCATGAAGTTCACCTCTGAATTCTAGTTACGAACTCTCATGAAGTTCTACTTCGAATTCTGGATATGAACATTTATAGAGTTCTGACTCTGAATTCTGAATATGAATTCTGATTATGAATTTCGGTTACGAACTTTCTGAGTTCTGACTCTGAGTTCTTTAAATTCAGACACCGAACTCTTATGAGTTCTGACTCTGAATTCTCAAGAACTCTGACTCCGAACTTTGTTAGTTGAGGTTCCAAATTCTTATTGAATCTAGACTCCAAATTTACTTGAAATTCAAACTCTGGAATTCTATAGAATTCAGGTTCCAAATTCCTACAAAACAGAATCCGAATATACTTGTACTATAAAATCCAAATTCAGTTTTTACTTAGGTTCCTAACTTTTATTTTCCTTCATTCCGAATATCAGTTTATAGTTAAGATTACACTCATTTTGTTATAAAATAATGTCGTGGTTTCAGTTATCAAACTAACCATTGTTTGAGTGACACATGTACAGGCCCCTCCAAAATTCAAGGAAAAATATGATCGTTGGAGGAGGGAGTCGACCGTTGGATCCGCGCCTATAAATAGGATCTCATTTGAAAGGATCTCACAATAACTTACGGCTGATATTTGACAAAGTGTTGTTGAAGTTATTTATAGAGAGAGAGGCTCTTATAAACTCTCATTATTCGTGGAGAATGTTTTGAACTACTCATTCAAACTTTTCTTTGTGTATATTTTCTTAGTGCAGAGGTTCAATTTCCTTGAAATCAGAGACTTCAGGTTGTGACGTCAGAGGTGCCAATTTCCTTACAAATTGAGGGCTTGTAGGGATAGCAAGAAAGATAATGATCTTCATATTGAGGGATTACCTAGGTTTGGGTAATACAGACATTCTTGAAAGTATAAATCAAGGGGCCTCTTATCCAGGGTTTTTGGATACAATCCTTTTTGGGTTAAAAGTGTTATTACTTGCTACTTGTTACTTGTAGTATTTTTTATTCTGATGTGTATTTAGTTATTGAGGAAAGTATAACATTCATATACTTCCTTAAACATGTACTATGATTTTATAGGATTCTATACGCTTTAAGGTAGAATCTTAGTTGGTGTAAACTTTTGTTAACTTTCATTTCCAGAATCACTCTTTCTGGAATCATGCAAGTTAGTAGATCTTAGAGGTTCTTTGAATTTTGGATACACAAAATTTATTTAGGGAATTTTTAAAGTATACAATTTAACCCCCTATTGAATTTGAGCATATCATTTTACAAATTTGATCCTACATTTTGTATTATAGAGTATATCATAGTCAGACATACCATTCTAACAATTAGTATCTAAACGTTGGTACAATCTGAATTAATCTCAAAATTAGATTCAGAAGAGAATTAGTATTTGGAATAAAATTTTCAGATTCGTATTTTTCAGATTCATATTTTTCAGACTCATATAGTTCTGATTCAGTTTTTCTTAGAGATAAAATATCTAGTTCCTTGATTATGATATTTTATCTTGTTTACAAACTCATTTTACTAACAAGTTTGTGTGCAAAAGATTTTCTGAAGGATGGTAGGTTTAAATGTTGGTTGTATTGATAATCTAAATCCTACTAGACCTCTTATTTTTAATGAAAATGATTATGAGTAATGGAGAGATAGGATGAAGACATTCATTATCAATACTGGAGTTGATAACTACCTTATGATGACTGGAGATTATAAATTTCCAGACAATGAATTGAGAACTTTTACGAACTAAGAGAAATCATAATATCAAGAAAACTTTAGAGTCAGAAATACTTTATTATGTTCCATGACTAGGAACATCTATAGTCAAATATCTTCATGTGAAGCTACAAATAGTATCTAAAAGAAACTTGAATTTACACATTTTGGTACATCTAAAGTCATAGAGACAAGAAGAGCTATGTTGAGATCTGAATACCATAACTTTAACTTTCCATTCTGAGAACCTATAAGCAAAGTACAACAAAGGTTTATGACTATCGTGAATAGCTTAAAATCTATGGGAGACAAAGTTTTGGATGATGAGGCTCTTATTGACAAGATCATAGATATCATTCCAAATGAATGGGAGTCCAAGAGGACATCAAGTTATGAGAACAGGAAAGTCACTCAGATTTCCTTAGATGAGTTTTTTGGAACTATTCATTAGCATGAAACCAGAATGAAGAGAGATGATGAAAATGTTAAGAAGAAGAATGGGAATGGAGGATTTTTTTTTAACAACCACTTCTAATCATATAAAAGTTAAGACCCCAGAAAGGGTAACTAGATCAATGACAAAGAAAGTCATTATTCAGTCAGAATCTAGTGATACAGAAATGTTAGAGAATGAAGTAGCTAATCTTGCTCGAATAATGAACAAGATTGTAGCTCAAAGTAATCATCAGAATAAGTATAAAAAGAAAGACTACAGAGATAAGAATGTTCGTGATGTTACTTTTTATGAATATAGAAGAACATGTCATATCAGACCTGATTATCCCTTGTTGAAAAAGAAGGAAAAGAAGGAATGGAATTCAGAAAGGAACAAGAAGAAATTATATTGATAAAGCATAAGAAAAGTCTTAAAGCTAATGATACTTAGAGTGATAGCTGTGGAGACTCTTCAGAAAGTGAATCATCCGAATATGATTCATCAGCACAGAAGAATATGGGATTCATTTCTACTACTTCTTTCCCTAATACATGTCTTATGGCCAAGGTACACTCTGCCGAGGCTTTAACAAATTTATATCCTGATAAGAATTATTATTCCGAAAATATTATTTCTCATAAAGATAATTCATCATCAGAAAATGAAGAAATACCTTCATATGAAGAAGTATCTAGATTTTCCAAGTTACTTAAAGATCAAAATTGTAAAATTTCTAAAAAATTAGACAAGGCAAATACTAGGGAAGAAATTCTTACAAAAGAGATTTCAGATCTTTCTAGAAATCTTGGAGATAAAGATGAGATTTTAGAAAAACTTTCTAAAGAATTTGAGAATGTAAATTCTGATAATGAAGAACTTTATAAAGATCTTAAGAGTGTTATTTTAAAGATAACAATTTTTGAGGAAAAATCTAACTCTAAGGAAATGATTCCTTAGGATAGGAATTTAGTCATCATACTAAAATATGAAATATTTTTTCTTAATAAGATTCTTGAAAACTATACCTTTAGGAAGGAAAATTTTGACAAGATGTATTCTCCAATTAAACCTCAAGGAAACAATACTGGAGTATGTTATACTCACCAAAAACTAGTTTTCAAAAACAATTATTTTGTTCCTTCTAAAGCCCCTTTTTACACTAAATGTCAAAGTGGTGGGTATTGGAAGAAAAATTTCACCTTGAATAATGTTAAATCTCTGGTGTTTCATACGGTCTATTTTTCTAAACAAATGTGGATACCCAAAATTTTGTTGTCTAAAAATTCCGGATCCAAGAAAGATTGGATTCTGAAAGTCTAAATTTATTATTTTTTGGAAAATAAATAAGGTACCAATAGCAATACGCGGTATATGGATAATGGATGTTCTCGGCATACGACTAGTCAAAAAAACTATTTTGAAAAGATTATCAAGACGAAATGGGTAAAAGTAAATTTCAGAGATAATGCTCAGGGAGAAATTATTGGTATAGGTAACATTGTTCTTCTTGGAAAAACATTGATTTCAAATTTTTTATTTTTTAAGGGTCTTAAGAACAACCTCATTAGCATAAGTCTGTTATGTGATGAAGGCTACCTTGTGAATTTTAGGAATGATAAGTGGTTAGTACACAACTCCAAGGAAGAATTTATTCTTTCTACCCATATGTAAGATAATTTCTACAAACTAAACTCTGAATCCCTTAGTAGCCAAGATCTACCTTGCCTTAGTGCAATGGAAGATCATTCTTGGTTGTGTCATAGAAGGTTAGGTCACTGTAACATTAGAAACTTATGAAAACTCTCTATGAAAGGAATAGTTAAGGATCTACCAGAGCTTAGACTTCATTCTTCAAATGTTTGTGATCCTTGTCAATATAGAAAGCAACATAAATCATGTTTTAAATCAGAAGTCTCAACTAATGATGCATTAGAGTTAGTGCATATGGATATTCTTGGTCCTACACAAACTTGAAGCATTGGGGTAAGTATTATGTATTTGTCTTGGTTGATGATTACACAAGATTCATGTGGGTCTATTTTATAGAAAGTAATTCTAAATATTTTTCTTATTACAAAAGTTTTAGAGCCCAAGTTAAAAATGAAAACAACCTTCGATTGATAACTATTCATAGTGACCATGGAGGAGAATTCCAAAATTCTGATTTTGAAACATTTTTTAGTAGAAAAGGCATTGCTCATAATTTTCAGCACCTATAACACCTCAAAAAAATGGTGTTTTTGAAAGAAGAAATAGAATTATTTAAGAGATAACAAGAACCATGTTGAGTGAGTATTCTATAGCCAAACATTTTTGGGCTGAAGCCGTAAGTACTCCTTGCTATAATATAAATCGAGTTTTGATTAGACCTTTTCTAAATAAAACTCCTTATGAGTTATGAAATGGTATAAAACCTAAACTTTCCTACTTCAGGGTTTTTGGTTGTAAGGTATTCATTCTGAATTCTAAAGATAATCTTCATAAATTCGCACCAAAATCTGATGAAGTAATTTCCTTAAGCTACACCACAACTTCTAAGGCTTTTATAGTTTTCAATAAAAACACTTGTACTATTGAAGAGACAGAGCATGTTAAATTTGATGAAACTGATCCTTTTATTTTTAAACAACACCAACCTATATCTTTGGATGTGTTTTCAAAAACTAATTATCAACCTATGATAGAAAATCCTTCTGATAATGAAAATGTTCAAGAAGATACTTCTGAAACATTCACTCCATAATATTTCCTACCCTATGTTGATGAATAGGTTTTACAAAACCCAAATGAGTTGTTTCTAAAGAATAATCCTAGAGATAGTATCACTGGTGATGTAAATCAACCTATAAGGACAAGAAGTTCCTTAAGAAATGAAGTAGAACATCTAGCACTCATTTCCCAATTAGAACCAAAAAGCACTGATGAAGATTGAGGTGATGATGATTGGATAAAATCCATGCAAGATGAACTAAATTAATTCGAAAGGAATAAAGTCTGGACCTTGGTTGAAAGACCGGAAGAAACACCTGTTATTAGAGTAAAATGGGTCTTCAGAAATAAGTGTGATGAAAATGGAATCATTGCAAGAAATAAATCTAGATTAGTTGCTAAAGGCTATAATCAACAAGAAGTAATAGACTATGAAGAAACCTATGCTCCAGTAGCTAGACTTGAATCTATTCGTATTTTACCTGCCTTTGCAGCATTATTTAATTTCAAAATTTTTCAAATGGATGTGAAATGTGCATTCCTTAATGGTTATGTTCAAGAGGAAGTTTTTGTTAAACAACCTCCTAGTTTTGAAGATACAAAACATCCGGATCATGTTTTTAGACTTACCAAAGCTTTGTGTGGCTTTAAACAAGTACCTCAAGATTGGTATGATAGACTTACAATATTTTTGCTTCAAAACAACTATGTTAAGGGAAATATAGATCCAACCCTTTTTATAAAGTAATCCAAGAAAAATGTTTTGATTGTTCAAATTTATGTTGATGACATTATATTTGGTTCAACTTAGAAATCTTTAACTGATTCCTTTGCGGATCTAATGAAATTTTAGTATTAAATGAGTATGATGGATGAGTTATCATTTGTCCTTGGTTTTAAAATTTCTCAAAAACCAGAATGAATCTATATATCTCAACATAAGTATACTAAATATCTTCTTAAAAAGTCTGAATAAGACAACACTAAAAGTATAAGTACTCCCATCGGTACCTCAAACACACTTGATCCTGATGAAGCTGGGAAACCAGTAGATCAAACAACTTTTAGAGGTATGATAGGAAGTCTACTTTACTTGATAGCTAGTCATCCAGAATTAATGTTTTTAGTATGCTTATGTGCAAGATATTAATCCAATACTAAGGAATCTCATTTAAAGGCAGTGAAGAGAATTTTTCTCTACTTAAAAGGAACCATGGATTTAGGACTATTTTATTCTTCTAGAAATGATTTTATCCTAAAAAAATTTTCGGATGCTGACTTTGGTGGATGTAAAATGGATAGATAGGTTACATATGGATCTTTTCATTTATTAAGAGATTCACTAGTTTCTTGATCATGGAAAAAGCAACACTCAGTATCACTTTCCACTACTGAAGCTGAATATGTAGCAGCTGGACGTTACTGGGATCATGTGATGTGGATGCAACACACACTCACAGTCCTTGGCTTGAGTTTTACTAAGACTCAAATTTTTGTGTGACAACACAAGTTCCATTTCCCTTAGTAAAAACCCTACACATCACTCTCGTGGAAAGCACATATATATTAGGCATCACTTTCTTAGGGATCACACACTTAAAGGAGATATCATTCTTCAATTTATCAGAACGCAAGATCAAATTGCTGATATTTTCACAAAATCTTTACCCTCTGATAGATTTTAATATATTGAACAGAAGTTAGGGATGATAACCGTAAGGTAATCCTTCTCGATTAACTTCCTGTTGAACCAATCTCATTATAGTAATAAACACCTTTTCATAGGGGGAGTATATTTTCTATGAAGTTTCCTAAATTTTTCATAATAAAGATTTCAAAATGGTTTCATAATAATGTTTTCAATTTCTTTGTTTTATAGTTCTTCAAGTTTTTTTGTGTGTAATGAAAATCTTCAGACCTGATATTTTGGTAATGAAAATATTTAGACCTAATATTTTTGTAATGACAATCTTCAGACCTGAAATTTTTGTAATGCAAATTTTCGGATTTGAATATTTTCTTAATGAAATTTTCGTATTTGAAATTATTTTTAGTGAAGCTTATTTTAGTATTCATGTTTTTTTAAAAATACGAAGATCCTCAAGAATAATATTCTTTAGTATAAACAATCATCCTAGAAATTCGAAAGGTATGATTCTTTCTTGAGTTTTTTGTAATCACCTTTACATGTTGTTAGATTCATTTGTTTTAAAATTTCTTGGATTGAATTATCCTTAAATCCAAATGTTTTCCTTTTAAAAACTCAAAAGATCAGATTCAACCAAATTTTTCCTTATGACTATCATATCAAACATTATATCAAATCAGAAGGTTTCCCAACTATTATATTGGTTTTGGAAGTTGAAAGGTAACTTCATTTCCTATATAAAGGGGACCCCCGATGGTTGTCCCACATCGGTTTTCATGCTCTTGCATCTCGACGCACTACACCTCTACAAAATCCTGTTCCGAATTCTTCAGAAATACTCAAATATGAATGTCTGCAGAAGATCCTTCTCAGGAAACGTTGACTGTTATGCCAATTTTGGAGTGGAAAATATACAGGGATAGGTTAGTTCATTCGAACTTATTTAATAATTATGAATCTATTTTTTCTAAGAACATCAGGCTCAATGCATGGGAATGTATAGCTATCTCGAAAACAGGAGCTCAGAATGTGGTCTATCCGGATCTTCTCATAGAATGTTATGAGTCAGTTTCGTTCTTTAAGGATGATGGTAGGGAAATGTTCACTTTAAAGAGATATGGGAAGACGTACAAACTCTCTTACACCAAGGATATGAGATTGGTGGGGATAACATATGAAGGAAAGGCCAATTTTTGCACTCACAAGTAGCCAGAGGTTCAAGGAAGTTTTGTAAAAGAAAATTCTAGGGAATGCCTTGGGCTCAAAGATCCCAAGACCGCAAAAATTTTCCATCTGTCTACCAACAATAGTATTCTACATTTATGGATTCAAGGCCTCATTCTACCAAGAAAGGGAGATAAGGACACCCTTAAGAAAAGTGACATGTATATTCTACACTTTTTGGTAATCCAAAGGAAGTTGAACCTCATGAAGCATATTCTCATCACCATACAGAATATCAAAAATGGTAATCTGAGAGATTAGATTATAATGTACCCGACCTTTCTTTCAAATTTGATAGTTCAGTGCCTCAAATCCTTCAAGATCGCCTACAATTCCAAGCCGAGAAATTGCAAGGTGATGCTGATCAGTGATGACACCCTTAAGAGAATGAAGGTCAGATTCTCCAAGGAGATAGGAGAATTTTATGATCTACCAGAGGATGAGGCAGAGGATGTTCCAATGATTGCTAATGAAGCCTAACCATCAAAGAAATATGGGAAGAAAAGATAGCTGAAGGAAGTGGAAGTAGAAGAAAAAACACCCAAGTCTAAGGAAGTCCAATCCGCACCTCCTAAACCAAAGAAGCAGAAATCATACCCAGAGGAGGTGGTAGAAAAGTAGAGGGAGGATAAGAAGAGTAAAAGAGAAGGGGAGCCACAGTTTGGTTTGGATCCTGCAGAGGCTAAGGCCTTAAAGGAAAAAGCTGACGATGAGCTTGAGAAAGAATCTAAAGATAAGAAGATGAAGAAAAATATGTCTGAGGTATAGATTGTAAAATATCTTTTGAAATCCACTGAAATTGCATATAAGAATATTTTGATGCCGAAGTATTTTCTGGTAGAACAATTTCCTGAGGCTCCAGGTAAGAAGACTCCAGAAAATCCTCAAGAGAAGATTGTGGAAGAGAAGGAAGCTGCAGAAGAAGTACAGCAAGCTGAGATTAGTGATGGTTCTGATGATTTGATTAATAAAATTGAAGAATATCATGATAAGGAAACCCCATCTGAATAGTTGTTAATCCGAACTTCACAAGCCGGATCCTCAAAAGTTGTTATTCTGGGAGTTGGTGGAAGAGGTGAAGAAGAGGAAGTGAATAAGCTGTTAGAGTAAGAGAGTCATAATCATGACTTCATTATTCTGGAAGATTTTGAGGTTGCTGTTGAGAAAGAAAAATTTGATGAAGACAAAGTTGTCCATTCATTTGAGAGTGATCATGAGTCTCCTGATGAGGAAGTTGTACTGAAAATCAGTAAGGGTAAGAAAGTTCTTATTGATACTTAAAAAAAAGATATTTTGAAGAAGAAAGAAGCGGGAGGAACCTATAAGAGGAAGTTGGTAGAGATAGAGTAAGAAACGTCTCCAAGGAAAATGTCTGATTCAGAGTCATCTTCTCTGGGACATTATTTTGTGGTTCAATCCCTAATGAAGCTGGTGGACACCATTCCGATTTTCCAGCAATTGAATCCAGCTGAAAGATTCTTAGGTATAGTACGAATCAAAAAATAGACTTTGTATCCATGGTGATGGATATATTTGTTAAGATAGAGTTGGATCCCAAAAGTTTTCTGATAAACTATGATGCCCAAAGAAGTTCTTGCAATAAAATGTCCAAATGGTCTAAGAATATCATTGAAGATATGGAAGAGCTTGATCAGTTCTAAGAAGATGTCAAGGAATCCTTTGGTACTGAAGATGTCAAAATTAAAAATCTTTCAGAAAAATTTCAAGAAAAGCTAAATCTAGAATAAAACTCTCAGATTCACGATGTGAAAGATCTGAATGGGAAGCTGAATTATATTGTTCAATGCTGGAAAACTGAAAAGGATCATCGGATTGAGATCCCAGAAAAGCTGGTGAAGCAGGATGATTTTTGTAAAGCTCAGGAAGAGGCCACAAAGGCTCAGGATGATAAGATCAAGGCATTAGAAAAGTAAGCATAGGAGGATCACAAAGAGCTGAAAAAAATAAATACCATTGTGAAGATTCTAATTCCCAAGTAAAAATAAACAAAATAAATCTCACTCCATTGTTTTGTTGTATTTTTTTTCCTTGTACTAATACTTTGAATCCCAATGAAATTGTGGATTCTTATTTTTGTTTGCATGTCTATACTAATATTTCAGGTACTAAATCTTTTTTCCAATCCCTCAAATTCTTTTTGAAAATCACAAAGGGGGAGAAGGAAAAATAATTCTAAAGGGAAGAAGGAAAAAATATTTCTAAAGTATAGAAGAACTATCCCTAAGTAATAAGGAGTTTATTTAAGGGGGAGTTCTCATTTTGAATATTTCCACATTCAAATGAAAATTCTTATTCCAGAAATATATAATACGATCCTTAGAGTTCCAAATCCTAAGGGGGAGTTAGTCGTATTCACTATTGTCCATAAACCAAGGGAGATAAGCTTTAATTTCAACGTCTAGAAATTTATTCTGAGTCCTCATATTCATTTTTGTAAGTATGTTTGTGCTTTCCAAAAAGGGGAAGACTGTTGAGTCAATAAGGTTTTCCTTATGATTTTTCCATTCCTTCAATCAAGAGGGAGATTGTTAAGTCATTAAGGTTTCCTTATGATTTTACCATACCTCTTGTTTTGAAAATCACAAACACCTTATCTTAAGGAAAATTTATTTCTACCCTATACTTTTCCCCCATAAGGAATGATTTCCTTACTCAAGGAAATTTATCCTTACCATATTTTCATTACTCATATCATAATATTTCTAAGTGTAAAATTAGGATTGATACAAAAACCTAGGAATCATACAATACTTAGATATGAAGCATTCTGTTTTAGAATATGAATTCTTAGAATTCTTAGAATTATGGTTACGAACACTTCTGAGTTCTGACTCTGAATTTTAATTACGAATTCTGGTTACGAACACTCATTAAGTTCCACTCCGAATTCTGGTTACAAACTCTCATGAAGTTCAACTCTGAATTGTGGTTAAAAACTCTCATGAAGTTCAAATCCGAATTCTGGTTATGAACTCTCATGAATTTCAACTCTGAATTCTAGATACGAACATTCATAGAGTTCTGACTCCGAATTCTGAATACGAATTCTGATTAAGAATTTTGGTTACGAACTTTATGAGTTCTGACTCCGAGTTCTTTAAATTCAGACACCAAACACTTATGAGTTCTGACGCCAAATTCTCAAGAACACTGATTCCAAACATTGTATGTTCAGGTTCTGAATTCTTATTGAATCCAGACTCCGAATTTCCTTGAAATTTAGACTCTTGAATTCTATAGAATTTAGGGTCTAAATTCCTACAAAACATAATCCGAATATTCTTGTACTATAAACTTTGAATTCAGTTTTTAGTTAGGTTGTAAAAATTCATTTACCTTCATTCCAAATATCAGTTTATAGTTAAGATTACACTCATTTTGTTATAAAATGATGTTTTGCTTTTTGTTATCAAACTAACCATTGTTTGAGTGACATGTGTACATGTCCCTCCGAAATTCAAGGAAAAATATGACCGTTGGAGGAGGGAGCCGACCATTGGAGCCGCGCCTATAAATAAGAGCTCATTTGAAAGGAGATCATGAAAAATTACGACTGATCTTTGAAAAAGTGCTATTGAAGTGATTTCTAGAGAGAGAGAGGCTCTTTTAAACTCTCAAGAATTGTGCAGAATGTTTTGAACTACTCGTTCAAACTTTTCTTCGCAGAGATTTTCTTAGTGCAGAGGTTCGATTTTCTTGAAATCGGAGACTTCGGGTTGTGAAGTCAGAAGTGATGATTTCCTTACAAATCGAGGGCTTTCGAGGATATCAAGACAAATATCGATCTTCGGATTGAGGGCTTACCTAGGTTTGAGTAAAACAGACTTTCTTGAAAGTATAAATCAAGGGACCTCTTATCTAGGGTTTTTGGATACCCTCCTCTTTGGGTTAAAAGAGTTATTAATTTCTACTTTTTACTTGTAGTATTTTGTTTTCCACTATGTATTTTAGTTTTTGAGGAAAGTATAACTTTCATATACTTCCTTAAACTTGTGCTATGATATTATAGGATTCTATATGCTTTAAGGTATAATCTTAGTTGGTGTAATATTTTGTTAAGTTTCATTTCCGGAATCACTTTTTCTAGAATCAAGCAAGTTAGTAAAGCTGAGAGGTTGTTTGAATTTTTGTTACACAAAATTTCCTTAGGGAATTTTAAAAGTATACAATTCACCCCCTGTTGTATTTGAGCATATAATTTTACATATTCGATCCTACATTTGGTATTATAGAGTATATCATACTCAGACATACCATTCTAACATTACTCGATAATAGTTATTTACACATTCTCTTCCCCTCTAAGGAAATGTTTATATGGTCTTGAAACTTTGGTTTGATCTCTCTCTAGCTAGTTTTCTACACATCCAGTAGTGGGACATGAAGCTCAATACCATATAGGTTGGAAATTCAACTGTTCAACTATGGGTCAAGGTATTTGGTTTAAAACGGATACTTTGTCACCCTATTAGCCTTTATGATATTGTAATGTCTAATAGAGTTCCCATTAAAATTGAAGGAGAAACTATGATGACAAGATTTAACCATTATTCCCGATTTTTAGTTGAAGTGGACTTGTGTTCTACTTTAATTGATAGTGTCTTTATTTCAACTGGTGATGATGAGATTGATTTAAGAATTGAGTACGAAAAGGTTCCTCAATTTTATATGGAATTTATGGTTTTAGAAATTGACCTTTTAAATTGAAACAGATTTATTGTTTGTGTTTATTTCTCTACATGAGGGTATGAGGAAAATCCATTTTTTAGAAAGATTAGATGTTTTTAATCCAATGTTCAAGGTGTTCCTAAAATTTATGATCATTTTCATCCTCATGATGAATGATTGAAAAATCAGGTGGTCTTTGGGGGAGAGGGGAATGGCAATGAGCCTGTTCAGGGTGTGCATTCAATTTATCTAGATGATATCTCTAAAGATGGACATGTTAAATCCTCTATTGAAAATGTACTCATTAGGGATAAGTCTACGACAAAAGAGATAGCCCCATATCAAAGGTAATGTTATGATGTTATTGTTTCCTCATAACCTCAAGTTCATCATGCCTCTATGGGTGTACGGGAAATGGATGTTAGTGTGAAGTAGGATACCCTCATGGGTGGAGATTATGGAACAGGGGATGACCAATGATGAAAATCTAGGTGATGAATTACTGATATAATACTTTACTGTTCATCACCTCTTTCCCAAAAAAATCATTATGTCTAGTTCTTTAAAGCGTAAGAAAAAATTAGATGAGGAGGTCAATAAGAAATCAATGTATAGAACTACTTCATAAAATCATGGATTGATTGAAAATTCACTGGTGAAATGTTTTCCTGGTTATGATGTGTCTATGAGAACAGGTTTATTGCATGGTCCTAAGGGAAAGAGATCCTGGGAATTGGAAGGTGTTTCCCCTCTTATTTATCAGGTTGATTCTGATCCCAAGTTGGATCACACCAAAGGAAGTGTCATTGTTACTGATTCTATTATTAAGGAAGCATTTGATCCTCACTCTTATGGGGTTTTCAAAAAGCACTAATAAGACGTATATGCTCATAGATTATGGTGCAGATGATCTTCCCAATATTGATGGTCTAAAAAAGGCCATACTAATGTCTCCAGTTCTGATTCAAGATCTCCATCAAGGCCATATTAATGACGTTTCTTATGAAAATTAGGGGAGTAGGGATTCCATGGATGCTGAAGAGAAGTTTATATTTTTCACTAAGGAGGTTCACCTTAAAGTAGGGTCATTGGAAGTGGTTTATGAAGGTCACATTTTATCGATACATGCCATTCCAAATAATCATTCGTCTTTAGATAACGCAATTAAATAGGGAAGGGGCTCCCTTAAGAACGATGAAAAACCTCATTCTTAATTCAGGAGGGTTTTATTGCTTGATGCTAATTCTTGAGATGAGTTACAGGGAGTTATAATGAAAAACATAATGGCTTCTAAAAATGATGATCTCATCAGCGATAAGATTTCCATATATAATCCTTTTGGAGTGTTTGACTTTTCTATGGAGGTTCCCATGGAGTTATTGAGTGCTAAATGATTTAGGGATGGATAATTGAAGTATGATCAACTGCATGAGGTGACCTCTAGAAATATGGGTGCAAAATACATTGTTGAACCATATTCATGTGAAGGCCATGAGACTTGGAAGATGGAAAAGACGAGCAAAGACCTGGAAGAACGACCGACATCAGTGTGAAAGAGTCCCATGTGGTAGTGGTTGGTGGGTTCATAACCTTACCAACGTGGTTGAATTTGATTTTTAGTGTCATTTTTGTCCTTTTGTTGATTTCATTGTTTGAAATTTTTCAGTTTTTTTTATGGAATGATCTTCCATGTTTGACCCTTCTCCTTTGGTCCTGACATCTTTATAGATGCCAATCTCAGGTGTTGGTATTGATTCTGAAGGAGATTCCAAATAAATATAAAGGATTTTTGGCTTTAGATGGAATCCCAGGTACGAGTTTAGATCTAGAGATTAAAAATCATATATGACCCTTATATTCCTTCAAAGGATCATCCTTTGGTGGGTATCATAGGAAAACCTTGGTTTCTCATGAGAATGACAATTTATATGTTTTCTCAAAAAGGGTCTCCATGAAAAAAAATTATTTAATAGTGTGGACCAGCCTTCCAAAAAGAGTAAATCCATGGAGGATGGGTGATTTGGTTTGAAGGATCTCATTTATCTTGGGTTTCATGATTTGGAGATACATTTCTTTAGATAAAGTCTTCTTCCACTACCTCTTTTAGTTGAAGTATTTAAATATCATGTGTGGGATGTAGTTTTCTAGTTTTTGAAACCTTGGATGATTCATCTTCATGAATATCCATGAATTTCATTGTGTTGTAGGAAAATAATTTTGTTTAAAAGTTATGGTTGAGGATTCCTGGTCTCAATTGAATTATATGGAACCCAAAAATTATGCACGACATTACATCTGCAATTGGGGCCCCAATTTGTTGGGACAAGGAAACAATTTTTTTTCAGGTATGAACACCTTTCAAGGATGCTGGTTGATATCAATCTTAGATCCACCCTTGATGATAATTTTATTATCTCTATTCCAACTGATGAAATTCATATCAATGTTGATTATGAAGAATTTGATGATTTTTTATTTCTTTGTAAATCTATTAGGCATTTGGCTGAAAATTGCAGGAGGAAGCTCTGTGAACTTTGTGGCTCAAAGGGACACTCTGTAATTAATTTTCTATTAAATCCAAATAGAAGTGGGACATGAAGTCTTTGAAACATGGATGAAACTCTTTTTTCCCCATAAAACCTTGGGTGAAGCCAATGATGGCCAAGGGTGATCATCCTACCTCAGGATTCAAGGGAACGTTATTAATGTTACAAGGCTAAGACTCTGGGGTTAATGTGGTTACTGATCTTGAGCCACAGACAGGTAAATATTATCTCCTTACAAGATATGGTTTAAGGATTGGGGTGGAGAAAATTAAAGATGAAAATGTAATCAGTGAATCTATTTCTGTAAGTGAGGAACCATATTTTTGGAGCAGTGATGGTGTTTCTATGGGTGTTTAAATTATTCGGCATGGGGCTCCATCTAAACCTGTTCAGTATGTTGGAAGCTCTATGTTGATTGTCATGAAACTCATTGGTCATGATGGGAGGAATACTGGTGAGGTGGGGAAGTCTGCAGATGAGAATTTTGGTGTTGTGATCAGCTGTTCTCCTTCACCAATTAATGAGAATGGTTGTATTGTGTAGCTGATGACCACATACTTTTTAGGGAATGTTGTACATGATGATGGGTCTTGGTAATCTGATGTTCAAAAGAGAAAGGATTATCATCAAGAGATTCAGAATGTGTTTAGTACTTTAGGAATTTCTGGTAAATTGGGTAATGTTTTGGGTGACTGAAGTGACAAGGAGAAGCAAACAATTTTGCAGGACACCACTAATCTCTGATCTACAAGAAAAAATGACCATGTTTATTTCATGGTTTTTGTATTAAATGGAAAGGGAAAGATGGTAAGTAGTGAATGTTTTTATTCAGTTCCTCCAAAAAGTAAGTCATGAAATGATTATTCCAATCTTCCCAGAAATGTGTCTACTGGTTTATATTTCATGGAATCAAAGATCCAACTCACTTCGGAGTATGAAAGGTCCAATGAGAGGATCCTTGAGATCTTCAATCAAAGAAATTCACAATCGGGGTGGGAAACTGCTACTGATGATGATGATGATGATGATGATGATTATGATTATGGAAATGATCGTAGTTCAATTGATCCATAGTTTTCATATCTGGATGAGGGAATGTCTCATTGTATGCCCCTCTCTACTTTCTTGCTTGCATGTTATCTTTTTCTTCCACCTTTAATATATTGTCAAGAGAGATTGCTTCTGCCTATGTCTTTTTCGTATATTTATATATTTATATATACATATATAATTAAATATATATATATATAATTAAATATATATATAATTATATATATATATAATGATATATATATATATATATATATATATTTTATGTTCTTGGGGGAGACATAATATTCAAACACACACACACCACACATAAAGGCCCGAAAGGCAGGCCACATACCCCTAAGGTGATAGCACACCATTCAAGCCTTCTTTAAATATATTTATTATAATTTTTTAATTTTTTGAATATATATACAATTATTTGTATTTATATATATAAATAAATTTATTTATAAATACGTGTAAATATTTATAAATAATTGTAAATATTTATAAATATTTATGTATAATTATGTTTATTAATATAATTTTATATTAATAATTAATTATATTTTTTTATTAAAATATATATATATATATATATATATTCATTAATGTATTAATATATATAATTATAATTATATTATGTATATTAATTTTTCAAAAATATTTATTATAATTTTTTAAATACATATATATGTATATTTCTAATTTCATAAATAGACTTTAAATATATATATATTAATAATTTTCTAATTGAGTATTTAAATTAAAAAAATTATTACAAAAATCTATTAAATATTTCAATTATATTGATGGAAAACATATTTAAAATGTGAAAACATAATAAAAAAATGAATTAATATTATTCATATAAATTAGAAACATACTGAAACTATTACACATATATTAAATAAATATACGTATAAATAAATATTACAAAATTATTAAATATATTTTTAACATTATTAATGAATATATAATAGTAAATAAATAATTAAATTTAAATAAGTTAAATACGTATTAACAAGTGAATTCATAAAAATTACACGAATTTTAGATACCTTAAGATGAAAAACAAATAAATAGATGACATTATTTTTATAAATAAAAAAATTATTTAAAATGAATTATATTATAAATATAATACATTAATAGTTAAATCAAATTGAATTAAATTAAGTCAAATTAAATTAAACACACACAGACATATTCATGATGAATAGATAAAAATATATTTAAGTTAAAAATAAATAAATATTAAATTGAATAATTTTAAAAAATTAAAAAAAGGAAAGAAATTTAAAATAAATAAATAATATTAAATCAATTAACAGACTGGAATCCATACATACATGTACACATGACATAAATACATATGGGCACATACACAATTACACACACACACACATGCATATACAAAGATACACATACATACATACAATTATACAAATACATATATTTTAAAAATATTAATATCTATATAAATATATATTTAAATAAATATATTCATTTATATTTTTTAATTTTTTTTATAAAATACTATTTTTAATTATAGGTATATATTTTAATTAATGGTAATAAATAAACTAGTAAACATTTTGACTAATATGAATTTGACAATTTTTTATATATAAAGTTATGAAAATAATATTCTTTTTTTAATAAAAGTTATATAAATCATATATAAATATTTTTTATATTTATATATATATATATACTTATTATAATATAAATTATATTTTAAGAAATATAAATATTTATATATAAATTAAACTACTCACTATAAATTTTATTAGTGCTAAAAAAAGTGCTGATAAAGGTGTCACTTTTATCAGTACTAAATGAAGCACTCGTAAATGTGGGACTTTTATCAGTGCTAAAAAAGTGCATAAAATGGTAACCTCTTATCAGTTCATTTTTAGTGATGATAAAAGGTATCTTTATTAGGGCTTTTTGTGTGCACTGATAAAACACCCCCTTTATCAGCACTTTTTTTCTAACAATGTTAATGGTCAACACTGGACAAATCACGATCTGTGGGAGTGATTATATTTTAAAAAATGTGTCATATTTATTTAAATTTATGATTTAAGTATTTTTTATTAATTTAATTATATTTCATAATTGTATTTTTAATAATTATAATTATATTATAATTATATTTATGCATAAATTTTTTATCTTGTCACTAATCAAAACAACCCTCATAGTGTGAATAATTTTAAAAAATATACACATTTACCAAAAACAAACCTATTTTTATATAGATTTAAACCCATGTAAAGAATAAGTATTCTTCATATATATTTCAAATTATTTGATATAATAAGATATTCATTTAGTCATCTTCAAAACCTACCAACCCCACTACCAATCAGATTCACTCTCCTGAGAATTTTTCCTTTTTTCCATCCGCTTACATGTAATACAATAAATCATGCAAGTTGTGTCATACATTGTTTTCAGAATCCTTACATCATTGAATTAAAAATAGCATATATAGTGAAGCTAATATAGTTTTTATTTGTACAATATAGTAGAGGTTGTAACACATTATAAACTAGAAACTCATACTCGATGATTCCTTGAAGAGTTCCACCCAAAATACATACACAACTCATAAAATTTCAATAAATATATTCCAATTAATACTAAAAATGGTTATGTGGCACTCAAATAGACAATTTGATGAAACCTTTAATGGAATCTCTATATATATATGAGTAAAAATATGATAGAACAATAGATTAATTAAATCATATTTCCTCATGTCCAATTGTGTAAAAAACAGAGGCATACAAGGGAAGATAAAATATTATAGAACATATGGGTAAATTGAATTTATATATGGGAGTCCAAATAAGAAGAACAAATTGATCATACCACATTGAACATTTTATATCACATGAATAATTTTTCACTCGAGTTCATCAAGTCTATGAAAAGTAGAAAATCAAAATTTTCATGAAAATGAAGCTTAAAAAATCATATAATTAGTTTAATTCACACTCAATAAAAGGTTACATATTAATTTCATGAAGATTTTGACATTAATATGGTTGTTTTAATATTTAAAAATTTAAAATACCATGAATTTTAATTAATATGATGAAACATATAATATTTTTATACTCAAGACAATTTTTTTACAATAAAACATGAAAAAAGGAAGATGAATAAAAAATAAATTTTTGGTATAAAAATATCCTAAAATATTCAATTTTTATTGAACTTGGGGAGTATTTATGAATTTATTTACAAACAAAACTGAACTAGGTCTCAATCATGGGAATAAATCAAGATCTTATAATGATTAAATGATGATTTATATTAAAGATTTATGAAACATAAACCAATTTTGTAATTGATAGTTATAATTTCCAATGGCAACAGGATTCACCTGTTGATATACTTCATGATTTAAGAAACTTCAACTGCATGTAATATTTGAAGCTAACAAGAAAAGAATTTCTCTAAGGCATACGAGCCATGTAATACCTACGCCTACGAGCCTTGTTAGGGTTCCACCTCACCCCTTGAAAGGTGGATTATCAAAATAAAAAAATGAATACCTTCAGGCCATTTGAGAGGAGATATTTTAAAATCAAGGGTTATAATAATTGCTTATACTATAATTTATTTTTTATGTGTTTCCAAGGAATTGAAAATTAAAGAGGGGTAAATAAAATATATAGGTGTCTTCAAAATGTAATAAAAATATAAAACAATAATGTTTCAATAAATATATGAAGAAATAAATAATGATATTTTTTCTGAAAAATGTATTCATGCGTTTTTTATTACACACCATCACAATATGTAGAAGTTTTTCTAATTCCAAGGTGTTGATTAAAAATGGGATATAAAATATAACCGATGAAATTGTCCTCAGTTATAAAAATTGAGTTATTGGAAGTAAAAAACAATATCTTCCAAGATGATTGAACAGGTTTTAATAATTGAAACATATCTTACAAATCTGTTTTTAGGTATTCAGTTTGTATATTAAGTATATATTACAGGACATGCTTCTAGGGAATCTATGTTGTTCTAATTAATTGTATGAACAATATATTTAAAACCTGAGTTACAATAAAGATCCTAAATTGACCCTAACCTTCTACACATATCATTACACAATTTTAAGCATAGTAAAGCATCATATTACAATCCAAGGATAATAAATTATAGTATCTTGGAAGAGTAGGTACAAAGAATTTAAAACATGGGACTAAATAAAAACATTCATTATATAGTATTCATAAAGAGACCCTAACTACCATTTTTATAAAAAATATTCATAAGATAACTTGGGGATAACAAGAAAAAATAAATGAGCTAAAAATCCCAGTAAGGGAATAAACATAAGAATAAAGCTTCAACACATGGTTTAGAAGGCATGACATAATGATATAAAAAGGAAAAAAAACATGTGGAATCATAACATATAAACATGGGATCATATAAACATGGAGTCATAGTAATGTGTAAGAAATATAATACATGACATTATAATGATTCATTTCTCATTGGACATAGAGGATCACAAGTCAAGGTTAACCATCAAGACCATTGCACATGGTAGCACGAGTCAAGGATAACCGCCAAGACCATTGCACATAACGTCTCATGAGACTCAAATTTACACATTAAATTAGAGAACTATCTGGGTTCACCTATTAAAACATGTTAATAACTATTCATTCTCCATATAGAATCATACACAATCAATCGTACATAAACATAAGGATACCCACGGAAATAAATGGGTATCACAATCATGTCATAAAGAAGAATAGATGGGTTTATCATACAAGTGTCTATGAAAGAATGGAAATAAAACATACATGGAAATTTATGAGGGTAAATAGGCATATATCATTGTATTTGATTTCAAACAGAATTGACAACATGTAAGAAGATTATTTAAGAAGTTTTAGCATTTAAAAATTTTAGTGCGGTTTTAATGAAAATACTAAAGATCCCTTAAAATAGAGAAGGGAATAATAATTGATATAGAATGATAAGTGAAACAAGAAGTTTTTTATAATAAATAGACTGATTTTATAAAAACAATGGTTTCTTAAAATAGATTATATGGTTCACTTAAAGTTGGGTAAGAATGCAAGAAGTTCCCTTAAAACGGGTTTTCTTAAAAGGAAGTATTGAGGAGGGAAACACTTAATAACAAGGATATCCCTGAAAAATAAAAATGAATGGATATTGATACATTATTTTTTATCATATAAAAATCCTTTATAATAATTATATAAAAATAACAGATAAATTAATTTGATTAAAAATAAAAATTGAGAAACTCGTAGTAATAATAGAGGTTCAGGTGGAATCCCTTACCTTAAGTCTGATGGTATGTTTATCTTGATCTTAATTTCATGGATAACCACATTAAATTAATTAATTAGTATTTAAAAATCCTCTTCATAATTTAATTGATTTAGTATAAATTTATTAAGTTCATTCATGAACTTTTTGATGGGTTAATAGGTTCAATTTCATTGTTTGTTTCATTAGTTTTCATGATTGGTTTACTTATTTACATGTAAGGATAATCATGTAAGATGAGAATGGTTGTATAGAATTGGAGTTATATGCAATTATAAAACATCTAGAAGATTAAATGGTTTTAAAATTCATTTGGTTATTTGGAGTGAATATGAATCATTATATAAATTATTAATGATAACCGTTTTGGTTAATTGTTAGTATTTGATAACCACAAACTCATTTCACTTTATAAATTCATATCATGTTTAAAAAATATTATAGAACCTTAAATTAGATATAATACATATATTATAGTCTTGTTAAACTATAAAAATGGTTTCACAACCATAATTAAATATTGAAATAGAAATTGAAAACATATCATCCTTGTATATGATAAATTAATACATCTCAAATTGTGTTATCATTTCTAGAATAAAAGTATGGGAAAGAAGAGATGATGACTAATTATTCCATTATCATAACAAATCCTCAGTATATATAAGGTACTAGAGTTATCATAACATTTGGATGAAAGGAGTTGAGTAAAGAAAAATAAACTAATGGAACTTGAAAGAAAATAAAAGAAATGAAAAGTGGAATTTACCTCTTGAATATATATTCCTTGAGAATCTCTTTAGGGGAGAGTATTTAGTTTTTTGAAGATACCAAAGGCTTTTGGATTTTGGATATGTCTTAGGTATATATTTTAGCTGAATTTTGACAGGGATTAAGGCTTTAGAGGAGTTAATAGAAGAGGAGATGGGAGTTGTATTTTTAGTAGAGGATAGGAGGGTTTTCTCAATATTTTATTCATTATTTTATCATTTTTCTCAAGACAAGAAATGATATTGATTCTTGTGATAGAAAATAGTAATACGTGCATGTGAATTTGAACCCACAGTTCTTACATCATCCATAACTCAATAAATAGTGTATTTAACAAATAATGTATATATAAAAAAATTACTATATTTTACTATTCAAAAAAATTCAAATATTTTAGAAAAATCCCAAAAATTCACTCCAAAAATTTTGTTTGTCTTATCTGACCCTAAATAACTTACTGATCACAACCGTGTATGCCAGGTTTTTGAAATTTGAATCACATAAGTGGAAATATTATTTTTAAAGGTCACATATTACTTAGTAGTTCATTTTGTTATGATTTTATGTGATTATACTATATGAAATAATTATAAGAAGGGAATTCCCCTTTATTAAACTTTGGGCCATTACATTCTTACCCCTTATAAAATTTCCCCCTCTAAAATTTCATTTTACATTCTATGTTATAAACATGTGTGGATACTTTTAATTCATTTCCTCCTACAGTTACCATGTTTCCTCTTCGTACTTATAGTTCCACCATACTACATTGACAAGGTGAGTAGTCTTGGTATGTAGAAACTTATATCTATGATCCAGGATCATCATTGGATACCTCTTGTAAGAAATATCATTCTCTAACTGTACCACCTCTGAAGATAGTACATGTGAAGGATCTGGTATGTACTTAATTAAGAGGGATACATGGAAGATATCGTGTACTTTAGGAATGGTAGGTGGAAGTTCTAGTTGAGAGGCCATAGATCCAACACGGTCAAGGATCTAAAAGGGTTTGATGTACAAGGGACATATCGTTCCTTTCTTCCCGAACCTCATGACCTTCTTCCATGGTGATATGCAGAGGAATAAAATGTCTCTAAATTTAAATTCAAGGTTTCATGGATGATTGTCCACATAAATAGTCTATCAACTTAGGGCTACCTTGATGTGCTGCGGAATTATTTTCACCTTCTCAACCATTTCGGGTCTTAGTTGCTTATGCCCACAGAATTCATCCCAACACACTGGTGTTATGCACCTTTTCCCATAAAGGGCTTCATATGGTTCCATTCAAATTCTTGAGTGGAAACTATTGTTGTAATATAATTCAACTAGTAGAATATTTTGGTCCCACCCTCATTTGAATTCCATATAACACTCTCTCAACATGTATTTTAGTGTTTGAATTGTTCACTCATATTGACCATCAATTTTAGGATGATATGTCATACTGAAGTTCAGTTCTGTGCTTTGAGCATGTTGGAGACTTTTCCAGAACATCAAGGTGAATCTTATATCTTTATCAGATACAATAGATAGTGTTTCCCTATTCATCCCTACCATGTCTTTGATATATATCTATTAAAGTTGATCCAATGAGAATATCTCTCTAATTTTTATAAAGTGGAATGTCTTTTTAAGATGATCCATAATGACCCATATAACATTTGTTCCTATGGATGTCCTTGGAAGTCTAGTGAAAAATTCTATGGTGATGTTCTAACACTTCTATGTTGGTATGGGTAGTTGTTGTATCATCAACTTTGACATATGTATTTCATCATTCACTTTTTGACATACCATGCACTTTGATGTATATTCAGCAATATCCTTATTCATATTTCCCCACCAAAAGTTCTCTCAGAGATCTCAATACATATTTGTTCTCCCTGGGTGATATAGAATGTTGATCTATGTGTGTCATTCAAAATCTCATTCTTTATCTCTATAAAGACGGTACATATAATAGCGATCCAAATATTACTACTCCATTCTGTTCAATATTGAACTCAGAGGATTTCCCATTTCTAATAGCTTCCACCCTTTTCTGAATTTCCACATCATTTCATTGAACATCCTTTATTTTCTTCATGAGTGATGGCTGAGAAATCATTTGAGAAAGGATTAATGATGTTCCTCTCTTAATGATTCCCAAGTCCATACTCTACAAATATAATATGGTTGGGTCCTTTTCAATTCTCATCATTGATAAATATGTATGATCCTTTTTTTACTTAGAGCATCCTCCACCTTATTTTCCCTGCTAGGATGGTAGTGGATTGAGGAGTACAAATCCTTGATGAGCTCTAACCATATTCTCAGGTGAATATTAATCTTATTCTATGTGAATGTATATTTGAGACTCTTGTGATAAGTATATATCTTTCACTTCTCTCCATAGAGATAATTCTTCCATATTTTCAATGCAATGATCACAACCACAAACTCCAAATCACGCATGGGATACTTTTTCTCATGAAATTTTAACTGTATCGAGCAGTAGGCTATCATTTTATTATTATTTATCAGTACATAACCTAATTCCTTATTTGAAGCATCACTGTACACCACAAAGATTTCTCCAATTGTTCGGAGTGTGTGTATTGGCTTGGCGATAAACCTCTTTTTGAGCTCTTTAAAGCTTCCATCACATTATCAAGTATAGAAAAACTTCAACCCCTTCTGTGTTAGTTTGATCATTGGGTTTGACAATATTGAGTTGTTCACCAAAAACATTTGGTAAAACCCAGCTAGACAAAGAAATTTATAGATATCTATTACAATTGTTGGCATGGGACACTCTTCAATTTCCCTTGTCTTGGAAGGGTCCATAGATATCCCTTCTCTAGTGATAACATAACCCAATAATGATACTTCTTCAATATAGAATGCACATGTAATATACTTTTAATAATGTTTCTACTTTTATAAAGTCATCATCACAATATTCAAATGCTCATCACGTTCTTCCTTACTCTTGGGGTATATCAGAATATCAATGATAAAGACTACCAAAAATTTGTTGAGGTAATCTCTAAAGAATATATTAATTAAATCCATGAATATTTCTGGATCATTGGTGAGTACAAAGGGAATCACTATGAACTCATAGTGTCCATACCTCGTTCAAAAGGTAGTTTTGGGAATATATTCCTTCCTCACCTTTAATTTGTGATATACTGACCAAAGGCCCACCTTAGAGAAATAACTGGCCCCGTGAATCTAATCAAATAAGTCATCTATCCCTAGTAGGGGATTCTTGGTCTTTATCGTGATTTTATTAAGATCACGATAATCAATGTAGAGGTGCATTTACCCATCATTCTTCTTAATGAAGAGGACTGATGCACCCCATGGTGAAGCACTCAAGCATATAAAACCCTTCTATAGATTCTCCTGTAATTTCTTCTTCAACTATTCCATCTCTACGATGGCCATTCTATAAGGTGTCTATGATATAGACAATGATCCTAGAATATGTTCAATTGAGAACTCAACCTCTCAATCGGGAGGAATACGAAACAATTATTCATGGAATACATCAATGTAATTCCTCATGATGGGCATATCTTCGAGCATGATTCTCTAATTTTTCTTAATAATTTGAGATATATATGCTTTCTCATAGATAAGTAATGTCCAAATTTGAGAAAATTATTCTAAAGGAGATTCATCTTACTCCTTACACATGTAAATAATTGGAGGATGTTTCGGGATGTGAATAGTGATCTACCTTTCCAAATAGTTGATGTTGGATTTGTCTGAAGATAACCAATCTATGCCCATGATAACATCAAACTCCACCAGAGGAAGAATGATAAGATTGTATTGGAGGTTTAGTCTACAAACATTAACTGGGGAGGAGTTATATACTTTGGGTGCAATAATTGACCCATTTAATATTATCACAGATAAATCATCTTCAAATTTTGAGGTGGTGTTTGAATAGTTCTACTAAACATGCAATACATGAAAGAATGTGTAGAACAAGAATCAAATAGTATGGTGGATATTATTGGATAAATAACTAGTGTACCTGTTACCAGATCGTTGTTTGGATCCACATTAGTAGTAGTGATATCATAATCCCTTATTTGTTTCCTTGGAGGTTGTTGTTGATTTCCTCTAACAGCCCTTAGCTTAGGGAAATTTTTTGCATAATTCCCATGTTCCTTGCAGCTGTAACACTACACTATAGGTTGAGTGTTGATCTGAACCATGTTTTCTTCTTCCACATTAGTGGGATTTTTCATATCACTATATAAGTTCATAGACAGATGTCTCATTCTTCCACATTTGAATCAATTCCTAGTTACCTTTAAATAGTTCCCAGGATGATTCTTCTAGCAATTTTGACACATGGGATGTTCAATATTCTCTCCATTATGAGATTTATTTTCCAAACCACCCATATTAGACTCCATTTTTAACTTTTATTCACTAGGCCCACGAGACCACTGGGATTTTCTGATATGAATTTCAATATTGAGGGAATAACGAACAATCTCCTCATAACTTTCAATGTCCTAAATTGTCAACACTTTTAGTGGACTCACCTTTAGTCTGCTAAAGAAGAAATCCACCTTGATTTCAGTGTGCATGACAAAGCCAAGGGAATATCTTGAAATCCTTGGGATGTTTGCTTCATATATCCCAATGGAATCATATTCCTTCTACTTAAGTATGAGGAACTCTCTTTCCATATTGAGTGAGAGGTTTTGGGGAAAATATTTATTTAAAAACATTTTCATGAATTCCTCCCAATCATTGGAATCAATTTCCTCCTAGGAATTCATGTTCTTGATCAATGTCCCCCACTAATCATCTTCCCTATCAAAATGATAGACCAAAAGTACAATTTTTTCTTCTTTTAAGAACTGTAGAAAAAATAATATATTTTCAATGGAGTTAATAAACTATTCTCTGAGGGGGGTATTGGAAGATCTACTAAAAATGGGAGGCCTTTGTTTCATGAATAATTCAACAACAAATTTATCTTTCCTTGCGAGAGGAGGGCGTTCCATATGATTCAAGTTATTAATCATAACTTGAGTCAGCTGAGCAAGCACTATCATTAATTTTTTATCACTAGTTACCATCATATTTGGCATGAAATTATGGAAATCTTCACATTATATATCACATTGATTGTTGTAACATGTTCTTATATTTCTTTCCATTAACTAAGAAAAATAATGTACAATTATAGGGCATCAATACTTATCTAATAAGAATAAAAAAGAATATTTAAGCATAAAAGTATAAACTCTTAAAGGAAATGTATATCCTAACTTGTGATTCCCAAGGTTTCAATATTTATTACCCATGATCTGTTTCCTCACATTTATTCTTATGGGATTATTTTTCTATACCCTTAATAATGGATCATAATAAGCTTATGAATATACTAATGTATTTCCCATGGGAGTGTCAAACCAAGAGTGTAACAAGGCCCATTATCGTGCACCAGTTCCTGTTCAAATATAGATCAAAGTGGTGTTTTTAGGTTTTACCCCTAGATACATCTGTGTCAGAGCCAAATCCACTTGTTCATATCTAGATAAGGATTTATTTTCTTGATAAACCACTTACACTATACTTAACAAAATTTAGGGATGTTTTCTTATAATTAGTCTCATCACTATGGTTCTTACTAAAGTTCTCTATTCCTAATCACCAAAATAACTTGACCATCCTCTAATACCAACTATGAAAACCCTAAAATTTTAAACATATCATTACATGATTTTAAGAATAATAAACCATCGTATTACAATTCAAGGATCATAAATTCGATTGTCTTGGAAGATAGGGTATATAAAACAGAAAATAAAGGACGAAATATAATATTTCATTATTTATTCTTCATAAAGATCCTGTAACTTCCACTATTCTCAAAAATATTTATATGGCATCGTAGGGATATAATGAATAAAGGTGTGATTTAAAAATCCTAGGAAGGGAATAAACATAATAATAAAGATTTAGAACATGGGTTAGAAAACATGACATAATGATATAAAAAGGTATAGAACTTATAGAACCATAACATATAAACATTTGATCATATAAACATGGATTCATAGTAATTTAGCTGAAACATAAAACATGAATTTAGCATGATTCAAGTCTCATTTCACATAGAGTATCACAAGTCAAGGTTTATCACCAAGACCGTTGCACATGGAAGCACGAGTCAAGGATAACTACCCAGACCATTGCACATAATGTTTCATGAGACTCAACATTACCCAATGAATTAGAGAGAAATTTGGGATCACCCAACATAACATGTTCATGAACATTCTTTCTATATATATAATCATACATAATCAATCATACATAAACGTAAGGGTACCCATGGAATGAAATGGGTATCATAATCATGTCGTAAGGAATAATAGATGGGCGTATCATACAATCGTTAATGGAAGAATGTAATTAAATAATACATGTAAATTGATGAGGGATAATAGTAATATATCATGTTAAGTTATGTCAAACACAAATGAAAACATTTAGGAATAGTATTTAAGAAATTTTAGCTATAAAACATTTTATCGCAGTTTTAAGGAAAATACTTAAGAGACTTTAAATAGAAAATTGAATAATAGTTTATATAAAAAAAATTGAAACAAGAATTATTTCATAATAAAAATGAATATTTTATAAAAAATATGGTGTATTAAAATATATGACGGGGTGAACATGAAATTGGGTAATAATTCGAGAAGTCCCCCTAAAACGGGGTTGCTTATCTGAAAGAATTGAGGACAAAACCACTTAAAAACATGCATATAACTGAAAGATAATAATGAATGGATATTCATAAATTAATTTGGATCATTTAATAAACATTTATAATATGTATATAAAAATAAAATATAACTTAATTTGGGTAAAAAGAAAGATATATCAACCCGAAGGAATAATGGAGGTTTAGGTAGAATCCCTTACCTTAGATGCAATGGTGTCTTTCTATTGAACTTAATGTCTTGGATAACCATATTTAATTCATTAATTATTATTAATAAAACATATTATTCATGTTATTTATTTATTATAACATTATTAAGTTCATTCATGGCCTTTTTGATGGGTTAAGAGGTTCAATTTCATTGTTTGTTTCATTGATTTTAATGATTGGTTTACTTATATACTTGTAAGGATAAAAATGTAAGATGATAATGGTTGTAAAAAATGGAGTTATAAGTTATTAGTGAACATACATAATATTACATGGTTATAAAATTTATTTAATTATTTCTATTTAAGATTAATCTTTATATAAAACTTTAATGATAACTGTTTTGGTTAATTGGCCATATTTTATCACGAAGAAATCATTTCACATTATAAATTATATATCATGTGTAAAAAAATTATAGTACCTTAAATTAGATAAAATAAATATATTATAGTATTTTTAAAAAATAAAAATTGTTTCATGAACTGAATTGAAGACATAAATAGAAATTTAAAACCCATCATCCTTGAATGTGAGAAATTAACACATCTTGGATGGTGTTTTACTTTCTAGAATACAAGGAGGGGAAAGGAGAGATGATGTTGAATTATTAAATTATCATAAAAAAATTCAAGTTAATATGAGTTAATTTAGTTATCATAACATTTGGAAGATAAGAGGAGAATAATGAAAAATAAAAGAGTGGAACTTGAAAGAAAATACAAGAAATGAAAATAGGAATTAACCTCTTGAATATATCTTCCTTAAGAACCTATTTAGGGAAGTGGATTTATAATTTTAAAGATACCAATGGATGATAGATGTTGGGGAGCTATTAGTTAGATATATTAGTAGAATTTAGACAAGGAATATGTTTTGAGAGGAGTGAAGATAAGAGAGGCTAAGAGTGGTTTTTATAGTGAAGGGGATGAGGGTTTTCTCAATATTTTATTCATTATTTTATTATTTTACTCAAGACAAGTAATAGTGTTGATTATTGAAAAAAAAAATTAAATATGCGGATTTTATTTTGAAACCAAGGTTATTACATCATCCATGAATCAATAAATAGTGTATTTAACATATAATGTATATATACAACAAATTACCATATTTTACTATTCATAAAAATTCAAGTATTTTAGAAAATTCCCAAAAGTTCACCCAAACCGTTTTTTGACATTTAGAATTAAAAAATGTACTCTATTTTAGGAAAATAATTTTCTAAATATATAAAATTAAATTTTCAATTAAAATCATAATTTACTTGAAAAAATAAAAATTTTAAATTAAAACTTTCTTTATAACACTTTGAAAAATTAATTAAGGTCTCTTAAAATTATAATATAAACAGAAGTAAAAGAAATAATTATCTATGAATAAATTTTATGGAAATAAATTTTCTTTTAAATTATTAAATTAATCATAAATTTGTAATTAAATATACATGACTCAAAAAATACCAACACTATGATTATATCATGTTGTCACTTATAAGATGAAGAAATTTTATTTATACTTTGCTTTCAATTAGATAATTTACTATTCATAGGGTCATATTAATATTAATAAGGGTAACATTACTATTAATATGGGTTTGTTACTATTCATCAAAAATTATGCTTGTCTTATAAAACTACAAACATCTTACAGATCACAACCGTGTATGTCGGATTTTCGAAATTCAAATAATATATGTGAAAATATTATGTTTAAAGGTCACATATTACATAGTAGTTCATTCTGTTGTAATTTCATGTTATTTTACTATATGAAATAATTATAATAAAGCAGTTTCCAATGATTAAACTTTGGGTCATTGTAGATCCTAAATAGAATAATAAAAAAACAACACTGTATTAGATCTAAATTTTTAGAATATAACCATATAAAATACAAAAATAGAATCATTGAGGTTTTAAATTAATAGAATATAACCTTTTATTACAACATCTAGATCTCTCATATTTGGTTCAAAATTTTCAAACTTTTTTCCCAAAAATACCAAAACATTAAAATATTTTATAATTTATGTGGAATTAACCATGGGGTATTTGGGAATCCCAATTCTATGATTCATGGATTCATCTGGTTCTTGAATTATAGTGGTCTCATTATTCATGGGAGACTCTTTTATGACCTCGATCTCTAAGTACATGCCCATGAAATTGTATTCATAGTGTTTCAAGTCTTAATGATTAAAAGGTATTATTAATATGTCCCAGGAATGGATAATTGAAAATATAATATTTATCCTATCTCACAACTAGAACAGAAAATAACGTATAGGGGCCACCAATCCTGTAAAAAAATCCCAATAAAGAAAAATATTTTTAGAAAACTTGGGGTAAAAAAACTGAGTTTTGAGATTATCTAGGTTGTGTATGTATAAAGACTCGCACTTATTACATACATAATCTTGAATTTATTCCAGAAAACACTTCCTTTTACATTGAGGGTATTTTCAAGTTTAGAACTCTAGATAATTAAGACAAAACATTCATAACATTACACATCGTTACATAGTGGATACCATAAAATCAGTTTCCATTTTCCTCAGAATATAAAACATTAAAACTTAAAACAAGACTCCTTGAAAATTCTTCAACATTTAACATGTATTCCTTCCTTGTATTACTCATCCATTAACCTGTGAAAAATCATTTAAAAACTTGGGATGAGCACAAAATCTCAGTAAGGTATGAAAAAGAAGGAAAAATCACATTAGTCCATGAATACTCATAATGTATGAAAACATTTTCGAAAGACATTCCTTCCACCCATAAATACTTACTTCGTGTAACATGAGATTTAAAAAATATCCAACCAAACATAAATATAATCATAGAGGTATCTTGGGGCATTACTCACATAATCTTGTAACCATCTTGGATGCCTTAAAATTTGTAACCCTCACGGCTATCTTACTTTGTGTAACCATCACAGTTACACTTGGAGTAACCATACGGCCGACCTCCAACTTACTCATACCCAATGAATTTGAGGGAAATATAGGTCCCAACCTTCATAAAAAAATTCCCAATAACCAAAACATAATCATACAACATAAACAATAGCATAAAAACATTGCCTTTGAATCTTATAAAACAGAATTTTAAAAGAGAATTTTAGAAGAAAAGTCCCTTATAAACATAATAAACTTGAAGTGAGAATTAATATAGTGGATGGAATATGTATATACTCTGTAAATACACATAATGAAACATAATATAAACAGAACCCATCACAAAAACAATTTAAATAGCACATAAAATATAAAGTAGAAGGTTAACCCAAAGAATGGAAATCGGGTTAAGAATTCCCTTACCTTAGGCTTGTCTTACTTCAAAAATGATTAAACATCCTGTATAATGGTTAAAATAGTGTTATTAGTATTTTAAAGAAACATTTTCATGTTTATAACATCTTATATGGTCATTTCATAACCTCATTTCACCCCTTAATTGTTAGTATTTTGTTCCTTGCATTATTTTGGGTGAGTTCTTTTGTGATTTTCATACTCGGTTCATGATGAATCGTTCTTGTTGATTGGAAGCGAAACTCCAGAATTGGAATGGATTAGTATTTAAATATTTACAGTACCATAAATTATACCATTTATCACTTTGATTCTTTATATGAGGATGAATCATTAGATAAAACATTAATGATGTTCGTTTAGATCATTTAAGTGGTTCTTTGATAATAAAAACCTCTTTTTGTCTTTTAAATTTGAAACATGATTACAAAAGAATTCCAGAACCTTATATGAGTCATAGAAATATATTATAACCTGGTTAAACTATATAAATGGTTTCATGGCCAGACTTTAAAGAATTAATGGAAATTGAAAATACATCGTCCACAATGTCGATAATTCGACACAAATGGACAATGTTTTTTGATTCTTTAAATAAGTGGAAGAGGAGAAGAATACTGATGAGGAATTTTCAATAATCATGAGAACATAATGAATATACATGATTCTGGAGATTTCATGCCTCTTGGATAAGAGGGAGTAAGAGGGAAGAAGAAAAACGAATCATGAAATAAATGAAAATCTTGGGAATTTTCTCATGAAAATTCGGCAGCATAACAATGTCTCTTATAATTTCATAAAAACAAGATTGATGAGAGGAATGGAGTATATCATCACTAATAAAAGATATGGACAGTATGGGGAAATATTTAATGAAATATCCCAACACAAGACAAAGGGAATGGAAGAGAATAACAAAAAATGAAGGAAAAGAAGGAAAATAAAAGAGGTTGTTTACCTCTTGATCTCTTCTCCTTGAGATCCTTCTTAAGGGATTTGATTTTGGTCTTTTGGTGAGACCAGAAGCTCTAGGACGTGGGGAAGAAGATTGGGGAGGGAATTTGGCAGAAATTAGACAATTTTCAAGGCTTGAGTGTTGTGGGTGGAAGAGGGGAGTGAGGGTGATATTTATAGTGGAGGAGGGGAGGTATTTTAGATTATTTTAATCATTATTGTAATATTTTAATCATGACTATGAATAATCTAAAATCAAGTGGCCCTAAATAGTGATAATATCATGTGAGTTTGAAACAAGTGGCCTTGAATCACTTATGATGTCATAAATAGTGCATTTTTACGGATAAATTGATTATACGGTATTTTATCGTATTTCACTATTCACCGAAAATTCAAGAGTTTCAGAAAAATACCAAAAATTTACCCCAACCATTTTTCGACGTGTAGAATTCAAAAATGAACTCCATTTTTCAAAAATAATTTTCTAAATATTCTTAATTTAATTTTTAAATAAGGTCACAGTTAATTCGAAAAATAACAATATTGAAGTGCAATTAGTTTTATGTGACATTGGAAAATTAATTAAGATCCCATTATCCTATTTCCTTGGGAAAATAAAATATTATTATTATTTACTATTCATGAGGTCATATTACTATTCATATTACTATTCATAAGGGCATGTTACTATTCACCAAAAAAACAAGTTTGTTTCATTAAACTCTAAATAACATACTGAACACAATTGTAGATGACAGTTTCTTGAAATTCAAAACATAGAAGAAATAAAATTATGTTTAAAGGATACTTATAAATATATACCTTAAACAAAATTTCAAGCATTTTCAATTTATTTTTAGAAAACCTTGGGATGTTACATTACCCCACCTTCTTGAAATTGCGTCCTCGCAATTTTATTTACTTATTAAACAACTGAGGGTATTTTTCCCTCATAGCATTTTCAGACTCCCATGTTTCTTCTTCAACCATGTGGTTTCTCCACAAAACCTTTACCTGGTGGATTACCTTATTCCGCAATACCTGTTCTCTTCGATCAAGAATCTGATCCGGTTTTTCTTCATAAGAAATGTTCTCTTCTAGCTGAACTACTTCCGGCCTCAAGACATGTGATGAATCTGGAACATACTTTCTCAACATTGAAACATGAAAAACATTGTGTACCTGAAACAAGCTCGAAGGCAAAGCTACGTGGTATGCAACTGTTCCAACTTTATCCAAGATTTCAAAGGGACCGATGAACTGTGGACTTAGTTTCCCTTTCTTACCGAAACGCATCACACTTTTCCAAGGAGAGATTTTAAGGAAAACATGGTCACCTACCTCGAAAGAGAATTCTTTCCTTCTGTTATCTGCATAACGTTTCTGCGTGCTCGGAGCTGTCCTCATGTTTTTCTGGATCATCCTCACTTTCTCAGCCACTTCTTCTACTAATTCTGGTCCCATCAACATTCTCCCACCGACTTCATCCCAGAACGCAGGAGTCTGACAACGCTTTCCATACAAGGCCTCAAAAGGTGCCATCTGAATACTGGATTGGAAACTGTTATTATAAGAAAACTCAAATAATGAAAGATGCTGATCCCAACTTCCCTAATAGTCCATTGAACAAGCTCGAAGCAGATCCTCCAAAGTTTGAATCGTTTGTTCTGACTGCCCATCTGATTGAGGTTGAAAAGTTGTACTGAAATTCAACTATGTGCCCAAAGACTTCTGAAGTCCCTTCCAAAATTTAAAAGTGAACCTAGGATCTTGGTCAGACACAATGGAAATAAGAACTCCATGTAACATGAAAATCTCCTTGAGGTACAATCTAGAAATCGGATCTAATTTCATTGTATCTCGAATAGAAAGAAAATGAGCAGACATTGTTAGCTGATCAACAATAACCCATATCGCATTGTTACCTTGAGAAGTATTTGGTAGTCCCACCACAAAATCCATGGATATATTCTCCCATTTGCATTCTGGCACTGGAAAAGGCTGAAGCATCCCCTTCGGTAACTACCGCTCTACTTTAACCTGCTGACATGTCAAACATTTCATTGTAAAATTAGAAATATCTCTTTTCATCCCATTCCACCAATAATACTCTCTAAGGTCTATGTACATCTTAGTACTTCTAGGATGAAAAGAAAATGGAGAACTATGATCTTCACACAACAATTCTTTCTTCAGTTGGGAATCACAAGGCACACACAACCTTTTTCCAAATCTTAAAACACAATCTTTATCAAGATTAAATTCTGGAAACTTACCCATTTTAACCAATTCTTCCTTTTTCTGTAGCTCACGGTCTTCCCTCTACACTTTCATAATTCTATCTGACAACAAAGACTTCACTGAAATCTGAAACAAAACAGATATATTCCCTGCACCAACAACTTCTAATCCAAAATTCATCAAATCATTAATCAAGGGATCATGTTCCAAATGTAGCATGGTTAATGATGCATGATTTTTCCGACTTAAGGCATCTGCTACTTTGTTTTCTTTTCCAGGATGGTAATTGATCGTGCAGTCATAATCCTTTATCAGTTCTAGCCATCTTCTCTGCCTCATGTTTAATTCCTTCTGAGTGAATATATACTTTAGACTTTTATGGTCAGTATATATTTGGCATTTGGTTCCGTATAGATAATGCCTCCATATTTTCAAATCAAAAACCACAGCTTCCAATTCCAAATCATGTGTGGGAAAATATAGCTCATGAGGTTTAAGTTGTCTTGAAGCATAGGCAATTACTTGATCATTCTGCATCAAAACACAACCAAGTCCCTTCAAAGAAGCATCACTGTAGATGACAAACTCACCATTCTGGGAAGGTAAGGCCAAAACTGGAGCATTCACCAATCTCTTCTTTAGTTCCTGAAAAAAAACATCACATTCCTCTGTCCAAAAAAATTTAACCCCTTTCCATGTTAACTTAGTTATCGGTCTAGATAACCGTGAAAAGTTATTAACAAACCGTTAGTAATAACTTGCTAAGCCCAGAAAACTACGAATCTCTTTAACATTTGTGGGTCTTGGCCATTCATCAACATATTTTTTTTTGGAAGGATCAACTGTTATTCCATCCTTATTTACAATGTTCCCAAGAAAATAAATCTGTTGCAACCAAAAATCACATTTTCTGAATTTTCCATATAGTTTATTTTCTTTTAAAGTTTGTAAAAAAATCCTTAGATGTTTTTCATGCTCCTCTTTATTTTTAGAAAAATCCAGAATGTCATCAATAAATACAACCACAAAGTTATCCAAGAACTCATGAAATACTCTATTCATAAGATTCATGAATACAGCAGGTGCATTAGTTAACCCAAATGGCATAAAAACAAATTCATAATGCCCATATCTAGTATGAAAGGTTGTTTTCGGGATGTCATCCTCCTTCACCTTCAGCTGATGGTATCCGGATCTCATGTCAATCTTGGAAAAGTACTGAGCTCCCTGGAGCTGATAAAACAAGTCATTAATATGAGGAAAAGGATACTTGTTTTTAACAGTGATGTTATTCAAAGATCTATAATCAATGAAAAGTATCATGGAACCATCTTTCTTTTTAACAAAAAAAAACAGGGGCTTCCCATGGTGACGTACTGGGATGAATGAAGCCTTTGACAAGCAAATCCTGCAACTGATTTTCCAATTCAAGAATTTCTATTGGAGGCATACGATATGGGGGTTTTGAAATTGTCTTATCATCAGGAACTAAATCAATTGTGAATTCGACTTATCGTTCAGGTATTACACTGGGTAACTCCTCAGGAAAAACATCAAGGTATTCATTTACCACTGACACATCATTAATTTGAATAGTTCCCTTGTTTTCAACAATATGAGCAAGATAACTTTCGCTTCCATATTTCATTAGTTTCTTATATTCTTGATATGTTTTCAATTGTATGGGTTCATTCTTGTATGAAAATTGAAACTCTTTCTGAAAAACAACTTCTTTATCTCTACAGTCAATCTTAGCATGATAATCAGAAAGCCAGTCCATCCCCAAAATAACATCAAACTCGACTAAGGGTAAAACAACAAGGTTTTCAGGTAAAGTCTTTCCACATACCACAATAGAAATATTCTTATAATTCATCTTTGCTATAACATTTCCTCTTGGTGTTTTAACAAAAAGTTTGGGTCTCATTTGTTGAGGTGATATTTCCAATTTACTAGAAAATTTCTCACAGATGAAGGAATGTGTAGACCCCATATCAAACAAAACGTTAGCAAAATCTGAGTGAACAAACAAAGTACATGATACAACTTCATTGGATTCCCCAACACCTGCTGACGTAGTCACAAAGGATCTCACTACACCATTCTGCTTATAGTATGGATTCTATGCATCATTTTGATCCCTCTTTGGACATGCATTTCAATAGTGACCCATCTCACCACATTTAAAACACTTTAAAGTTTGCTTATCAGGATTAGTCTTTGGATCATTTTCATTGCAATCTCAGGCCATATGTCCAAACTTACCACATTTAAGACACTTCCCAGTTTAGATAAGACATTCCCCAGGGTGCTTCTTGCCACACTTTTCACAAACTGGAAACTAGATATTCTTACCATCAGATTTCTTTGGTTGATTCTTACCCATTGCTTGCCAATGGGACCTCTTCCTCTCTTTGTTTCCAAAATGCATGTGATCATCAGAAAATTCCATCTCTACCCTCTCAGCACATCGGACAAGTTTCTCATCACTTTTGAATTCACAAGAGGCCAACACCCTTTGATTCCTTGGCTTCAATCCTGAGTAAAAGCTGGTGATTTTTCTATCGAGATCCAGAATAAGATTTGGAGCATACCTCGCCAGTCGGGTGAAGTTCGCTTTATAAACAGCCACTGAATCTTCCTCCTTTTGTTCCAATTCAAGGAATTTCTTCTCCATTCTAATTCGCACCACCTTAAGAAAATATTTTTCAAGAAAAATACTTTTAAATTCATCCCACACTAAGACATCAAAATCCTCTCTACCCCTGATATTCCTTACCATTGACCACCACTGATCAGCTTCCCCTTCAAAACGATAAATAGAAAGACTTACCTTTTGATTGTCTGAACATCCCATAACATCAAATATCTTTTCAAGGGATTTAATCCATCCTTCTGCTGCCACTGGGCCAGAATATCCATTGAATGGAGGAGGATGTTGTCTCATAAAATGTTCCACCACTTTCATGTTCCGTTGGGGTACCTCTATTGGTTCTCTTTCATGGATTCCACCACCATTTGTAGCCTACGTTAGCTGAGCCATTACTATCACAAACTGCTCGGTTCCAATCCCTACCATTCCGGGTTGTAGATCAGGAAGGATGTCATTCTGTCAGTGCCTCTCCTCTTCAGCATCCCTGTTCCTTCTACGGACAACCATTCTGAACAAACATTTCTTAGATGAAGCAACATTGTAATCTTTAAATTCTATAACAAATTAAACATAGAGTGAAAATTATTTATGGTATTCTATTAGCATCACCTTAACCCCTAAAGTTATCTAAACCATCCTATGATATCAACTATAAAGACCCGAACTTATTACATACATAATCTTGAATTTATTCAAGAAAACACTTCCTTTTACATTGATGATCTTTTCAAGTTTAGAGCTTTAGATAATTAGGACAAAACATTCATAACATTACACATTTTTACATAGTGGATACCATAAAATCAGTTTCCATTTTCCTCAGAATATAAAACATTTAAACTTAAAACAAGACTCCTTGACAATTCTTCAACATTTAACATGTCTTCCTTCCTTGTATTACTCATCCATAAACCTATGAAAAATCATTTAAAAACTTGGGATGATCACAAAAGCTCAGTAAGTTATGAAAAAGAAGGAAAAATCACATTAGTCCATGAATACTCATAACGTATGAAAACATTTTCAAAAGACATGATTTCCACCCATAAATACTTACTTTGTGTAACATGAGATTTACACAAGATCCACACAAACATAAATATAATCATAGAGGTATCTTGGGGCATTACATACATAATCTTGTAACCATCTTGGCTGCCTTAAAATTTGTAACCCTCACGGCTACCTTACTTTGTGTAACCATCACAGTTACACTTGGAGTAACCATACGGCAGACCTCCAACTTACTCATACCCAATGCATTGGAGGGAAATATAGGTCTCACCCTTCATTATAAACAATTCCCAATAACCAAAACATAATCATACAACATAAACAATAGCATAATAACATTTCCTTTGAATCTTATAATACAGAATTTTAAAAGAGGATTTTAGAAGAAAAGTTCCTTATAAACATCATATACATTAAGTGAGACTTAATAGAGTGTATGGAATATGTATATACTCTATAAATACACATAAGTAAACATAATATAAACAAAACCCATCACAAAAACAATTTAAATAGCACATAAATTATAAAGTAGTAGGTTAACCCAAAGAATGGAAATCGGGTTAAGAATTCCCTTACCTTAGGCTTGTCTTACTTCAAAATTGTTTAAAACTCCTGTATAATGGTTAAAATAGTGTTATTGGTATTTTACAGAAACATTTTAATGTTTATAACATCTTATATGGTCATTTCATAACCTCATTTCACCCCTTAATTGTTAGTATTTTGTTCCTTTCATTATTTTGGGTGAGTTCTTTTGTGATTTTCACAATCGGCTCATGATGAATCATTCTTGTTGATTGGAAGTGAAACTCTAGAATTGGAATGGATTAGTATTTAAATATTTCCAGTACCATAAATTATACCATTTATCACTTTGATTCTTTATATGAGGATGAATCATTAGATAAAACATTAATGATGTTCGTTTAGATCATTTAAGTGGTTCTTTGATAATAACAACCTCTTTTTGTCTTTTAAATTTTAAACATGAGTAAAAAAGAATTCCAGAACCTTATATGAGTCATAAACATATATTATAATCTGGTTAAAACATATAAATGGATTCATGACCAGACTTTAAAGAATTAATGGAAATTGAAAATACATCGTCCACGATGTCGGTAATTCGACACAAATGGACAATGTTTTTTGATTCTTTAAATAAGTGGAAGAGGAGAAGAATACTGATGAGGAATTTTCCATAATCATGAGAACATAATTAATATACATGATTCTGGAGATTTCATGCCTCTTGGATAATAGGGAGTAAGAGGGAATAAGAAAAACGAATCTTGAAATAAAAGAAAATCTAGAGAAATTTCTCACAAAAATTCGGCAGCCTAATGGCGTCTCTTAAAATTTCATAAAAACAAGATTGATGAGAGGAATGGAAAATATCATCATTCATACAAGATATGGACAGTAAGGGGGAAATATTTAATGAAATATCCCAACTCAAGACTACAGGAATGGAAGAGAATAACAAAAAATGAAAGAAAAGAAAGAAAACAAAAGAGGTTGTTTACCTCTTGATCTCTTCTCCTTGAGATCCTTCTTAAGGGATTTGATTTTGGTCTTTTGGTGATACCAGCATCTCTAGGACGTGGGGAAGAAGATTGGGGAGGGAATTTGGCATAAATTAGACAATGATCAAGTCTTGAGAGGTGTGGGAGGAAGAGGGAGTGAGGGTGATATTTATAGTGGACAAGGGGAGGTATTTTAGATTATTTTAATCATTATTATAATATTTTTATCAAGACTATGAATAATCTCAAATAAAGTGGCCATAAATAGTGATAATATCATTTTAGTTCGAAACAAGTGGCCTTGAATCACTTATGATGTCATAAATAGTGCATTTTTACTGATAAATTGATTATATGGTATTTTATCGTATTTCACTATTCACCGAAAATTAAAGAGTTTCAGAAAAATACAAAAAATTTACCCCAACCATTTTTCAACATGTAGAATTCAAAAATGAACTCCAATTTTAAAAAATAATTTTATAAATATTATTAATTTAATTTTTAAATAAGGTCACAGTTAATTCAAAAAACAACAATATTGAAGTGCAATTAGTTTTATGTGACATTGGAAAATTAATTAAGATCCCATTATCCTATTTCCTTGAGTAAATAAAAAAATAATATTATTTACTATTCATGAGGTCATATTACTATTCATATTACTATTCATAAGGGTATGTTACTATTCACAAAAAAAAACAAGTTTGTTTCATCAGACTCTAAATAACATAATGAACACAATTGTAGATGACTGTTTCTTCAAATTCAAAACATAGAAGAAATAAAATTATGTTTAAAGAATACTTATAAATATATACCTTAAACAAAATTTCAAGAATTTTCAATTTATTTTTAGAAAACCTTGGGATCTTATAGTATGGTTTTAGAAAAATTTCAGTTTTTATTTTATAGAAATGTTTTATAAAATATATTCAATTATAAATATAAAAATGGAAATGATAATAGATTTCATACATGTTTCCAAGAAAATAAAAATAGATAAGTTAGGAATTACATATATACATGATTTCCCAAACTACTAAAAACATAATACAATATAGGTTAATCTTATTGATGTTTTTTATTATAGGAACTCTTTGAATATATTGTTGAGTTCATCCAATTATGTTTTCAAGCATTTAGTTCCTATATTAAAAAGTAATGAAATATATGAAAGTAAAAACATATTTCAAAAAAATAGATACTGAATAAAAAATTCAACTCTTTAAATTCTTTAGATAATACGTCAATATCATTATTTGATATATATATATATATATATAAATTTTTCATATGAGAAATTGAAGAAATTGAATAGATATAGAAAAATAATAATATAATTTTGGGTTAATAAAAAAAACCAATAAAAATAAAAATATTAAATAAAATGTCTGAATATCTTATGATTATGAGAAATAAATAAGTTAAAAACATGTTAAGTTGTCCTTTTAATCTTCAAAATTCATAATTACCTTTTTAACCTTATCACCTTATTACAAAAAAATAACATTCATTAGACCACATAAATCCAATTCATAATACCAATGGAAAACCCCCAAATAAATTTAGGTATTGGGTAGAAGAGATTCCTAATTCTAATGTGGAGAAGAAATCTATAATTTATTAGGTCAAGAGAAATAAACTTAATACTTATATGGTAAATTATGAAATTATTTTTTTGATCACGAGGGACTATTCATCACACCAGTCTTCAGGTTCAGTCGATTTAATAAAAATATTTAAAAAATGTACCTTATATCTGATGATCTAGGATTAAGTGATACTGATTTGAATGACTTGATCCATTTTAATTCTATTTTAGGCTTGAAAATCTCTAATTAAATATTAGATAATGTAATCCAAAACAATGAAGATGAAATATTCATTTTTTAAATTAGTAAAAAGGGGAATTACCAAAAGACTTATTGTAGATTCGGGTCAAAAATTTGGTAGTTATAAGCATCATGACCATATAAAATATGTTTCCGACATCTTGATGTGTTTGGAATTCATGGATATCAATATGTAATATTATAATTATGACCTATGAAATTTTGAATTTGTATCTTCATGTAGATTATGCAGGTCTGGAAATATAACACCATGACCCAAATCACCAAGTTTGGGATAGAGTGTCACATGACCTCACACATGTATCACTATATGTAAGTGGATACTAACTATAAGGGATGGCCTAAATCATTACATTAGGTGACCATGACCTTGGTAAAAATATCCAATCAACTCATACACATAATGAAGTGATGAAAAAATTGATCTATATAATGGAAGAAAATGATATAAACCATAACGTTTCAATATGACATAGAAGACTAGAAAAAAACCAAAAACTATATGTAATGTATTAAATGAAAACAAATATGGAAGATAAAAATAGACACTACACAAAATTAACCCAAATTCCACCACAAATATATTCATCTACACACTCCTCCAACTCAGATGTTCAATATAGGGCTATTTCCAGTGATTGGATCTCTTACCATAAAGCCTACATGATTACTGAGGTATCCATATAGGCTTTGTGTATATACTCAATATGTCACCCCCAATCGAAACTTATATTAAGTCAAACATTTATATAAATTTGTATGAAATTATAGGAAACTAAATTAGGAAATAAACAACTGCATATCGGGCCATCATGTCAAAACCAGAATTCCATGAAATCTAGTCCTACCTATATTAGCTATATTTTAGTGAATAATTTATGCTTGATTTCCATAAATCTCAAAATAGAAAAAAGTACAACATAATTCTTATAATGGGACATAAATCCATCATGAATCACATTACATCATAATCCCATTCCGACCACTACCAGTCTCAGGTACGACCTCAAGGCCATAATGCGCTGCTATATATCCTTCAAGACCCTACCACAATAATCACTCATCATGATTCAAAAACTCCCTATATAAAGTATTTACCAATACATTAGGGTACCACTTATCACATTGATACAATATTTCATAATTACATGACCACACATATATATACATACATAATACATTGAACAAAAAGTCCTAAACTATAGGAACACACAAGAGTAACATATTAAAAGTGATCTCATGGTCACACACACACACACAGAAGAATATCATATCAAGAGTGGTATCATGTGTCACACACACATGAGTATGCAATAATTTCATATCCATAGAGGTCTCAAGGGTATCACAAATACACACACAGGAATTTCATTTCAAATAGTTTTGTACAATTTTTTCAAAATGATATGGAACTTCCTACCTTATGTGTAATGAATCCCAATGTTATGTTTTTCTAGTCAAATCATGTTTAGAAACCAAAAATCCCTAGAAACAACAAAAAATAACCATATGATGATTCATGAGATAAGATCCATGAATAATAACTTCTCAATGGATAGTATTCGTTTAGACTTATCAAATGAGATCCAAGTTAACAAGTGGATCTAATTGAATCATGGTATGATCAAGAAAAAAAACTAGATTTATATCATCCTTTTCAGGGAATCTAGAAGTAATCACATTAGATCATGTTATAATTACTATATCCATCCATGATATAATAGATCTAGACACATCCTTAAATAGAGTAGAGAATATCTACAATGAATAAAAAATGGAGGGAAAATGATCACGTAACATGGAACCCCAAGGAACGATGTCTCTAGATCCAATGGAATTACTCTCTATAGGGAATGAAATTTTCAAAAACCACAATTGGAGTCCATAGGTTCAATAGATATAGGTATAAGAGGAAGAAAAATGGGTTCTAAGGATCATTCAAGTTAAAATAATATTTTTGGATTAAATTATGATGTGTGAATGGTTTGGCCACATGGTTCACCAAATTGTTTGAGCCTCACTCCTTCTTCATGGTACCTATAGAGTTTTTCACCACAATTTTGTTAACAGTGCACCAAATTTTCTTTTTATTCTATTATGAGTTACACATTTACACTGAGAAAACTACACATTTAGCTCTATTTTTTTTCCAACCACTTGTCACCCTCTTGTCCTCTCAAATAGGCTATCCAATTACCTTGGGAAAACCTCATGGTTTCCCTTATACATGATCCAAATTCCCCCTAAAGGCTTCTAAAACCCACCAAACCCACCCAAAAGCTACTTGATACCTCACCCAGCAGAGAAAACCCCAAAAAAACATAATTATAGGATGAAAAAAAGAATAATGAACATTGAAATTCTAATTCCATTACAGTCCTCCTCAATGGAAATCTTTTCCCTGGAAGGTGTCTCTAATGGCCCTGTTCCAATAAAGAAGACCACTATTAATTAACATAAAATTATTTTTCATAAGTTTTTTCTTACATATGTATGTGATTCCATAAAAATAAATCATACAAAACCACTTTCCCTTGTATTACCTTTTAACTCTAACAAAAAAATATATACCAAAAATTTATCAAATGAAGCAACGCCCTCCATCTTAGTGAGATATATAACTTTCACATACAAAGGATCTGTCTTGTACTTATTAATCTTATAAATATGAAATGAATCATAAATACCCTGAATTCATGAAGGAATATCCAATCATTAGGCCACTTTCCTAATCTATTCAATTATCTCAAATGGTCCCACAAACTATAGTGATAATTTCCCCTTCCTTCACAATCATTGGTTTCCAAATCAAGGTGATACAAACAAGAAAACTCTATCACCAACTATGAATTAGAATGGTATCCATCATCAACCAGTATAATAATATAACTATATCCAAGTGGTAACAAACCACTTCCTAATAAACTGCACCCACTCAAAGCTTTCCAAAAACAAACTTATCCTGATTTCTATTTTCTTTCCAGATTCGTACCAACATAATGGAGAAAAATAGGGTGAAAAAGAATGATAATAAAAATAAACCATCTAAATTAAATAATGAAGAATATTACTATATGTATAATGTTTCAAAAATAAATTTTCAATCCATGCACTACCATAGTTTATCACTCATTCCCTGATCATATATCACAATATTTTGATCATTCTCTTAGACTGCCCGTCTATCTGAGAGTAATATTTCGTACTCAGATTCATATATAACCCCATCCCCTTATAAAATACATTTCAAAACCATATACTAAAGTTGTAATCTTAATATAATAATATAATAATTGGAAATCCTTGTAACCAAACTCACTACCAAATGTATAACCTACATAACTAATACATGAATTGAGTTTCCTGAATGGATGTTAAATGTGATACTTTTGTAAGTTGATCAATGAAAAACCACACTATATTATAACCACTCTAGGTATTAGTTAACCCCATGAAATTATTATCTATAGATCACCCAAAATTTTATATAGGTTTTTTAAGAGGAAAAAGTAAACCACAGGGTCATTTATGATCTTCTTTGAATTATTTTATATTTTGGAAATGACTGATGAACCATGCTATATTCCCTTCATGATTGGACACCAGAAATGATTTCAATTAGTTTGATACATCTTATTTAATCCTAGATTCACAAACCATATTGATTTATGTGTTCCATTGATCAATTAATCTCTCACAGAGGTAGGAAATACTACTATAGTGTAGACATAAATCACAAAATTCTCTTATAAGGGTGATCATGTAATAATGTCATCTCATTTCAACATATCCCATGTTACTAGAAAATATAGATTAGTCTCATCACGATCCCAAACATGATAAAAAAATGAGAATTTATGAAAAAGGGTGTATAAGATAATTCCCACAAATCCTTAGATATATCTACAAACCAATTTTTGAGTAAATTCATCAACATTCACTCTTCTTTTGATTTTTGAGATTCAAAATCATGATTATTTGTACTAAGAGAATCAAAAAATAACATTACCTTTTCTAGGTCCAAACCCTATATCGAAATCGAACATATATAGTTACATGACATGGAAACTCTTCTGAAAAATCATCTCTCACTGGGGTAAGATATATTGTATGTTCTTCTGGTTCATATAGAAATCAACTATTTCATCACATAGATAATGGATCCAAAATATCAAGGCATGAACCAAAGAAACTAACTCCAAGTGATGCATAGTCTATTTTCATTTATGGGTTCGTATCTTAAAGAACCTATAAGAAACTACCTTTTCATTCAGAATAATGATAGTATATTTCATAACCAATCCATAGTTCTGGTAAAATCAGAATCAGAGCATATTTTAACATTTTCTTCATCTCTAGGATCAAGTTCATTCATTGGTTGGTCCACAAAACATTACCTGTTATTTTTGTATTTGGTCACGAGTTTTAAAAAAAGGATAAGTCTTTCATGGACAACCTGTAGTGCCCAAATAATACAAATAAACTCGAAATATCAAACAAATTTTGATCTTATACCTATGATTTAACTACCTCCACCTTCTTCAAATCAATAGAAATACCTCTCTAAAATAACATGCTAGAGAAATATTACCTCTTATATCCAAAATAAATACATAAAAATCATAGAATAAATTCAATTTAGTCATAGTGTAATAAACACAATATCCAAATATCTAGAAAATAATTATGAGATCCATGAATATATCCAGATGTCATCAATAAAGACCAATACAAATGAATCAAATTTTGGTTGAAAAAAATCTATTCAGGAGGGTAATGAACACTAATGGGGTATTCAATAACCCAAATGACATCATAAAGAACTAAAATTACCTAAATATTCTCTTAAACATTATCTTCAGTATATTCACCAATCTAACAAGATATTTATGATGGCCTAATCATAGATATATTTTTGAGAACCATTTTCCTCCACTCAACTGGTCTGAAAAACCGTCAATCATCAGAAATGAATACTGGTTCTTCTATGTGACTTAATACAATTTTCAGTAATACATATAGAGTATTATGATTCCAAACTCCATAGAAAATAAAAATGGAGAACCCCAAGGGGATGTTCTTAGGTGCACAAACCACTTCACCTAAATATCATCAATTTTAACATTAAATTTTTTCATCATGGTCAGTGCCATATGATTTTGAGTGGTCAATATAGGTTTCACACAAATAATGAGTTCAATGACAAACTCAACTCCTAAATGGGGAGAGAACCCTATGAAATATTTTTAAAAGAGATTCAGGTAAAGGTCCATCCAAAGAGGAAAAGTGGTGGGAGTCTTTACCTAATCTTCTACAAGAACTATACATTCCACTTGTTCCATAATTGTTTTGACTAAACTGAGTCACAATCCCTCTCTACTTAAACCTAGATCCTGTTATTCAATCAGGACGTGATTATCACCTTTAATGGAGTTCAAGGTCACCTTTCTTCGATAACAATTGATATAATCTTCGTAATGAGTCTACCAATCCAATCCAATGGCCACAATGAACTATTTATATCTAAAACCAAGATATCACACATATTTAAAAATCTTATAAACACTATATGACATTATGGATGTCTTTGAGTATTCCATATCCTCTTTCTATGAAAAGTATATAGAAAAAAAAGTTAACTGAAATGTTTCATAATAAAACCTACCCAAACAACTACTTGAGAAGATATAAAAGAATTGGATTATCTTGTATCAAATAAAGTGGTAGAGTGAATATATATAATGAGAAACACATCCTAAACTATCAATTTCCCCTATCCACCATTAGCTGAATTCTCATCAATTGTGTAGTCACTACCCACATCATATCCATGACCATGTCCCTATGATCCCTAGTTCACCTAATTCAAAAAACCATGTGCTATTTATAACTGCTATTGAGACCCTCTTCTTGTTCCATGACCCAATCCCCATATATTTTTTGGAGTTCATGGATGGGGTTATCCTAGACACACCCTTGGAGCCTATATTTTCTCAACATTCCTTCATAAATACGATCATGAGGCTATTAAATTGAAATGATGGAGATGTAATATTTTTTCAAACCAGTGAAAATTCCACTAAGTACATGGGATGTATTTTTGGTAGTTTCAAAACACTCCATAGTTAAAACAATGGGAAAGACCAACTTCCCAAAAGGGAATTGGGTAAACTATTGTCTACTTCAGCTTCCTATCACCACCCTAGCACATATCCAAATCCATACTCATTTATTTACTAAATGAGGCACCCATAGCCCGACTCAAGAATCTAACTATTAGTCCACTAAGGATTGGAGGAGTACCCACCATTTAATCCTCCTCCGATGCCTTGAAATTTAAAATTTCATTACTAAGAACTTTTAAGTATGTTGTTAGGTTGAAGTTCGTCATGTGGTACTTAAAATAAGGTTTTAATCTAATCTCAAACTTCTATGATTTTTTGCCTCATTTCTAGTCAAAATAGGAGAAACATGTATAATTTTTTTAAAATTATAAGAATACTATGTCACTTTTATCTTAACTTGTTGAAGTTAATTAAACTCCTAGGATTTATAAAACTCGAACATATTTGTGATGAAATCCCTAAAAAAGGTATCCTTGATGGCATCTTAGTGAAGAACATCATTATCATGGCTCCCCTCCCTCCAAGGTACCCCTCTTGGTCCAATAATAAAGGAATTGAGATAATAACCCTATACTACCACCTTCAGTAGGCCCCAAATTGGGGACTAAAACTGAGAGTATAAAAAATATCACATATGGAAGGAATTAACCTATATAAAAAATAAATAGGGGTTTATTGGATAAATAATCCACACATCAACTCCATTGAAAAATATAAATGTTAAACAAAACAACCCCACAATGGATGAACAAATGTATATATATTCATATGAAATTACCCCAAATAAAATCAAATGAAAAACCTAATGACAACGAGAAAAAAATAGATATAAAAACCAATCTTTTAATTCCCATATCATTCCCCGAAGACCTAAATGAATCCTAACAACAAATTTGTTTATGTGTAGAGTGAGAATATCAAGTATACTCTATAGGATCATACCCAAGGTCTCTTATGTACTTGTAAAAATAGAATGTTAATGCACCAATTAATGAAAAATAGAACTAACATGCATCTAAATTGGTCATATAACAAAAATCATGCTAAAAATTTGTTACTCACAAAATAACACATCTAATATAATAACATATTTACAGAAAAATATAAACAAAAATTACCTGCAACCACTTCCCAAATATTTTTATTCTCTCATTCCCCAAAATCAAACATCCTCTGCACTCATACTGTCCATGAATATTTCATTACATTTCCATCCATCTTTGATGTGGTTCAAGTCACATACCTACATATCTCACTATCCCATAAGGTCTATTGTATGGTTCCAACATCAGTAATGTCACAAATCAAGGAATCAATGTCACAACCACATCTTATTACAAGGGAAGTGGGGTATTAATAAACTGAAGGAAAACAACCTCATTCTCTCATATTATGATGCATGATCCCCACAACATATCACATCCTCATCACCACTAGGTGATCTCTATCACTGACCTATATCACCATAGTGTAGTCTCCAATACCAACCATTATTACTACTACTGATGAAAGTGTTGAGAATAGGGGGTACTCAGCCCTCCGATTCACTACTATCTTGGATATTAGGAAAAAATCCCATAAAAATGGACATTATTATTGTTATCTAACTCAGGTAGGTGTTTAAATAAGAAACATTATATACATGATATATAGACGAAACACAATACCCAACCTATTGGTTGACATCAACTTCACTATACTAGTCCACATAATCACCACTGTATGACATGATATGTACCACATATGCTTCCTACTCTATATTCATCACACTATAAAACCACCACACATAGCCAAACAATTCATGTTTCAATTAAAGGTTCCTCCATTTTGAATAATTAAATTATTACCTCCAAATGCCATTTACTGATACATTTAATTTCACAATAACACAAACCATAAACATATCATACAATTAATTTAATCCAAACCCCACAATTTCATTCTAGTATATGAATTTAATTATATTTAACCAATTTTTATTCTCTTACTAACCCTTATTATTTCAGTTCCACACTTTTATGTTCATTCCATGGATAATCGGAAAGTTATCATGACCACCCAACTCAAAATATCATCACGCCACATCAACAATCACCAAAAAACATCTCAATCCATCTAACCATTGATTCACTTCCCAACACATTACAAGCATAATAAAGTCACCACCATCACTGCTTGAGCCCTGACAGGGTTCACATAACCATAAAAATCAATACACAACGATGTTTTATAACATAAATACTTAGTAAATTAAATTTTGTATAAAAAAATATAATGTTTATATAAAAATATTGTAATTATATATAATGTAAATATAATGTAAGTAAAAATAATTTCATATAATCTAAATAATGTTATATTTTTTACTATTACAATTTATATTATAACTATTGTATAAATATTACATAAATATTATATAAATATATAGTAAATATAAAATTATTTTAAATTAATTTACTTTAAAAATATCTTTATTTTAACATTATACAATGTAAATATATGGTAAATATAAAAATTTTATAGTGTTATATAATGTAATTAATTTTTTATTTACAATAAATAATTTTGTAATAAATTTATATTTACATTAAATAATATTATATTTTGTAGTCGGGGACTTTCATGAGTTGAAAAATTAACTTGTTTTCTATCATGAAACTTGGGTTCAAATCTAGGTTGGAGAAATTTCTATAGTTTTTGTAGCATGAACTATAGTGGGGCATTGTACTAGTAGTATTATTACTAAAAGGAGATTTGAGGCATTAAAAAATAGATTTTAGGCCATAGGACACTCCGGACATCAACTAAGGAAATGAAAAAAAGCATGAGTTTCTTTGGGAAACCAATGTTAGGATGAAAATATGTATAATGGGACCAAAATAATGATGTAGTGTGATTGGTAAAGTATCATGACATGACAACACAATGTCATTTCCAAGGGAGAAGAATGAAAAATATATGAGTGTGATGTCACTTATTATATAACCATATATTCGCTTATATTCTCAATGTGGGATATAGGGATTCCCTATCATGATGTGATGGAGGATTTCACAACATTATGATTGTTGGTTGGGGGAGGCATGCTGATCTAGAAGGTAACACTACTACAAGTGTGACCATGCATATAACATGATTACAATGGTAGGCAATGTAACATGATGACATGTATGTGTCACCAAATGGGTGGCTTGAAAGGGAGAAAGGTGAATTGGATCCTATCAACCAACACTATAACCACAAACATTTATGACATGGGATAGATGTATGACATGTCATAGTGCACGATGGAGAAACAAAATGTGATGGGATGGTAGAAGGGTCAACATGATGTAAGAGACTGGTGAAAAATCATAGTGTTTGGCTGCTCATACAGGCCTTCTAGTTATCTAAATGAAGGGAATATGTGCCACATTTAGTTGGTCCTTCAGGCCATACAAATAACTAGGGATTTTTGGGACATAAAAATAAAATAAAATAGGTCCATCAGCTGCATTCTAATACTATAGGGGATGGATCGTCTTGACCCACCATGGTTCTAGGGGATGGATCGTCTTAACCCCCGTTAATATGAAAAATAATGTTATATTTTCAACATATTTATATTGTATTTACATTATAGTAATATCATATTATATCATAATAATGTAATTATAGTGTACATATAATGTAAATATGATTCATATGATATAAATATTACATAATTTGTTTAGAAATAATGTCATATAATGCTTATATAACATTAATAAAACACTATATAACACAAATATAATGTTATATTTACATTATATTTCTTATTTTATGTAAAATATATATTTTTTATATTTCATTACGCAATTTTATTTTTACATTTTAAAATGTTATAAAAATGTTATATTTACCAAATATTTAGGTTATTTAACAATATATTTTAATTATATAACATGATATTCTCATTATATTTTCCTTATGCATATGTTATATTGATGTTATATTGTAGGATCCTATATTTTCCATGTATAGATCTCTTTATATTCGGATAGCCCTTTATCTATAGTTGGTTATATTTTTTGGATTCTTGGTTGGAGAGTCTGAATCAAACTGGGTTAGTTTGAGGTAAGTACTGCATAAGTGAAAGAGTTGCAGTCTCCATAGTGAATTCAAGACATAAAATATATATTCAAAACCTGTATTTATCAAGTGTATCAACCCCATAAGACACTTTAAATCCATAAATTCATCAAGGAAAGCTATAAGTTCGATGTTTATGATGTAAAATTGATTCACGAATTAAAATAAATTTATATTGAGTTTTTAATTAAAGTAATTGGTTGTTTTTAATTATAAAAATTATGTGATTCTTAATATAAATACCATATTCATGCCATAAATTATTCATTACTAGTGTTTAAACTCTAGGGTCATGCATTCTAATAATGAGTATATCTCCCATTTAATTGCATCCCTTTTATAGATGAAGTCTAAGGATCCTATTTGATCCAGAAGCTCTTCCTCCTTGGATCATAGTGCTCAAATCATGATAATGATGGTAATCTATCGGTCTATCTCCTATTACTCAACTAATTGGTTTTTCCCACACAGATAAACCTATATAGGGATGATCTAATAAGATCATGTCCATGTTAATAAATTTTTCTTGTTGTCATTGATTGGAAGAAAGGAGGAACCATGCATTACCTCAGAAATTAAGTTCTAGTATGTTTAAACTATGATATTGAGGTTGGTTGTATATAACTATTCCATAATATCTTTTTTAATTATTATAGTATATGTAATGTATGTGATAACACCAAAATGTAACATACATGATCTACCTAACAAGTAGTTATAGATCCCATATATATCATCCAGCCTGTTGGGTTTAAGACTGAACTCGTGGACACCGATGATGTGAGTCTTCCCTTGCATTTATTATGTTTTAGTATTTTTATACTATTGAATATTGATTTATGATGTTAATTTTTGGAAAGGATATTATGATTTCATCATGTCATGGTAAATGTGTAATTGTTTTGAATAGAAATCCCATGAATTTTAAAGGATGATATGGAATAATATACCAGTGTATCATGGTCATAATGTTGTGATAATTATTAAGTGGTAGTTGAAAATTGAAAAGGAATTGGAATAATTATGATGATGGTTGGTATTTTTTCCCAATATAATTAATGATTATTATATAATGAAATGGTTAATTAATATGTCATGTGAATACATGTTGTGTATTATTGTGCTCAGTTTTGCTGAAATGCTTATATATAGGTCTTGGTTCTAGTTATGGGAGATATTATTATATATAAGTTTTGGTCTCGGTTGTTATGGAATGATTATATATAGAGCTTAGTTCTGGTTGTGACGAAATCATTACATATAGGTATTGGTCTCGATTATGCTAATAATATTATATATATTGATTGTCACTGGTTGTATTTAAACTATTATATATATGGTTTAATTTTGGTTATAATAAATTATACGTCATTGGTTATGGCTTACTGAGTTGTACACACACCATGCTCAATCCTCCATTTAGTACTCAAAAAAATTCCACGGATGTAGGTTTATATAATGGAATGGTTCTCATCTTAGATTGACTACTTCTTGAAGTGTTAGAGTATGGATAAGAGACCAAAATGGCGAATGAGATTAGAAAATTTATTTTATTTTATATAGTCTTATATAACCTTATTGTATAATATAAGACATATCATTTAGATACTTTCAGTCTTTCATTATATGATTCTATTTTTATTTTTATTGATCGGCTTATTCAGACCAATTTTCGTGTTTTTTTATTCTTATTGTTTTCTAGTACTCTGATTTTGTTTTTGTACAGTTGTTACAATTCTTTTTAGAGGGTATAGTCACCCCCTATATTCCTTATTCCCTTCTAGTAGATAGGATTTGTAAAATAGTGAGGTGCACATGAGGTCATGTAGCCCACCGACATGGTCACATGAGAGAGTATTGGTTTTGGGATGTTACAAAGTGGTATAAGAGGACCATTTTTATTTTGAATTTCTTTACTATTTTGGAAAAGTAGAAAAAAGACTATGATGTTTAAGGATGTGGTAATGTGATGATTCATAAGAGTATATTACCCCTCTATAGGGGAAAATTGATGTACGTAGGGGTGATATTATTATTCATATTGTTTTCTTGTTAAAATTTTAAGGTTATTTATCCATAGGTGATTCAATTGTTGTGTGATGTTACTATTTATTGAGTTTTTCACCCGTGGGATGGTATAAAATGAGATGAGTAGGTATGAATTGTGATAGGCACAAAGAGATATATGCTGATAAGAATTGTTCATTCTAGGGACATATTTATTGGACATGAAATATATACCCTTATGAAATGTGAAATGATAATATTTTATATACCCTATAATATGAAACAAATGAAACTATTTATAAGGCCACGAACTTAAACCTTACTTAATATTGAGTTAATACAAGATTACACATTGAGGATCTTTTTAGGTTTAGAGTTTTAGAGAATTAGATCATAAACATGCATTACATTCCACATTTAAACAAAGTGGTTACATAAAGATAGTATTCATTTATCCTATCAATGGAAACATATTTAAAATAAAACATGCATTCTTTCTTGACACTTCCTTGACACTATCATCATGTAATGTACCTTTCCCTTGACCTGTGAAAAACATTTCCAAAACTTGGGATGAGCATAAAAATCTCAGTAAGGGATATAAAAATATATGGAAAGGAAACATGAGTACATGTACACATAAGAATCAATGAAATAATACTTTACTCAGAAAACATAAGCACTTTAACATAACTCATCAAATCATCAATAAATCATAGAAATCATAAGACATAAAGGTAACATGAGGCATTCATAACATTCTTACGTAGGGAGTAACCCTCTTGGTTACTTTTGGAATACCCACCACAGTATATTCCCTAAATCTCTTCATAGAAACCTTAGCGTTTCACTCCTTCGTGTTACCCAATGCATTGGAGAGCTATATCGGGCTCACACGCCCTTAGTTTATCACAGAACGAACCGTCTTCATAAAAATTCCCACGAACCATAACATAATCATATCACATAACTTAAGTATAAAGGAAAGATAACATTCCCACATAGAAAAAACAATATAACATTTTAAGATATTGAAATAATGAATCCATTCTAAAAACCATTTTCAAAACCATTTAAAACATTTAATAAAGAGATTTTTGAATCAAAGTGTCCCATACCACCTTGAATATTTTAACATTTTAAACCCTTAATATCCATATAAATAAATTCTTAAAACCATTTTGAAAACATGGATATTAATAAGAACAAATCATTAAAACATTTAAAGCGATATTTTGGTTAAAGGGTTTTTACCAAAATTAGAGACACTTGAATACAATAATTGAGTAATAACATTTAATCAGAACATTATAATATCATGAGAATAAATGGATTCATGATATAATATTCCAAAGGAAAGTATATACACCATATTAGAGTGAATTGGTTCATAACAACAATGAAGTCTCAAAATAAATGTAAAATGAGATGAAATCCATTATAAAGATGGTATCCTTAAATTAAGGATAAATCTATCACATAATTATGTGTGAGAAATAAAAATACTCCCAATATAAGTGGATATTATTTGTGAAACAATCATAGGTCATTCACACATATTCATAGGATGACATGTTCAAGAAGTACAAGTTGAACCCAAAGAAATCGAAATTGGGTTAAGATGTTCCCTTGTAAAAATTCGACAGCCAAACGGCGTCACTTCAAAATTCAGAAAATTAGTAGATGAGAGAGTGAATGGTATCTCATCACTTGGACATAAACTTTACGTCAATAAGGATATATAAGAACATATCCCAACATAATATGATGTAAATTAAAATACATAACAAAATAAGTCTTTTAAAAAAAGGAGGGTGAAAGGTCCCCTTACCGAGTTGGGTAACTTTCGAAACATACACCCCATGGAAGAAGGGTAATACAATGAAGATGTAAATACCCATAAATGAAATTATGCTACACAAAGTGTATAATAATGGGCTGTACATACACAACTCAAAGGAAATAGAGGAAAACGTAGCATAAACGTCACGAGAATAAAAGTGAAATGAAAAATCCCTTACGAAAACTCGCCAGCCTAATGGCGCCACTTAAATCTTCCAAAAATGGATTGATGAGATCAAATAGGGTCTATCATAATATTAAAATAATTTTTACAGAAAGAGGAATATAAAAGAACATCCCCCAACATAACAAAGAGGAGATCAAAATAAGTGACATAAAGGAGATTACTTAAAAAGAAAGAGAGAGGTTAGATCTCTTACGAAAATTCGGCAGCCTAACGGCGCCACTCAAAACTTCCAAAATGGATTGATGAGAGATAATAGGGTCTCTCATCATATGAACATAAAAATTACAGTAAGATTAATATAAAATAACATTCCAATAACAAGAAATATGTTCTTGAAAGGAATGGAATAAAAGAGTGTACTTAAAAAGAAAGGGAGGAGTAGGATCCCTTACCTCGGGTTCGACTTGACTCGATCATTCTTTAAGGTCCTGAATAATAAACTTGAGTTAATTTCTACTTTATTAAGAACATTTTTCAAGTTCATTATTCCTTTTATATCACTTATTTCCATGTTATAAACATTATGTAATCATTTAAGTTAATAATGTTTGTTTTGTCGATTTTTGGTTCTTAAGTCGAAAGTGGACTTCTTATAATTACATGTTGCTCGTGTGGTCAAAGGTTCATTATATCCAGAATGATATTCATGATTTGGATATAATATATATCATATATATCCAGAATATACATGTATTTATAATATTACATAATAATTTATAGGTAATAAATGAAACGCATCGTTCATGGAGACGGTAAGCCGTGCGTACGCATGAACGCTACACTCATTTCTATGTCATATTAATGGAATTAAAACCAAATTAGAGGAATGTATATTTTAATTGAAGAATTATATTAATAATTTATATTTAACATACATCATATATAATAACTTTAAATCCATCTTTTATACATCCCACATATGGCATTAACGAATCAAATTACTTTGAGTGGGCAGTAGTCCGCACTTCCTAAAATGAAATTATCGTGTTTACCCACAATGGAAACCATAATGGTATGCCACAAAAGAAAAAATAAAGAAACATAAAAATATCACATATCATTTATAAATATAGTGAGATATTAATGGCCACCTTTTAAGGTTTTATATGAGTGTTGAACAATCATCGTTTCGTGAGGCAGAAATTCGCCATCCACAGAAACAGTATGTTCATTAACCATTTGATGTAGGTGTGTGTAAGTGTAGCTCGAATTCTTTTTATAACATAATACTAGTATATTTAAGATACTGGAGTTGTTACAAAATAAATTAATAAAAAGAGTTTAGGGGGTTGGAGAAGCAAAATAAAACAAAAGAACACAAGTGAAGACATTACCTTAAAATCGGGTAACTCCCTTTGGTTTGAGCTCAAAGGCTTCCTTGGGAAGACTTCTGACCAAAGTGAGGCTTCTAAGAGTTATAGAGGGATGTGGAGAGACAAAATGGGCAGGGGTTGGCCGATCCAAAGGCTTTGGAAGTGTGGGTAAGGAGGTAGAGGTGAGGGCCTTTTATAAGAGGAGAGGAGGGGCACTCTTGGAAAGTAAAGAAATGTTACTTTATTTTAGAATGCGTTTCGGATTTTAATGGTCCCACAATGATGGTTTTCGAGTATAAGGTGATAAGGGTTCAAAATCCACCCATCCAATAGGTTTTGGACATGTGTAGGTCTTAGATATTACATTATATTTTAATTTTATTTAAATCGTTAAATAATGAGGTCATCGCTGCATCATCATGATGTCATAAAAAATTTAATTTATTTAATGTCTAAAAATTATAAAAAAAATACTATGATGTAGGAAATAGTTTTGGATTTCCAATGACTATTTATAGTCAAAAATATTACTTGTATAACCCCATTTAAAAAAAAATTTAGTAAAACATCTCATGTTTGTGTCATTTTTACTTTAACATTAAATAAAAAGGTATTTATGTCATTTTCCAACCAAAGTGGCTCCATGGGGTCCCCAAGTTGAACCATGTATTGTATTGGTCGTCCATGACACATCCAATGAGGGTAGGACATGTGTCTAGGTCATTTAATTTTTTGAAAACATTATTTTTACCTTAAACTACACGAATTATCTCTAATCGCGATTAAAAACTTAATAAGTTACTATTCACCAAAAAATTATTTTAATCCCATTGAACCACATTTTAATTCTTAATGAAAACCATGTCTGTATGATTTTTTAAATTCAAAACCCAAAGGTGGAAAAATTTCATTTAAACGGAAAATCAGTTTTTATAAGTACCACTTAGTGGTTTCACTATTCATAATAAATTGAAGTTTTTCAGAAAATTACCAAAAATTCACCCTAATCTATATTTGATATTTCGAATTAAAAAATGATTTCTATTTTACAAAATTCAAAAAATATAAGTTGCATTAATTAATTTAATAATTAATTCCTGCTGTCAAAACAAATAGTGTGTTTTTATGAAACAAAATGTATCAAAAGATTGACACTAGTTTAAGTCTGATTTCAAAGTGAAATTAATTCCAATGACCACTACTAGATTAAATGGTAAAAATATATTATAATTTCACTTTAAAACCAATTCAAAATATAATCTAATCATATGAATAAATTAGATTAAAAATAGGTTTTGAATTAAAATACAACATCTTTCACTATTCATTAAAAATTGAACTTTTTCAGAAAAATACCAAAAATTTACATAAAGTAAATTTTGATGTCCAGATTATAAAGAAGAATTTTATTTTGTCAAATATAACACATAAAATTGTCCAAAAGTGGATTTAAAAGAGGTTCTCCATCAAAAGGCGGTTAATCGACCTTTTAAAGAATATTAGAATGTTTACGCTTAAAATATGATTCATTTGCATTTTTAATCCTCTAACATTTATTGTAAAAAGTAAAAATATTTTAAAAACATATATAATCATTTTGTAGTTAGTTTTTTTCATTCCCGCCATTACAACGGCTAGGCGTTAACTACTATTTAAAATAATATTGTTTTATTATTAGAGTGCAACGTAAGATTCCCATGAAACTCGTTGTTGCGTGTTGGGTACGCCATCGAGCATTGCGTCCCCTTTAAATTCATATTAATATTTTATTCAAAAATATGGATAAATCTTAAAATGTCATGCTCTTTATTTACCTGGGGTGTTACATCCTTCCCCCCTTTTGGGAATTGTGTCCTCACAATTTTAAAATTGGGCTTGGAAACTTCATTGAAAATCCCACATCGGAACAAGAGTCAGTAAAACAATCACTTTAAAATAAAGAAAGATATGTACAAAGGTCACCCGAGTTAACCAATACTAGGATTCCAAGTATGAAAATATGTACATGGAGGAAAAAAACAAAGGGTCGTGTTCTGATGGAGAGTGATAGTAAACATGTCTAGGAGAAATTTAACCATAAGAGAATCACAAACTTATGATGGGTTAAACGGTATTCAATTCCCTAGTAGGAAAAGTTAACAGACAACACTTTTGTTTTAAGTTACTCTTCATTGAGGAATTTATTTTTGATCTTAAGGAAACATACTTACTTGTCATGTTGACTTTGAACTTTTACTAGGTTTCTTACACAAACTCATACTTTCCCCAAAAGATGAGTATTTAGGAAGACTTATTCACATTAAGAGTACTATAATCAACTTCTAGAGAATCACCTAATCCACAAAAGAGAACTATATACTTCCCATATCTTTAGACCTTTACCAAAACCAAAACCAAAAATGTTAGTACAATATCATATAATACCCAAAAATGATAATCCTTTTTTTTAAACAAATCTATTCTTAATCTCCAAAATTTATCAAACAACACCCAAAGTTCAACAAAGACCATTCAATAAACAAATTGTCCATAAAATACTTCAAAGTAAACCAAACTAAGATTGAAACCCAAATATTTGAAGGATTTAGTCACATAGTCTTCCAAGGAACAAATTAACACTTATCTCCAAATAACATAAATTATTCTTAAAGTCTCGTATTGAAAAGTAATTAACCTAATCACATATCCTCCATGATAGGTTAATCATTTCCATAGATTACCCAAAATAAACTTTCTCTTGATTCATAAAATAATCTAACTAAAAAGAATTAGTCAAACTAACCAGGGACTTCATGTAGTCCAGTGGTAGGCGATAAATACCAGTCGCATTTTGGTTGTGGGTTCGATTCCCGTAGCTTTGTCTGGTGCGACAGGTTGTCACACGGTCTGCGTGTTGTCCTTTTTCCAAAACTATATAATTCTTAAAACATTCCCCAAAACGAGATAAAATCATCAAAAATGATCATAACATATTTTAACCTCAAGTTTACCTCATGCCTTTCATTTTCCAGCATATCATATAATAACCCATAATTACCTCAAAAGTAAGGATCATATAAACCGTAATGGTTACCATTATAATTATTACCTGAACTGCCACATCGATTGGTCATCTCGTACATGATGCATTACAGAACATACCAAGGTTCAAGTGGATGATCATGACTCCTTGATAGTTGGTTTAGAACAACCATGAGTTTCCTCATTGAAAACCACATTTTATCTAGTATCAAAATCAGAGAACCACCACGGTTTCCTTCAAACCTATTGTCTCTTTGGTGCCTGCTAGATCCATCCATTCACTAAAAACAGAAATGTCAGTGTGAGTATATCAACAAAACCATCATGTACTAATGAGGAAGATAAACAATAATATATACTTACTCATTCACTTTATCTAAAACTAGGACTCTTTCTAAAATCCTAACCATTATGGTAATGTCACTTATGCTTATAGGATACCCTAACCTCTAAAGTTATCTAAACCGACCTCTGATACCAACTATAAGGCCCCGACCTTAAACCTTACGTAATCTTGAATTAATACAAGATTACACGTTGAGGATATTTTCAGGTTTAGAGTTTTAGAGAATTATATCATAAACATTCATTATATTCCACATTTAAACAAAGTGGTTACATAAAGATATTATTCATTTATCCCATCAATAGAAACATATATAAAATAAAACATGCATTCTTTCTTGACACTTCCTTGACACTATCATCATATCATGTACCTTTCCCTTGACCTGTGAAAAACATTTCAAAAACATGGGATGAGCATAAAAAGCTTAGTAAGGGATATAAAAATATATGGAAAGGTAACATGAGTACATGTACACATAAGAATCAATGAAATCATACTTTACTCATAAAACATAAGCACTTTAACATACCTCATCAAATCATGAATAAATCATTGAAATCGTAATACATAGAGGTAACTTGAGGCATTCATAACATTCTTACGTAGGGAGTAACCCTCTTGGTTACATTTGGAATACCCACCACAGTATATTCCCTAAATCTCTTCGGAGAAACCTTAATGTTTCACTCCTTCGCGTTACCCAATGCATTGGAGAGCTATATCGGGCTCACCCGCCCTTAGTTTATCACAGAACGACCCATCTTCATAAAAATTCCCAAGAACCATAAGATAATCATATCACATAACTTAAGTATAAAGGAAAGATAACATTCCCACATAGAAAAAACAATATAACATTTTAGGATATTGAATTAATGAATCCATTCTAAAAACCATTTTCAAAACCATTTAAAACATTTAATAAAGAGATTTTTGAATCAAAGTGTCCCATACCTCCTTGAAGCTTTTATCATTTTAAACCATTAATATACATATAAATAAATTCTTAAAACTATTTTGAAAACATGGATATTAATAATAAAAAATCATTAAAACGTTTAAAGCGATATTTTGGATAAAGGGTTTTTACCAAATTTAGAGACTCTTGAATACAATAATTGAGGAATAACATTTAATCAGAACTTTATAATATCATGAGAATAAATGGATTTGTGATATAATATTCCAAAGGACAGTATATACACCATATAATAGTGAATTGGTGCATAACAACAATGAAGTATCAAAAGAAATGTAAAATGAGATGAAATCCATTATAAAGATGGTATCCTTAAATTAAAGATAAATCTATCACATAATTATGTGTGAGAAATAAAAATACTCCCAATATAAGTGGATATTATGTGTGAAACAATCATAGTTCATTCACACATATTCATAGGATTACATGTTCAAGAAGTACAAGTTGAACCCAAAGAAATCGAAAATGGGTTAAGATGTTCCCTTGTAAAAATTCGACAGCCTAATGGTGAAACTTCAAAATTCAAAAAATTAGTCGATGAGAGAGTGAATGGTATCTCATCACTTGGACATAAACTTTACATCAATAAGGATATATAATAACATATCCCAACATAATATGATGTAAATTAAAAGACATAACAAAATAAGTCTTAAAAAGAAGAGGGTGAAAGGTCCCCTTACCGAGTTGGGTAACTTTCGAAACATACACCCCATGGAAGAAGGGTCATACAATGAAGATGTAAAAACCCATAAATTAAATTATACTACAAAAAGTGTATAATAATGGGCCGTACATACACAACTCAAAGTAAATAGTGGAAAACATAGCATAAACGTCACGAGAATAAAAGTGAGATGAAAAATCCCTTACAAAAACTCGGCAGCCTAACGGTGCCACTTAAATCTTCCAAAAATGGATTGATGAGATCAAATAGGGTCTCTAATCATATTAACATAATGTTTACAGAAAGATGAATATAAAATAACATCCCCAAATATAACAAAGATAATCTTAAAATAAGTGACATAAATGAGAGTACTTAAAAAGAAAGAGAGAGGTTAGATCTCTTACGAAAATTCGGCAGCCTAACTACGCCACTCAAAACTTCCAAAATGGATTGATGAGAGAGAATAGGGTCTCTCATCATATGAACATAAAAATTATAGTAAGATTAATATAAAATAACATCTCAATCACAAGAAAGATGAGCTTAAAAGGAATGGCATAAAAGAGTGTACTTAAAAAGAAAGAGAGGAGTAGGATCCCTTACCTCGGGTCCGACTTGACTCGATCATTCTTTAACGTCCTGAATAATAAACTTGAGTTAATTTATACTTTATTAAAAACCATTTTAAATTTCATTGTTCCTTTTATATCACTTATTTCCATGTTATAAACATTATGTAATCATTTAAGTTAATAATGTTTGTTTTGTCGATATTTGGTTCTTAAGTCGAAAGTGGACTTCTTACAATTACATGTTGTTCGTGTGGTCAAAGTTTCATTATATCCAGAATGATATTCATTATTTGGATATCATATATATCATATATATCCAAAATATACATGTATTTATAATATTACATAATTATTTAGAGGTAATAAATGAAACGCACCGTTCATGGAGACGGTAAGCTGTACGTACACATGAACGCTACTTTCATTTCTATGTCATGTTAATGGAATTAAAACCAAATTAGAGGTATGTATATTTTAATTACAGAATTATATTAATCATTTATATGTAACATACATCATATATAATAACTTTAAATCCATCCTTTATACATCCCACATTTGGCATTAACGAATCAAATCACTTTGAGGGGGCGCTAGTCCGCACTTCCTAAAATGAAATTATCGTGTTCACCCACAATGGAAACCATAACGGTATGCCACAAAAGAAAAAAATACAGAAACATAAACATATCTCAAATCATATATAAATATAGTGACATCTTAATGGCCACCTTTTAAGGTGTTATATGAGTGTTGAACAATCATCGTTTCGTGAGGTAGAAATTCGCCATCCACAGAAACATTATGTTCTTTAATCATTTGATGTAGGTGTGTGTAAGTGTAGCTCGAAAGATTCTTATAACATCATACTAGTATATTGAATATACTGTAGTTGTTACAAAATAAATTAATAAAAATAGTTTATGGGGTTGGAGAAGCAAAATAAAACAAAAGAACACAAGTGAAGACATTACTTTAAAATCGGGTAACTCCCTTTGGTTTGAGCTCAGAGGCTTCCTTGGGAAGACTTCTGACCAAATTGAGGCTTCTAAGAGTTATAGAGGTATATAGAGAGACAAAATGGGCAGGGGTCGTCTGAGCCAAAGGCTTTGGAAGTGTGGGTAAGGAGGGAGAGGTGGGGGCCTTTTATAAGAGGAGAGGAGGGGCACTCTTGGAAAGTAAAGAAATGTTTCTTTATTTTAGAATGAGTTTCGGATTTTAATGGTCCCACATTGATGTGTTTCGAATATAAGGTGATAATGGTTCAAATTCCACCCATAAAATAGGTTTTGGACATGTGTAGGTCTTAGATATTACATTATCTTTCAATTTTATTTAAATCGATAAATAATTAGGTCATCGCTGCATCGTCATGATGTCATAAATAATTTAATTTATTTAATGTATAAAAATTATAAAAAAATACTATGATGTAGGAAAGATTTTTATATTTTCAATGACTATTTATAGTAAAAATATGACTTTTATAACCCAATTTAAAATTTTTTTTAGTAAAACATCTCATGTTTGTGTCATTTTTACTTTAACATTAAATAAAAAGGTATTTATGTCATTTTCCAACCAAAGTGGCTCCATGGGGTCCCCAAGTTGACCCATGGATTTTCTTGGTCCGCCATGACACATCCAATGAGGGTAGGACATGTGTCTAGGTCATTTAATTTTATTAAAACATTATTCTTACCTTAAACTACACTAATTACCTCTAATCGTGATTAAAAACTTAATAAGTTACTATTCACCAAAAAATTATTTTAATCCCATTGAACCACATTTTACTTCTTAATGACAATCATGTATGTCGGAGTTTTGAAATTCAAAACACAAAGGTGGCAAAATTTCATGTAAACGAAAAATCAGTTTTTATAAGTACCACTTAGTGGTTTCACTATTCATCAAAAATTGAGGTTTTTCAGAAAATTACCAAAAATTCACCCTAACCTATATTTGATATTCCAAATTGAAAAATGATGTCTATTTTACAAAATTCAAAACATATAAGTTGCATTAATTAATTTAATAAATAATTCCCGCTGTCAAAACAAATAGCGTGTTTTTATGAAACAAAATATATCAAAATATTGACACTAGTTTAAGTCTGATTTCAAAGTGAAATTAATTCCAACGACCACTATTGGATTAAATGGTAAAAATATATTCTAATTTCACTTTAAAACCAATTCAAAAAATAATCTAATCATATAAATAAATTATATTAAAAAGAGGTTTTGAATTAAAATACAACATTTTTCACTATTCATTAAAAATTGAACTTTTTCAGAAAAATACCAAAAATTTACACAAAGTAAATTTTGATGTCCCGATTCTAAAGAAGAATTTTATTTTGTCAAATATAACACATAAAATTTTAAAAAATTGTATTTAAAATAGGATCGCCATCAAAAGGCGGTTAATCGACCTTTTAAAGAATATTAGAATGTTTACGCTTAAAATAGGATTCTTTCGCATTTTTAATCCTCTAACCTTTATTGTAAAAAGTAAAAATATTTGACAAACATATATAATAATTTTGTAGTTAGTTTTGTTCATTCCCTCCATTACAACGGCTAGGCGTTAACTACTATTTAAAATAATATTATTTTATTATTAGAGTGCAACTTGAGATTCCCAAGAAACTCGTTGTTGCGTGTTGGGTACGCCATCGAGCATAGCGTCCCCTTTAAAGTCATATTAATATTTTATTCACAAATATGGATAAATGTTAAAATGTCATACTCTTTATTTACCTGGGGTGTTACACTATTATATTATGTCGATTCACATATTAAGCCTAGTATAAAGGAGCCTTGAGAATGTTCTTCTCTACTGTTTTCACCAGTTGAGCTTGATCTAGTTTTCTAATCATGTTCAATGGAGGAATTTAACCCTTGTAGATGAAATGCCTGCCCATTATATTCAAATGGAGCATCATATGAGTGGAAATCAACACGCTTCTAATGCGGTAGTTCCAGAAAGTCCTTTAGATTTAAAGAATCAGATGGATGACTAGTTCCGTGACGAATTCATGAGTGTCATGTGATCCATATATAGGGAGACTATTTGCATAGTACATTCGATGTCTGAGCTGATGAGATATTTTTATCTACAATATCCACCTACATTGATTGGAGAGACATACCCCTAGTATAACGACCCATACTTTACATACATTGTTAATACTTCAAAATTGAAGCATACTTATTACAACATATTATAAAACCATGAAAGGACCGTATAGGTATAGTGTCTTTAGAAACTGGGAAACATAAACAACTGGTTCATAAAGTGTGTACACTGTCTCCCATTTATTTCATCATATCTATAGTCCCTTTTGGCATATCTTACTTAATAACCTTCTTCCTGACCTGGGGAAATAAAACATACAAAAGGGTGAGCTCAAATTCTCAGTAAGGGTAAACAAAATAAATATCAATCACATTATATACATAATAACATAACTTTTGGAAATCTTATCCTGCAAAAGAGATCATAATATCATAACATGGGATAAATCATAGAGGTGATATGTAATACCAATAATCATAACTTAAAACCTGAAACTTTGCGGCATACACACATAATCATAGAGAATCATTTCTTATTATTCAAGACTCATTTCCAAGACTATCTTAGTGGACAAAGTCCATTTCTGAACCGAGTAACCCTCGTTTTAGTCCTGTTTCACTGAACCGGTATAACCTACCGTTCCAGCCATGTCTATCTCATGAGATATAAAATCCTCACCCAATGCATTGGAGGGAGATATAGGTCCCACCCATCTCATAATGATACCATTTTTATGTGTGCCACTAAATCATAAATCATACATCATAGCATAACCTATGAAATAAAATAGGATTTTTAAACATCATGCCATCATAACATAATCCATAAACAATTGATATCATTTCATCATAAGAAAATTGAATCCATTTAAATCATAGAGAAATTTTACTTGAAACATACACATATTAAATAATTTCATCTTAGATGTAAAATAGTTTTGACAAAACACTTGAAATGAATTCTTGAGGAAAATATCCTTTCTTCTTTAAAATCATGTTCTTTTCACAAAATTCCATGCAATTTTAAAAGATAAGGGTTTTATTGAAAATAATCATGCAATCATGTAGAGGAAGATTCTTGAAAATGAGGCGTTATGAAACCTTAAAAATCCTTTCACACCGTATAAGTTAAAAAAAACATTCTCCTCGTACTTTTGTCGGAAAAGTCCAAAAGTACTTCGTACGAAAAAAGACAAAAGATTCCTTTCATATCTTTTCCTAAAAACTAACCGAAGGTTAAAATTGGATTTAAAAAATTGTAGGTGGATGGAAATAATATTACATATTGAGGAAACATGGATGTGGATGATAACATACACCCTAGTAAATACCAAAGTATAAACAATCTTGGATAAAAATGAGATTGTGTTATTTCCCTTACCTTGGGTCCGACTTGCTTTGTAAGTGTACGAACCTCCTGTATAATGATTTAAATAATGTTATTGACTTATTCCAGAATCATACTTATTTTTATGATATCATATATAGTCATATTCTTAGCTTCTTAGTAGTAATATTTCATTGTTACTTGTTATTCAGGTGTTTATAACTTTTTGTTCTTATGCGTGTTTTGTCGAATAAATTCTTATTCTTCTCTTTAGGTTATATATACCTCATTTCCAGAATGGTATTAGTGTAATATATATCATATTCATTCATTCAGTTCATTTATATAATCATTATTAAATTAAGATCACGTAGAACGAGTCGCGTCACATCGTGGAGACGGTATTCCGTACGTACGCACGAGTGATGATATCGTTCCTATGATCATGGAATTGTATTGGAGTGTATGTATACTATTCCAGAATCAGTATCACTTTATAATAGTCATATATAGGCATTATATACACCATTATACCCATCCAAGTAAGGTGGTGGTGGAAAATAGATTACACCACGGCGTGGAGACGGTATTCCGTACGTACGCACGTGCGGTGATTTCTTTTTCCGTAGGATGGATAGATGGTGAAATAGGGTTGTTTCATAATTATAATAACATATCAGTATATGATTGATACTGATTTTATTACTTCATAATGAAACAACTAAATAAGAATAATTGGAAGAAGAAATAAAGATGAAAGAATCGGTAAGAGACATTATCTCTTCTTTGAAGTGCTTCATTGAGACCTCCTTTTAGGGCACTAAAATGGGTCTTTGAAGAAGACCAGAACCTCTAGGATGTCTCTAGGGAAGTGGAGAGGAGGAATTGTCAGGGGTTGTCCGAGCTTGAAGGCTCAAAGTGGTGTGAGGAAGAGGGGGAGGAGGTTCCCTTTTATAAGGGAGGAGAGGGCACCTTTGGGAAAACTAAAAATATTATTTTATTATAAAGTCAAGTTCGGTTTTAAATAGCTCCAAATTGATATATTTCGAAGCTAAGGTGGGGATGGGTCGAAATCATCTCATACAATAGAATTTAGACAAGTTTAGGTTCCTATTTTAACCTTATCATTTAGATTTAACATTAAGTTAAATAAGTTTACTTTTACCGTGTCTTCTTATGTTCTTATACTATAAGGTTAATAAACTTACTATAAGCAGCCAAACGAACCCCAATTTGTTTATTATTAATATATAAAACGTTATCTAAGTCAATTTTCCAAACCTTAGATTTTTAAGAATAAAATAACAATTACTAATATAATATTTTTTTTAAAAACTATTTTATGTCAATTTTGATACTATTTAGTAATTAATTTTTGTGAAAATAATAACAGAATTCTTAGTTCGAACCAAGTTAATTAAATCCATACTAACATGTCATATTAACCTAGAAAATTAGTGTAATTCATAAAAAGTCTCAAATTACATTTATTTTGGTGTTGATAACATCAATTATGTCAATATTTCATTAATAAAATAATTACTGCATCATCATTGTGTCATAAATAAATTAAATTATTTAATGTCTAAAAATTACAAATAAAATATCATTATGTAGGAAATATTCTTAGATTTATAATGAATATTTATAGTCTAATTTATCTTATGTATAACCTTATATTAAAAATTATTTACTTATTAAACATTGATTTTAACTATTTTAACCCTTCTTTAAATAAATTAATAATAAATGTCCTAATCTAATCCAAGTGGGCCTAAATGTTCATATTTTATTCCTAAGTTTGTTTTTGGTCGAATTAAACTTATCCAATAGAATTAGGACATGTGTTAGGGTAATAATAATATCATATTTACCCTTAATTACCCTATTTACTTTTAACCGTGGTAAAAAAAAGTAAAAAGTTACTATTCACCAAAAATTATTTTCATCTCATTGAACCACATTTTAATCCTTGATATTGACCGTGTCTCTCGGATTTTTGAAATTCCACTCACAGAAGTGGTAAAATTATGTTTTATGAAAAAATCAGTTTTTTAACTACCACTTAGTGGTTTCACTATTCATCAAAAATTGAAAGTTTTCAGAAAAATACCAAAATTTTACCCTAGGCTAATTTCAATATTCCGAATTCAAAAATGAAGTCCATTTTGAAAAATAAAATTTATAAAATTTCAAAAAGTGGTTATTACTATTCATAACGGCTAGTTTTAATAATATTTTAATAGCATATCGTTGTTTAGTGAAACTCGGTATTGCGTACGACACAAGCTATCGAGGAAGGTCGCTATTTCGTGTAAAGCGAGCCAAGCATGTATTGTGTAGAAAAAGATTCTTTTGATGATTTATATAACATAAAAGTCTCTAGTGTTACATTCTACCCCCCTTAAAATGAATTTCACCCTCGAAATTCGTCACTTTGTAACAAACAGATGAGGATACCTCTCCCTCATCGTATCCTCAAGCTCCCATGTAGCTTCTTCTAATTGGTGGTTCCTCCATAAAACTTTCACCAATCGAGTGGTCTTATTTCGTAAGACTTTTTTGCTACGATCCAGAATCTCTATCGGTTGTTCTTCATAAGAAAGATCTTGCTCCAGCGGTACAACTTCTGAGCTGAGTACATGTGAAGGATCAGGTATGTACTTTCTCAGGAGAGATACATGGAACACATCGTGAACTTGAGAGAGATTCGGTGGAAGCGCCAATCGGTAATCTACCTTCCCAACACGATCTAGTATTTTGAAAGGACTGATATATCTAGGGCTCAACTTCCCCTTCTTTCCAAATCTCATGACCCTCTTCCAGGGAGATATTTGTAAGAACACTTTATCACCCACTTCAAACTCTAGGTATTTCCTTCAGTTGTCGGCATAGCTTTTCTATCGACTCTGAGCTGCTCTTATGTGTTTTTGGATAGATCTGACCTTTTCTGCCATTTCATCAATGAGATCAGGTCCTAATAGCTTTCTTTCCCCAACTTCATCCCAGCAAGTTGGAGTCCTGCATTTCTTTCCATAGAGAGCTTCATAAGGATCCATCTGAATATTGGAGTGAAAGCTATTATTATAAGAAAATTCCACTAAATGTAGGTGTTGATCCCAACCACCTTTGAAATCCATAGAGCAATCTCTCAACATATCTTCTAGGGTTTTTATTGTTCTCTCAGACTGACCATCTGTCTGAGGATGATAAGCAGTGCTAAAACTCAACTCTGTATCAAGAGTATGCTGAAGAATTCTTCAGAACTTCGAGGTAAATCTCGGATCCCGATTGGATATAATAGAAATTATTACTCCATGCAATCTTACCACTTCCTTTACATATATCCTGGCAAGCTGATCCAGAGAGAAATCCTCTCTAATAGCAATGAAGTGTGCAGACTTTGTAAGACGATCAACTATGACCCAGATAGCATTATTGCCTTTGGATGTTTTAGGAAGTCCTGTGACAAAGTCCATAGTGATGTTTTCCCATTTCCATTCGGGTATGGGTAATGGTTGTAACATCCCCTTAGACTTCTGTCTCTCAGCTTTAACTTGTTGATAAACCAAGCATCGAGAGATAAATTCAGCAACATCTCTTTTCATGCCATCCCACCAGAAGTACTCTTTCAGGTCCCTATACATCTTCGTGCTTCCTGGATGAATAGAGAATGAATAACTACGAGCCTCATCCAGCAGCTCCTTCTTTAATTTAGGGATGGGAGGAACACTAACCTGATTCCTGAACTTTATTATCCCATCACAATCAAGGTTGAATTCAGGAACGTTTCTCACCTTCTTTTGTAACTCAACATCTTCTTTCTGTGCCTCATTAATCTTCACATGTATAGATGGTTGAACATTCATTTGAGAAAGATAAGATTTTTCCCCTTCCATTATAATTCCAAGATCCATCATTTGTAAATCCATAAATATTGGATCTTTTGTGATCCTCATCATGGATAAACTAGCATGGTCTTGTCGACTTAATGCATCTGCCACCTTGTTTTCTTTCCCAGGGTGGTAATGGATTGAGCAGTCGTAATCCTTAATCATCTCCAACCATCTTCTTTGATGCATATTCATCTCCTTTTGTGTGAAAATATACTTTAAACATTTATGATCAGTATAAATATCACACCTTTCACCATAAAGGTAATGCCTCCAAATCTTTAATGCAAAGATTACTGCAGCTAACTCCAAATCATGTGTTGGGTAATTTTGCTAATGGATTATCAACTGTCGTGAGGCATAAGCTATCACCATATCATTTTGCATAAGAACACACCCCAATCCCTTCTTGGATGCATCACTATAGATCACAAACCTTTCTCCACTACAAGGCAGTGTGATCCCAGGTGCACTGGATAACCTTATTTTCAACTCCTTGAAATTCTCTTCACATTCCTTTGTCCAAACAAACTTAACTCCTTTCCGAGTCAACTTGGTGAGTGGATTAGATAATCATGAAAAATCTTTCACAAAACGTCGATAATATCCAGCCAAACCAAGAAAACTTCGGATCTTAGTTACTGTTGTTGGTCTCGACCATCTTTCGATAACCTCTGTTTTTGCTGGATCCACAGATATCCCCTCTTTTGAGATTATGTGACCCAAAAATGCAACTTTTTGAAGCCAAAATTCACACTTGGTAAATTTGGCATAAAGCTTCTCCTTTCTCAGGGTCTTCAATATAATTCTCAAGTGATCTTCATGTTCTTCCTTGGTCTTTGAATAGACAAGAATATCGTCTATAAAGACTACCACAAATTGATCACGATAGTCTCTAAAGACTCTATTAATCATATCCATGAAGATAGCAGGGGAATTAGTAAGACCAAATGGCATCACTATAAATTCATAGTGTCCATACCTTGTACGTAAAGCCATATTTGGTATATCCTCCCTTTTGACCCTTAATTAATGATACCCTGAACGAAGATCAATCATGGAAAAGTATCGAGCTCCGCGTAGTTGGTCAAATAAGTCATCAATGCGTGGGAGAGGATATTTGTTCTTGATAGTGATCTTGTTAAGTTCTCGATAATCAATGCAGAGTCTCATTGATCCATCTTTCTTATTAACAAATAGAACAGGTGCTCCCCAAGGTGACGCACTAGGGCGTATGAATCCCTTATCAATATTCTCTTGGAGTTTCTTCTTCAATTCCTACAACTCAATTGGGGCCATTCTATAAGGTGTCTTTGAAATAGGAAAAGCACTCGGTATGAGTTCTATTGAAAACTCAACTTCATGATTTGGTGGAAGACCCGGTAATTCCTCCGGAAAGACATCATCAAACTCCCGTACAATGGGCATATTCTTAATCGTGATTTTCTCACCAACCATTTGAGATAAATAACCTTCATTTAGTGGAATCAATACCCATAAAATGGAAGAAATTTCCACTGGAAGGTTATGTTCATCCTTTCATCGATAGATGATCATAGATTGATCTGGAATATGAAATGTGACTTCCCTTATTTGGAAATTGATATGAGCTCCATGTAGAGAAATCCAATCCATGCCAAGAATCGCATCAAATTCCACTATATGAAGGATCACAAGATTTTCAGGAAGCACTTTCCCACAAACTTCGATCGGAGAAGAATTATAAACTTTTGATGCGACTGTTGTGCCATTAGGTGTTGTCACAGCTAACTCAACATCTAATTGTTGAGGTAATACGGTGATACCCTTAGAAAATTCTTCAGAAATAAAAGAGTGGGTAGATCCAGAATCAAATAAAACATTTGCTACTTTAGAGTGGATGGTAAGTGTACCTTTCACCACATCGTTATCGTACTCCACATCGCTGATAGAAATTGCATGTGACTTTCCTTTGTCTTTAGCCTTAAGAGTTTTTTGACGTCGACCATCATCATCAACCCTTGGATTAGGGAATTTATTGGCATAATGACCCATCTCCTTGCACTTGAAACATTGAAGTGTAGTAGGTTCATTCTGTGGATCCCTTCCTTTGTTTGCATCATTATACATATTCTTCCCATCATCGCGGCATTCAAATTCCCGATGACCTTACTTTCCACATTTGAAACATTTACTTTTCCCTTTAAGACAACTCCCTCCATGTTTATTTTCCACACTTTGAGCATAAAGGAAAGCTCATCTTCTTTTCAGTGGGCTCTTTAGATTTTCCTTTGAATTCCATTTTCCTCTTCTTATCAAACCCATATGACTGAGGGGTTACTCCAATCTCCATATCAACTTTGAGAGCACATTGAATGATTTCCTCGTAGCTATTGAAGTCCCTTATGGATAAGGCCCTTCGAAGACTTGGTTTTAAGCCACTAAAGAATCGATCTATCTTACTCTCAGGTTGGATAATAATACCAGAAGCGTACCTTGCAAGTCTTGAAAAATTTGCTTCATAGGTACCAACAGATTCATCATTCTTTTGCTTCAGTTAAAGAAACTCTTTCTCCATCTTTGTTAGGATAATACGAGGGAAGTACTTATTGAAAAATAAGTTCTTGAACTCGTCCCATTCCATGGACTCAATTTTATACCTTTGCCTCGTATTCTTAATAAGATTCCACCATTGATCAGCATCACCCTCCAAACGATACACTGCTAGGATGACTTTATCATGATCAGAACATTGAAGAACTGAAAATATCTTTTCAGTAGTACTAATCCATTGTTCAGCAACTAATGGATCAGTAGACCCGCTAAAAGAAGGTGGACGTTGTCTCATGAAGGATTCCACAGAATGTTTCTCCTTCCTTTTCTCGTTTGGAAGTCCTGCATGATTCATAGCTTGAGAAAGTTGTGTGAGCATGGCTACAAGATTTTGAATTCCAGCTCCCATAACGTTTGGTTGCTCAGGGGGACAATCATTGCATTGCCCGTCGCATTCCGCATTAACACGATTCCTTTGGGTTCCAGCCATTGACTAAAACCAAGAAGAATAGTGTGAGCAACACTAATTATAATAGGAAAACCACATACTCAAGAATAAAATTTCACACTTAAGGTATTATCCTAGGTTATTCATGGCCATTTCAAAAACACTAAGATTGTGTTCTATGCTTACACTTATCCTTAGGATTCTTACTAAGGCTTTCATATCCTAGTTTCCAAAGGTTGACTATACCTTTCCTCTGATACCAACTATAACGACCCATACTTTACATACATTGTTAATACTTCAAAATTGAAGCATACTTATTACAACATATAACAAAACCACGAAAGGACCGTATGGGTATAGTGTCTTTAGAAACTGGGAAACATAAACAACTGGTTCATAAAGCGTCTACATTGTCTCCCATTTATTTCATCATATCTATAGTCCCTTTTGGCATATCTAACTTAATAACCTTCTTCCTGACCTAGGGAAATAAAACATACAAAAGGGTGATCTCAAATGCTCAGTAAGGGTAAACAAAAGAAATATCAATCACATCATATACATAAGAACATAACTTTTGGAAATCTTATCCTGCAAAAGAGATCATAATATCATAACATGGGATAAATCATAGAGGTGAAATGTAATACCAATAATCATAACTTAAAACCTGAAACTTTGCGGCATACACACATAATCATAGAGAATCATTTCTTATTAGTCAAGACTCATTTCCAAGACTATCTTAGTGGACAAAGTCCATTTCTGAACCGAGTAACCCTCATTTCAGTCCTGTTTCACTGAACCGGTATAACCTACCGTTCCAGCCATGTCTATATCATGAGATATAAAATCTTTACCCAATGCATTGGAGGGAGATGTAGGTCCCACCCATATCATAATGATACCATTCTTATGTGGGCCACAAAATCATAAATCATACATCATAGCATAACCCATGAAATAAAATAGGATTTTTAAACATCATGCCATCATAACATAATCCATAAACAATTGATATCATTTCATCATAAGAAAATTGAATCCATTTAAATCATAGAGAAATTTTACTTGAAACATACACATATTAAATAATTTCATCTTAGATGTAAAATAGTTTTGTCAAAACACTTGAAATGAATTCTTGAGGAAAATATCCTTTCTTCTTTAAAATCATGTTCTTTTCACAAAATTCCATGAAATTTTAAAAGATAAGGGTTTTATTGAAAATAATCATGCAATCATGTAGAGGAAGCTTCTTGAAAATGAGGCGTTATGAAACCTTAAAAATCCATTCACACCGTATAAGTTAAAAATAACATTCTCCTCGTACTTTTGTCGGAAAAGTCAAAAAGTACTTCGTACGAAAAACGACAAAGATTCCTTTCATATCTTTGACTAAAAACTCACCGAAGGGTAAAATTGGATTTAAAAAATTGTAGGTGGATGGAAATAATATTACATATTGAGGAAACATGGATGTGGATGATAAAATACACCCCAGTAAATACCAAAGTATAAACAATCTCGGATAAAAATGAGATTGTGATATTTCCATTACCTTGGGTCTGACTTGCTTTGTAAGTGTCTGAACCTCCTGTATAATGATTTAAATAATGTTATTGACTTATTCCAGAATCATAAATATTTTTATGATATCATATATGGTCATATTCTTAGCTTCTTAGTAGTAATATTTCATTGTTACTTGTTATTCGGGTGTTTATAACTTTTTGTTCTTATGCGTGTTTTGTCGAATAAATTATTATTCTTCTCTTTAGGTTATAGATACCTCATTTACAGAATGGTATTAGTGTAATATATATCATATTCATTCATTCAATTCATTTATATAATCATTATGAAATGAAGATCATGTAGAACGAGTCGCTTCACATCGTGGAGACGGTATTCCGTACGTACGCACGAGTGATGATATCGTTCCTATGATCGTGGAATTGTATTGGAGTGTATGTATACTATTTCAGAATCAGTATCACTTTATAATAGTAATATATATAGGCATTATATACACCATTATACCCATCCAAGTAAGGTGGTGGTGGAAAATAGATTACACCACGGCGTGGAGACGGTATTCCGTACGTACGCACGCGCGGTGATTTCTTTTTCCGTAGGATGGATAGATGGTGAAATAGGGTTGTTTCATACTTATAATAACATATCATTATATTAGTGATACTGATGTTATTACTTCATAATGAAACAACTAAAGAAGAATAAGTGGAAGAAGAAATAAAGATGAAAGAATCGGTAACGGACATTACCTCTTCTTTGAAGTGCTTCTTTGAGACCTCCTTTTAGGGCACTAAAATGGGTCTTTGAAGAAGACCAGAACCTCTAGAATGTCTCTAGGGAAGTGGAGAGGAGGAATTGGTAGGGTTTTTCTGAGCTTGAAGGCTCAAAGTGGTGTGAGAAAGAGGGGGAGGAGGTGCCCTTTTATAATGGAGGAGAGGGGCACCTTTGGGAAAACTAAAAATATTATTTTATTATAAAGTCAAGTTCGGTTTTAAATAGCTCCAAATTGATATATTTAGAAGCTAAGGTGGGGATGGGTATAAATCCTCTCATCAAATATAATTTATACAAGTTTAGGTTACTATTTTAACCTTATAATTTAGATTTAACATTAAGTTAAATAAGTTTACTTTTACCGTGTCTTCTTGTGTTCTTATACTATAAGGTTAATAAACATACTATAAGCAGCCAAAAGAACCCCAATTTGTTTATTATAATTATATATAACCTTATATAAGTCATTTGGCCGAACCTTAGATTTTTATGAATAAAATAACAATTACTAATATAATATTTGTTTTAAAAACTATTTTATGTCAATTTTGACACTATTTAGTAAATAATTTTTGTGAAAATCATAACAGAATTATTAGTTCAAACCAAGTTAATTAAATCAATAATAACATATCATATTGACCTAGAAAATTATTGTAATTCATAAAAATTCTCAAATTACATTTATTTTGGTGATTATAACATCAATTATGTCAATATTTCATTAATAAAATAATTACTACATCATCATTGTGTCATAAATAAATTAAACTATTTAATGTCTAAAAATTACAAATAAAATATAATTATGTAGGAAATATATTTATCTTTCTAATGAATATTTATAGTCTAATTTATCTTATGTATAACCTTATATTAAAAATTATTTACTTATTAAACTTTGATTTTAACTATTTTAACCCTTCTTTAAATAAATTAATAATAAATGTCCTAATCTAATCCAAGTGGGCCTAAATGGTCATATTTTATTCCGAAGTTTGTTTTTGGTCGAATTACACTTATCCAATAGAATTGGGAAATGTGTTAGGGTAATAATAATATCATCTTTACCCTTAATTACCCTATTTACTTTTAACCGTGGTAAAAAAAGTAAAAAGTTACTATTCACCAAAAATTATTTTCATCTCATTGAACCACATTTTAGTCCTTGATATTAACTGTGTCTCTCGGATTTTCGAAATTCCACTCACAGAAGCGGTAAAATTATGTTTTATGAAAAAATCAGTTTTTTAATTACCACTTAGTGGTTTCACTATTCATCAAAAATTGAAAGTTTTCATAAAAATACCAAAATTTCACCCTAGGCTAATTTCAATATTCTGAATCCAAAAATGAAGTCCATTTTGAAAAATAAAATTTATAAAATTTCACAAAGTGGTTATTACTATTCATAACGGCTAGTTTTAATAATATTTTAATATCATATCGTTGTTTAATGAAACTCAGTATTGTGTACGACGCAAGCTATCGAGGATGGTCGCGATTTTGTGTAAATCAAGCCAAGAAAGTATTGTGTAGAAAAAGATTCCTTTGATGATTTATATAACATAAAAGTCTCAGGTGTTACACCTAGGAATATGAGTTCTATACTGAGTCATTCCGTAAAATCTTCCAGCACCTAGAGACACCAATGTTTCTCAGAAACATGTATCTAGACATGTTGATGGATGAGAGGGTTTTCTGTTTCTTACAATTAACAAAGGAGGGCTTGTTAGTGATGGACTATGTAAAATTCCTCACCAAAATTCATTATTTTTCACTATATTTTAATATAGTGAGGTCTTTAGGATGGGAAATTTTAGTTATGGGGTTTATTATGAGATAAGGAAGTAGGTGAATGAGTTTCACTTGAGTATCTTCCTAAACATGACGAGTTAAGATCTCATGATGGAAGGAAATCCAACGTAGGCCTCCAATGGTAGTTATATAGTCTTATTTGAGAGATCTAGAAGTAAAAATTATGGAAATAAGATGTTAATCTACTATAATTACCACTAGGGTAATATTAGGTAGAGTAGTCTAGTAAGTGGACTCTTGAACCAAGATTGCGACTCATTGGAGTGGTATTAGTGTGGACTGATTTTCCAAAAATTCCCTAAGTGTCCTCACCCTGGTATGGAGTTTCCAAACCGTGGTAGTATGTGTAATATTTAGAAGTTTTGTAGGGTCCCACAATAGCAGAGTAGTGGTAGGAGAACTAGATAGGAACTTAATTTTGGGAGGGAATCATCTACCCCTCTATAGACTGGTAGCAGGAGTTCAACAAGAAATTCCAGATGATGTAGGGGATGTGATACCCCAATATAGGTGTGGTAGTACTAGTTAGTTAGAATCATACAAGGGGGTTGTATTGGAGCGCAATGTAGAGGTGTGAGTTAGATGGATGCTATGAAGTCTACTCCATGAATGTCATGATGTAGGACCTTCAACCATTAGAGGTTACATTGTTGTATCATATTCCCTTTCGTGAACATTGGTTCATACAATAGAATTGTATTCTTTTTTATGTAGTAAAATTTAAAATGGTTTTGTCTTAGTTTTGGAATTCATGGACGGTTTTATGACCATTGACACACCATTGGGAGTTCAGTTAGAATATATAAAATAATTTAATGAATTTTATCTAGAAATTGGTTTCTATAATTTTCTCTATGAGATACTTATATTGGAAATTACCGTCTTTTAATTTATTTTTGTCTTTTATTATCTAGTTTTGTACCTAATTTATACTAATTATTTATAAAGTAGTGTTACTTTTATTTATCCATAAGAATATGGGTATTCTCCCAAGGGTGAGTGGGATCTTAAGGATGGCCATTTAGGACCAACTCAATACAGATTGGTTTATATCATGGATTAAATAGAAATCCTTATTTTGGATGACTATGGAATGCATCATATTATATTTCCCCCCAGCTGTGAACTATTTTTAGGGATTTTATTTGTAAAGAATTATCTAGCTTAACACATGAGGGAAAGATTAAGCCCAATATTGACTTAGTGCCTCGAGATGAACCGGTTTCTATTATTCCTTATAGAGTGAAACCAACATAGATTCATGAGTTTAAATTTCAGTTGGAAGGTCTAGAATCCAAAGGTTTCAAACTCCCCACTACTTCTCTATGGAGTTCTACCATGATTTTCTTCATGAAGGAAGATGATACCTTGTGATTATATGTGGACTATAAAAGGTTTAACTAGTTTATGGTTAATGTAATGAACTTTCCTTGGTCAACTAAACAAGCCACCCAAGATGGCTCACCATATGGTGTAGTACAACAGAACCGAACAATTCTCATGTTTAATAGAATAAAATACAAGTAGACCATATATCAAATGAAAAAAAATATAATGAGACATAAAATTTAAATCCAAATATGTTAAACTAGATAGATAATATATTCTAGGCTAATCATATATCTATATGAACATATGTCACCACTAAACAATCCTTACACAAAGATGATGAACAAATAGAGAAACCAACATGCTACACAATGCCCTACCCCTTACTCGAGTCTTGTAAAACCATACATACAACCTCCAAATGGAAAATTAGTGTATTATCACAATGATGATTAGGATTTCACCAAATAATCTATGCATGTTATAATATCAAAAATTAAAAATATTTAGTGTTAAAAAATAGTTTATAATGTATTTTTAAAAGGTAAAACCATCTCGTAAACATTCCTTGGTTTTTCATAAATGCAAACCATATTCACCAAATCTAGGAATATGTCAAGTGATAAATAAAGTAGGTAAGAATAATAAAAACAAAAAATTTATAAAACATAAGATAAACATGTGAAAAAATAACCCTAAAATAACATATCATGTGATAAATGAAGTATAAATGACAAAGAAAACAATTTCAGGATCTAATATATTGAGATACGAGACAGACATAAAATAAAATATAAAATCTTAGAATAATATGGATCCAAACAAGAACATGTAGTGGAATAAACTTCAAACTAATGTTTCATAAAACCTCTTATGTTATTACACACATAAATAGTGATGAGTCTATCCCCAACACACCCAAATATACCCTCTGTTCCATGTTTTTAAAAATCCATTTAAAAACCATACTCACATATTATAAAACCATTTTCATATTAATTAATATCAAAAATATATTTTAAATTAAAACCATAACTTATATATTTTATCAAATAAATAGTCTATGAAAACCCATTTTAAAATTAAAATTCATGTAAAAATGTGTATATTTTCAAAAAAAATCCACTTCACTACCAAATAATGAATTTTCATTAAATATCCCATAGGAATTCAGAAAAACATATATAAATTCAATAATTAGAACCACCTTCATAGATACACCTATCTCGAGAATTATAGAAACCTAGAATACCTCAAAAAATGAGATTGGAAACTAGCAGACTAGCCTTTGAAAGACAAGGTATGATGAGAAAATAAAAAGGATAAATATTAAACAACAATTGATCACAATTTGTTTCACAAACACTACCAAGGCTACTATTTTGGTCAATGGAAATGATGAAGTAGAGGGAAAACATACCTAGGAAATGATATGTGACGTCAATGAGGATAAAATATGGAATGAAATGATATAGAATGAGGGAGATCATCCAAAATATCCCAATATTTATGTATGGATTAAGAGGGAATCCTACACATTGAATAACCAATTTTTTTGTCATGCAACACTATTTAAACAACTCGATGTGAAGGTTTCATGTCACAAATACCTGATTCATGTCTTGAATTACACTAGTTACAAATATCATAAAAGGTCATCACCCAAGGTAATAATAATGTTGAACAACCTTTTTATGATTTGTAACCTTTTCACAAAAAATATTATTTTCTCTCTCTAAACTATACTCACTATTTATTCCAAAAAAATATTTCACCTCATGTAATGAGTTCATAATATGAATATTTCTAGTTGGTAGTGCACAATCAAGATTCTGTAGAAAATCCCAAAATCAATTTTGACACTTTAGGAACCCAAATAGAGCCCTATACGACAATTTATTTATGAATTTATACTCAGATTACATTAATTTAAAAACCATACAACTTCAGACATTAGGACACATTCCCACACAATGGATCTCCATCCCATAGAGACTTAAACAAAATAAAAACAGAAATGGGAAACAAAATGAAGGTCAAGGATTACTTGAAATACATAACATATTGTCATAAATTCCCCACCATACTTTTTTCTATACCCAAAATGTCTTTAATAACCTAGTAATGGAAAAATTGAAGGCTATTACAGCCTCATCAACAATTCCATCTCCCATGTATCATGGCTATCCCATCTACACATCCATGGTACATGGGCCTAGGGAATCATTTTACCATGAATCACTTTATCCCAATGATCCATAATATGAATTGGTTCCTCAACCACAATCACTTCAAGTTCAAGATAAAAATCCATTGATTAAATGAAAAGGTAAGGGTCCAGTTTACACCTCCTCATTGGGAAAACAAGAATCACATAATTGATCAATGAAAAATATATATGATATGTCCCACATATATTCCACCATTACACAGCATCCAATGATATCAAAGGGGGAAAAATATTAGTGAAAACTTACCCTATCTACCGAAATGATGATGTCACATGCAAGGTGATAGCCTATGAAAAACCCAATCACCAACCTTAAAATATTACAACCGATGATGATTGTATCCATAATATTTATGAATAATTTGCACCATGATCAACCTTTTATATATCAGCTTCACCCTTTATGTCATTTCCTGATGAATACTTGGTCCATCCAAGTACCACTCTCCTAACACTTCCCAGGAAGAGGGATATATACAGGGAAAAAAATATAAATCCTTAATGTGTGTCATTATATTCATGTTTTCATAACTATTTTATTTGTAAAACTCAACTATATTAAAATGATTTTCCTAATAAATATTTAAATCAAGCACACATTCCAAAATAATATCCTCAAGAACCAAGATAGCCCTCTATATTAATCCATACATATTTAGATGATATTTCATTCTCAATTTAAATTTTTATCCCATAAAATTATTCAAAAATTTCCAAATCCTTGATGTGATCCTCGGGTCCCTATCAGAAATGACCGTAGAGGGAACTTCCTGAATGATCACAATCACTCATACATAAAAGTCCCCAAGCTATTTTGCTTTCATCGTCTCCTTATTTTGGATGAAATTAAAAAATTTATTCATTATATCAATGAACACCCAAATCACATCCTTCTCACTATGATTCCATTGTAAACCAATGATGAAATCCAAAACAATATCATCCCACTTCTAAACCGAAATGGGTAATGGATGAAACATACCAACATGTCTATGGAGATCTAACTTAAAAATATGGTAAGTAAAATAAAATGATAAAAAATCTTAAATCAACCATCTTATCCCTATCCACAAATATTGATGTCTCAAATGATCTTACATATTAGTCATACTAGGCTGGATACAACGAAAGTTCTTATTCCCACTATTCAAAAAATCCTACCTCAGAGAAATTAGAACAACCATCCTCCCTTGAAAAGAAAAAGAACCATATTGTGAATTAGACTACTCTCTAGAGGTCTCACCATAATAAATGATTTTAATTAATAACTGGCACACAGTGTTTAATAATTAGTAAATCCAATCCTTATCATCAAATGACATGTTATAGTTTACCGAATCCAAGAACACATGTTCCCAGCTTCTTCCAATTCCTAGATCATATATTCCAAAAATCTCATTAGAGGTCACTCTTCCACTTATCACTTCAATGATTGATTAATTAATTTTTTTTCTAAATTCATTGGTGGCCACATTCCCTTTCATGGGAGTATAAGAAATATCAAGATCAAAAGTATGAATATACTCAATCCAAAATATTTGTCCCAAGTTCGTATACCTTTGAGCGAAAATATACTATAGACTATTAACCTCAGAATACACCATAAATAATTACCCAAAAAGGTAGTGATTCCACATTTTGAGTATCTCATAACTACTAATAACTCAAGGTTATGGGTATGGTAGTTCTCCTCATCTGTTCATAACTGGGGAGATCCATAGGTCCCCACCTATTTCCCCTTTATCAGGGAACACCCCAAACATGTACCAAAAGCTTCGTAGAAAACCTAATATCTAAAATATGGTTCTGTTAGAATCATAATTGGTATGGAAGTCAACCTTACCATTATTTCCAAAAAATATCTCTAAAATTTTTCATTCCACTCAAATTTTAAACCCTTACAGGTAAAAGCTATCATCGAAGATACAATATTAGAGAAGTCCAAAACAAAACACTGGTAATAATTGGCTAATCCCAAAAATCTACAGATATGAAACAAATTCCTCAGTAGATCCTTGGACATAACTATCTATAACATTTTAGGATCTACTAATACATGCATCTTAGAGACAACATTTACCAAAAACACTACTTATTTAATCTGTTATTCAAACATAGAGAGATTTCCTTACAAACGATGTTCCCTCAAGGTTCTATGAAAGATATCCAAAGAGTCCACATGCTCATCCTCTAATATAGAATACACCAAAATATGACTCGAAAATACAAAATTTTCCAAAATATAATAAAACATAGAAATAATCCCGTCCATATATACTACAGGAACATTGGGGAGACAATATTCCATAACCAGAATCTCAAAATTCCCATATTAGCTCCAAAACATTGTCTTATGTATATCCTCTTCTAAGACTCTGAAATGGTGGTACCCTAATCCCAGATCAATCATAATGAACCAATGTACCCCTATTATTTGATCAAAGATACCATCAATCGTGGAAAATTAATACTTATTCTTAATGGTCACCTGATTTAAGTTTCAATAAAAAATTTAGAGGTTACCATATTCCTTATTAGAAAATATTATAGGAGAAAACCCTTGTGATACAATATGATTAATAAATACCTTATCTTGAATGTTATAAATTTCACCATTATATTCCACCAAATCAATAGGTTTAATTAAATAAGATGATAATAAAATGTGCATCCTAGCATGAATTCATTCAATGCTAAAATCAACCTCTATTTGTGGTGGTAAATCATAAAATTCATCTATAAAGACCTCCATGTACACATACACCACCCCTGAAAGAATACTAATCATAAAAGGATCAATGATATCAAAACACATCTCTAAAAATTGACATGATATCACTGTAACATAGGCAACAACTAGTCCAACTCACACAAATCAAGAACCCCATTCACCCTAAAAGACATGAGTGACTCCATTGAGAGATATAAAATAATATCATCAATGGAAATGGTCAATTTGGGACTTCACATTGATCATTTAATCAATTAAAATAATCTAGTTGAAGATATCACGATTAAGAATCATGAAATCCCACACCACATTCAAGTTGGAAAGCATCACCTGGCACATGGATACTTGAAACCTTGTTCGAACAACATTCCAAAATACATGGAAATATCTGATAAGAACATCATAAGATCCAAATACAAGACCAAAAAACCAACTAACTTTGATTATATAAATGAATAGGTAGAAGCTGTATCAAACAAAGATAACACCATAGAAAATAAAACAAACACTGTACCTATTACAATAGTCCTCCTTCTTTTAGATTCCACTAGGGAAAACATTAAGGCATAAAGATATACAATTATTGTTCCACCTAAAGACTTCATAGCAACATGAACACCCCCATTGTCATGAGGATAATATCCACCACCCTTATAAGTATCATAACGAACCTATGAACCCCGGGTGAGATTAGATCTCACTTTAATACCTTGAGACATCATTCCATAGAAACACCTCAAATGACAATATTATCCATAATGGTGGCATGTATTCGATAAATCCATAATGTTAGGCATGGTTTTACTAGATCATCTAAAATTATTGAAAATAGTCTTCCATTATCTTGAAAAATACCTTTAAATTGGTCCTGATGAAAAGTTTTTACCATTTCACTTTATTTTCTTGATAGAAGACACACCCTAGCTAAAGACTACACCAACTAGAGCACCATGAAAACTTGATTTCGTAGCTATGTCTGCCTATTCCATAACTGTTTTTTCAACCATCTCCAAAAAATTATAAAGGTGCATCAGAAACTTCATTTATAGAATATTATCCCTCATACCCATCACAAACCTTTGAGATTTCATATAATCATTATTGACAAGTTTTGATACCTATTTCACCAACATAGATAAATAGTTAGAATAATTCAGAATGGTATGCACTCCTTGCTCAAGGGTTATAAACTATTGGGCCACTAGAATATGTAAATTAAAAGGATAAATTTTTTGATCGAAATATTTCTTATAGAAATTCCAAGTAAGATCCTAATGAAACATTACTTTCACAATGGAATCCCACCATCTTATCCATGGTCCCACAAGAATAAATGTGGAAAAACTCACCTTGTATTCCTTAATGGACATTAGAATGATAAATATCCTATAAATATTCTCAATCCATTACTCTTATTCCTAGGTTCCTTTGTCACAATATAATATTAGTGGATTCTTATTTGTAAATTACGTGACACGATCCACTACTCTTCTTGAGTTCCTAATAAATTCTTGTCCCAAATTTCGAATAGTGAAGATTATAGCTTCCACTTTAGAATTTTATATTAGAGTGTTTTCTTTTTTAATCTATCTCACATATTCTTATCTCTTATTTAGAAGATATTTTATTAGAGACATTATCTAGTAATCAAAATACAATAACCCACCTGCCTAGGAGAAAATACCAAATCTAGGAGACCACTTCTGGTATCAATATTAAAGCCTTTAAACCACATGAATTTAAAGAATTTAATAACTTTATGATAAAAAGTAAATAGTTTTTAAATGGATATGTTGATGTAAATAATATTCCATATATAGTTCATTCAAGAAAAACCAACCCCCAAGTCATAAGATTGGAAAAAATCCCAGACCACCCCTGGTAACTCACATTCATTCATGGAAGTGAGCTGGACAAGTTACTTTTCGACAGTTAATATCTGAATTTCAATGTTCTTAAATATTATCCACCATGAGACCAAACCAAACCGTAGAATTGTAAAAACACTTTAATCTAGGTATTCCATTTTATAACAATTTGTAACGAACCATCCAAGGTCAACAAGTAAAGAAATACAAGATCGTCCTCCACATAGTGGAGTACAATAAAATAGAATAAGTATCATTTACAATAGAAGAGAATCAAATTACAATGTCAAAAAAAAGAAAAAATATCTATGATTCCTAAAATGACAATCCAAATTGGTTGAACCAGAAATATAAGAAATAAAAGGCTAAATAAGTCTCAACGTTACTATCTGTCATCACAAAACAATCATTCTATGAATATGATGAACAACAAGGGAGATCATCATACTACATTATTATATTCACTTTACCCAAGTACTAAAAAACCATATCTATATATTCCCAATGTAAAAAATAATGGTGTCATAAACAAGTCAAGTTGGATTTCGTCTAAGAATATATAGAATATCTAATATCAAGAATGTATAGTATAAATGTTTAAAAAAACCAGCTTATAAATCATTTTAATAAGGAAAAACTTATTTGAATATATTCTGGGGTTTTTTATAATTTCATAACATGTTCACTGAATATAGAAAAATTTTAGTTAATAAATAAAGTAGGTAATCATACAAAAACCCAACCATGAAAGCACCATAAGATAAAATTGTGATTAAATAAACCATAAATGATCCACAATGCGATAAACCAAGTATAAACTAAAAATCACACAATTCCGGGATCCAACCTATAGGGATGCATAATATATAAAAAAACCCCAATCAATTCCTAATATAGATCCATAAATTACCTATAGAGTAATAATTTGTACACTATAGTGACATAAACCCTCTTGTGGAATTACTCACATGAAGAGTGATAAGTTTATCCCTAATGCATCAATGGTTACACCATGTACTAAGGGTTACAAAAATAAATTCAAAACCATGATAAAATTTTATAAAAACGTTTTCATATCAAATAAAATCTTTTTTTGTCTTGAAAAACCATCTTTAAAATTAAAAACACAATATATAAATTTTTATCAAAAATAGGGTGTGAAAAAATCTGTTTTAAAGCCAAATCCTTTTAAAAACATGTTAATTTTCCATCAAAAAATTCCATTATAAAATGATGCATTTTAATTCAATATCTCAAAGGAATTTACATGAACATATAACAATTCAAGAAATATAACCACATAAATAGATATATATAACTTAAGAATTATTGAATCTTATCTGTAATCGACAATAGAGATTAGAAACCAACAGATCGAACATTTAAAGATAAAAAATGGGGGGGAAAAGCAGTGGATTGATAGAGAACACCAAAATATCACAATCCGTAACAAAAAAATGTCATACCCATTTCCTTTTTCAATGGTAAGAAATAATAAAAATTACTACTTACTTGGGAAACGATACATGTCGATCATGAGGATCAACACTAAAAGAAATAATTCAGAATGAGTGTGATCAGCCAAAATTAAACAAAATCACCCTAGGTACTAAGTGGGAATCCTTTACATTGAATGACCAAAAGTTTAGGTGAAATGAATTTCTTAAACCACAAGACATGATGGTTTAACACCGCAAATCTATGATTCACATTGTGAATTCTCTAAGTTACAAATACGCTAAAAAATGTGTTGCCTTAGGTTAAAGTAACATTGATAAACCTTTTTAATGAAGTGAAACCTTTTCATAACTTTTAGGTTATTCAAACTATAATCCAGAGTAATTACATATTCCTAGAAAAGCATAAATGTGATATAATGAGTTCATAGCATGAATTTGTCTTGCAGGTGGTGTATAGTCTAGACTCTACAGAAAATCCCTAAATCAATTCTGATTCTTTTTGAACCCAAAGAGTGCCCTATAAAACCTTTTTTGAAAAATTTATACAAATATTTAACTAATTTAAGCAATCATACATCCCTAAATATTGGACTATTTTAACCAGAAAGATCTCTCCATCACCAAGAGACTCATAATAGATAAACAAAAAGGGTAAACAAAATAATGGTTAAAGAGTACCTGAAAGCCGCAAAAAAATGTTTCAATCAAGAATTAAAATCCCCTAACAGGCATTGAAATTATCATCAAGTAGATTATAGGATTCTAGAATTTATCCAAGATCTACTGGAGGTTAGGGTACCATCAGTTGGGGTTGAGACCATTGGAAATACTCCGAACAACTTTTAGATGTAGGTATGGCCTGTACGAGTTCGGGCTTATATTGTTTAGTCTAACGAACACACAAGTGGTATTCGCAGAATTAATGAATCATATTGTTCATCCTTTACTATATCCATTTAGGTTGTTTTTTTTAAACATATCTAACTATACTCCCTATTAGTAGATGATCATACCCAACATATTGAAATCAACCTTTGTGATTTTAGAGGGAATCAACTTTACAGAAAGATATGTAAATGAAGATTCTTGATTGATAGAGTACACTTCTTGGGCCATGTTATCTCAATGTTATAAGTGGATGTTTACCTAGTGAATCTTGCAGTTATAGTATATTGGGTGGTACTAGTGAATGTCTTTGATATTCTGAGTTTTATTGGTCTATAAATGTATTATCGTTATTTCAACTGAGAATTGTTCCCATATGAAAGAAATGATGTATGAGATAACCATGAAATAGGTAAGGTTCATTTGATACAATTTCTATGAGAATTATTTCTTGATTCTTAATAGTAGTCTTCCATTCAAAAAAATCTTTAATTTTCCCATTCTATGAAAATATCATACTATATATTGTGACAGATTTCAAGTTGTAATTGAAAAAAAATTAATGTGGGAGGATAAAGATGTTACTTATGGATCCAAACAACTGAGACCGTACAAGATTAATTTCCTTACTCATAAGTTAGAGTCATTTATAGTGATATAAACCATGATATACAAGTGAAACCATCTGTTTTGTTAGATTTTGGTGGTTTACATTGACCATGGGAGCCTCATGTGCATCATTTCTCACTAAGACAAGAACCTTTAGTAAAGGAGGTTGATTGAGTGTCTATAGTCCTTTGAATTTGATTTGGATTACACACCAGGTAAAGGAAACGTCTTTTATAATGACTTTATCCAGAATACAATGAAAAATATATCGAGGGAGACTTACAATGAGTGGCGGTTTGTGACACATTTTTAGGCATCCATCTTGATGATCAAGAGTCCCCTAGACTAGTATCTCTCACTTTGACATCTGTTTTATCCATACTTATGAACAGTATCAATATTGAGCATTTATCTGACCTAAAGTGTTTAAAACTGAGGGATAAATTATATAGTGGAGATCCACCATGAGTATGGTCTCTTAGTAGCAGGGATGCTCCCTTTTTTATGGTCATGTATGGGTTTTTACAGGCTTTCACGGGGAGTTGATAGTATAGTGTAATTTTTATAGATGGGTGTTACATCCATGTATAAATAGATGTATCTTGATATATTTATACAATACTGGTGGACAATGTGTAAAAAGGACATAGTAGGTTTTGTGGTGAGATGCCTCACCTATCAATAGGTAAAGTCCAAGAACCAAAGGACTGTAATGTTTTTACAGCATTTACACTTTCCAAAGTGGAAGTGGGCTATTGTAACTATGGATTTCATGATTGGAATAACTAGGAAATTCCACAAGAATAATTTTGTTGGGGGGATCCTAGACTAATTAATAAATGTATAAAACTTTTTACTTATCAATTATTCCATAACCTTAGATGATCTGGGTAGGATCTACATGAAAGAATTAGATCAACTTCACATTGTTATGAGAAGTATCATTTCAACATCAAGGTCCTTATTTTGTATCACATTTTTATAAGGGTATTTAATTGACTTTAATATCACAGAATAATATTATTAAAACCTATAATCCTCATACTTATGGAAAATAGGAATAAACAACTCATATTCTAGAGAATATATTAAAATAATGTATTCTAGATTTTAGTGGTTCTTAAGAGAAGCATATAACACTAATGACATTCTATTATAATAAAATATTCAAGGAATCAAACAAAATGGATCCTATGGAGGCTATATATGGAAGGTCACATCTTCATCCACCTTTCTAGTTATAGGTAGCCGAGTCAATGCTCTTTGGACCTAGTCTTGAGTAGTAAATGTATAAATAGGATCAATTGATCAAGGAGTGGTTGGTAACCATGAAGATCTAGAATAAATCTTACACTAACCATCTAATACATCCTCTAGATTTTGATCTTGGACATTGTGTTTTCCTTTGGGTGTCACCTTGGTAGGTGTAATGTTATGTTCCTAAACAAGGGAATCTAGTGCCCAGTTTTATCATGCCATTCAGGATAAAGGGAAGGGTTTATTTAGTGGTGTAATTTTTATCCCTTCCATAGTGTGACAATTCCACGTAGGTTTTGTTTCAATTTTCATAACATCATTGATTTCACCTTAACCCTTATCACATGATATATGTTGAATATTTTTATCTATATTTTTATCTATCCTTAGTGGAGAATTTAATCTATATTGTGGATTGTAGTGAAAAGAATATCTGTGGGAAGACTATACATTTAGTGTGGTGTAGTGGCAGAATGGGTGTGTGCAAGAGGATTTCTGTGAGAGGGAATATGATATGTGGACATAATCTCCTGACTTGTTCTATGATACCCACTAAGATACTCTAAAGAATATCCTAAGGATAAGATATTCTATGATGGGGAGGTAATAAGAACTCATATTTCCTATGTATGTATCTATTTATGTTTTCTTAAGACTTTTTTGGGGATGGTTGTCTTTTTTCCATTTCATGGAGAGTTTGAAACAAATTGTGATGGTTCCAGGTGTATACCATAGAAGTGTAGGAGGCATAGAATATAGAGATAATTCACAAAAAAATGTAGATTTATAGATTGAATTACTCGAGAAAGAAAACCCCATAAAACCCCTTTAAGTAATAAATTTACCAGTGTAAGATGTGATTCTGTTATTTATGACATAAAATTGTTTTTTTCAGTTTTTAATTCATAGTAATGAGTTTTTTCAGTGGATATAGAAATCATGGGATTCAATATTAAATCACATATTCACACCGTAAATTTGTCATTCATTTCATTTAAACTCTAGTGACATGAATTTTGATAATGAATACATCATTCCTTTGATTGAACCCATACTGGAAATGATGTTTGAGGATACTATTCAATATAAAAGGTCACCCCTTGAGGATATTGGTTATTCAGATCATGATATTGAATGTTTGAATTGAGTTTTTATCTTCCATCTTGGTTGATTAGGTTTTCACCATATAGATAACCATAGATAGAGATGACCTAACAGGATCAAGTATGTGTTGATATATTTTTCCTATCATCATTTAAGCGATGATATGAGGAGTCCAACCTTACCTTATAAATTGACTTTTAGTAATATTAAAATCTTCTTTTGAGGTGGGTGGTCTGAACCAATTTTGTAATGTTTTTAATAATTCTTTTAGTATATACATTGTGTGGATCCTGCCAATATTCATCAAAAATTAACTACCTATTGATTAACCAATAATTATTGAGAAATTATATGATTATACCACCCATGGATCCCATCATTTCCATTAGTTTTGAGACTAGAATTTTGGCCACTCGAGAGGTGAGACATCCATTGTAGTCATTATGCTTTGGACGTTTTGATAAAGTGGATTATTTTATTAACAATGTGAATTCCATGGAAAGGATATTATGATGTTTGCATGACATGATTATTGGGTATTTGGTTTGAATTGAAATCCAAGGTATTGAAAGAATGATGTGGAATAATAAACTGAAAAATTATGGGTATAATGGAATGATAATGATTAATGGTTTATTTGAAACATCAAAATGAATTGGAATAATTATGATGATAATTGGTAGTTTGGATCATCAAAATGAATAGAATTTTTAGTAATGAAATTTTTAATTAATGTGTCATGTCATAACATATTATATAGGATTGTTATCAGTCTTTATAAAATGATTATATATAGGGCTTGGTCCTATTTATGATTACATGATTATATATAGGGATTAGTATTGGTTATGATGAAATACTTATATATAGTTATTTTCTCGGTTGTGCTAAAATGATTATATATAGGTATCAGTCTTAATTATGATAAAATGATTATATATAGATATTACAAAAGGTTGTGTTAAAATTATTATATATAGGTCTTGTGAACAGATATGTTGTAAAACATAGATGGATCTACATGGTTCTTTTAGTGCTTATTTTTAGAATAAACCCAGGGAGGGTTATGACACTTTTTGGAATGGTTCTCCAACATGATCAAAGATACCAGGCCTTGTGATGAAGCATGTTTGGTAGACCTGAGGCGTCACCATGGATATTAAGGGAAAACTAGTTTATATTGTGAGCTATATTAATTTATTAAATGAAGAGCCCTATTATTAGTTTGTTGCAAACATTATATAATAAGAATGGAATTTTTTATACTCCATTGGTGGTGTCCTTTTGAGTTGTACTCACACTCTATTTGGGCATCCATTTGGTACCTAGGAATATTTCATGGATTCATGTTTGAATAAGGGAAAGTGGCTCTTCTTTCATTGATTGTTGCCTGATGGGTTAGAACTTGGAGACACAACCAACATGGGGAACAATACCAAGGTGTTTGGTGTCTTTTATAGAGTATCCTAGACTTTTATTATATGACATATAAATTTGAATTTAGATAATGTAAACCTATCATTATATCATTTTATTTTTATTTTTAGTGTTCATCTTATTCCTTTTTAAACTAAAGTTTCCTATATTTTTATTTATATTGTTTCAATCTAGTATGATATTGTTTTTCTACTTTTATTGAAAATTCATTCCAAAATTTATTTTCTCTCGACTATATTTCATATAGACTTGCTGCTAATTGGTATGATCTAGAATACTGGGAAGTACACATGAGGTCGTGTAGCCAACTGACATTGTCACGTGTGAGAGTACTAGGTGGGGGACATTTCATATATAATTTTATATTTATGTTACATTCATAATATATTTATGATATTTTTACATTATATAAAACTGTATATACATTATTATTTTTTGTTATAATACATTACATAATGTTATATTTTTATTGTATAAAATTATAATAATGTTATATTGTTATTATATTTATGTTATGTAACATTATATTCCTAGAATGAAAATTTTAATTTAATATACACACTTATAAACCATGACGTTGCACCTTATCTCTATTGATTTTCTAACATTTAAATCATTTCTATATAATTTAAATATAATTTCATTATTTCAAAATTTTGATCAATTGTGTTATAAGTTATTAATTATGTAACTAGTAAATAAATATATTATTTTTCATTAATTATATTATAAGTTTTTTATATAATTAATAGTTAGAAAAATAATAATTTTAATTAATAATTAACAACATTGTGCCTCTCTTGGTGGTATAGTGGTTAGGGGAATTTTCTAGTTTCCACAGAGATAAGAATTTGATTCCCACTAGTCATGCTTTAGCATCATTATTACATAAATTTTAAATTACTACCCTAGACAGTGAGGGGAAGCATGAGGAGGGGAGTTTTTACCCAGTTGACTCTATATGGTGCATTCAAAACTTGAGGTTAGTGCACACACAGGGGAACAATATATGATGGGAAGAGCATGAACTGTACATGGGTCGAGTTAGGATTCCATTAAAAAAATTAATTGATAACATGTAATATTTTTAATAAATAAAAATATACATAATGTATTTATAATAATAAATAATCTCAAAAGGTTAGAATGATTTGTTTGGAGAATAATTAATAATCAATAATAGTATTAAAATAACTAGTATTAAAAAATCAAATTAATAATAATAAGTTATTAATATTACTTATTTAATAACTAATTATACAATTAATAAGTAATAAAATAATTAATAACTAATAATATTATTAATTACTAATTATATAATTAATAACTAGTAACATTATTATTTTAATTAATAATTAATAATATATCTTTTTTGGGGGTGCCATAGTGGTCATGGTTGTTTTTTAACTTTCCATAGAGAAAGAAATTCAATTCCAATTTGTTTTTATTCAACAACATACTTAAATTCCTATTCATTTAATATTATTGATAGTGCAGGTAAACATAGAGAGGGGAGGGTTTACCTAGTCGAGTCTATCAGATGGATTTGAGTCCCAGGGTCTAGTACACCCACAAGGGAATGGTCTATGATTGAAAGAGCATGAACTATACATGGGTAGGGTTGGTTTCCCTTTGACTATCATAAAAAAATCATTAGTAATAAAATAAAAAACATTTATTATATTTAATAACTAATAATATAATCAATTTAGTGAATTATTAATAATCATAAAAGGATATAATCCCGAGTTTTGAGAATAATTAACAATTAATTATTCAATTACCAAAATTAGAATTAAATATTCAAATTAATAATAATAATAATACATTAATTACCATAATTAGTTACTATTAGTATAATTAATATTTAATAATATAATTAATTTTTATTAATATTTAAATATAAATATATTAAGGTTGTTAAGGAGTGTTGTGGATGCATCACACGCAATTTAACATTTTATTACATCGAACCCAACTTTCATTGGTCTATATTGAGAAATGAAATTTAACCTAACTTTATTAAGACGACTTTCAAATAAAAAATACAAATAAATATTTTATATTATCTATGTTTGAGGAAAACCATGTCATGATGCATTCCAGAAGTAGTGGGTTCACAGGCCTGAACATCATACATTTATTTCAGGTGTGGAAATTTTAAATCCCAAATTAATGGTTTTGAATTTATTCATGGGTCTTGTTCAATTATAGTGAATTTAATTTAATTTTAAATTGTATAGGTGTTATAATTAAAAAATTTATATTTGAGAATTCACTATTGTCTACTTCAGCTAGTCTATATGTATAAAATTATACCATCAGTGGTATGATTTTTATATTGTCTACCCTAAATATTTTATATTTAATAAATGACAATCACATTCCTTTTCAACTGATTAATTTGAAAAAAATTGTTCTTGGTTGTGGAAATATCGGATGACATAATGACCATCAACACACTATTGGGAGTGTGGTCTAGAGGATATCAAATGTTGCATCGATTATTTCCTATAAACTAATGGAAACCATTTTTTAGGAGCCTTTTGAGCTAGAAATGATAGGGTCTGTTTTAATTCTTAGTGTAGATTTTGTAGTTATGTGTCATGATCATATAGAATATTATCGCAGGATAGTAACTTAATTATCTCCATAAGGGGATAACTATTCTCACTACAGTGAGTGGGATCCTTAGAATAATCAAGAAGTACTAATTCAGCGTATATTGGATTGTATCATGGATTAAATATAGAACCTTGTTCTGTATGATGGTGGAATGCATCATATTTATTTTCATCCAGTTGTGAACTATTTTCACAAAATCATTCCTAAAGGGTTCTCCAACTTACCACCTAAGTAGGATATTGAGTTATTGACTGAGTTTATATGAGGAGATAAACTTGTTTATATCACTCATTATAGAATGAAACTAATAGAACTTTGTGAGTTGAAATTTTAGTTGCTTGATCTAGAAGGAAAAGGTTTCATGTGACCTATAAATTATCTATGGGTTTATGTTGTGCTTTTATCGATGAAGGAAAATGAGACCTTGCATTTTTTTTGTGGACTATCGGATGTTGAACCAGTTTATAGTCATGAATTAGTATCCCCTTCCATGTGTTGAAAATCTCCTCAATTAACATAGAAAATCTAGGATTTTCTCCACGATTGAATTATGGTTCGGTTACCATCAATTGAGATTGAGCCTATTGGACATTCCCTAAACTACTTTTAGGTGTAGCTATGGCTACAATGAGTTCATGGTTAAAACATTCGGTGTGAAAAATTCACTGGAAATATTCGTGTCAATAATGAATATGATATTTCAACCTTTCCTAGATTAGTTTGTTGTACTTTTTTACAAATATATTTAGTTTTCTTGTTAGTAAAAAATCATTCCCAACATCTTAACATCATCTTGAGTACATTAAGAGTGCTTTATATATACTCCAAGATATCTAAATATAGATTTTGGATTGATAGAGCACACATAGGGGGCCATGTTATCCCAGAGGCTGGGGGTGGAAATGGTCCCAGATAAGGTTTTAGTTTTAGTATTTTTGGAGAGACCTAATATTTCCTTATATATTCATAGCTTTCTTGGTCCAATAAACTATTATCAATATTTTATACAAGAATTTTATTGTTTGGAAGAACTAATGTTTGGGATAACGATGAAAGGTTTAAAGATCATCTGGTCATATTATTATGATAAATCTATTTTGAAGATGATGATTATGCTAACCTCAGTACTAATCCTTACATTTTCTTATGTTTCTAAAATATTATATTGTGTATTGTGACACATCTATAGTCAAACTCTAAGTAGTTATGATGTAGGAGGATCGAGTAAATTCTTATGTACCTAGGTAGATAATACCACATGAGAGGAATTACCATATTCATGATCTAGTGTTAGATATGGTGATACATTCCCTAAGATGCTGGAGGATCTGTCTTGTTTGTGAGTGGTTTTTGGTGTACCAAAAACACAAGATCCTCAAGTACATATTTTATTAGCAAGTCATAAACCTTTAAAAGAGGAGGTGGGTTGAGTATCTATATTCCTTCAACTTTGAGTTAGCTACCACACTAGTAAAATACAATGTTTTTTTTGATTCTATAAACTATAATTCCTATAAATATGAAGTGATTGAGTATTGAGATGATTTTTGGATAAAAGAACTCATTATAGACATATATATTGACATTTATAAGTTATAGTGATGATTATATATAACATCAATATCTATTTTTCATCTACATATGGACCAGATCAAGACACAGAAGATTTTGAATTTAGAGATATTATATATAAGGGAAATCATATATATTGGGTAGCCACCATCATAATGGTATCTTAACTGAATCAATGTTTTTTTCATGGAAGTGTATGGGTTCATATGGGCATGCACGAAGAGATAATCAGAGATTTTCTTACTTCTACATGGGTGGTAAATCTATTTATGACAAGCATGTATCATAAAATTCTTTTAAAATAATGGTATATAAGGATATAAGAGAAGACTATAGGATTTTTGGTGAGATGCGTCACTTTTCAATAGGTGATGTTTGATCACCACATCCTTATAGGGTTAATTAATCCTCTACCCATTATAGAGTAAAAGTGAGATGATTTAATTATGGATTATATGAAATTATTAACCATGAAACCACATATTAATGATGAAATTTAGGTGATCATAGATCTAATGATGATGGAAGAACACTACTATTATATAAAATAGACCTTCACTGTTGATGATCTGTATAGTATCTATATATGGGAATTATTTTATCATCATAGTGTTATGAAGATTATCATTGCAGATTGATATCCTCCGTTCATGTCTTGGTTTTGGAAGGGTATTTAAATGGAGTTAGGATCACAGATTCTTTTGAGTACATTCTATCATGCTCATACTGATAGAAATTCAAAATGGATGATTCAGATTCTATATGTTGTTTTGTAGGCTGGTGTTCTTGATTTTAGTGGTTCATGTGTGCATCATATAACACTCATGAATATCCCTTATAATAAAATATTTTAGGATTAAATCATAATGTACCATTTTTAATCCTTATATGGATGTCTATGTGCTTATCCGCTTTGACGGTTAAAGGAAGGTGAGAAAGTGATCATAAGACATAGTCTTCTTTAGGAGATGTCTGAGTAGGTTCAGTTGATCCGAGAGCAGTTGGTAATCATGACGATCTGGTAGGAATCATACATTTAGCAATGGAGATGACCTTAGATGTTTGAAGTTGGTGATCATGTTTTCGTTCTGGTTTATCCTAGGAAGGTTGAAAATCATATTTGGAAAAAAGGGAAGCTAGAATTCAGTTTTTATAATACATATGAGATATAGATATGGGTATGTGTAGTGGAATACCATTTATCCCTGCCAAAAAGATACAATACCATGCATTATGGGTTTCAAATGTCAATTATTCAGAGATATCACCCTATCCATTTTCACCGGATAGACATTTATGACATCATGTAGGATTTTGATGCACCCATTACAGATCATCGAGTTTGTATTTTGGACTATATTGAGAAGAATATCCAGGGGAAGACCATACTCTATGTGTGATTGGGGTTTAATCATGGGAATGTGAATGAGGTATCATGTGAGATGAAATCTAATATGTGGATAAAATGGTCAAACATGTTGTTCGATATCCATCAAGATGCTTTGGAGAACCACCTATGGAAGAGATATTATATGGTGGTCAAGTTGTAAGATCCCATTTTTTAGGTATGTGTCTATTTATATTTTGATAATACATTTTTAGAGATTATTATATTTTATTGATACTTGGTTGGAGATTCTAAAATAATATGGGCTAGTTATAGGTAAGTAATATATATGTGCAGGAGGTGAAACTTATATATTGAATTCATTATGTAAAATGTAGATTTATGCTGTGAATTTCTAGAGATATCCAGCCCTGTAAAACCCTTTTAAGATTTAAATTCTTCTGTGAAAGATTTGAGGCTGATAATTATGATGTAAAAATAATTTATGATGTTAGATTGGTTTTTATTTAATTTTTTATTCCAATTGAGGGTTTTTTTAGTAGATATGGAAATCATAGGATTCACAACTTATATACCTTATTCACATCGTAAAACTTCCACACCCATCGTTTAAACTCCAGCATCATTCATTATGATGATGCATATCTCATTCCATTGACTGCATCCCTTCTGTAGATTATGTATGAAGATACCCTTTGATTTAAAAGCTCATCCTCCATGAATCTAAGTGCTTTGGTTTCTGGGATTGAATGTAATACTTTGGCCCTTATATTCCCTCTCAACTCATTAGTATTTAAAATACCGAGAACCCTAGATATGGATGACCTAACTAGGTGATGTCTGTGATAAAATATTATTCTTATATTCATTAAATGGAGAAAATTAGGAAGTTGAACGTTCCTCAGACATTGAGTTTTATCATACATCAATTCTGAATTTGATGTGGGTGGTCTAATACATTCCTTATTGTTATTTCAAATATTATAGAATTGAAATTTAGTGAGATCATGATAAAAAATTATGTGCATGAAATACCTAATGATTAATCACTACTTGTTGAGAATTTATATTATTATACCTCCAAATAATCATGTTAGGTACATTTTATTTTATATCAGACTCATCGAAACCCAAGAGGTGAGGATTAACTTATAGTCATTATGTTTTGGTAGTACTATAATCATATATTTTGGTCTAAAATGTGAATTTATTGGAATGGAGATTATAAGTTTGTTATATCATGGAAAATGTGTAATTGGATGGAATATAAATCCCATGAATTAAAAAGGGTGAAATGAAATAATAAATTGATGAATTATGCATATAATGGCATGAAAATGATTAATGGTTTAATTGACACATGAAAGGTAATTGGAACAATTATGATGTAGTTTGGTTTTTTATCTCAATAGAATGAATGATTATTATGGAAATTAAATTTCTATTTAATATGGATTATGATGATATGTTTTTTATATTTGTGCTCAGTTAAGATGAAGTGATTATATATAGGGCCTCAGCAAAGTTATGATTAAATTATTATATATAGCCATTGGTCCCAGTATTGATGAAATTTTAGAATATAGGACATGGTCCTTGTTGTTATTAAAGGAATATATATAGTGCTTTATCTTTTTTATGTTGATATAATTACATATAGGGATCATGCTTAGTTGAATAGAAATGAATATATACTGGGTTTACACTAGGTAATTGTATAATAATTATAGGGATATACCATGTTCTCTAGGGTTTATATATAGGCTATACCATGAGAGGTTTATATCATTGGTTGGAATGGTTCTAGTAATTACATAGAGATATAAGAAATTATGACAAAGAAGGTTTGGTTAGTCTTGAGTGTCATCCCAGATCTCGAGGGTCTACTGGTGTATTCCATGAGTAGTATTAATATATAATATAAATAACCCTTTTATCACTTTATTATATACATGATATAATTATACTAGACTTGTGTAGATGCAATCAGTTGTGGCCTAATGAGTTGTACTCACAACCTGTTTTGGATCCCATTTAGTACCCCGGCTGATTTCATGGATGATGTTTTGGATAAGGGAAAGGGGAACTACCTTGATTGATTGTTACTGGATGGGTTGGTACTAGGAGACGTGACTGAAAGGGGGCTTGGTATTAGGGACTTTTGTGTCGTTTCTTGTGTTTTTTTACTTTTAATGTATGACATAAAACACATAATTTAGATACTTTTATCTTTTTATTACATGATTGGATTTCTATTTGGATTTTTCAAATTTTTCCCTAGTAATCTTGAGATTCTTGTATAATTATTTATATTTTTTATTCTACATTGATATTGTTTTCCCACTATTATTACAACTCTATACAAAAGGGTATAGTCTCCCCACTATATTCCTCAGAACATTGCTACTAGTATATGGGGAGGTGCACATGAAGTCACATAGTTAACTAGTATGGCCACATGAGAGAGTACCGAGTTAGGGATTTTACATATATAATGTTATATTTAGGTTACAATCACATTATATTTATGATACCATAACATTTTATAACATTGTGTGTACATTATATATTTGTAATAAGACATTAAAAAATGTTATATCTACATTGTATAAATTTATAATAATGTTAAATTTAAATTATATTTATGTTATATAACATTATATTCAAGGGGTAACAATGTTAATTTAAAGTGAACACTCCCACACTAGACATATTCACCTTATTTTCAGTGACTGTATAACATTCACATCATTTTAGTAAAATGTTAATATATTTACATTAGTTTAAATTTTTTAATTATGTTATAAAATTTTAATTAATTAATTAGTAATTAATTATACTGTTAGTAATTAATTTTAATGAAATTTATTTATATAATTAATTGAAATAACATTATTACTTTATTTAATAATTAAAAATATAGACCTTGCAGGGGTGGCCAAACAGTTTTGTTCATTCGCTGGTCTCCCCAGAGATGGGAATTCAATTCCCACTGGTTGTGATTTAGAATCATAATTACATGACTTCTAATTTAATAACCTCCATAGTGTTGGGAATCACAGGGAGGGGAGGTTTTACCAAGTCGACTATGTAGGGTGAATTTAAGATTTATGTCCTATTACACCGATAGGGGAATGGGCTATGTTGATAAGAGCATAAACTATACATTGGTCATGTTAGGTTTCCTTTCATAAATAATAATAATAAATAATAATATAATTAATAACTTGTAATATATTAAATAAAGAATAATCTAATTAATCTAATTAATAATTAATAATCATAAAAGGCTAGAATCTTGAGTTTGAAGACTAATTAAAAATTAATAATAATATTGAACAAATTATTAATAAACACTATAACTATTAACAATAAAAACTTAATTAACATACTAATAACTAATAATATAATTAATAACTAAAAACATAATTATTTTAATTAATGATTAATAGTGCATCCCTTACAGGGGTGGCCGAGTGTCCATGGTCATTCATGAAGATATGAATTCAATTACAACTAGTTGTGCTTCATCATTATAATTTATTGCCTATTGATTTATTACTCTCAAAAGTTTAGGACATGAAAGAGAGGGGTGGTTTTACCCAATCAAATTGGTTCGATGCATTTGAGAATGAGGGTCTAGTACACCCATAGGGGAATGATCTATTATGGGAGGATCATAAACTGTAAATGGGTTGGGTTGCATATCCATAAAAAAACTAAATAATAATAATTAATAGTATAATTATTAACATTTAATATATTTAATAACTAATAATTTAATTAATGTAGTCAATAATTAATAATCACAATTGGTTAGAATCATGCGTTTGGAGAATAATTAATAATTAATAATACTTATTACCACAATTAGTAATAAATAATCAAATTATTAATAATAATAAATTAAATACAATAATTAGTTACTAATAATAATATTATTACTTAAACATTTCTCTAAAAATTAATTATATTATAATATAAATATATTATGGTTGGTAGGGCATGGTGTGGGTGTAACACACTCAAATTTAATCCATTTTTAAAATCCAACCCTACCATCAAAGGTCCATATCGGAAAATAAAATTTAACTATAACCCTTTAAGATAATTTTCTAAGAAAAAATACAAATATATCTTTAATCATGTCTGTATTCGAGAAAAACCATACCTTGGCATGTTGGGAAACAATTTTTATCATCTATAGTGTCTTGAAATGTCAGATAATACAATAATAAGTGTTGTTCGGAGTGGACACTCAAGAGGGGGGTGAATTGAGTTCCAATAAAAATTTATGTTTAAAAACATTGTCTTAAAAACCCCCAATTAAAACATAGAATTAAACTGTAGTGAATTTATATCAACATAAAGGTTCTGTTAGGTTCTCAAAGGATTGATTATTTCCAAGTTAATCAAATCAGAATAATTGATTAACTTTTGAAACTAACTTACTGATTTACAACTAATATAAACACTTGCGAGTTTAATTATCAAAGTGACTTTTAAAACAGTTTTGGTTTTAAAGTAATTAGCAGCGGAATAAAAAAAACATTGAATATAAATAAGAACAGCAGATTTAACCAAGAGGTTCAGTCTCAAGCTGAGAATTAGTCCTCTAAAAACTTTATATAAAAGTGATCCACACCTTGGATCGGGGATAAACAACAGTATACAACTGTCCAGGTCACACGACCTCTACCACTGTTATCCGTGGGAACAAAAACAACAACACCAGCTGTCCAAGTCACACACGACCTCTACCACTATCCCAGTGGGAAATAAAAAATGTAAGATAGTTGAGTGAGGATTTACAAATCCTCTAGTTAGAGTACAGGAGACAGTGTGTGTATAAAATACAACATATAACACACACTGCTCAATATGTAAAAAGATAAATCACAGAGCAAATATTTAGAGTTTAGAAATGGATCTAGTGATTGTCGTGCAGTTCTGGACTCCTTTGATTGATCATAATTCGCTCTGAGTCCTCTTCTGGTTTTTGTCTGGAAAACAGAGTATCGTCTGTTTACTTGACTTCCAGGTGTAGACACAGTCGATGAATCTCTTGTGTTATGTTCTCATCCTCAGCTCTTCACTGGTATGTAGTAATGAATGAGTTCTTCGTGTAAGTTCAGTCGTCTCTTTGCATTCACGCTTAGTTGTTCTTCCAGCACACCTCGTGGAATGTATGTCTCTATGTATTCGTCTATTCATCTCTACTTTTTAGTAGCACATCCTTCCTTTATTTAAAGGACGAGCTCCGGAAAAAATGATTTACTTTTTGTAGGTATGAGTTATGATTCCCTCACATCCAACAAAATTCATTAAATAAATGACAGAGCATTAAAATATTCCTAATATGACCATTGGTTAGATTAAATAAAGATAAAGAAATTAAAGCAGTGTTGGGTTCTGTCTCTGCAACGGTAGCTCTTGATATCGGTAGACTTGTGTTACGGTAGGTGTCTGTATCGGTAGAGTTCATTTGTAATGGTAGAATTTGTATCGGTAGCTGCAACTATAGACTTGATCACATCAGTAGTGGTGGACTTGTAACGGTAGTTGTGGCTCTGCCTTGTATCGGTAGCGGTAAGTCCCTATCGGTAGCTTCCTTGATGTATCGGTAGACTTTTCATATCAGTGGACTTCAGCATATCGGTAGCTCTATATCGGTAGCTGTCGACTTCGATATAGCGGTAAGCTTGAGTACCGGTGAGCTTGTAACTGTAACTATGTCGGTAGACTTGTTGTACCGTATCGGTAGACTTTGATGTAGTGGTGAACTTTGAGTACCGGTGGACTTGATGTATCGGTGAACTCCGTATCGGTAGCTCTATGTCATAACGGTAGCTCTTGTTCTGTATCGGTAGCTATAAACTGTTTAAGCATTCTATTGGTAGAATGTGTTAGGTCAGAGTACATATATCCAAAAGACTTATATTAATCATAATTTAAAGTAACAACATATAATAAAGCATATTTTAGATGTATCAAACATAATTAAGATATAAATAAAATATAGTTGGGATTATCAAAATATAATAAAGCAACTCAATTCCTAGAGGGTTCAACAATCTCCCCCTTTTTGATAATCACAACTTATGCCAAGAAAATTGAAATAGTATCAGAGGAAAAGGTGGAAAAGAAAGCTGCATCAGAGGAAAAGGTTCTATTGAACAAAACTTCCATATTCCTCCCCCTTTTAAGTCTTAGTTCCTCAAGTCGCAGTTTCTCATTCCCCCTTTGTGTGTTTCTCCCCCTTTGTAAACTCTTAGGTTTCATTGCTTATTTGCTCTCATTTTCTCATGTTCGCATTTTCTACCCCTTTGTGATTAAAAAAAATAATGGTAGTAGAGAAAAGAGAAAGATTAGCAGAGAATAAATGAAAAAGTAATAGAAACATAGTAATGTAGATAATGAAGAGGAATTTCATTAATATTCAAAAGGTACATTGATAGAATCAGAATAAAACAAAAAAAATGAATCCTATGAAACAAGATCTATAAACACTCAATCCTCCTCAGTAACAAGTGTCTTTCCCTTAGGATCAATAGAGGTTTAGGTGCAGGGTCAGCAGAGGGTTTCAGAATAGCTAATGGCACAACTGGTGGTTCAGCTACAGAAACTGTACCGGATCTAAAATCTGAGCTCCGCTGAGCGATCATCGGTCTCAAGCTCCTGATAGCTTGAACTGGAGAAAATTGAGGAGTACTCCCAGAGGCAGAAGCAGGAAGGGCAGGAGGTACAATCACGAGTCTGGCATCCACATGCATGAAGGGCAACAACAGGTTTCTGAAATCTATTATAATTCTTCCTCCTCTCTCCATTGCAGATACAAAATCATCCCTATTTTCAATGAATTTGTCCAAAGCAGGAGTAAGCTCCCTGAGCTTACTAACCTGTTATCTGAAGGATTGGGTAACTGGAGGTAACTTCATATTCTCAATCAAGAGTTTGAAATGGTTTGTCATTTGGTGCTTGGTATAATCATTTTCAAAATAAGCATCCACCTTATTCTTGATTGCCTCTTGAGAAGCAGTAGCTACCCGCAGGTGATCATGAATAAAACTACTAACTTCCCTAGTGGTAGCAAGAATCTGAGTATCTAATAAACCACTGGGACTGGCATTAGCCAATTCTTCCTGAATAACATTGTGGATCTGGTCAAGGTTCACACTGGAGCTGGATGAGGGAAGATTTTTCATTGAAAAAGCCACTGTCTCCTTGAAGGATTGAGTCAGACTACTAACGACCTTATGAACAAGTTCATCTGGCTGTTCAGATGTTCTTTAACTGACTTTTTAAAGGCCTCAAAAACTTCCACAAACTATTTAACCACTTCTTTGATATATCGAATGTATGAGTTTACTTGATTTTGAGAGCTATTCATGGTAGTCAGAGAAGCAATCGATTGTCTCAAAGCAACTACAGCTCCTGTCTAACTCTCAATCTGAGTGTGGCACACTTTAAGTTCATCCATCATTTCTTTCACAGGACTGGACACACCACATCCAATGGACAACTCAAGGGATTGCTCCACGCTTTTCATCTCTTCAACCATACTTCTCTTCATTTCTTCCACTGATTCCCTTATTGCTTCTTTCAATTAAGCTTTGAAGGACTCAAGATCCTCCTTGGTTGCCACATTTTCAGCCATAGTGGGTACGTTAACTGATTCCTTTTGAGGTTGGTCTTCCTCATCCGAATCACCAAAAGAAAGTCCATGAATCATATATCCGGGATCTGATGTCCAACCTTCAATGTCATATAGCACTGATACTGATCCAAGATTCTCCCCCTCACGTGGAACATTCTCCTGAGGTATCTCTTCCAACTGTCCTTCTTGAGGTAATTCAGAAATTTCCTCTACAATTGCAGCAGATTCAATAGTCATTTGTTCTAAGTCATTAATGAATCTCTCATCAACAATTTTTGTTGCTACTTCTTCCTGATCAGGCACTGTTGTGACTGTACTGACTATTAGAGGACACAAACTGAGCTCTTTTTCAACATTTTCCTCATCATATGCTTCACCATCAGCCTCATTTTCTCCATTAACATCATGATCAGATTCGGTTGCCTCATACTCCTCAGAGGTGTCCTTGAAAAAATACTGGCATGCTACTTCTTCTTCCTCTATAGTCTCTGTATCATTTTCCTTCAAGACAATCTCTCTCTTTGGTAGTTCTTTTGGAGGGCTAGCTGCTCCATAAGAAATAACTTGATGCACAGGACTAGGGGGTAAGTCTGGGTCTCCTCCTTCCTCAACTGATGTCTCTTCCTCCTCAGCTTCGTGATCACTGTAGACCAGTTCTGGCTCATCTGGTCCAAGACCAGGATCCCTCACATCCTTTGGTCTAGAAGGATGATCCACAGGAGTATACTTGTCATAGATTTTTCCATCATCACTCACCCATGATTTGTTCCAAGGATTCCAACTGACTTTCATGTATTTACATATAGTTCTTGTAATACAGAAGTTGTCCTTAACCACTACCAGCTCATCCTGAGGTCCAACAACTTCTTTCACTTTTAGCATCACAAAAATCAGCTTTGAGAAAAACAGTGCATTTGGTTTGGACTTCGGTCTAGTCATCTCTTCCACTAGAACCATAATCAATCTACATAGATTGATTCTCACACTGTTCTTCAGCAAATATAACAGATATATGTCATATAATCTCAAAGTGGAAAAGTCTCCTCTTCTCGGACTAACAACATGCTGAATAAATTTAAACAATAGCTTATCTTCTCCTCCCATCTCTGCATTAGTCACCTTTCTAGGGGTCCCATTCCCTGTAAGCTCCAGCAAAGCATCTTCATATTGAAACACATCACTAGTCGACGGTATAGACTTTGAGTAGAACGTATAATCTCCTTCATGGGGAACTCTTAAGTTCCTAGCCCATTCCACTGAAGTAAAAGATACTTCCTGACCATTTACCAAAGATATCATTCTCCTTTCCTCCTCAGTATTTTTAAAGTGGAAACAATCATAGAACTGCTTCACCAGCTCAGGATAGTAAGGTCCGTTGTTGTTCGCGAAGCACTCAGTCCAACCTTGTTCTTCTTAAACTTTAAGAACCAAGGACTTACTCTCCATGAGCCATTCTGCACACACCTCTTTCTCAACGACAATTTCTCACTTTGAGAGATGCAGGTTTATTGGATTCCTTCGAGCTGCACTTCCACTACCACATCCACTGGTACTAGAATTCGATACTTTCTGTCTTTTCACTTGTGGCTCATCACTCCCATCTGTAACCTTAGGTCTCTTGATGTGGGCCATTATAGATTCGAGGTTTAGGGTTTTGCTACTTGAGAGGGTTAGGTTGCAGGGATTCGAACAGACGAGTTTGCAGGGAGGTTGAGTGAAATCTAGACTCGGTTTAATATCATTTAGGATCCACAAATAAAATAAATTATATATATATAAAAAATTTCTATGTCTCGGCTTTACAGAAGTTAAAACAGCGCGAGATGTACCGGTAAAGTCTTCTAACGGTGAGGATTTCCTAACGGTGAGGTCTCCTAACGGTGAGGTCTACTAACGGTGAGAATTTTCTAACGGTGAGAATTTTATAACGGTATCAAGGGTAAGTTATCATTCCTAATTCATGTCTAATGAAACTTAATCTTACTGAACATAAAGTCTTAGTGAAAATATCAGCTAATTGATGTTCAGTGCCTATAAATTCAAGAGTTATATCACCTCTTTGATAATGATCTCTTAAAAAGTGGTGTCTAACATCAATGTGTTTAGTTCTAGAGTGAGACACAGGGTTCTTGGAGATGTTGATCACACTAGTGTTATCACAATTAATTGAAACATGTTTAAAAACAAATCCAAAGTCCAATAAAGTGTGTTTCATCCACAGAATCTGTGCACAGCAACTACCAGCAGCTATATATTCTGCTTCAGCAGTAGATAATGAAACTGAGTTCTATTTCTTACTACACCATGATACTAGGGACTTTCCAAGTAAATGACATGCTCCAGATGTGCTCTTCCTATCTAACTTATAGCCAGAAAAATCAGCATCTGAATAACTTATTAAGTCAAATGATTGTCCTTTTGGATAAAACAAACCCAAATTTTTAGTATACTTAAGATATTTAAAAATCCTTTTAACAGCAAGTAAGTGTGATTCTTTAGGATTAGCTTGAAATCTAGAAAACATACATACACTAAACATAATATATGGTCGACTAGAATTAAGGTAAAGTAAACTCCCAATCATACCTCTATAATTAGTTTGATCAACATGTTTCCCACATTCATCAATATCCAATTTACAGGTGGTACTCATAGGTATATGACTTTCCTTAATACTATCCAAGCCAAATCGTTTTAATAAATCCTTAGTATATTTAATTTGATTCAAATACAATACCATCTTTAGTTTGAAAGATTTTAAATCCAATAAAGTACTTAAGCTCTCCCATTAAGCTCATTTCAAACTCATTTTTCATAATATTTGAAAAATCAGTACATAAAGAATTTTTCAAAGATCCAAAAATAATATCATCAACATAGATTTGTACTATTAAAACATCTTTTGAAATCCTTTTTATAAAAAGAGTGGGATCAACTGTTCATTTTTTAAATCCTTTTGAAATAATAATGTTTGAAAGTCTTTCATACCAAGCTCTCGGAGCTTGTTTTAAACCATACAAAGCTTTAGAAAGTTTAAAAACATGATTTTGAAAATGAGGATTTGAGAAACCAGGTGGTTGTTCTACAAAAACATCTTCAATAATAAAACCATTTAAAAAAGCACTTTTCACATTCATTTGATATAACTTGAAATTCAGATGTGATGTATAGGCAAGTAAGATCCTAATAGCCTCTAATCTAGCTACAGGTGAAAAGGATTCCTTATAGTCAATTCCTTCTTCTTGATTGTAACCTTGTGCAACTAGCCTGGCTTTGTTTCTAATGATATTTCCATATTCATCAAATTTGTTTCTAAACACCCATTTTCTTCCTATGGTTATAGTGTCCTTAGGTCTTTCTACTAATTTCCAGACTTTGTTTCTTTCAAATTGATTTAGTTCTTCTTGCATAGCCATTACCCAAAATTCATCATTGATAGCATCATTGATATTTTTAGGTTCTAACTGTGAAAGAAAAGCATGATGTTCAACCTGATTTCTTAGAGAAGATATAGTCCGTGTCCCTCTATCAATATTTCCTACAACAGCATCTAAAGGATGATTCTTTAGAATTCTAATTGATCTATTAAAAGTAGGACTAGAAATTTGAAGTTCATCAATAGGTTGGGAATCAACAGAAGCAGGTTCTGGAAAATTTCCAGAACTGGACGTTTTTAATACAGGTCCATTGTCCTTATCATTAAGGTTCAAAACAGATAGATCATCTTCAAGATTTTCAAGAGAAGTCTTAGGCTCATGTGGATCAGTTTCATCAAATTTTATGTGAATAGATTCTTCCACACATTTGGTTATCTTATTGAAAACTCTATAGGCTTTACTAGTTATAGAGTATCCTAGGAAAATTCCTTCATCACTCTTTGGTGAAAACTTGTCAAGATTATCTTTAGTATTAAGAATAAAGACTTTGCAACCAAAAACTCTAAAGTAGGTAACCTTGGGTTTCCTACGGTTCCACAACTCATAAGGGGTCCTTTTAAGAACAGGTCTGATCAAGACTCTATTGATAACATAACAAGCTGTATTTACAGCTTCAGCCCAAAAGTTAACAGGTAGGTCATACTCATTAAGCATAGTCCTAGAAATTTCTTGAAGGGTTCTATTTCTCCTTTCTACTACACCATTCTGCTGAGGTGTCCTAGGGGCAGAGAAATTGTGACTATAGCCACTGTGTGAGCAGTAGGATTCAAACTCATGATTTTCAAACTCACGACCATGATCACTTCTCAGGGTTCTAATCTTAAGTCCACTAAGGTTCTCTACATATTTGGAGTATTTAACAAAGTAAGAACAAGCTTCACTTTTGTGAGCTAGAAAATATACCCAAGTATATCTAGAAAAGTCATCTACTAAGACATAGACATAGTGCTTCCCATTTAAACTAGAAACTCTAGATGGTCCAAATAAATCCATGTGAACCAACTCGAGAGTTTGAGAAGTTGAAACTTCTTTCTTTGATTTAAAAGAAACTTTATGTTGCTTTCCCTTTTGATAGGGATTAAAAACTTTGTCTGCTGGAAATTCAAGTTTGGGTAGGTCTCTAACTATGTTCTTCCAAGAAGGTTTTCTAAGTGAGTGTACATTGCAGTGTCCTAATCTTCTGTACCAAAGCCAAGACTCTTTATGGAAATCATTTAAACATGTAATATTTTTCTTTTCTAAAGAATTCAGATCAACAACATAAACATTTTCATTTCTTAAGGCATAAAATACTAACACATTTTTAGAATTAAAAACACTGCAAGAATCATTTTCAAATTTAACATAAAAACCATCATCACATAACTGAGAAATACATGAAAAATTATATTTCAGTCCATCAACAAATAAAACTTTGGAAATCAATACTGAGTCAGTGTTACCAATTTGGCCTAAGCCGATGATTTTTCCTTTTGATTTATCACCAAAAGTGACAAACCCTCCATCAACTCTGACTAAGATTTTAAAGCATGAGAAGTCTCCTGATATATGTCTTGAACATCCACTATCCAAATACCAAGTCTTTCTATCGAAGCTCCTTAAACAGGTTCCCTACAAAACAGATTTAGAGAGGAAATGATTTTGGTACCCAGATTTTCTTTGGTCCGGACAAGTTAGCCAACAAAACTTTAGGTACCCAAATTTGTCTTATGGGTCTCATAAAATTTTTAGAATCAACAGATTTTGAAAGGTAAAACTTATTAGATCCGTAACTATAAATATAACTAGTTGAGGCATATAAATGTCCAGAACTAGAACTATCTGTATTCTGTCCAGATTTAGGAATGAATTTAGTTTCGGTAAATTTTCTCTGTCCTGGTTGGTATCCTATACCAGTAGTGTATCTAGGTGATATTTGTTTACCTAGCATCTGAGTAAGAGTATCATTACCATTTGTGAACTTTTCTAAGTCTTTCTTAATTTGATCATTAGATAATTTCAGTTTAGTGTTTTCTTTAAGAAACTGAGCATTCTTTTCCATTTCAATATCAAGATTAGATTTATGTTTAACAATTAAAGCATAAAGTTTCTTTAAACCTTTGTATTTGTCTTTCAGATCATTACAGGCTTCTTCTAACATATCACAATATTCAAACAGTTTAGATTTTGACATTTTTTCTGAGTCAGAATCATCTTCAAAATAATATGAATTTAAAGTAGGAGTTTCAGCTGTTACCTCAGATGTTTTTGTCATAAAACACATATTTCTCTTATTTTTTTAGTTCAGTTTCAGAAATTTCAGATTCACTGGAGCTATCCTCAGAAGCACTCCAAGTAGCCTTCATGGAATTCTTGTACTTATTGTCCTTGTATTCATATTTCTTCTTGTACTTCAACTTTGGACAGTCTGGTTTTATGTGTCCTTTCCTTTTTCACTCATAGCAGACAACTTCATCTGATTTGTCAGGTTTCATCCAATCCTTTTTCCAATGTCCCTTATTGTCATACTTTCCTTTGTAGTTTGATTTTCTGAAAAAAAAATTCTTCTTATAAAACTTATTATACCTTCTGGAAATGTGAGCCATCTCATCATCACTATCAGAAGCACTCTCACTGTCTTCACAACTTGAACTCTCGTTTATAGCTTGAATCTTCTCCTTATCTTTATTCTTTGAAGTTGAGGTCTTGAATGCAACATACTTCCTTCTTAGTTCATCATCTTATTCTTTTATCACCTTAAGTTTTTCTTTATACATCATCAACTTTCCAATTAATTCCTTTACTGGCAGTTCACCAATATCACACGACTCTCTAATTGAGACAGAAGTTCCTCTCCATCATTCAGGTAGACATCTCATAATTCTCATAATTTGTTCCCATGATGGAACATCCTTTCCCAGAGAAGTCATTGTGTTGACAATTTCATTAAACCTGAGATACATATCAGAAATGGGTTCATCATGCTTCATCTTAAAATTATCATACTTAATAGTATAAGTGTTCAATCTCATTTCCTTAACATTAGTTGTTCCTTCATGAGAAACAGCTAAGGTATCCCAAATTTCATAAGCAGTTTTACAAGCCGATATTATATTAAATTCCTCATCTCCTAAAGTACATTACAGAGCATTAATAGCTTTACAATTATTATTGTAGGCTGTCTTAGTAGCTTCATTCCAAGTAGATCTAACAGTAGTAGGAATTTTATATTCCGATTCTATAGCAGTCCAAATATCAAAACCCATGCTCTCTAAATGAATTTTCATCTTGATTTTCCACTGAGCATAGTTAGTCTACTTGAAAAATGGTGGTCTATTGGTAGCAACACCTTCAAGTATATTATCCATGATAACTAACTTAAATCAAATATTTTAAAGAGATAAAAATTTAAAAATAACAGAAATTTTAAGAACTTTAAAATACAACTAAAATCACAGTTGAAAAACAGGGTACTTTAGAAAAATATTTAAATCTTCCTCTGATACCAAATGTTGGTCGGAGTGGACGCTCAATAGGGGGGGTGAATTTAGTTCCAATTAAAATTTTTTTTTAAAAAATTTGTCTTAAAAACCCCAATTAAAACACAGAATTAAACTGTAGTGAATTTATATCAACATAAAGGTTCTGTTAGGTTCTCAAAGGATTGATTATTTACCAGTTAATCAAATCAGAAGAATTGATTAACTTTTGAAACTAACTTACTAATTTACAACTAATATAAACACTTGCGAGTTTAATTATCTAAGTGAATTTTAAAACAGTTTTTGTTTTAAAGTAATTAGCAGTGGAATAAAAAAGTCATTGAATATAAATAAGCACAGCAGATTTAACCAAGAGGTTCAGTCTCAAGATGAGACTTAGTCCTCTCAAAACTTTATATTAAAGTGATCCACACCCTGGATCGGGGATAAACAACAGTATACAATTGTCCAGGTCACACGACCTCTACCACTGTTATCCGTGGGAACCAAAACAACAGCACCAGCTGTCCTTGTCACACACCACCTCTACCACTATCCCAGTGAGAAATAAAAAATGTAAGAGAGTTGAGTGAGGATTTAAAAATCCTCCAGTTAGATTAAAAGAGACATTGTGTGTGTAAAACAAAGCATATAACACACACTGCTCAATATTTAAAAAGATAAATCACAGAGAAAATATTTAGAGCTTAGAAATGGCTCTAGTGATTGTTGTGAAGTTCTGGACTCCTTTGATTGATCAGAATTTTCTCTGAGTCCTCTTCTGGTTTTTGTCTGGAAAATAGAGTATCGTCTGTTTCCTTGACTTCCAGGTGTAGAGACAATCGATGAAGCTCTTTTGTTATGTTCTCGTTCTCAGCTCTTCATTGGTATTCAGTAATGAATGAGTTCTTCATGTAAGTTCAGTCGTCTCTTTGCATTCACGCTTAGTTGTTCTTCCATCACACCTCGTGGAATGTATGTCTCTATGTATTCGTCTATTCATCTCTACTTTTTAGTAGCACATCCTTCCTTTATTTAAAGCACGAGCTCCGGCAAAAGATGATTTACTTTTTGTAGGTATGAGGTACGGTTCCCTGACATCCAACAAACTTCATTAAATAAATGACAGATCATTAAAATATTCCTAATATGACCGTTGGTTGGATTAAATAAAGATAAAGAAATTAAAGCATTGTCGAGTTCTATTTCTGGAACGGTAGCTCTTGATATCGGTAGACTTGTGTTACGGTAGGTGTCTGTATCGGTAGACTTCATTTGTAATGGTAGACTTTGTATCGGTAGCTGAAAATGTAGACTTGATCACATCAGTAGCAGTAGACTTGTAACGGTAGCTGTGGCTCTGCCTTGTATCGGTAGCGGTAAGTCCCTATCAGTAGCTTCTTTGATGTATCGGTAGACTTTGCATATCGGTGGACTTCAGCATATCGGTAGCTCTGTATCGGTAGCTGTCGACTTCGATGTAGCGGTAAGCTTGAGTACCGGTGAGCTTGTAACTGTAACTCTGTCGGTAGACTTGTTGTACCGTATTAGTAGAATTTGATATAGCGGTGAACTTTGAGTACCGGTGGACTTGATGTATCGGTGAACTCCGTATCGGTAGCTCTATTCGATATCGGTAGCTCTAAGTCATAACGGTAGCTACTGTTCTGTATCGGTAGCTATAAACTGTTTAAGCATTCTATTGGCAGAATGTGTTAGGTTAGAGTACATATATCCAAAAGACTTATATTAAGCATAATTGAAAGTAACAACATATAATAAATCATATTTGAGATGTATCAAACACAATTAAGATATAAATAAAATATAGTTGGGATTATCAAAATATAATAAAGCAACTCAATTCCCAGAGGGTTCAACAATAAGTAATGTTGATGACCCCTACATTTTCTACACATGCCATGATGGGTGAAGTAGTTAAATGAAAGGTTATGTTTGTCTTACAGAAAAAAATTTCAGAGTATAAAAAAGATTGTGTTGTGTCAGTTTTATTTATACTAAACACAAACATTTTATTAAATATTAAATATATAATATAAAGTATAATATATTCTAAAGTTGAAATTATTTTGAAATTAAATTATACTTGACTTATATAAAATGGTTCATTACACCTTTCCAGAAAAAGACCAAATATTATGTGTCTTAAAATATTCAGTAATTTTAATAAAAAAAAATTAAATTTTTAACTGTATCCAATTTTATAAAAATATGTAAAATATTAATGAGGATAATATAATTTGATGCTAAATATATTTGAAATGAAATTATTTTTTAAAAAAATAAGGACCTTACATATTTTAAAAATAAATAAAAATAATAATGTGACAAAAATAATTTTTTTTCATCATATTGGGGAAAAGTATTATATTTTCTTTAATATCCATAAATTCCAACATTTTTTTAAATCCAAATGTTATATTGAATTAAATTAATGGTTTTTTATTAATATTTTTAAATACATACAATATTTTTTAATGTATAATATATATTTGGTTTTAAGAGAAATTAAATTATTACAATTTTATTAATCATCTTAAAAAATATTTTTAAACAAGTATAAAAAACAATTTTATATGAAGGGACATAAATGATGATTTTTTAAACAGAAATCATTATTATTTCTATAAAATTGTATCTTTTTTTAAATTTATATCTATTTGTTTTAATCATAATAAATTATATTTGTAAAAATTTATTAAATCAAATTTTTTTCAATTAAAGGATAAAAACTATTTTTTATGTAATAAAAATGCATCAAAATTATTTCTAAAATTTTTTAGGACAAATATTTAGGAGGATGTTTCTGCAGGAGTTGTATTGAAATTTTTTGTGAATAATATCAATGAAAATTACAGTAAAAAATGAATTAAAAAATTTTACTACAAAATTTCACAATATGATTTTATGTTGAATCATTAATATTTTCAATGAAAGCACTATTTTGGTTTTCCAACTATCTTTTTTAGTGAATTTTTTATTTGATGATTAGTGAAGGTTTCTATTTTACACTAGAATTTTCAAAAGGAAGTTTCACTAGAATTTTCAATAGAAATTTTACATGAATTTCTAATGGATGTTTCAATGGAATTTCCCATGGAAGTTCACTAAAAATTTTCAGTGACATTTTTAACTAATATTTTCAAGTTGAAGATGAAAGAAATAATGGAATTTTCCAGTGAATGTTTCCATTGAAAGAAACATTATTTTTACCTTTACATAACATTAGTTTACCCTTAAATAACATTGTTTTTACATTAAATTTTATATGTGTCGTATCCTTAATTAACTTTAATCTACCATTATGTAACATTATTTTATCCTTTAATATTTTTACACCTAACATTATTTTACCATTACAAAATTTTAGTTTACAAATTCATAACTTTATTTTACTATTACATAACTTTGTTTTACCCTTATTTATCATTACTCTACCCTTACCTAACTTTGTTTTTCTCTTTATTAAATTATGTTTTAAACTTTATTAATGTTGTTTTACCCAAAAAAAAAATAGTTTACCATTATATCAATTTTTCATACACTTACATAGGGATAGTTTAACCTTACTTATTTCTACTCTTACATAACATTGTTTTATCCTAAATTAATTTTAATATACCTTTAAATAAATTTTTTTACCATTAATTAACATTATTTTACTCTTATATAATCTTATTTTACCGTTAATTAAATTTAGTTTTACCCTTACTTAATTTTCATTTCCCATACATAACTTTATTTTACTATTACTTAACATATTTTACCCTTAAATAAAATTAATTTTCCCTTTACTTAATTTTTACTACTCCTATAAAACTTTTGTTTACCACTACATAATATTATTTTAAATTTACTTGAATTTAGTATACCCTTGATTAATTTTATTACCCATATTTCACTTTGGATTACCCTCGATTAAGTTTAGTTTACATCTATGTAACATGTTTTTAGACTTTCATAAAATTTTTCTACCATTACATAACATTATTTTACCATTAATTAACTTTTGTTTTACCATTAATAAATTTTTTTATCCCTATTTACATTATTTTAACCTTAAATAAATTTTTTTACCATTAGTTAACATTAGTTTACCATTACGTAACTATATTTTACTCTTAAAGTTTCTAATGAAATATTATTTATGAAATGTTTTGGATATTGTGTCCCAGATCCATCTAAATTGTACTTTATATTAATTTTATATTAAAATTATTGAATATTAATTGAATTACATTATCACAAATTTATTTTTATTCTGTATAAAATAGATATGATAATGTATTTGAGTATCTATCACATTGATATGGTCATAAAAGTCCCCCTCTATGATGATATCCTTGAGATGATATGGTGATATCTAATAAATATAGTTCCATGGTTGGATAATGTACTATGATAGGACACATGGTATATATAATTACAAGTGTGGGTACTCATAATCATATGAGGATTCTACTAATTAATTTCACACTAAGTAATCTCCAAAATGGGAGATTATGAGAACAGGACCTCTTGTAGGAATTCTCCATGTTTTGATGTCACAAGATATTTCTATCTTGGTGTGTCTATGTAATAGTATTAAAACATTATGAATATATTTAATTCTTGTTATAAAACATTCACATAGATTTATTGACACAAATAATCATTCCATTTGTTGGCATCAAGTACGATATGTTGGATGTGTCATGATTGACATGTTATTAATGGATTAGTCAAGGAGGGATTTTTCTCATAAAATATTATAGAAGTTGATATATTTCCACATTGATTAAAATATAACTGTAACATAAACTCCATGGTCATGGTGTAATTTCCTTTATTTCATATATTCAATGAAATTTATATCAAGCATATATGATGGTCACATGGATGTGAAACCTGTTTCATAAAATATTACAGTAGAGAAATTATATTAAACTATGATCATTTGTATGTGGATGTCGTTGTTGTGAAATTATGTTATTTATATTATGTGACTTGTCCCATTGCTAGATAGTAATCCTATACATTTTTCATATCTACTTAATTCTAATGAAAAAAAATCATACGAGGTCACACACTAAGTTTTTATGTTGATCTTAGTTAAATTCTATTTGAATTTATATAATGAAATAAATATTATTCTCAAGATTGATGAATAATTTTATTCAAGTTTTATTGATCAGAAAAATTAAATACATATTTTTTCACTAGATTGTAAATAATATATATTTAATTATTTTTTTGAATATTTAATAAATATTTATTTACTAGTTTGTGAATAAAATATTAATTTAATAGAATAAAACATTTTATTTGGGTATTTAATAAATTCCATAAAGTTCAAATGGTCCAAGACCACGTTCAAAAATGAATATTTATTTTAAATTTGTTAAATAATATTCATCACTTTGAAATTTAGCGCACACCATTAAATATTAACAATAATATAATTATATTACCAAATGGGGTGTTATGGGGGTTAATATATTATGTACTGGTACACAATTGCATAATATTTTAAGATAGACCCTAACTCTATAAATATATGATTATTTCTATTATTTATGGTAATTAGGAAATAGTGAATTTCTATGTGCAATGAATTCTCTCTAAAATTCCAATTTCTCTCAACCTATCATGAATGAGAAATATAAGATAATTTCCCTCAAGATCAAATGATGAGTGATCAACATGGAAAACGTAGGACAATTGATTCTCCATGCTAGAAACTGAAAATGAATTGGAATTTCTAGGAGATCAAAGGAGAATATGTGGAACACTGCTAGAGGGATTCCACCCATGCATCCTCATATCACAATGAACGTAGTCCAAAATGAGACTTTTAGTAGATCCAAAATTTCATCGAAGAAAGGATCCTAGTACAAGGTATTTATTATCTTCATATTTGAATAAAAAAATTAGTAATTTAACATGAAGGATCATCTCGCAAGGTTTCAAGAAATTAAATATTAAAATAATTTTTAAAATAACACACACCACCCCATGCTTCTTTTATTCCTAGAGCCCATATGTGGTGTCAAAGTGGTAGGATTTAAATTTATAATTATTTAAAAGATAATTGGTCAATGTGCATTCATGCTTGAATTTTCATTTCATAGTATACATTATTTAATCTGATTTGAATTAAGATGATATTGAAATATTAATCATGTATGTTCAATGTTTTCATTTTTTAATTGTCTAAGAATAGAAAATGAATGACTAGAGCTTCCATCGGGAATTGAATTTTTTTTGGCTCTTAACATAGGGTTACATGACATGTAGTTGGTGTATACGTCATGTGTCCTAGTAAATTGCACTTGGACATGCCATTGGACAAACAAAAAGACATGAAGTTGCCACATGAAGTGTATACTTAATGTTGACTGGACAACTTTGTACGTGGTTTTTGCATTACATGATGGGAATTTAGAGTACACGTTTTGTAGTCTACATGGGTTAGCTACGTGAAGCATAAAATATGTGTCGTCATTATACACAGTCAAACTATGAGAGACTAAAACCCTATATCATTTATGATATACACGATATGTATGTAGTGTAAATGGCATGTAACTCATCAATTCCTACATTCTATATAACTACTAAGTCCTCATAAATTTATCTGAACATAGGAAATTAGGGATACATAGGGTGTAATTTCCCTGTTTTGGAACCAAGTCTATTATTTACTAAAAATGGATCATGCATTGTATTTGTTGTCAATCCTCACATGGACGAAAAATGGATGTTCAATGAGATTTCAAGGAATTGGATCATAAAGTTCAGTCCGAATGTAATATTGAATTTGGCATCATTTCTTAGTGTTTGACATATTTTCGGGGTCCAAAATTTAAAGAATGGAATGCATCATGATAAAGTTTTTGTTCTTGAAGTCCTAATAAAATCATAAAAAATGAATGAATTTTGTGAAGATGAGATTCATGAAGTCGGTTTCACAAAATATTAAAGAATTTTGACGGTGTGCTCTATGATTACGAAGAGCATCATGAATGATAGAGAATTGGTGCATCACAATCCATGATGGTGAACTCTGTGATTACGAGAATTTGAGCATTTCAGTGCTGTGATGGGTTTGACAAAGGGAATTGATGCATCACAAAAGGTTTGATAGAGATATTTGTCCCATCATCAAATTTCAGTGGTGCATTTTGAATGGAAGGAGAACTATGGAGATGATTTCAACTGATCTGAAAATTATTCTTGAAGAAGAAGTGATATGCATTCGACCGCAGATATAAATAAGAGGCCAACTCTCTTCCTTGTGCACAAACTTGAGAGAGAAAATATAGAATCACTATGATTTCATGAAGAAAGGGGTTCTCCGTGAAGCCGATTATCTGTGCAATCTTGTGATTTGTGAAAATAATACATTAGTCTTGACCAAATTCAATGATTATAAGGGTTGAGTACTTCCTAAAGATGTCATTTTTTGTGTTGGATAAGTGAGATTCATGATGTAAGATGTTCTGCGAAGGAAGTGTGCTTCATAAAGACAGTGGGTTCCATAAAGGCAGCTGAGATTTGTGAAGGTTTTTTCTTTGGAAAAGTCTAGAGTTATGTGAATGGTTGATCTCTGTGATGTAGTGACCTATACAAAGCAGCATAATCCGCAAAGGTGTGTGATCTGTCAAGGTTTTTTCTTTGTGAAGGGTTGTTCTTTTTGAAGGGTAGTGTTGAATATCATATTCAAGTGTACTGAGTTTTCAGTTTGCATCTACTCAGGTTATCTATGTAAGCAGTGTCTCTTGTAAGACATAGAAAAAGACTTCAATGAAAATATATTGAAGTGACCATCAAGTTGATAAACTGAGTTAAACTTATTTTAGAGGTGTGAGTTAGGGGGATTCGATGGAAGTGATCTGAGGGATGTATTCAGCACTCCATGAACTTTTTTAAAGGCAGTGTGCCTGGAACAAAGTGATTATGACCTAACCTTTGTAATCCACAGCTAGTTAAGATTAGTGGGCTCTGATATGACCAACACATTGTTTGTGTATGCTCCTTGGATGTAGCCCTTGGTGGAGAACCATGTAAAATTGTTGTGCTCTATCTTTTCATGCATTTTTCTGATAGTTTTAACAGTTTCCTACCAACATGGGAATAATATAAATTAGTTTAATAGAAAAATTTGATTCCCTAATTTATCCCTCCTCTCTCAGGGTGTTTTGGGGTCCTTTACCCTGCACATGTTTTGTAGTCTATCACCCGAGAACATGCTGAGATTTTTGATTCATTTCATGGTCATGCGACATTTTTAATATAAGATGTATAGTTTAGATGTACATGAAACTTGATCCCACTGTGAAACATGCCAAATACCCATGAGATTATCTCAATAACATGATAAATTGATAACAAGACTTGTGGATGGTATATATATGTAATGTAGTCTAGACAAGTCAACACCCCAAATCCCCAGGCATGTGACTAGAATACACAGAAACTAATGTTTCAGGGTTTTAGCTGGAGTAAAGGCTATGTAGTATCCCAGATAGTGGATGAATTAAATTACATGAAATTGATAATTAAAATAATAAATCTTTGTTGCATTGATTTTAATTTTAATTTTTTGATAATTTGAAAAGGGTTTTATGTAATTTAAAATGATTAATTAATTTATTATAAAATAGTAATATTTGGTTTTTTCATTTATTATCCGTTAATGCCTTTATGATGGTTATCCCTAAGGGGATTCAGATGATTAGTAAGAGGAAAGGTAATTAGTAAATTAATTCAAATTCATTTATCTTAATAATAAAGAATAGATTAGAAATGAATTCTAGCCATTTACTTTTGTGTATACACTTCATGTATGAACGTTCATGATCTTGAAGAAGACCTATGCATGTGTTGGGTGTTTTAATTTTATTTATTCAATGCTTTTTAATTATTTAATATAAAATTAAATATGATGGCCTATGATTTATCCCCCACTACATTATTATGTCATATGTTCGTGTTCAATGATTTTTATATAATCACCCTAAACCAATCATTTGGTTCCCCTAACCTATATGTGAGTTATAAATACATGCAATGAATGGTTTATACCAAGTCATGCATAAGAGGTTCAATATGAAACTATTAAAATTCCAAATCAAGTGATATAAAAGTGAAATGATGGGACCATGTCACTTATTCCAAGATCAGAAGAATGAATTATTTCTACACGTTCAATTGTTTTTTAATGTCCACCCATTAAATAAATCATATGATAAGTTTATTATTGGATCATTTAATTAAATAATTAATTACGTCTATGAATTATTTATTTTATGGAAGTAAGACCACAATCACATAAATAAATGAGTTGATATTAAATGAAAGAATTTAAATTAATGGATTATGCATAAATGTTTTATCCAACTTGTGTAATTAATTATGTGACATTAAAAAAATACTAACAATACTTGTAATTAATAAAAATAAGATATATTTTATGCATAATAAAAATAAAATCCCTCAACTAAATATTAATTTATACTTGGACTTCTATTACATGATTATTAACAAAACACAATAGAACTAAGTGTTTGACCAACCGTTATTGGGACACTTACTTTGATAAGGAATGTACTTATATATTTTTTGGGATATTTAACCCTTTAAAATAAAGATGAGTATCCATTAAAAAAATTGGGGAAATTGTGAGGCAATTTTTTATGATATCGAAGTCGGGTTTTCGGAATTGGTGAATCCACTTAATGGATCAAGGAGCCGCAAGCCCATAGTTAGCAAAGGCTTGCTTACCTAAATGGATTCAAGTAGCTTGAATAACCCTTGATGGGGTTATTCACGGGGTAATATACATCCTATAAATAATAATGTATTAGAAAATATACATTCTATGTTCAATAGAGGTGTTTTTTAAGACTTTATACAATAATGGGATAATAAAAGAATTAAATTATTATTATTTATCACATAATATTTAGTAATGTAAAGTATTAATCATATGTCTAAATTTTTATAGAAAAATAGAAAGAAACAATATGAATGAAGTGTATTAATTCATTAACATAGGGTATTTCTTCGTAAATATAAATTTTAAGATGTGGTATAGTCATTTATGTGATTCACAATTTTCCTAAAATTTGTATTTATATGTTGAAATCACCTATTCATCTTCTTCCACTGCAAATGGAAGGAAAACATTAATTGGAATACAATGAATGATATATTTAGGATGTTTTTTATTTTTATGGTATTATATTATCTACTAGGACCAAATATTTAATGATGACACATAAATAAATGGATGTTTACACCATAATAATGTATATCCATTATCACGAGAAAGAGAAGAAAAGTATTAAAATAAATAAAAATTTTAATGCATGGTATTAGTTTAATTGAAAGAAAGAAATCTAGATACTAACCATGATTTCAAAATTTTGGGGTATATTGATCAACTAGAAAAATTTGGATTTCACTTGGATAAACAATTATCCATTAAAATTTTTTAATACCCTTTCCACAAAGATTATCCTAATTTATTCATATCTAGATTAATAAAATGGATAAGTCTTGGAAGAAAAATTTGTCCATAGTTCACCAAGAAGAAAATGATTTGTTTAAACCCATTTCTCCACCACTTATGGTTAGTATATTAAAATACACCAGAAAAGATTTAATATCTGCATAGATCCAGAAGATCCTTCATAGCATCCTTTGAAGGGACACGTGATTCAAGGGCATAAGAAAGAATCAGATTCTATTTGACTCTCATGTGGAAATATTGGACATTGGAAAATAAATTTCTCTGAATTATAGAATAAAGAAGTTATATCCACTTCAGTTATATTCATAAAGTATCTATTTATCACTTTTATATTAAATTAAATGTTCTTACAAAATACATGTATTTAAATATAGGAAACAAGAAATAATTTAAGGGTTATAGAGTGAACTCAGAAGAAGATGAGAAGGGGTGATACCTATATCCTCTAATGGGAGCTTCCTACTTCTCATTGAACAATGGATTGATTAAAATTTTTAATAAGGTTTTGTATAACATTTATCATAGTGAAATTCTAGACTCAATGATAAATTATTTCACATTTGGAATAAATTTTGTTATATTACTTTAAATATGAAAATATCAGTTCACTAACTATTGAATCACATATATCCATTGTATGAAAATGTGTAAAGATAATTCATTTTCAAATAAGATTTAATATATTCAAATTATATATTTCATTAAATGTGTTTTTAGTCTCAATGGAACATTGGTACTGGGTATAAAAAACATATCATGTTTTAGATAAATAAACCTTTATTCATAAAGTTACATGAAAATTATTTTAAAAATGTTTCATTATTAACATTTGAAATTTTATAAAGCTAAATGTAACTTAATATACTTCATGAGATTCCTTTAATAAGTTTTATAAACACTCATTGAAGTAAATTAGTGGACTTGGTAAAGATAGTGGAATCTTTGAGATGGATTGTAAGAGAACATCATATCCATGTAATCATTGATCATTCACATAGAGTAATATTTATCCCAAAATAAAATATCTTTACAAACATAATAAATTTCATGATATTATAATAAAGGTTAATGACTAGTCTTATTGATTTATCAAATATTATACTACACTATCCAAGACATATTTTTAAAATAGTAGTGAAAAAACATACCACATGACATATTTTTTTCTAATGGATATCATATCAATTGCGATATTATAAGAATCAATTCGAACACTACCAATTTTTTTGTAAATCATTTGTTAAAAGTTGGACTTATATAAAAACAAAAAGTTAAACACCAAGATTCATCTGAGTTAATAATCTTCATGTAACTATGGGTTTTATTTTATCTTTTAGATTGACTATATGTTCATAATGAAAACCTGTCTTTTTAATGATACTGGGAGAAGAGTTATATTTTATGGGTTAGGATATGAATTCACATTATTATTTAGAGAAAAATTGGACCCCAAGAGGGAGGAGAATTTCCAAATACACAGACTTCATAAGAATTTCTAACCAAAGAAGTGGTTTATGTTCACAGTGGTGGGTGATACATATATTATTCATTTATAAATTTTATTCCTTTAAAGAAGTAATAAATTATAATATGTTAATGTAGAAAACTATTTATAAATTCATGTAATAAATTTCATGAATCAAGATTATGAAATCAATATTTTGTGTGTTTCTATTACTTGATACTATTGGTACAAGACAATACCAATAAAGAATGATTAATTATAAAAAGTTTAGTTTATTAAAAAACATATTCACCTATCATCATATCTATTTTTTTGAATTATATTATTAAAGAATAATTCTATGATCATCATATTGGGATATTAATTGACAGGGACACCTCATTTGGAGGTATCCTTATAGAATATGTCTATATGATACAATAAAAAATAGAGCCTATGGTATATGTATATTGGGAATAACTAAAAGGCTTGGTGACATAAATAAATTCAAATAAGATATATATAATTTATAAATTTATTTATGAGTAAATCATGAATAATGATCATATAATATTATTTTGGGAATGAATGAGTGACATGTGTCTCTATCCAATTAGTGGGGGAGCTATATGTTTTTAAGTTAGATATATTAATAACATACTAAAAATGAATGTTATTCCTTACCCATTTTTAAGAATAAGGAATGTAAATTTCTCTATATATGACTTGAAGAAGCAATTGTGGTCTGGAGAACATGATGTACAAGTTATAACCATGTGTTTTATCAAATTAGTCATAGTACATATATTGTCTATGTATTGAAAAATTCATGTTGAAACAATTCAATAAATAATTGTTATTGGTATATAATCCTCCAATAGAACAAGTATTGAATTTGTAAGAGAATATGGACATTAATATAATTTTATAAGCTTATAATCTAGGAATTAATCTCATATCCCATGATGTGTATGTTGGTTTTGATAGAAGTGGAATCGTGCGATAGTGTGTGATATATTATAATTTATTTTAATATTTACTTTCTAGAAACACTGGGAAAGGATATTCCACATTTAATTTATAATTAATTTATTTAGATCTGAATAATATAAATACATTGAATTAGGATCCTTTCATTGATGAAATTATTTATCTTCATAAAGATCCTTTTTGTATTTCCATCATTGGGATGGGAGGATCCAATGGTTGAATCCCTCTAGCTGTGATCCAAACATGATCCTTTGATATCTGAGTAATGATAATTGATTTTTGGTTACTATATTGGTGAATCAATTATATTGCAAAATTCATATTGATCACTCTTCCTTCAATATTAAAGGTGTCTCTCTTTCATTTATTTTTCTTGAGAGTGTAAGAGAAATATGAAATTTTTAGAGAATTTATTATGCACAACAATTGTTTCTATTATGATTACATTACAAAATAGACATATTAATCTATTTATAGAGATATGGTTTTTGTTAAAATATTATTTAATTGTGTACAGTCCCATGAATAAGATATAAATCATCATGAAACCCCATTCCATTATTATTATTATTATTATTATTTTACAGCATGCTCTAACTTGTACAATGATGAATATTATTTACTGAATTACAAATAAATATTAATTTCTTAATGCAGTCTTGGTCCATTAGATATCCTTGGAATTTATTGAATATATGAATAAAATATTTTATTCTCTTAAATAAGTATTTTATTAAAAAACAAGTAAATAAGTATTTATTAAATTTTTTATAAAATAAATAAATAAATTTAATTACCAATATTGTGAATAAATATTTATTTTATTTACCCATACCAATAAGACATGAATAAAATTATTCATTACTCTAGAGAATAATATTTATTTCCTTAATTAAATTCATATATAATTTAATTTATATCAATAGAGACACATTTTGTATGACCGTCTAGGATTTATTTTCATTAGAATTAGGATTGTACACCTAAATTCCAAGATTACTCTCTTACAATGGAAAAGGAACCCATGAGAAGGAACATAATTTCATAATGAACACAACCACATAATAATTCTCACAGTGTAATATAACCCCTCTAATAAAATATTTCATCAAGAAGGTTGCATATCCTTATCACCAAACTATATTCTTGATACAACTATCTTTGAGTATCTCAAATAAACATTGTTACACCATACACATGAAATTGATGTGACAACTATATTTCAATCAAATGGTTGAGACATCAAATTATGTAATTATGGAAGGGAAAAATCCTTAATCAAAATATCAATTAATAACATTTAATTTGTGACACACCAAATGTACCATACTTCCTGATAACATATGACATGATTGTTTTTGTTAGTAAATCTAAGCCCATGAATTAAAACATGCATTAAATTTTGTATTAATGTCTGAGGACCATTATACAAACATGTAGATAAGAATATTTGATGAAAAAAACACAACAAATCCCTACTGAAAGGCTCATTTTCATAATCTACTATCTTAGAGATTACCAAGTGTGAACATCATGAGGATAAAACTCATCTCCTTATGAGTACTTTCACCTGATGGTCTACACACCATGTGTCCTACCATAATACATTATCCAACACTAGAACTATATTTAAGAGATATCAACATATCTCAAGGTTCTCATCATAGTGTGGGACTGCTACAACTATATCAATGAGATAGATAATATATGATATTATCACATCAATGTAATGTAGAAGAACAATCAAAATGTGATAAGATATTAATATTAATATTCACTTATTTGAATATTAATTTAATCTAAAGTACAAAGTAGTTGGTTATAAGAAACTAACTCTAATAAACAGTCACTTTCACTAGCTAAAACTACTAACAATAGGTTAGTCCTCAAATGTCAATCATATATTGGTTGAGTATGGATATAGTTAATCGGCCTACCATGTTTCCATGGACAAGGTTGGTCAAGCTACAAGTATCTATGAAGGATCTATTTACTACAACATAACTATCTTGAGAAAATCCCTCATGTATTAATTTCAACAAATATCCACGTCTCATTCCCTTGTTGGAATATTAAAATCATAAAAAAATCTATATTCATATTTTATCATAAAATGATAAACCAATTTCCTTTAATATAAAACAAAATCAGAGCAGTAAATGGATAAACTGCTTCTTAAGCAGTATTAATAGCCACAACATACTGAGGTATTGTAAATATGAAAACCACTATCTATAATAAGTTTTTCTATAATATTAATATTACCCTATCATTGATACTAGATAAAATTGAACTATATAATAAAAAATGTTAATTTCCCTTGATCACTAGTAATATCACTTCTCCAGACACTAGGAACTCAACATGTTTTACATTTAAAAGAACCATTATATTTTTTTAACTACAATTCTACAAAATTATGTTGGATTATATAATGTTAACCTATTATTCATTATTAATTTGTAAAACCAAACTCCTGTACATGTCATGGAACATGATATGAATTCCAAGTACTCAATCTTGAAAATTATTTTATTATAAATAATCACTTATAATTCAGATTTATTTTCTAATGCAATGATTATATTTCAATAAAAATTTGGTCCTGAATTGTTTCAACTTGTATTTTTCAATACTTAGTTAATATATGTTTTATAAATAATTTGATGAAACATATAGATATACCATTTTGATCCTATTCCCTATAACATGGACGTTGATTCAAGTCATACTGGTAGTAATTTTAATTACTTATTCTTAAAAATATGTAAAGACACAACATTTGTTTTCCATATGTTATCGATATATCTGACCAAAAATGCTTATATCTCTCCAACTAACCAAATAGAGACACATGTCAAATTTTCATTTCCAAATGAATATTCTATGATCATTATGCATGATTTATTAATAATTGAATTTATTTAATATTTTTATTTTATTGTAATTTATTAATATCACTAACCAGTTTACTTATTCCTAACATATATATAATTTTGGGTGTACTTTTAGTTTCCTCATATAGAAATATTCTATAAGGATCCCTTTGAATGAGTTGTGCTTGACTGTAAATATATGAATATGATGATAATAGAAGTATGATTTGATAAGTAAAAAAAATATTTTAGACATGATGAGAGGTGAATAGTTTTATTCCATAGGATAAACTTTTGATAATAAGTCATTCTTTATAGGTACCTTTATGTACCATCCATGTCCATTTTCTCTATAATACTCAAAATTAGTAACAATTTATAGAAACAATCAAAATACGGAGTCTTGAATCTTGAAACATGGAGTCAATTTCATGAAATTATATATATATATATATATATATATTTCAACCATATTGTATTACTATTTACTTTTTCTTTATAAAAACCATTATTCAAAAAAACTAATAATACATATATCACCCACTCATTTGAAGCCAAACTATATCTTTTGTTATTAATTCCAATTTAGTACGTGTCTCTAGAACTACTCCTCCCACTAAGATAAGTAGAGTCTAGTATTCCTTGTCTAACTCATATGGATTTTGATCCTTGACTCATAAAATTTATGTATACTCCCACTATCATTGAATATATAGGTTTACTTTATAGAATGTAAAGCTTGAATATATGTTAATATTGTTAGTGGATTTATGATCCTTAACATAGATGCACCTTAGTGTTTTGAATTTTATTTATATTTATGGACATATTTTTAAAACCACTGTCAACAAAAAAATGTGGTAGTTTTATAAATGAATCTTATCAGGTCACAATTGATATGATATTCATTTGAAAATATAGTTATCATATGGATAGTTTTTAAAATTATATATCCAAAATATGAAATGGATGGTAAAATGAATTATTTTCAACATATATAATACAAATCATTAATATTCTTTTACCATAATCAATTCATTGATGTATATATGGGAATATGAGTTTGCATTAACCAATAGAATATATGTCTAACCAATGACTACCTGGATAAGACGTTCTCTGACAAGCCATCTCAGAGAATCCTCTATCTTTACCCAGTGCACTTATTTACATGACTAAAAATTTCTAAAATTTCATAAATTAATATCATGATGTATATGGGGATAATTTTAACTTTGTAATATTTAAAATTTACTCACTGTACCAATTGTCAAATATTTTTAATGTATCATTATGTATAAAATTTTATTTATCTAAAACATGATAAGTGTTTTTTTTTTGAAAATACAGTACCTTATATCAATTTAGACTAAAAACAGTTGGAATTTAATAATCAATTAAACTACATTAAATTTTATTTGAAAAATTATTATATTTTCATAATTAAGTCAAAATCTAATATTTTATATTCATCATTAATTAAAATTTATATATGTGATTCAAGAGTTATTGAACTAATATTTTTGTAATTAAAGTATGAAAACACCATTTATTCATAATGTGAGACAATATATCATTTTATTTGGTCATATAGTAAGATAAAGTTTTTGGTACCACTAATTACAGAATTGAATCAATCCATTTAGCAATGGGAAGTAGTGATCTCCCCTAGGTTGACATATGAATCACCCTTTCTTAACCTCTTTTAAGTTCACTCTATAACTATTATAGTCATTATTATTTCATATATTTAAATAAATATATTTTTTAATAATATTTAATTTAATATACAAGTGATGAATAAAAACATGATGAATATATCTCAAGTTAATGATTCTTCTTACATCTTCAATACATTACAATTTAATTTCCAATGTCCAAGATTTCCACAGGAGAAGAAAATAGCATCCTTTCTATTCTTCTACCCTCAAATACTTTATCTATTTAAAGGATGTTATGATGGATATTTTGGTTTTATGTTAGACATAGGATCTCCATCCCTCTATTCAAAAAATTCTCACCATAAGGGGTAGATAAATTGGTTTCAACCAATCTTTTTTTCTTGGTTAAGTATGGAAAAAGATTCTTTTGTGACTTATCCACGTTTTTATCCAATATTAGACAAATAAGGATAATCATGGTGTTAAGGATAATAAAATAACATTAATGGATATATTGTTTTCCATGTGGAAGACCAATTTCTCTAATCGATCAACATAAATTAGAATTTTGAAGGCATGATCAGTAAAATGATTTCCTTCTTTATGATTATTCTTATATATTGCATTGAATATATTATTTATTTCCAAATATTCATTCTCTTTCCCTAGATAATGGAGATGTTTTATTATGGTTTAATAGTCCATGTATTTATTCTTTATCATAAAATCTCTACTCATAGTTTTTAATATAATAAAAAACACATAATAATATTCCTCAACATTTATCTGGTAGGGTTCCCTTTCATATTCTCTCACCTGATGGGATGGTAAAATGAGAATATGGGATTCTAGATCATAATAAATTTTTTTTAGATAATATTTCATCACATAAAATATAGTACCACATATTAACATTTTTATTTGTAAGGACATACCCCAAGTTAAGGAATGATTTCAATATTTTTATATTTTTTCATTCCATTACTCTATAATAATTAAAAAAGATGACAATTAATTTAATTTATTAAAATTTCTATGATAAATAAAAATTATTTATTTTTATTAATTCCCCCACTATTTTATAGAGTCTCAATATCCCCACACATTGAACTTAGAATGTATAGTTTATAGGACATTCTAGTTTCAAGGATCCATATTACCATTTTCATAACTCCCACAAAAATTGGTCTAGCTCAATTATGGTTTTTATGTAGGTGGGAATTTTACAATTATGGGATAATAACTCCTTAATCCATTTAGTGGATTTACCAATCCTAAAATATTGACTGGGATTTCCTAAAAACATTCCTCCAAATTACAACAAATCTAGATAGGGAAACTCTTCTTGATGCAAATGGTTATGTTATCCCAAAAACTTTATAAGAAACCCCCTCATAAAAATAGATTTCCCAAAAAGGGTTGGTAAAACACTTCGTTCTATTATGTCTTGTTCCTAATCATGTAATGGAAGGCCAATGATGACATAATATTTAGTTTAGGGAATTTATTTTTATTATTCATAAACTTTATCATGTTTTTATACTTTACCTGTATTTTTATTATTAAGTGAATGTTACTTAATTGGTTAACCATGTTAGATAAAATATTTATGCATAATCAATTTATTTAACTTCCATATTTTGAGATTAACTAATTTATTTATGTCATTTCTGACCTTCAACAATAAAATAAATAACTCATAGATAGGAATAAATTAATATTTAAATGACCCAATTTATAGCTTATATAATGGTTAAACATTAAATAAACCATTTATATAGTGAAAATTTCACTTATTTTCAGTCTTGGTATGAGTTATAGCTTTCCATAAATGCATTTATGTATCACCTGAGTTGGATTATTAATGGTTTTGTCATGAAACAGATATAAGAGACCTAGGATACCCCCTTTATTACATGTATTTATAACCACTTGTAGTTGAGGGGAACTAATGGAATCGTTAAAGAGAATTACATAAATAACCATGGACATGAAGGTCCAACATACTAATAGGGGGAGGGATGAATCACATAATATCACATTTAATTTAAAAAGAAATAATTGAAAACCCATGAATAAAATTTAATTAAAACATCTATCACATACACACGTCTTGGACAAGATCATTAACCATCATACATGAAATGTATACAAAAAAGAAATTGTCAAACATTCATTTCTTATTTGTTCTTTATTATTAAGATAAATATTCTTGCATTAATTAATTAATTCCGTTTCATCTTAATGAAAATATGAATTATATTGAAGATAAAAATCACACACGATATAATGGTAAATAAATGATAGAACCAATAGTTTCATATTTATTATAAAAAATTCATTTAGCATTGACAAATCATCAATACCCATATAAAATTTTTAAATACATAATGTTCCAATAAAAAATAAGGTGTTAATGTGGAAATTTTGAATTTAATATAATTTAATTATACCATTAATTTGGATACTAAATGAATTTTAAGCTAGCTACATGTTTTGTACCTCTGTTGTCGTGTATCCGGGTTACACTCTTAGTGATTCGGCATGTTGACTCATCCGGACTACATGAAACATATATGATATCTACATGTCGTTTTATCTATGTTATGTGTGCCAAAGACACTAGCATGGGTCTTTATCATGCATCGTGATAGGATTTCATGGTGTGTGCATGCTAGTTACATGTTGTGTGGTCAGAAAACAATGTGCTCATTCAGCACACTGAAAAAATCAATGCGTTCTCAGGAAAAGAGACTACATGACATGTGCAGGACAACTATATAATTTATATCTCTAATGTAATGTGTCTAGATAATTTTTTGATTAATTGACGTGCATCTCATAGGTTATAATTGAATAACTATATGTCATGTACACTGCATACATATTGTGTATGTCATAAATGATCCATAATGTTACTATCATGATGTTTGAACTTGTATAATGAAAATAAGGATTGTTTAGTTTACACATATAACTACTTTATACAATATAGTGTGTTCACCAAATACTTGTTTCTTAGTTTAAAAATAATGTTCCATGTTGGATAGTCAACATGTGGTGTAAACTACTTGTAATAACTTCATGTCATTCATCATTTGGTCTTAGACCATTACAAAAATGAAGCACTGAGCACACATAATTAATAAGTTGATAACATATGAATTAAAATCAAATTAATGAATGAATAATTTGAAATGAAAATTCAACCACTATTTCTCATGGATCAATAATAAATAAAATAGTTATAAATTTAAAAATGACTCTTTCGTACAACTTATGGGTTCCAAGAGTAGATGAATCATGTGATGGCAGGTGACATATTGAAATTTATTTTACAATACATGTTTTCTCGAAACCCCAAGCGAGGATATTTCATTTTAAATTTTCAATTAATGTATTTAGATCTGAATAAAATAAATACATTATATTAATATTGATTCTTCAATGACATTGATGATATTCTGGAATACCCTTTTTGAATTTACTTCATTACAATGCGAGGATTCAATTGTATATTCCTTATAGAGGTGATCCAAATGAGCTCTATTGATATCCAATTAGTGAAAACTGTTTTTTGGGTGCTATCATAGAGAATAAATTTTCTTGCATCATTCTTGTTGATCATTAATACTTTGATATTACTGGAATCTATCTTGGGGTTCTATTTCTTGAGATGGTGAGAGAAATAGGAACCTGAGAGAGAATTCATTGTACACAAAAATTATCTATTTACAATTACACTACATATTAGAAACGATCATCTACTTATGGAGCTTGGGTTTAGGTTAAAATATTATTAAATTACCTAATATTTCTTAAATAATTTATTTACCCTTATAAAGCCCAATGAAATAAAATAATAATAATAATAATGCGATTTTATAGCTTGTTCTTACTTGCATAGTGATGTATGTTATCCACTGTCTTGAAAATAAATATTCATTACTGGACAAGGATTTAGTCTATTGGAACTCCTTGGAATTTATTGAATAATTGAATAAAATATTTTATTCTCTTAAATAAATATATTATTCAAAACTGGTATATACATATATATTAAATATGAAATAAAATAATTAAATATATATTATTCACAATCCAAAGAATAAATATTTATTTAATTCATTCAATAAATAGATATTAAATAAAATTGTTCATCATTATTGAGAATAATTATTATTTCATTAATTAAATTCAAATAGAATTGAATCGGCATCAACAAAAAACTTTGTCTGTGACCCTCTAGGATTCTTCTTCAATATCATTATTCAGGAATTCCTAATTTTCAATATTACTATCCAGAAATAAGTCAAGGAAACCAATAGAAATAACATAATATTTCAACAACAAAAACCACATAGGAATTCTCACTGTGAAATATAATCCCTTTTTATGATATTACATCATGTATATTGCACATATTTATCACGAACCTATATTCTTCACACAACATTCATTGCAAATATGATGTAAAAGTAATTACACAATTCCCATGGAATTTATGTGACCGTTATATTTCAATCAAAGGACTAAGATAAAAAATCCATTAATTTTAATGGGAAAAATCCTTCCTCCACAAATCCTTTAATAACATGTCATTAGTGATGCACCAAACATAACCTACTTATTTCCAAGAAATTTCATGATGGGTTTTGATAGTAAATCTATTTGAATGAGTCATGTCATGCATTAAAGGTAATATTAATGTCTAAGGACCATTACAATTTCATGTGGATTAGAATTTCTAATGACACCAAAAAATTTGGAAATCCTAATGGTGGGTCTGTTCTCATAATCTACCATCTTAGAGATTACCAAGTCATAAATTCATATTAATAAGCGTCATCTTCTTATAAGTAATGAAACCTATTTTTCTACATACCATGTCTCCTTTCATGGAACATTATCCATCAAAATAACTATATTTAGGATATATCATCATTGCATTTCAAGGTTATCATCAAGGTGGGGAACTTCTATGACCTCATCAATGTGATAAATACTCTATGAAATTATTAATTCAATGCCATGATGAATGAAAATAAATATGTGATAATATATTTATATTAATATCCATATCCATGAATATATATTTAATCTAAATACAAATTAGTTATTTCTAGAAAACAAAATCCAAAAATTTATTGACATTTAATGTTATGAATTCATAAATAATTATAGATGAAAATAAAATAAATCCAACATAATTTCATAGATTTACAATAATAACTATCTGAGAGTACTTTTTAACTAAAATTGTAGGACTTCATGGTGTCTAGAGAAGAGATAATACTAGTGATCAAGGAAATTGAACCCTTATGTTTATTTAGTTCAATTTGATATAGTATTAGTAATAATTATATAAATATATGAAAGTTAAATTGAATATATACAATGATTTCTTAATCTACAATATACAAGTATATTTCAGATTCTGATACCACATAAGAAGAAGTTTAGAAACACCCTATAAATTTTTTTATACAAAAATAAATAGGTTAATAATTTTATGATATACTATGACTATGGATTTAGTTTGGATTTTAGTATTCAAATATGGGAATAAGAGGCGTATAATAGAAAAAATTAATACTTGTGGTATTTTATTAATAAATTTATGTTGTAGTAAAAAAAACTTACAGAAAGACATGTGGCTTAACCAACCCAATCAATTGATACATGGAAGGCCTTGAAAATAAAATTATACTAATTATAATCATGTTTTACTTGTGATGAATAACCTATCATTAGTAGTTTTATCTATTTAAAGTGTGAGTATATTGGATTTGGTTCCCTAGAACAAACTACATTTTAGTTTATCTTACTTGTATATAAAATAAAGTGAATATTAATATCCTTATATTATCACATATTGATTTTTATTCTATATAAAATTGATATTATAATGTCTCAGAGTATATATAGAATTGATTTGGCTATATAAATTCCCCACTATGATGAGAACCATTTTATTCTATGGAGATATATCATAAATATAGTTTTACAGTTGGAAAATGTAAAATGATAGGACACATAGTATGTAGACTATAATGTGTGAGTACTCATAAGTATATGAGGCTTCTTCTCATTAAGTTCTCGCTTGGTAATATAAAAGATGAGAGATTATGAGAACATACCCTCCTGTTGGTGTTGTTCATGTTTCCCTGCCATCACATATTCCCATCTATGTGATATTGTAATGAAATTTAGACTTTAATATTATCTTTGATTCCATTTATGACTTGAACGCATATATTTACTGAAAAAGGTCACTCCATATACTGATAGGAAGTGGGGTATGTTAGGTGCATCATGAATGACTTGTTATTAATGGATATGTCGAGGAATGATTTTTCCCTTCCATATTTATTGAAGATGATATCATATCCCTTTTATTGAAATATAATTTTCTCATAAATTCCATGACCATTGTATAATGATGTATATTTTATATAGTCAAAGAAATAGTTATCAACCATATGGGTTGATGACAGGGATGTCAATCCTTCTTGACGAGTTATTGTGAAAATGGGATTATACTACATAATGATTGTTTTTATGTTGATTTCATCATTATGAAATTATGTTCTTTATCTTGGGTGACTTGACCAATTTCTAGAGAGGAATCATAGACTATTGGAATACCCACCTAATTCAAATGAGAATGAATCATATAGGGCCACACATTAAGTGTTTCTGTTGATATCTATTCAACTATATTAATGATATACAAATTATTTACAAGTTTGATGAACAATTTTATTCAATTGTTTTGATCACGTAAATTAAATAAAAATTTATCCACCATATTGTGAATAATATATTTATTTATTTTATTAAATAATTATTAAATAATTATTTAATAGTTTAAATAAAATATTTATTTAAGATAATAAAATATTTTATTAGGGTATTAAGTAAATGTCAAGGAGTTTGAACGGACCAAGATCGCATCCAGGGAGGAATATTTATTTGGAAGTTGACAAATAATATTCCTCACAGTGTAAGTTAGTTCACACTATAAAATAATAATGAAAATAATAATATTATTATCTTATGGAATAGGGTTTTATGATTTTTATTTTATTATTTATGTTTCAATTCATAATTAAATATTATTTTAACCAAAAATCTTGCTCTATAAATAGATGATAGTGTCTATTATAATGGGTAATCAAGAAATGGAATTGTGTTATGTGAAAAAAAGTTCTCTCTCAAATTTTTATTTCTCTTTCCCTATTAAGAAAAAATGTGGGAGAGATTAATTCATGATCGATGGGAGGGAGATCACCATAAATGGTTCATGATAATTGATTCTCCATGGTAGAACTCTAAAATCAAATTGATTTTCTGAATGATCAAAGGATCACATGTGGACCACTTCTAGTGGGATACTACACTTAGATCCTCAGATGATAATAAAGGAAATTTGAAAAGGGTCTTTCAAAAGATCAACAACATAATCAATGAAATGATCCTATGATAATTCTTTTTTATTCTTAAAATCCCAATAAATTATTTATAATGTTAACATGAAATATCCGTACTTCGGGTTTTCTGAAACTAAATATTAAAAGAAAATTTAATATATCTCCCACCATATAACACTACAAATACTACTGAATCCTAAAAATTATTCATTGAAAATTTTCATTGAATGTTCCATAGGAACTTATGTCAAAGCTACCATGGATCTTCCAGCGAAGCGTTAATAGAATCTTCCTGTGAAAGTTTCCACTATAATATTTCAATGAATATTTCCACTATAATTTTAATGAATATTGATAATTTATATTAGAAATTTTAATAGAATATTGGACCATAAATTCAAGTTTAAATTTTTAATGTAATTTTCTAGTGGATGGTTCATAAGAATTTTGTTGTGAAAGCTTCACTACAATTTTCCAGTAGAAAATGATAGAGTAATTTTATTGTGATATTTTCTTCAAAATCATTCCATTGGATGTTTCAGGTGGATTTTGAATAAAATATTCAATGCTAATTTTTTAGTAAAAGGTTAAATTGAAATTTTTGAGTGGAATTTTTAGTAATATTTTTCAATAGAAGGTGACACTGGAATTTCCTTCTACCAGATATTTCAATAAAAAGTTTCAATTGTAAATTTCCAATTGATGTTCCACATGAATTTTTGGGGGTATGTTCTATAGAAATTTTATACTATAATTTTTCATTTGATGTTTCTACATAAATTTTAAATATGAAATTTTCAACTTAATGTTTCATATGAATGTTTCAACTAGATTCTAATAGAATCATTTTAATTTTTTAGTGTATGCTTCCAGTGGAAATTTTCATTGGAATTTTTTGGTGGAATTTTCTATTAAATGTCAATACTAAAACTTTCTAGTGATAGTTTCAATCCAAAATTTCTAGTGGATGATTCAATATTAATTTAAGAAATTAAGATGAAATATATTATGAATTTTTCTACTATAAATATTATTCATTTAATAATTATATTTATATAAAAATTTTATATGGGGTGTATTTTGTTTGTATAATTTTTCATTTGAATATATATTTAATAAATATAGTATAATTATTTACTATAAATTTCAAGTGAATATCCAAAAATAAATTTTCAATGATAATTTAAAGTATAATTATTTAGATTTTATTTTTTAGTAGAAATTTATACTATAAAATTATAGTGAAACCGTATCATATAATTTTATGAATTTATTTATTGGATTTTTTTGGTACAAATTTTGAATATAATTTTTATTATAAATGTTAATGAAAATTTCCTAATAAAATTCTTATCTGTTTTTTGATATTGATATTTCTATTTTAAATTATTTTTATGTGTTGAATTTTATTTTTAAATATACATATTTGATTATCTTAATAGGGATAGAAAATTATTAATTATTTTAGAAATTAAAAAAAAAATTTAAACGAATAATTTCAAATTTTAAGTTTATTATATATATTTTTTAATTGTTATTTTTAAGAATACTTTTTTTATTTTTTTAATATGCATTATAAATTATGATTTTATATATACAGATACAAATTATTATTTATACAATTTTTGAAATATTTTTATGTAATTATAGTTATAAAAATGATTTTTAACAGTAATAAAAAATTTTCTTCTTTTGGAAACTAATTATAATTATTAATTTTGTGGAAATGAATTTTCCACATTTTTAATAATTCTGTTATAATTTTTTTTAAGTATGATTAAAAGTTACTTGATTTTTTACATTTTCAAATATTAATAGTTAACTATAAATATATAGAATTTTTATTATATAGATAGTAAAATTATTATTTTTTATGCTTTTCAATTTACAAAAAATCATTTAAATAATTTTTTTACTATTTTTTGGGTTTAACACACTTGTATGTCACTAAGGGTATCACAAGATTTTTTTGAAGAAATATCATACAATCCCATTTTCAAACTCATTTTAATGAAAAAACCATATTTTTTAGACAGATGTGGTAGCATCAATGGTATACTGGATACTGAAGCTAAATATGTTAATGAGAGAGGATTAAAGTAGTAATTTGACTAGCCTGGTCAACATCAATTAATTTTGTGTGTGAACATTTAATGTATTTAGTTATGGGTTTTAATTTATTCACAGCTCCCATTTAAAGTTCTTTAATTTCATTTAGTTTTTTTTTATAGGTGTTGTGATTGTAGTAATTATATATGGGTGTTCACTACAAAGTCATTCATCCAGCTTATCCACCCCTTCGCTACCGCATCATTCTCCACCATCATCAACGGTAAAATCATCCTACCCTCACTCCACTCCTACTTTACCTAAATCATCTCACCTCTTAGGATCCACCCTACATTCACATTTTCTATGTTTGCGATTCTCCCTCCTTGGACCAATTTTATTTCGAAGGAAATCTTTAACTTATATATAATCCTTATAAAAATTACATAACTATGAGGGAAGAGATTAAAATCAACAATAAGAACCCCAAACATTCATGTAGGGTACCATGAAAATGAGCTACATGATTACCGTCTCTCCCCAAAAAAGAAAAACAATTTGAAGAAAACAAGGGAAGCATTGATCTGATAGTGTCGGTGATAGACCAAAATGAATTGTGGTCGCCACCTTACACTGCCAAAGAATTGAAAATAACTTGACAGTTGGATTTGACCACAATATACTACCCTATGAGAGATGATACAAACTGAACACCCTTCCAATTGTCCATGGATTCATCCAGAGAAGGGGAGAAACATGAAATTTCTGGGGAATGAACAGCTACAACAATAGAGCCTACATGGTCCCAGAGAACTTCCCAAGTCCTACTGATCCATGTCCAAGAATATCCACATCAATATTATGTTTGAAAACACTATGAGGGGGAGGAACCCATCTAGATTAAGGGGATTGAAAAACCATATGAGGGATAATCCCCTCAATATTCTTCCACTTATATATCCAATTGCACATCTTGGTAAGCCACACTATTTTATATTTGACAACGATCTAAAAAATTATGGAATTTTGATGAAACCATATAATCCAAACAAGAATATAGTATAAGTAAGAATTAATATATTCCACTCTCGCACAATAATTATAATGTCTACAATATTTATCCAAATATTAAGACCATGTTCCACACACATCGACCAATGTCTGGTGACTTGAGGGCAAGAAAAACTAGAGTAGAGATCTATTTTCTCCATAACCCCATAGAGTGGGAACATGTTGTTATCAGAATGATGCCTATCGACTAGAGTATTATAAGTAGGAATGATTATCTTACATAGTTTCCAAAAAGAAAAGATTCACCTTTAGATGTGCATTTAGATATCAATGATTTTTCAGTAGAGTAATCCAATTACATTCTTTACCTGTAATGCATGACCTATAATCAGAGTGGGAAATTTAGCAGCTAAAAGAATCATGAGACAAGAACAACCTATCTGGGCCTACATCATGAACCATAAGAACCACTAGGATAGCCATATGATGGATCCAATTAAACCAAATATAAACCTTATAAAGGTCCCCACTAGAATGTTCATCAACCAAGAACTCTCTCACAGTGAAATGGTCATTTCTTGATGTGGGAGAAGATGTTGTGGCCAAACCATCCAAAAAGGCAACCAAATATCATGCCAAATATTCACCAATTCACCACTATAAATTCTCTAATAAATTCCATAGTGCAAGATTAATTTTTACCCCCAAATAATCCATAAAATATAACCAATCCGAGGACCCAAGATAGAATATAATAAACCAATATAAAAAAAATACTTAGCTTTTACCACTATAGAATACAATCTTTCCAGGTTCTGTAAGAGGTTTCATCGTTTCCTGGAATGTAGGGTGTTGTTAAAAATACTCAAATCTCTAACACCCATGTCACCGGTAGTATTAGGAGAACACATATTATCCCAATGGAGCCCATGCAGATGATTTTTTTCCATTAGCTCAGTCCCACTAAAATTTTTAAAAGGATTAATAATGTTGATGGATGAAGAATGATTGGATGTTGAAGAGGGACATAACATAAATGAAATTTCTTGGGCCACAACATTAATGGAAACCTCATTTCCAACCCTGCAGAGATTCTCACCAGAACATCCCAAGATTATTCTATAATCTTTATCAAGTATTAATGAAAATTCACCTCTTTAAGACTATCCAATGACTGTTTGGATGCCCAAATATTTTTTAAGTTTCTTAAAAATTTTAATACCACACAAACCATAAATACTATATATTATCCCTTGAAGAACACATTGATTAATGGATATATCATATTTATGGAAATTGACACATTTTCCTGAGGGAGTGGTAAAGTAATCAATGATTCTAGGAATCTATTGACACCCCAGAGAAGTTACTATTTAGAAAAGGATGAAATCATCTTCAAAGAAAAGGTGAGTAATAGTAATACTTTTCTAGAAAACCTTTTCCCTGTGAATGAGTCCATAAAAATATCCTTTATATAAAATATGATAGAAAACATTCGAAACTAGGAGAAATAAGTTAGGGGAAACAGGGTCACCCTACCGAAGGCCTTTGGGTGGTTTGAAGTACACTGTGAGGAAACCATTAATATTGACGATATAAGAAACAGAATTAACAAAACTCATAATCACACTCTCCCATTTTGGTATAATGAATAGTTTACTCATAACCACTCATAATAAGTCCCATTACACACAATCATAATCATTTAACATATCCAATTTCTCATATAGAATCACCATCTTAGATTTTGAATGATTTTTCATATAATGGAATATCTCATGGTACATTATTGCGTGATTTGTGATAAGCCTCTTGGGAAAAATGGACTCTGGTTCTCAGAAATAATAGAGGGGAGTACCCAACCAATGTGATGGGATATGACTTTTGAAATGATCTTGTAGAACAAATTACACAAAATAATAGGTGGAAAGTCGAAAATCTTAACCAGGCCTGAGATTTTTGGAATCAACACAATAAGTGTTTAATTATACTTGTCCAGAATTAAGAATCATACTACTAAACCTAAATCATAGAAATAATGTCTGATCCCACAATATGAAAAACTACTTTTTGAAAATGGAATAAAACCCATCTATACCAGGTTCGTTTGAAAAATGCATCCTCTTTAGAGCCACCGTAATTTACTCCCCTATAATATCCCCCTTGAGATTCTAAGGTGTAGAATCTGTCACCATAAGAACCACCCTACTCAGAAGGTCCCCCTAGTAGGTGTCACTTTTATAACAAAACATATTTTTATAAAAGGAATCAATCAAATCTCGAATAACTGTATCATTAGAATTAATGTTTATTTTCCCATCGTCCAACTCGGATATTGGGTTTTCCTTCTTTTAGAGGATTCCTTTTGATGAAAATAAATAGTGTTTTGGTCACCTTATTAGATAAATGTATTCCTTGACATAGAGAACTAATAAAATTATATTTTCTTAGTGATTTATACAATTTATTTTCAAAAGACATGAAATCTTTAAAAAAAAATAGAGAAAGGATTTTTGTAGCATATGGACAGAGCTTTCTCGGGCCTGGGGATTATCTGATCCAAATTCCAAAAGTGTCGTTGACTTCAGTACGATAATTAAGCATCTGCCTCCATACTTTTATCTCAAACATCTTCATGAGAGAAGTACTAAGATTCATTGGCCACATCCCGAAAACTATTATTGTGGACCCACATGCATTCAAAATGAATTCTCCACATTGGATTATCACTCAAGGTAACAACATTCTGTTGGAAAACAATGGTGTAATGATCAAATAAGACTATAGGGAATTGAGAAAAATTGTACCTCAAGAATGTCTGCATCCATTCACTAGATGCGACAAAGAAATCTATTTTTTTTTTTTTTGAGATTCTAAAGGAATGGTCATGTCTGTGAAACCAAGTGAACGAGATCCCCACAAAACCAAGATCTATAAGACCAGCCTAAAGCAAATAGTCTCAGAATAGATTTATGGAAAAATAATTCTAAAAAGATCTAACCATATTCTCATGGTGATATAAGATCTTGTTAATGTACCACCAAAAAAAATGGGGACCTGAAATAAATTTCTAATAGAAATGAAAAACTCTAAGGATATCTATCTATTTCTCACTCTCGTCTAGTTCTAAAAACACAAAAATTTCCATGAAGGTTCTTAGGCCTGGAGGATTGAGATAGAAATGTGATGGTTAAATAATTTAAACATTGAATAATTTAAGTCCTCACTTCTCATGAAACAAATTCCTCTAAAATGGCCTAATATTCAGACTGAGAAATAGTTCAGAAACCCAGCCTTTGAGGAAATTCCTCTCCTGTCATTTCGTTTTAGCATGGTATTGGACAAGAAAACTTATTGAGTCTAAACATAATACTTTATTGGAAGATCATATGATCGGACCATGGGTTACCAAGCCCACATCTGTTCTAGAAAAAGATTTTCATTATGGATGGTGGGGTTGGTTGAAGCCATCCTCTACCACTGAAACTTCAATAAGAGAACAATCACCCACCACTCTCCATATTTTTAAGAGGAGTACCTTTGTAAATAAGGCCTTAGAGATCTTTATTGAGCTAAAAATAAAATAATAATTACTAAAATATCCTGAATAACCTATGTAAAATCCCTTCCATGTTCGATGATTTCTAGAATCCACCTGTATTTCAGAAAGAATGATGACGTCTTCTATTGTTATCAGAAAATAAATATCTATATGAGGGGAATGTCCTGGGTCCGAAGGGTTTGAAAAAATATGATTTAGCTTGTAGCGGGATTAGGTGAATCTTTATACCCTGATTCAAGTGGAGATACCATCTTTAAAAAAGAAATATCCTATTTAGTGTAAAAAATAATGAAGCCACTGTTTGCCTTCTAAAGATTTAACATTAGAGATTCAGTCATCTGGTCTCAAAAAACTAATGTATATGTGGAAGGATGAGGGATTTTTTGATCTGAAAAAATATAAATTGGGGGTAGGGGTCTGGAAAATTCACCTATCCCAGTGTAGGAGGAAATAATCCCCCACCACATATGAAAATATGTTTTCATGGGAGTGGGACTTCATGGTCTCTTAAACAAAAAAGGAAGCTTAGGATGCTAAATGAATGGAGGACCTCAAATTTTCTTGGTAAATCCAAAAAAATATTCTTTATGGAAGAAGGTTTCCTAGATATCTTCATATTTTTATTCCCAACGAAAAAATACTCAGCATCTTGATACCATGTATCGACTAACCCCTAGATAGAAAACTCAAGATATGAGGGGAATATAATAATAAAATGATGAAAGGATGAACAATTTTGGTCGATGGGGAAGTATGGCGGCCCAAATGGTTTATCGCCACCTTATCATCCAATGGGTCTTGGACCACCCTCTTATTGAGAATAATACTATACTTCTATTTCTCTACCTCAGATGTGGAATTTCACTATGAGGGATTATCCCTCAACCATGATCCATAATGCAACATTAAACAACCCTCCAAATATCAATTCATTATTCAATAATCTTTAACACCATGACTGATAATTCTATAGAAAAAATAAGGAAGGGAGTTTTTTGAATTGAAGAACCACATAGATCTTGTCTTATGAAAATTTCAAAAAATAATCTCCACATAAGAGGGTAAGAGATATCCACCATAACCATGATCCACACTAAGGGAAACCACTGTTTCGATTCTAAATCATCCCAATCTGTGAAATCCATGATAGCATTCATAATCCCTTGCATGACATGCTCATATATATCAATAAAGGGATTTACTTTAACTCGAATCCATAAAAGGGAGTGGGAGAAAACCATCCTACTAATATTAAATCAATTTCTGATGTCTTTGATCAAAATTATGTGATTATCAAAGGGCCAGGGGAATCCATTCAAATCACTGATATTGTCAGACTCCCTAGAGAATTCCAAGATAATCATCCTAGGCTTGATTTCCCTGATAGAAACTACCCTATGAAATCTCTATATAGACTACATTGTGTTTTTCAAGATGTTAATATTATAATATCAACTAGATATAATATTTCCCACTAGGAGGTAGGATAGGTGAATCACTATAAAATAATTAGCTTTTCTCAACATTGGTATATCTATTGGTAAAAATGCATTTTTTGTTGGTAAAACGTTTTACCAACATAATTTGTCCTATCACTAAATTGTTGGTCAAAAATCTGTCAATAAATTTTATTGCAACAGATAAAATAGTTCTGTTACAATTATAATAATACCAACAGATGATATATCAGTTGGTAAAAAGGATTAGAAATATATTCATATGACATATTTATCTATTGGTAATAGCAATACGAACATTATACTTCTGTTGGTATTATTATTAATAAAATTTTATTATATGTTACTAATAATGACCACAAATAATATTTGTTTATAATTTATTTTTAAATCATGCACGCACATTATCACATGTGTTGGTAATAAAAATAATATATTTATTAATAAAAATATATATGATATGCTTAATATAATTATAATATATTATATATTAATTTGTTTCCATCAAAAAACAACAAAAAATTAAAAAATTAAAAAAAATATCTCAACATTTCAAATATATCATAAATAATCCATCCCATGAATTCAAATATTTCATTTTATATATATATATAATCATTCCCCAATGAGATCTCAAAACACAATAAGTTTTTGATATTTATAAATTACAAAATAGAAAACTAAAACTCAATGTACATTGCGAGAGATGTAGATACCCAGAAGATGTTAAACAATTATTCAGAAAAACCAAATCCACGATCCCAAGAAAATTTTATTAAAAATAAACAATAATAGAATTACAAGGGGAAGGATTGCATGTAAAGACCCAAAAAAACTGAGAGAAACCAAAAACAAAACAACCATCATGTTAGGAGGGTCTTGAAGCTTAGCCAAACCATCCACTCTCCTAAAATACATACACCATTATGCAAGGGTAGGAGTCACTGTTATGAAGACCACTTCATGCACAATTCCCAACATCCAAAGTCTATTTCTCACAATACATCACCAAAATCACCTAATCAAAAAATAAACACAACACAAATAATGAAATTAGAATTAAAATTAAGAATATAGTATGAAGTAAGTCACCTTCATACTATAAACTCAAATCAACAAATGTCCCTAATAATACCACTATCACATTGTATTTTTCTGTATTCAATGTTATAAGATCATCTTGATCACCAAATGAAAATGGATCTGAATTGATCAACCGATAGTAAGAATCCATGACAACTGATGTGGGTGACAAATTCAAGATGAATGGCTAAAATACAGAACCAATAGTTGTAAATCCATGGGAAATCTGTAACTCAATGAAATAATGTGACCTATCTTGATTAAAAAATAATTATATTGAATCCTAAAATGAAATAATTTTCTTGATTACTATTCATGAAAAAAATAAATAATACCCTTCATCATACAATAATAGTTCAATTAAAGCATGAAAGGATCACAATATATAAAGAAAAAATTCATTCTTTTTTCAAAAGCAACAAAAAGAGAGTGATAGTCATCGTACAAACTAATTAACGGAAATGGATAATCTTAGTTTTGGATACATTTCATTCATTAAAGAAAAATAAAAATTCATCTTTCAATAAAAACATACGCAAAAAATGCATAAAAAATAGAAATATGAACTTAGTTTGAATTTATGTTAAACTGGTAAACCCCAAAATGGGAAGAGAGAAACTGTCATGTGATTTCTACATTATTGTTCCTTCCCGTAATTACAAAATTTAAACAAAAAATATAATGGACCACCATAAGAAAAACCTCTAGCTCGATATAATACTTGTACAAAAATCCCCGGCACAACCCGGTAGCTTGAAGAAGCTTCCGTTCGATTCTCCAACAACAAAAACCAAGGTCATCTACTCCTCATTCAACTGTAAAACATTTATTTGATGATTCCAATCATTACTTAGGGTGAATTCCATGCACTCAGGTTTTGGGTGTGGCGTGTTGGGATTGGATAAGTGTCGGATGATAACTTATACTTTCTTCCATTTGAACCACTTCATTATGTTACATGGACAACCTGAACTAGAAATCCTATATAGAAAAAATAGAAAAGTACCAAGATCATGTATTTTAATAAATGATACATAATCCGTCTGTAAGTCACCTTGACCCCAAACCACAACTATGGGCATGCCCACTAATAATAACCTCTATTTCTGATTATCCGAGGAGTAGCTTCATAGCCATACCCAACAAACCCAGAATTAGATTCCATATCCAGACATTCAACACATGCTTTAATTGATTATGGGAACCAAACCTCCTCCATCATTGTGGAATGACCCAAATTTCCAGTGGCCAAACAAAAGTGCAATGATGATCATCCAAATATAGCATGATCAACATGTAACTTTGAACCATCCTTGAGGAGAGAACTTGTTACAGTGAATAGCCAATTCAGTTTAGGTTAAACATGGCACCGACATACATTCATGGGATCATTGAAAACATGATGAGAGACTCATGTTTCCTACAGAAATAGTTAACCAACATTGTAGGATGAATAAAAGGCCTAAGAATATAATAAAAAATCCAGGAAAAGATAATGATGACAAATTGGATGTAAATGATAATGTAAATAGATGCATGATCATTCATTTAGAGTGGATAGTGGTTGGGCTGTGAGACTCAGGTTTCTTACACACAATTTGCACATATAGAGGAATATTGCACACAAAGATCAGATAATGAGATTACACGCCATGTTTAAAGACACAGATCACACATTGAGTTTACAAAAACATAATAAACACTGATTTTACACACATATTGCACACACAGACACATATTGCAATCAAATATTACACACTGATCTTACACATAGTTTTCACATACAGGCATAAATTATACACTGATTTTACAAACATTATTTACACACAGACACATATTTCACACATAGATTACACATTGAGGTTAAACACTAAGTTTAAACTAAATTTTATGCCCAATTTGAATACAAAAACACATATTTCACACTACACACTGAGATAAAAATAGATTTTAAATAGTGATTTTAAAAACACAGATTACACACTGAGTTTATAGGCACAGATTGCACACATAAATTAGATAGATATTTCACACACAAATTTTTATATATATTTCATACAAGTTTTTTACACAGATTGCACACATGTATTTTTACATAGATTTCACACTGATTTTACAGATACGGAATTTTATTCCACATATAGAGATTCCAAATTTCACAGTGTAGAGTATAATAGGAATTATGACATGTCATTGATAATCAAGAATCTTATAGATAGTTTTTTATTAAAGGTTTCATATTATAAAAGTAATTCTAGGTTATAAAATAACAATTATATCATTAAGGAATTGAAACATATTTGTAGGACTAGAGTTAATAGCACAAGTGAATCTGTTCATAAACATAATATCTTCTAGAGAGGGTTCTAATATTTAATGAATGTTTTAATAATATTCAACAAATGTGTGAAAAAATACATATTTAAAGAAAGTGTAATGTCTAAAATGAGGTCATATTCTACATATGAAACTCTTGATTCTCCCTAATTGTATTTAATGTAAAATAAAAGGAATTTATACTCTAAAATAAACCCTTTTCTCAATCCTGGATAAACACCACTAACTATTATGATTGCAACATTTCCAACTAATTCTTTTATTTGAAAATATCTTGCATGTACCACATAGCTTGTATGATCATACAAATCAAGGTATGTTACCTAGAAAATAAAAAATACAACAACCATTAAAATTAAATCAAAACACACTCTAGGGGGGAAATACATTTAACAAGTTTGGAAGTGTGAAACACATTAAAATACAATAATTGTTTCATTTCCTTATAGTGCCCTACAAAAAAAGAGTTTCCTTGAATGTATGGGTTGTTTTGATTATCAATCTTTATCCAATGAAAATAGAGTCGATATTTGATATATGATTCCCAAAATCTGTCCAATGATGATTTGGTTCCATATTTCAAGAAAATAGAATGAAAATAAATGTATTGGAATATTGGTATGATTTAAAAAACATTCAATTCACATTAGCATTCATCCTCATCATCGTTCACACATTAAAATATAATAAGATAAAAAATAAAAAAGATAACACTTAAGGAAGCCTATAACCTTTACGATGAAGGAACCAAATCGAAAAAATTTGAACTCTTTACACATTAGGATCACCATTCATCATTATGCTAAATTAGGCCTAATTGATTAACCAAAACATAAATACCAAAAAAAAAGTAGCACTCATATTCCCATTTTAATACTTATTTCTTCTTCAACCACTCATTTCCTCTATAATTTTCTATCATCTCAAACCAAAACTATTAGGATTACTCTTCCCATTTTAGAGCTTGTATTTGAAGTCATATAATATTTGTTAGTTTCAGTTGATAAAAAGACAATTTGAATACATTATTTTTTCAACGCATATATTTATGTTCTATGAATATAATTATGTAGATTTTATATCATATTTATGTTACATGGAAACTCTTATTCAAAATAACAAAAAAAAATTAAATGCATATTAGATTTATAAAACCCGAAAAAAAGATTACTAGAATTGATTATGTATTTAAATAATAATTTAAATTTATTAATGTTTTCATAATGATGTAATGTGATAAAATAAATTTTTATGATAAATAAGATATGTCAAACTATTTCAGTGTGATAAATCTATAGTAAACAAATTGTCCTATAGGTGTACACATCAATTTTATTACATAAATTCACCAAATAAATTAAGAATATCTAGAACAAATAGCGATTATATATATAATCTTGAGAGAGAGAGAGAGAGAGTGGTTGGGTACCTCCACATATTCATCACAAGCTGCATTCATTGAGTAGGTAGGTAGATAGTAAAAAACTCCCAACTGAATCAACTGGATCCTTCAATAAAAATTAGTAAATAAAAAATTAGATCATAAATCATTGTTATTTTTCTTGGTGAGAAATGGTTGTACAGTATCCAATACATAAAATCAAGCAGTGCATAATAAACTCATATATGATAGCACAAATGTGAGTATATTATTTTAGAACATATACATTGTGAATATTGAAGTATGCATACTCGCAAAAGAAGAAAAAACACATACTCACAAAGGCACTAAGAACACTCACATATTATTAAAGTGTTCTTACTCACAAATGCAGCAAGAACCATTTCATTGGAAGCAAGAACACTTATAGTAGCAGCAAACCCTAAATCATGTTCCACCATTGTAGAATAACAATCTCAAGGATACAATGTTTCATCAGAATCTACATAAAACAACACAATAAAAGTAATAAGAAACTCAAAATAAAAAATTAAAAATGAAAATTATTTACAATACAACATATACAATAAATATGTGTGAACTGAAAGATGATAACTATGTTCTTTTTTTGGTTCCCTATCTTGGGTTCAACAACTGTAGATTCTACTTTAGTAACCAGTGTTTCTCCCGTGGTGTTGTTTTGTCATATGATCAAGTCATCACACCCCTATTCTGTGATTCTCAGCCCTATGTCTGGTCCTTGTGGTTGGTCTAATCTCTTGTCCACATATAGTGTGTATAGGGAAGTGGTATTTCTTGTCCATCGAAGCTACCCAAGTGGTAGAAGATCTCCCTAGTAGGGGACTCTCTGCATCCGAATCTTACGATGGCCCAAACTTCATCCCTCAACTAGCATCATGTCTTCATTGGATATCAATGGCCACTTCATATCCTTGATGGCACGACGATGCAGAGTTTGGATCCGTGCCAAAATCGATTGTCTCCTTCATGAACGGATCTAGAATTGTTCTTCCTGGCAGTTACTTTGGAGATGATCACCCATTTTTTTCATCATCTTTCTCTCTTTCAAGTCTATGGGTGCTCGACCGTGGTGAGGAAAGCTCATGTACTTGGAGCTGAAGCTTTGGGAGAGATTGTAGAATTCGATGGTGATTTATGTAGGTGGATGGTTTGGAGTAAAGACAAATCAGTATTAGGGTTTCAATAAAATTCTCAATTATCAAAACATATATATATTATTAAATTAAAAATATTTTAATTTAATATATAAAAATATTTTTTATTGAAAAAGATGTTTTTTATTAAATTGTTGATAAATTAATTCAATTTAGTAAAATAATAATTATTAGTGAATAATTTATTATAATATATTTTAATAACAGTAAAATATTTTTTAGTGATGATAATTAATAATAATAGATTCATATGCTGGTAAAACAATTGTTACAATTCATGTGATAATGAAACATATTTTATTGTTAGTAAAATATATGTTGGTGTAAAACAACTAATATCAATAGATATATATTTTGGTAAAAACAATTGATGGAACATGAAATTAATACAAAAAGAAACATAATATCTATTAGAATTACTGATTTATACCAACAAATATATTATATGTCACTAAATTTCTGTTGTTATAAGTCACTTTTTTTAGTGATTCCAGAGATTAATGTCATCTATAGTACAAAGTTCCAAGGATGATTTTTTCTGATTGGTATTTGAAAACATATTCCAATGATTAAGAAGATAATCCTTCGTACCTAAAAAAGGTACATATGAACAAATATTACTAAAACATTCTATAACCTTCAAAAAACCTTTGATTTGATTAACTTAGAGGAAAATAGAGAGATAAAATCCCTTGGAAGGTTGTCAGAAGAAATGTCGTAATGAAAGATAAATTGATTCCTACAACTTGGTTTGTCGAGACGTAGTTGGACTTGAAATGGGTATAGGAAAGAGATGCAACGTACAATGGGAATCTGTGATCGATATCCATGGAAACTAATGACATTGTTCCCCAAGGAAAGGATTAGCCTCCACTATAGTGATCCATGAAAAAATATCCCATGAACAACGACACCACTGTCGATCCACCGAACCCGGTCTAAGCATAGGGAAGATGAACCACAAATCTGAAAAAGAATCACATGAAGAGAAATTCTGCATGATGAAGGAATTATAGATGCTGAGTAGAAATCATAACACTAGATTAAGATTGGATCCACATATTCTAGAAAGTAGATGAAAAAACATTAATAATAGAATTCAAAAATTGAATCCACATGACCACCGAAGGGAAGAAAAGATCACATAAGAAGATACGAGACTCAAAGGAATCTCTTCCTCGATATTGATTGTCGAAGAAGATGACATCCCATACAACAATCATGATAGACCACTGATGAAGAAACTAGGAAATCACAGGAGATCACCTCTATGTTACAGGATAGAAAAATTTACATGGACTAATTTGAATGGTTCATACACTATATTTCGGAATTACATAATAAAATTTCTACATATTATGGAAAAAAAATCCATTTCTGAAAATAGTTTGATTGATAAACTATTTTACAATCTATTATTGAATCATGGAGTGTGCGAGTAGGGGGGTGGGAACAATTTAAAAATTATTTCACTTTAAAAATATTAAAAGAAATGTGTTGTTTGAAACATAGCCTTCTTCATAACATTTTCGAAGAAGGCACTATCCAAGGGAGTTCCTTATTCACAAATGATCCGATGAAGATACTATTTCAGAGAGTGCCTTCCCACTTTTTTTTAAAAAAAAATTAATTTTAATTTTTTTGCTCTATTATTTTATATATATATATATATATATATATATATATATATATATATTACCATAACACATATTTAGTAAATAATAATTATAATAATTTTCATAATTAAAATAACATAAAAAAAAATAATATTATAATAATTATTAAATATACAAAATATAAAAATAAATAAATAAATAAATTATTATTAAATATAAAAATAGTTTCTATTAAATTAAATATTATTTTATTTTTATATTAAAATAAATTACAGTCATATTGTCTTTAAATATTATTATTGTTAAATAACATATTTGTTCGTATATTCATTTCGACTTGTTGATTTTTTATAATCAGTAACATTATTATTTATATTATTATTTGGTATTATCAAATAGATAAATAATAAGATTATATATAACATTTAAAATAATTATTTTTTAACATGTTTATTTTTAAAATATTAATTATATTACTATTTTGATTATTATAAAAGATTAATAATTGTATTATAAATTGTTAATAATATCATTATAATTAACAATTATATTTCCTATATTTCAAATGTAATTATTATTTACTTTAAAATATATTATTAGCTAATTTTTTAGTTACATTAAGAATTTTATTATTTACATCATTATTCATAATAATTATTGTAATTTATGTAAATATTTTAAATTATCATTTTTCCCATTAAAAACATAATTCAAAATATTTTCAATAATAAAAAAATTAATAATTAGTAACTCTTATTTTTTATTTAAATTTTATTTTAAATTAATTTTTATTTGTGCAGTCAATGTTAAAAATATCATTTAGATTTAATTTATACTATATTTTTATGCGCATAATTTTTTTAAAGGGTAAATTTTATTTTTTAATCAATATATTTTTTATGATTTAAATTATTTTTTATATGTTGTATTTTTTTATTTTATTTTTGCGAAATATTTTTTATATTCTTAATGTATATTTTATGTTTCATTTAGAATGTACTTATAGTTTATATTTTAATGGTTTCTGAATTCATCTACATGAAACATAATAATTTTTTATAAATAATATTTTGAAAGAAAAGAAAATATTTATTATTTATTATATTTATGAATTAATTTTTATTTTCAATTATTTATTATATATGTAGTTAGTGTGCACTATTTAATTTACATCTTATTTATAATTTTTTATGTATACGTCTTCAAAATCACCTATATTAAATATAATATTTTTGTGTGAAGATCTCACATCAGATTGATACACCATCTTCTCACACACACATAAAAAATAAATATAGTATAGATTTAATAATATTACATGTTAATTTTCTATTTTCTTCTAGGGTTTTAACTGTCAAATAAACATTTAAGCGTATTACATTACTAAAACTGCGTTTTCAGTCGGCTTAGGAATAAAACACCTCAGTTTGACGTGCCTTCAATTATTAAAATTAAAAATTTAACATTTAATCGTTATATTATGATTTCATAGAAACCCAAGGTCATTTGTCCAACTCTACCTATCTAGAGCATTCTTTTTTAAAGCCAAAATTTTCTAAAAATTATATTTATAGTCTATTCGAGCACATTGCATATCATATTGACAATCCATGTGCTCTAACATTTAAAAAATAATTATAAGGAAACATTCATAATAAATCACATCAATTGGAGATATTTTATATGGTTTTATCCATCAATACCACAATTTATAATTTTAAATTAATGAAACTGCATTTTCAAAATATGATATTTATACTTGAATATTATTTTTACAACGAAATTTTTTTTGGAAAATTAATATTTTTGTTTATATTTTTTATATAACTTTTAAAATAAATAAATGATTTTTTAAAATCAATGTTATTAATTTCATATAATTTTTATTTCTTCTATATTTTATGCACATACAACATTAGAGGTTTAAATTTTATGTTTTTAATCAAAATATTTGTGCCATATAATTCATTATTGGGTTGTTATATTTATGAAATTATTTTTATTTTAGACTATTTTTAATTTTTTTAATCCATGTATTATGTTTCATTTAGATTGTCATTGTAGCTTATATTTTATAGGCTTTCAAATTCACCAAATTGAAACATAATAATGCTTCAGGTAGGTGACACTGAAATTATATAATTTTTAATGTATTAAAAAATATAAATTAAAGATAAAATATTGAATTTATAAAATAGATACTTAAAAATAAAAGTAATAACAATTTTTTTTAAAAAATCATTCAAACTTTTAGTGCAAATATTATTTATGAATACGATTGTTATATTTTGAAATAAAATTATTATGTGGGTTTAAAAATACTTTTCATCAATTCATTTTATGAAATTCATTTCATTACTAATTTTTTTATATCTTTAGTAAAATTTTCACATTTCAATTTGATTGTATTTATACTTTATAATTTATATGAATTCAATGTCACCTACTAGAGACATTTTAATGTTTCATATTGGTGAGTTTTGATACCTTTAAAATTTAAACTATAATTATAATCCAAAAAATATATATGGCATGAATGAAAAATATAAAAATAACTAAAATGAATAATAATTTAATTTATATTAGAAAAGAAAATTAATTTACATGACAAAAAAATTAACGATTAAAAATATAATGTTATATTAAAATATTTATGACAAAAAATAGTATAAATAAAATTTAAATTAAATATAAAAATTTTTCTGTAAAAATATAAATTAATACAAAATAAATAGAATGACTAAAAATATTTCAAATAAATATATTTACTCAAAAAATATTTGTTGTAATAAAATTTATCAGTACAAATGTTCTGTTTTTAAATAACAATATTTGATGGAATGGAATTTTTTAAACATAATTTTTAAGAAATTATTTTCATTTTAAAATACTTTTCATATGTTTATTAAATGTTTCAGATGTCATTTAGATTTTATTTATAATTAAAAATTTATAGGTTTTCAAAGTCACTACTTGAAACATTATTACGTTTCAGGTAGGTGATTTTTGATACCTATAAAATATAAACTACAAGTACAATCTAAATGAAACTTTGGACATGGATTAGACATATAAAAAACTGAATTGTAATATAATCTCATTAATATAAAAAATAAAAATTAATTTACATGTCAAAATCTTTATTGATTGAAAACCTTACATTATAGTAAAATATTTATGCACATAAAAAATAGTATAAATAAAATTGAAATGAAATTTTAGAAATTTAATTTAGAAATAAAAAGTAATTACAAAATAAAAGTAAAGAAAAAATAATTACCGAAAAAAAAAATTCTGAATGAAAAATTTATATGTACAAATGTTATTAAAAAAATATTTTGTGCAATTGATATTATTTGTCAGGAATTATTTTTATGAAAATATTTTCATTTTCAATTATTTTTCATATGTTTCATCAATTTTTCAAATTTCATTAGGATAATATTTATACTTTATAATTTATAGGATTTCTAATTCACCTACATGAAACATTATTATATTTAAAATAAGTGACTTTAGATGCCAATAAAATATAAACTATAAGAAGAATATAAACGAAATATCAGAAATGGATTAATAATATAATAAATAATTGAAATACACAATAATTTCACTAATATAAGGAATAAAAATTATTTTCCAGGACAGAAAATTTATTGTTTCAAAACAAAAAATTAAATTAAAATATTTATTCACATAAAATTTAGTACAAATAAAATCTGAATGAATCGTAAAAAAATTACTATACAAATAAAAATTAATTGAAAATAAAATTTATGATAAAAAATACCTAAAAATGGTTGCTTCAAAAATAATTTATAAGTTCGAATGTTATGTTTTGAAAAGACAATATTTTTCATAGGTCAAAATATTATTCCTTAATTATTTTTAAAAATTACTTTTATTTTTAATTATTTTTCATATATTTAGTAAATTTATCTAATTTCATTTAACCTGTATTTATACATTATAACTTCTTGGATTTCAAAAGTCCCCCACTTGAAACATTATTATACTTCAAGTGGGTGACTTTGGATGCCAATAAAATAAATAATACAAGTACAATTTAAGTGAAACTTTATACATGAATTAAACATATAAATAAATATGAATTTAAAATAATTTCATTAATATAACTAATGAAAACTAATTTACATTACCTAATCTATATTGATTAAAAAAACATTAGAGTAAAAATTTTATGCACATAAATTATAATTCAAATAAAATCTAAATGTAATTTTAAAAATTGACTATCAAAATGAAAAGTTAATAGAAAATAAAAGGAATGACATAGAAATAATTAAAATAAATAAATTTACAAAAATATTTTTTTCTGAAAAAATATATATTAATTACCAATTTAATTTTTAAAAACAATAATATTTTGGAAATTAAAATGTTTTTTCATCAATTATTTAGAATAAAAAATATCTATTTTCAATTAATTTCTTTATTCTTATTCAATGTTTCAAATTTCATTTACATTGTTATTATACTTATAATTTATATTCTTTCAAAGACACATAATTGAAACATTATTAATTTTAATATAGGTGACCTTAGATGCTAATAAAATATAATCTATAATTATAATGTAAAGAGAACTAAGATATGGACAAAACATATAAAGAATAACTCAAATTTAAAATAATCTCAATAATATGACAAAAAAACATTAATTTACATGACAAAAAATTTATTGATTAAAAACATAACATTACTTTAAAATATTTGGGCACATAAAATATATTATAAATGAAATTTAAAACATTTAATTTAAAAATAAAAATTAATTGAAAATTTAAGGAATGATAATAAAATTGAAATAAATAAATTTACACAAAACTATTATGCTGTAAAAATAATTTATAAGTAAAAATGTTATGTTTTGAAAAAAATAATATTCTTTGAAATTTAAATTATTTTTAATCAATTATTGTTAATAAATTAATTTCATTTTCAATTATTTTTCTTATTTTTACTCAATTTTTCTAATTTTATTTATTTTTTATTTATACTATATAATTTATAAGATTTCAAATTCAGTTACTTGAAACATTATTACGTTTCAAGTATGTGACTCTACACACTTATAAAATTTAATCTTTAAGTACAATATAAATGAATATATTGACATGGATTTAACATATAAATAAACATAAATGTAAAATAAATTTATTAATATAAAAAATAAAAATTAATTTATATGACATAAACTTTATTGATTAAAAACATAACATTATTGTAAAATATTTATGCTCATAAAATATATTATAGTAAAATTGTAATTAAATTTAAAAAATTGATTGTAGATATAATAATTAATTGAAAATAAAAGGAATGTTAAAAAATAATTAAAATAAAAAAATTTACACAAAAAATGCTTGCGACTCAAATAAATTTTAAAGTATAAATTTTATGTTTTAAAACAAAAATATTTTGTAGAATTGGTATTATATTCATCAATTATCTTTAATAAATTATTTCTATTTTGAATTATTTTTTATATTCTTAGTGAATGATTCAATATTAATTTCAATTGTATTTATACTTTATAATTTGTAGGATTTCAAAAGCCACATACATTAAACATTATTAAATTTCAAGTAGGTTACTTTGGAAGTCTATAAAATAGAAACAATAAGTATAATAAAAATGAAACCTAAGACATGTATTAAACATATAAAAAATAAATGAAATTTTAAAAATTTCATTAATATTACAAATCAAAATTAATTTACATGACATAAGATTTATTATTTGACAAAATAAAATTATTCTAAAATATATATTCACATAAAATATTGTATAAATTAAATCTAAATTAAATATAAAACGTTGACTTTAAAAATAAAAAATAATTGAAAATAAAAATAATATAATAAAAATATATAAAATTACAAAAGCAATGACCGCTTAAAAAAAATTATAAGTAAAAATTTTATCTTTTGAAAATGAAATATTTAGTGCAATTGAAATTCTTTTTAAAAAATTATTTTCATTTTAAATTAATTTTCATATCTTTATTCAGTGTTTTAAATTTCATTTAGATTGTATTTATAAATTATAATTTAATGGATTTCAAAATCACCAACATGAAACATTATTATGTTTCATGTAGGTGTATTTGTATTCATATAAATTATAAACTATAATTAAAATATAAATAAATCATTATAAATTAATTAAAATTAAAAAAAATGAAATGTAAAATAATTTCATTAATATAATGAATCCAAATTAATTCACATGACTTAAACATGATTGCTAAAAAATATAACCTTAATTTAAAATATTCATGCACATAATATATTTTATAAATAAAGTATAAAAGAAATATAATCATTTATTGTAAAAATAAAAATTAATTGAAAATCAATGTAATGAAAAAAAAATTCAAATAAATAAATTTATAGAAAACATTTTTGCAGCAAAACTAATTTATAAGGCCAAATGCTTTTTTCATCAACAATTCTTTTTTAAAGACCCAGAAGTTCCATGGAAAATTTTTTCTTAAATTCATGGGAATTTTACGAGTCCACAGTTTCATAACGGCTCTTGATTCTGAGGCCCGGTGTGCCTGGAATTAATTTTTGATGTTTTGTTAAGCTTAAATTAACGCATGTAAGCAATTTTTCCTAAAAAAGTGGAATAAATCTTAAACAATTACTCAGATCAGAAATCTGAGGCCACCGTTGCTCTCAGGATGGCAGGTTTACCTTAGGCGTAACTTAAGTTTAGTCGGCACTGACCTCCTGTGAAAAATCTCAAAAATTGCAAAACCAGAAATAAAATAATTAAATAAAGTTATTTTATTTTCTAAATGCTTATACCTCACAAATGGTAACTCAGATAAAAAATCTGAGACCATTGTTGAACTCGTGAGGGTAGGCTTTCTTTAAGAAGATACTAACTTGGGTCGGCGAGGGACACCAGAGAATGTTAGTTTTTGGGCGCAAATAAAATAATTAAGTGACAATAATTTTATTGTACAATTCATAACATCGAAATGGTAACTCAGATTGAATGTCTGAGAGTTTCATTGGGGTGTGCTTCACTAAGGCATAGCCTAACCTCGATTGCAGTGGGTCGAGGGTGACTGATAATAATATTCCGAACTTTTTTTCTGGTACGTTCAGTAAACGTGCGAGCGGCCTTTCATAAATTTTGAACCGTTGCTCGGAATTGAAATCAGAGGGAACTATTGAACTCACAGCGCCGATATTCACTTAATAACACTTTCACCTCGATGGCGGATAGTTGGGAATAAGAGTTATTTTTGGCTTAAAAAAAGATAAAATATAGTGTAGCCACACTTTATTTTAATCCAGCCGCTATGTGAGTGTGGGTAGTTGGAACCTCCACTTGGGAGTTGGTGGTAATACCACCACACCCTAACCTCCAATGATAGGTTATGGTGGTGGGGTCCACCTGAATCCAATCTCCCATGCGAGGTGAAATGTGGTGGGGACCACACGAGGCCACATGACCCCTATTAATGGGAGGAGACCATAACCTCTCAACTCCCCCTATTAATGGTGCCACCACCACCCCTTTTAATGTCCAAAACCTCCTCTTTGAATTTGTGGAATCTCCTTTAATTAATTGTGCCAATGCGTGTGAATTAATTAAGGGGAGCCTTTTGACATCCTCCAAATTAATTGTGACAACCCTCAGGTAATTAATTTGGTGGAGATAGGTTAATTAATTCTACCATTTGAATTATGTGCCAATGTGATTTTAGACAAACCCTCCCTCTCCTATATAAAGGAAGTTTGGGGGAAGGTTTTGGGATGGATTCATCAAGTGGTGAAACACTAGAAAAGAGACGTGTCACCCAACACTTGGAGTATAACACCCCTCCCAATGATGAACGCGAAGAACGCGAAGAACGCCGATGACGATCTTCTTCTCTGACCTTCTTCCTCGGACCCCTTCGACATGGGATATGATCTTCTACCACATATTGACGACCAACCTACTGCGACGTCAACAAACGATCGTCAATTAATCAAAATGTAGGGGTTTTTATTTCATGGAGTTATTATACTTTTTCTTATCCCCTTCATTAGATAGAGAGGGTTTGTTTCGGGCATGTTTTAATCAATTTCTTATCTCATTGAGCCTTTTGATTTCCCCTCTAAACACGGAGTATGTAGTCCAACCTAACATGGCCCGAAATCCTCCGTTGTTTTACTTTCTTGTGACACCCTACAACACGGCGAAGAAGCGACAACGATAAAGGTGGTACACGTGGTGACAATGACGAAGGTGGAGAATAAAGGCAATGCTACTTGCAGCCTCCGTGAACTGCGCCGCCCCCGCGGCGCTCCGGTGTGCTACCTGCACCCGGCACCCCGAACCCCTTATGACGCACTCTCGAAGCTCCGCAAACCTTCCGGCGTGCTCCCAGCGCCCTGCGCCCATGCCAACGCACACCCGGCACCTGACGCCCCTGCCGGCGTCGTACCGGCGCCCAGCGCCCCTACCGGCGTGCACCCAGAGCCCCTTCCGGCGCGCATCCATTGCTACGCGCCCTTGCCAGCATGCTCCCGGCGCCCCGCACCACTGACGGTGCACTGCTCGGTGCCCCGCTCCCCTGTTGGCGTGCTGTCCAGCACCCTGCGTCCCCTACCGGTGCGCTGCCCGCCTTCCCGGCTCCTGTTGCGGCATGCCCGGTGTACCCGCGTCCTGCTCGGAGTCCAGCCGGCATGCCCACGCCCCGTGCGGCCTACCCGCTGGCCTCCCAGCCACCGGCCTACTGAGCTGACCCGCGGTATTGCTGGAAAAACTAGCCCGGTCTTCCGGGCTGAGTTACTGAACCGCCTACGTGGCGACTGTCGGGCCGAACCTCCCTCGCGGTCCGTAGGGCCGGGCCCAGAGGACCGGATAAAAACTTTTCGGGTTGACTCGCCCAATGGGCCATGTCATACCCAGTGAGTCTGACCAGGTTGACCCAGACCGGGTCAGCCCAGACTGGGTTTAGCCGAGTCAGTCTGACCAGGTCGGACTGGACCCGGGCCCACTACTGACCCTTTACCTTCTTGGGTCATATCTTTGGCACCGGACGTCCGTTTGACGAACCTTCAAGGGCGCTGGTATTCATGGAGCATAATCGTCCCTTTGAGTATACCCCACCGGAGTTCAGGGTATAGTTGAGTCATGGTCAGGTTGGTTTGTACACGAATCCAACCGGGCCCCCGAGACTGAAATGCTAATAACTCCCAGACCGGGCGCCCGATTGACGCGTTGTCTATTGTGTTGAGACCCCGATGACATGGCGGTCCTTTGAGATACTTGCACCTGAGACTTCCTGACAGTTGGAGTATTTACTAGTTTCTTGCGGAGCAGATCCTCTCGGAGATGAGAAAACAGAGTGCGGAGACCTAGTAGATGTAGACCTGACGACTGCTTGACCGATTCGACTCGGAGTGATTCGACTAGCCCAGTGGACGAAGTTCCCGGTTTGGCGGAAGACCCACGGTGGATGGAGCACCTGGTTTGGCAGCAGACCTACAGTACATGACAAGAGGAGTACCTCTGACGGCTATTAGGGGGAGCGGCCAGTTTTGGCTGTAGACCCACAATGGATGGAGCACCCGATTTGGTTGCAGAACCACGGTACTCGACAGGAGGAGTACCTCAGTAGTCTAAGGTTAGTGAGTAGAGCCTCGGAGTCACGATAGGGCCACTCTACTCGACAGAGGAGGAGTTCTCCAGTAGTTGTGGTTTCGATAATGAAAATCCTTGTTTGAGCTGATTCAATGACCATTGTGTTTTACTCATGATTGAGATGGGGTTCTTGATAACATATGTATATGTATTGGCATATACCTTAGTAATTATTATCTATTGAAATCATACTTTTTGGTTTATCCTTGTTGGATTTGTGAAACCTTGAGGGTCTCGGGGTCCCTACTGAGTATCATTATACTCACCCCTACACGAGTTATGTCTGCACCTCATTGTGTTGGATGCAGACGACGGACATCGTTGACAGCGACTGAGAGCACTAGGACTGGACATTACCTGGAGGTGTACCTCATGACGAGTCGGTACCCAGAGGAGATAGATGTATGTGGAGAACTGAGGAGGCTATCTTTACCTATCCTTTAGGTAGGATCCATAGTAGATGATCCATGAGCTGCTAGACACCTTTCAGCTGTTTGTCTTTTAGTAGTACCTATTTTTTCTTGTCCATTTACTTTACAGTTGGACTTGTATTTCTGGCCCCTTTACTTTTCAGCACTACTTTTGTATAAAGTTTTTACTTAGTTTTTTCTTCCACTTGTACTCTGGTTGTGTCTGTTTATATTTTATAAAGGCAACACCTTCCCAGTTTTAGGGAATTACACATTTGGTGCTAGTCGCCAGTCCTTGTCCTATGGAAGGCGGGTTTGGGGTAGTCACGATGCAGGCCCCGGGGGAGGGTTTGTGACAAATTAGTATCAGAGGAGTTGATTCTACTGTATAACTTAGGACTCTGATATTTTCTTTTTTTAAAGCAATATTGTTAAAGTTATAGAATGTGGTTTTCAGTTTAGGGAGGCTAGTGTTGGTGCGGCAGCTAACGTATCCATACACCAAAACCCTAACTACTAATTTCCGACTTGGTGCACAAAAACACTGATTGCGTGTGTGATTCCAAAAGTTTTCTTTAAGTCAGCTCAAACCAGGTCATCTCATTAGGTATAATCATTTGACTGTGTCGTATCTGTTCAAGATGCCTCTACGTAGACAGCCAGTTAGAGTTCTGAGAGTGTACATGATGATGGCCCACCGAGCGATAAGGCTCCGGTGTAGCACCCTCTTACTATGTTGGAACCTTCAGGTGGTGTACCAGCAGCACCACCACCCATTGGGCAGGAGATACCACCAGCCGCACTGGTGGATGATGCATGCCGACTGAGTGCATTGCACGAGTCCTAGCAGCAGAGGCCTCTAAGGTTTCGAGGTGAGGTAGATTCCTGGGTAGCAGAGGACTAGCTGGAGGTGATTGCTACAGTTTTCCGCCTAGTTGATACACTAGTAGAGAAGTTGTTGATCTTAGCTACTAGTATTTTCAGTGAGAATCCATGAGGATGGTCTGCATAGTGATGAGGTTTCAGTACTTGGACCGTTTTTCGAGATGCTACCTTCAGGTAGTGTGCCAACTATATCACTGCCCGTTGGTCAGCAGACACTACCTACGGTACCGGTAGGGGACACTTTTAGGCTTAGTGCCTTACATGTGTTTCAGCATCAGATACCCCTCATTTTTCGAGGCCAAACCGACTCACAGGCCGTTGAGGACTAGCCTGAAGAGGTGGATGAGAGTTCTCTAGAATTTCTATAGCTTCGACAGAACGACATGTCGGTAGCTGAGTATTCATCGAGGCGTACCGATCATTCCTTGTACTCGATGAATACAATAATATCAGTGCTTCGGAGCTTGGACCTATGAGTTAGATGTGTTTAGGGAAATCTGATCTAGCACTTTCTTTTTCCTCTATGCATTCCTACCTATGTTAGGATTCTAGAGAGAACCTTTGTAGTTGAATGTTCTTTGGATGAGCGGATACAGCCAATGAATGTTAGTAGTGGGTAAGAAGGAAACTAGTTCCAGTCTTAGAGACTTGGGCATGTAAACTGTTTCAAAAAGAGGATGTAAAATAGAAAGATGAATCTTCATGGCAGCATACATGGAAGAAGTTCTAGGAGATCAGCATGAGGTGGTGTACATTTTGACATGTTACAACCACCCACCTTTGCAGTCCCCACCAGGATCAGGGAGCTGGAAGGAAGAGGAAGAGAATATATGCATGCGATCAAGGAGTGTGACCCAAGGGCTCTAGGAATTATTCGAGGTACGGACTGTGTCTACTACTAGATACCGTATTAATAGACATAGGTACCAATAATTCTTTCGTTCCACGAATCTTGTCCCATACCTAGAGTTTCCGGTTAAACTGTTGAATTGACCCTCACATCTAGAGTTACCTTTGGGAGGAGACTTGATAATCACACTTACACAGATGGTTTGATCTGACCCTTGAGGTGAGAGTTTCGGTTGGAACCTCTTTATGGCAGCGTCGAGGCCTTACGGAATTAGTTTAGGTATGAACTGGGAAACCACAGTTCAAACACAGAATGACTGTATTAGGCAAATAGGTTGTGGTTTATCTATAATGTTGATATAAGGTTTTCCTTAGTCGGCGAAAAAGGAAACCTAGGCAGAACTGGTTAAACTCATGCATAGGAGGGTGCATCCGATCACTCTTGATTCGGCCAACCTTAACCTCGTGGTAGCAGGAGTTTTCAGTTTTCAGTTCGTCCAGGACTATGACTTTTTAATAGTTTATACTCCTTGGAAGGGTAACATTGATGCAGATGCGCCGAATAGGAGGACTGGTATACAACTACTAGGCGTGGGGATAGAGCAGCTGGCTGACTTATAGATGTCTTTCATTGATAGGGATGGAGCAGCCTTTCTACAGTCTCTTATAGTCACTCCCCCACTTCATCCGTGAGTCAGGGAGGCACATCATGGAGATGCTGACTGCAAGACACGTCGTGCTCAGATACCCACAGGGCAGACACCTGATGGACTTTCTGATGGTGGGAAGCATGTTGTCCTCTTCATATGAAATTCCATGGTACCAGTTGCACTTCAAGATGAAGTGTTGAGGGTGTTCCGCACATCCCCTCTAGCGGTACATCAAAGTGTGGCAAAGATGTACTATGGCCTTCGACGACAGCACTGGTGTCCAGGTATAAAGAAGGTGGTAGTAGAGTTTATCTCTCGATGCCTCACTTTTCAGCAAGTGAAGGTAGACCATCAGGTACCTGTAGTCTTGGTTCATCCTTTAGTGGTCCCAAAGTGGAAGAGAGATGAGATATCCATGGATTTAGTGATGGGTATTCCATGTATGTCCAATGGACATGACTATAGTTGGGTGATCGTCGACCGACTCACCATGTTGGCCCACTTACTTCTGACCAGAGATGGTATGAGCTACCACGGAGAAGGTGCAGGTTATCCAGGAGCAGATGAAGTCTGTAAAGAGCAGACAGAAGACATATGCTGACAGGAGAGGTAGACCTATGGATTTTGAGGATGGTTACCATGTCTTTCTACAAGTCTCACCTTGATGAGGTCTACGGAGATTTGGTCAAGGAGGGAAGTTATCTCTGAGGTTCATCGGACCTTTTCAAGTCCTAAACAGAGTTGTTGAGGTGACATACTGCTTATATCTTCCACCTCAGTTTCACCAGGTGAGTTAAATCTTCCACGTATCTCAGCTGTGTAGATACATGCATGACCCTTCCCACATCATCGACCATGGGGAGATGGACATCGATGAAAGGGAAACTTTCACAGAGGTTCCAATGGAGATTGAGGATCGACAGGAGTGGGTCCTGCGTGGACGGTTGATACCTCTAGTGCGCGTTCACTATCAGCACGGGAACCTTCTGGAGAGCACGTTAAAGCAGGAGGTTCAGATGTGTGCTCAGCACCGCCACTTGTTTACCTAGTTTTGAGTTGTGGCTTATGGGATCGTAAAGACCTGAGGTGGGAAGAATGTAAAGACCCAAAAATTCCATGGAATTTTATTTCTTAAATTTATGAGAATTTTACGAGTCCACAGTTTCTAATAGCGCTTGATTCCGAGGCCCGGTGTGACCAGATTCATCTTCTAAAGTTTTGTTAAGGTTAAATTAACGCGTGAAAGAAATTTTTCTTGAAAAAGTGGAATAAATATTAAATGCTTACATGGATCAGAAATCTAAGGCCACCATTGTGCTCAAGATGGAAGGTTTACCCTAGGCGTGACTTAAGTTTAGTCGGCACGGGCCTCCTGTGAAAAATCCCAAAAATGGCATAACCGTAAATAAAATAATTAAATAAAGTTATTGTTTTTTCAATTGCTTATAACTCAAAAATGGTAACTCGGATTAAAAATATGAGACAACCGCTAAAATAATAAGGGTAGGATGTTTGAAGCAGATACTAACTTAGGTCAGTGAGGGCCACCATAGAAAGTTATTTTTTGGCCGCAAATAAAATTATTAAGTAAAACTTATTTTATTTTCAAATTCACAACTTCAAAACGGTAACTCGGATTGAAAATCCGAGAGTACCATTGGGTTCTTTTGGGAGTGTTTCACATAAGCAGATCCTAACCTTGACCGTAGTGGGTCAAGGGTGAATAATAATAATATTCCGAACATTTTTTTGGGTACGTTCAGTAAACGTGCAAGCATCCTTTCATATCATTTTAACAGTTGCTCGGAATTGAAATCTGAGGGCACCATTGAACTCATAGCGCCGATATTCGCTTAAGAAGGATTTCACCTTGATGGAGGATGGTCGGGAATAAAAGTTAGTTTTTGGCTTTAAAGAAAAAATATAAAGTGTAGCCACACTTTATTTTAATCCAGCTGCCATGTGAGTGCGGGTAGTTAGAACCTCCACTTGGGAGTTGGTGGGACCAACACACCCTAACCTCCCATTAGAGGTTATGGTGGTAGGTCCCACCCAAACCCAATGACGTGTCATCGGCTGCGTTGAGACCCCAATAATGTGGTGGTCCTTTGAGATTCTTTCACTTGAGACTTCGTGATACTTGGAGTATCGACCAGTAGCTCATGGAGCAGATCCTCCTAGAGACAAGTAGACGGAGTGCATAGACCTGGTATCTGTAGACCTGACAAATGCTTGACTGATTCAACTCAGAGTGATTCGACTATCCCAGTGTACGGAGCGCCCGACTTGGTGGCAGACCCATGATGGATGGAGTGCCTGGTTTGGCAGCAGACTCATGGTACTCGATAGGAGGAGTACCTCTAACGGCTATTAGGGGGAGTGCCTGGTTTGGTAGCAGACCCACAGCAGACGGAGCACCCGATTTGGCATCAGACCTGCGGTACTCGATAGGAGGAGTACCGTAGCAGTCTAAGGTTAGTGAGCAGGGCCTCAGAGTCACAACAGGGCCACTGTACTAAACAGAGGAAGAGTTCTCCAGCATCGATTGTTTCGATAATGAAAATCTTAGTTTGAGTTGAGTCAATGACCTTTGTGTTTTCCTCATGATTGAGATGTGTTACTTGATAACTTTGGTATATGTATGGACATATACCTAAGTAATGGTTATCCATTGAAATAATACATTGTGGTTTATCCTTGTTTGATTTGTGGGACCTTGAGGGTCTAGGGGTCCCTACAGAGTATCGTTATACTCACCCCTGCATAGGTTATGCCCGCACCTTGTTGTGTTGGATGCAGACGATGGACAGTGCTGACGGCGGCTGAGAGCGCCAGGACTGGACGGTACGCGGAGGTGAATCTCACGATGATTCGGTACCCAGAGGAGACGGACGGATGTGGAGCGCTGAGGAGGCTATCTATACCTACCCTTCAGGTAGGATCCATGGTGTATGATCCAGGAGCTTCTAGACACCTTCCACCTGTTTGTCCTTTAGTTGTACTCGTTTTTTATTTTCCTTGTACTTTATAGTTGGGCTTGTATTTCCGGCCCCTATAATTTTCAGCACTACTTTTGTATACAGTTTTTATTAAGTGTTTTCTTCCACTTGTACTTTGGTTGTGTGTGTTTACATTTTATAAAGGCAACGCCTTCACATTTTTGGGGAATTACACCTTTGGTGCTATTCGCCAGCCCCTGACCGATGGAAGGTGGGTTTGGGGTAGTCATGATGTGGGCCCCGGGGTACGGGTCATGACAAATTTGTGCAGTTGAAATTATTTTTCATCAATTGTTTTTAATATTTTTTTATTTTAAATTATTTTTCATGTGTTCATTAAATTTCTCAAATTTCATCTAGATTATATTTATAGTTTATAATTTATAGGGTTTCAAAGATGCCTATAAAAAATATTATTACATTTCTGGTAGGTGGATTGGGATACATATAAAATATAAAATATAAGTACAATATAAATTAAATGTTTGATAAGGATTAGACATATAAAAAATAACTTAAATATAAAAAAATTCAGCAATATAATGAATAAAAATTAATTTATATGCCAACAATTTATTGATTGAAAACATATAATTACATTAAAATATTTATACAAATATAAGAGAGTATAAAAAAATCTAAATGATATTTAACACATTTTTATGTGAATATAAAATATAATTTAAAATAAAAGTAATGAAAAAAATATTTAATATAAATAAATTGATAAAGAAAATGTTTGCTGAAAATATAATTTATTAATACAAATGTTATGTTTTGAAACAAAAAAAAATTCTGTAGTTGAAATTATATTTCATCAATTATTTTTATAAAATTATTTTCAATTTAAATTTTTTTTTCATATTTTTAGTCAATGTTTAATATTTTATTTATATTTTATTTATACTATTAAATTTACAGGCTTTCAAAGCCATATACTTGAAGAATTATTACTTTTCAAGTAGGTGACTTTGGATTCCTAAAATATATATACTATAGGTACAATATAAATGTGACAATAGACATAGATTAAACATATAACATGTAATTTAAATGTTATATATTTTTTTTAACATAAAAAATCATAATTAATTTACATGGAAAAAAATTATTGGTTAAAAACTTAAAATTTACAGATTAAAAAATTGAGAGGAAAAAATATTGTCAAATATTATATTATTAATTAAGTTATTATTAATTATTATTATTATTATTATTATATATTATGAATTAAATTATTTATTAACATCAATTATAGTATGATTTTTTTTATAATTACAATAATAATTATGAATATTGATTTAACTGTTATAATTAATAACACTAGTAGAAAATATATTTTTCGTATAGGCATTATCTCATCGGTTATTGATTACCGACGTGATAAAAGAATTTAACTGGGTTTAGCATGTTGGTTATATAATAATTGATGTGATAAATTGATTTACATGATTTATAACGTTGGATTATTATGTAACCACTATGAGAAATCGAAATATGTTTCCCTTTTAAGTCAGTTTTATAATAACTAACATGATAAAGGATGTTTCCCCAGTTCATCACATTTTTTATATTATAATTGACGTTATAAATCAGCTTTATTGCATTGGTTTTTATATAACCGATGTGATAATGGATTTTTCATCCCTTTTCCATCTCGATTAAATAATTTCCAATGTGAAAAATCGTATTTTTCACATCAGTTACATAATAACCAACGTGGTAAAGCATTTAAAATTTTTATGAATCATCTTTTGAATCATTTTGGCCTTTTTATAGTCTCTTAAAAGAAGACACATTTCTCTTGCATGGATTTTCTAACCCTCGTTTCATCAATCCTGTGGACTCAAATCTCTATTTTCCATCTACTTAGAGAATATGGTCTCATCGACCTCATTTTCGTGTATTTGATCTACCCCACTCTTAGGTAAAACTCACTCATCAATCCTCTATTTTGGTTGTTCAGTGGCACTGAATCCATAACGTTCATATTTTTTATTCAATGTACTTAACTGTTATATTACCACCTTCTTAAACATTCAAATTTCATTTGTCTCAATGTTGGTCCTTTATATATTTATATGCGTATTCCTAATTGGTATTGATTACTAACTATTTTTTCATATATTCATAAGGCATAAATTTTTCATGATTTTATGGGATCAATGATATATGAATTTTGTAAAGAATATTTAATCAAATTGTAATTGTAATAGGATTGTTGATAATGAATTTAGTAGGAAATAAATTCTCAATAGATGGTGTATATTTATTATTAGTCAACCTAGAATCAATCGGTTTTTATATATCTTGAAGAAAAACACTTGAGGTTCTTCATACAACCAATTTATAATAAAACATCTAAGTAAATCATTTCTTCACATTACCATCTTCTTAAACCATCATATTATTTCATAGTAGTAAACAAATTTGTTTTTCCTATCAGTTTTTTATATTTTTATTATCGGTTTTAAAGGAGATGTAATTGTAGGAGTAGTAAAAATTATATTTTTTATGTCAGTTAATATAACTGATGATAGAATTATTATTTGGAAGGTTTTTTTGTTAGTTATTTAATAACCAATGTAAAAAGTGACATTTCACATCATTTTTTTTATAAAAAATGTAAAAAACATTCAATTTTTTTAAAAAATTTCAAAGTTGAATACTCCATTAGATAAAAATACATGATTATTAAAAGTAAAAATGATCGCATAAAAATAATAAAATATATAAAAATAATCTTAAATAATTGAAATAAACTTCATGAATATCGTAGTCTTGATTGATATAATTTTTTTTAAAATGAAATATCTCATGAGGCAAATGAAGCTGTCGTGGCATAGAAGGCATTTTAGACCCTGAATGAACCTTTGTCTTTTTACTCTCATCTGATAAAGTATTATTCATGATATGAAAAATGGAATAATTTAATGGGGTGTAAATTGAGAAAAAACATCATAAACATATTAAATCATTGAAAAACAATTATTAATACCATGATGAGTACACTAAAGAATGAATCATTGAAATGATAAGGAAGATTTCAAGAGTTTAATAGGTTGGATGTTGATTATGGTTGAAAGAGTTGATCATGAATGGAATATGTGATGATCATGAAAGAATATAAACGAACTTTAAAATCATACCATGATATAAGAAAATGTATAAGGTAATTGAAAATCACAAAGGTGTGTTATCAAAAAAAATTAATGCTGCATTGGAGTGTTCTCAAATTTCATCTTTGTCACCGATTACTTTAAAACTGAGGTGAAAAACCACTTTTTTTACATCAATTTTTAGCTAACTATTTTTAAGAACATATTTTCACTTAATTTTAAAATAATTATGGTAAAAACATAGTTTTCCTTGTCCTTTCTTCTAAAACCAACCTAAAATTGAATTTTTCACATTAGTTTTAGAATATATGATGTGAAAATATCATTTACCACATTGGTTTGTTAAAACAGACAAGGTAAATGCGTTTTTCTAACATTGATTATTTTTATATAAAATTTTAAAATGGTTTTAATGTTTCTTTTTAAATAACGAACATTAAAACTATGAAATAAAAATATTTTTTTGTACTATTGTCAGTATGAAGGTTGTATATTCGTATATAGATTTTATCATCTCAAATCTCACATTACCAAATTTATACACCTTAATTATGAGATGATTTAAGTAAAAAAGTGTTTGAAGTGAATGATATGTTAATGATTTGTAGTTTCTTTTAAATTGAAATGCATTTTCACTGAATTTTTTTAGAGATACTTATACCACATCCCATCATAAATTTCTACATTGAATCTCAAAATTTTGTTTATTTTGATGATCTTGGTAAATCATTAATTGTTTATGCCTAAAATTCCAGGTATATGAAAAAATATCAATTAGTATTATAAACTTCTTATGAAATTAGTGATCTTATAATTTAATATATACACACATTAAAATGTGCATAAAATTCAATATATAATATCATATAACTAGTGTATATACATATCAAAACTTTTTTTATGTAACCATATTCATAAACTGAAAGATATTATATTAAATATAAACACTGAATGTTATGAGTTACTATCATTATAATGATGATATTATTGGTGAATAAAAAATAGGAACAATCAATTGGTTATATTATATATAATGTTATATTTTGATAGATATAATTTCATTGAATTAAAGATTAATCACATCATATTCACACTAAAATCATTTTCTCCCCATAAATTTGGGATTTTGTTGTATAAAATTTAATAAAATATAATATTAAAAATGTTGATTATTAGTGTGTTAAATTAGAATGAAACATTTTTTCATAGAATACATAGTACATAATATAATTTGGAGAATTTTTAGAATACAGTAGACATAAATAATAAATAATTTTAATTATATATATATATATATAATATTACAAATCCAATATTGTGTTGTTTGAACTCTACTATATGATTATATAATAGTATGAATTAATGTTTCAACTATTAATTTTTGGATATTTTATGAAAAAAATATTTATAAATTCAATTATATAGATACTAATCAAAATGGAAAATGCACACTTGATTTTGATTCGGTTCAATAGTACTCAATTTCAAGTTTCATCTAATTTTATTATAAAGAAAATAAAACATGAGACAATGGTTTAAATATGTTTTGTTTTTTAAATTACATTCATGAATATAATTTTATGATTTACCATTTATATTTAAAATTATCTTCAATTATTATATAGAATTGAATATTATAATTTTCAAATATATATATATATATATTGGTTTTATATTTCAAAATTGAATTGCCTTTAAATTATGGAATATTTTATATAATTTTAAAATAGGATTATGTTGGCAAGATATATATTTTTCATATTTGATATAGATAATAACGAGTTAATGTTGAATTATGAAATGTTGAATTTGTAATGAATATGAAATGGTGTTGATGATTTTTTAGGAATTTTCTAAAAGAAATTTTCCATATAATGACATGTTTTCTTGTACTACTATAAATGTTTTACCATGAAGAATATAGAAATAAGGGAGTTCAAAGATAATTTAATTTTTCATGGTTTTAATATGTGTCATAGCCCTTGGATTTAGCATGGTGAAATTGGGTAGAATTTCACATCTCTTGGTGATGATGCTATAAAAAATGATAAGTTTGATCAAATTAGAGAAATGATTCATGATATTTAAGATGAGGAAATTGAGAAGAACTAACAATTGAGCATCTATAAGATAATGTTGAAAAACTATTTTATCTGGGATGAATGGAATTTATGGTTTTATCAGTGGTGTTATGATTGATTAACTTGAAGAAAAAACATGGATGGAGTGACAAAAGTTTTATAGAGTTCCGACATTTTTTGAAATATTTGTTCCTAAATAAAATGATCTTCCATATTAACATTATAAAAAGAATAAAATACTATCCCCGATGGGATTAGGGTAAAAAAAAATACATTCCTGCATAAATGAGTGTCTTCTATATAAAAAGGATTAAAAATTTATTTCAGTGTGTCATAAATATAATATGTAACGGAAGAGGTTGAATGAAAAATCATAGGACAATTTATTAGTTAAAGACACCCCTGCCAATGAATTTTGGTATCTTCCTATAATTCTTCATTTGTAACATTTATTTTCAAATTTATATGATGAAAAAAGGTTCATATGAAATTAATACGAGATGATATGTGATGGAAAATTATGACATCCACTTAATTGTCCATAGTAGAAGAAAATTTATCACTAGTTTCCAATATTCAAAAATAAATAGAGAAATATCAGAATTGGAATGTGCACAGATAGAATAAATCCATTTCGAATCCTTAGTAGAACACATTGGTCATGACCTATTTTATTTCTAATTTACAACATATCTTCTGAATATTGAATGAATAAAAATAATATCTTGTTGAGTATAATGGTATCTAGACCAAAATTGTCCGGAAATGATATTGAAATTTTCCTATCTACATTAATCAATGATTTGAAACTATTATGGTTGGAAGGTAGGGTGTATTATTATTGTAAAATGAAATACTTTCAACTGTAAGAAATGATTATGTTCACTATAAATGGATTTCCATTATATAGAAATTTGTCTACATATAGTGTCATGGAACATAATTCCTATCCAATTTGTGAATAAGAGACATCATATTTTCAATTGAATCATGAAAGAAAAAGGTTTCACATGATTCATCAAAGGCCTTTGTATATTGACATCTCTTATAAAAGATTAAAAAATGATTTCAATGAATGACATGAATTTTATATTGATCCAAAACCTTTATCCATTGATCAGTATTTTGAGAGGGCAAAAAACATTGATGTGACAATTGGAAAGACACATAAGTCTAGTAATGTTAAAAATATTTTGAATAAATGGACAATAATTTTTTAGCTTCCATATTGGTGATATCATGATGTCACACATAACATTGATGTCATGCACATAGAGAATAATATTTCAGACATCTTGATTTGAACATTATTATATATTAAATTAAAGGCTAAATATGTGTTGAATACATGATTTTACTTACTCTTAATGAGTATAAGTTTGGAGTTGGCTTCCACTCTTTATGGTGGAGAAAATTCATCGCCCCCATTTTTTCATACATTATCTAAGAGGAACTACTAGAAAAATATTATATATATAAGGTCTTATATCCACATCTTTATAGGTATATGGCTATTACATAATTTATTCCCATGGTTTAATTAAAGCCATTTCTATATGGGTATTTGATGTCACTATTTACTATGTAGTGCAGAAATAGGGTTGATTAAGTCTACCTCCTCTGTGACCCCCATCAATTATACTCCATCCTCTTTATGATCCTCTTCCCCATAGAGATATCATTTCCATGACTCTCTCTCTTTAGGGTGATGCTCTTTACTAGTGAGCTCTCCTCTCCCCTAACCTCTTATCTCAACATAACACCTCACAAGATCTCTTTTCATCGACCCTCTTCCACTAGTGTTTCTCCATAGACATTTCCCCTAACAACCCCACCTCCATCTTCCACCTAATGAGAGAAAAATATTTATTCTCCAACAATTGTAGACACCTCAGCATGCCACTAACATTACTATTTGGTAGACTCCCTAGCTTCTCATTCTTCTTCCCTCTGACACTACGCCTCGAGGCCACTTTAGCCTTTTCATGTGGGAAGGTTATAGAAAATACTATAATATCCTATCCCGACTAGGTTTATACCAGGATTCAGATCATATAATACCAACTATAAGACTTTGACTTTATGGAATTTAACCATTCTCATCTTGTATTTTTGTGGATATCATAGATCTATTTTTACATTTTTCTCACATTGACTATATCATATAGAGCTGATCCTTATTGAAAATTTTAAATTTTATATTTGATTAATCCTCAGATGGTAGTTATTTTCTGCTAATTTAATCATTCATCTGAGTACTTCACACTTTTTATATAGATGTTCAAATTTTAATAATTTATTCATAACAACTGGATGAAGGCTGCCTGTAATTCTATTCAGTCTACCCTTCCTTGTTTGTGTGCATCCAAGAGTGATTTTAAAGTGTAGATATTTTTTATTAGGAATTTTATTTATATTTTTCATCTATTTATACTAATAAATAATCTAATATGGTCACTTGATATAACTAATTTAAGTATTACTCTAAAATTATTATTTTTTCCTTTCACTTAGAAACCTAATTTTGAGACTTTATAAAATCTCTCGGATTCTCCATCTTTCTTTGATCTTCATCACCAAGATTAATGATAACGTGTCATAAATTTATTATTTCAATAAAAAACCTTTATAGTTGTTTTCAATGTTAGGTAATTTGTGATTATTATAGTAAAATAACTATTTATATTATAAAATATAGAAACCTCATATTCTACTTTGTAGAAAATTATAATTGTTAGTAACTATTTATGAAAAATAGGTTATTTAATTCTTATATAAATATAAATCTTTTCTATAAAGAGATATAATTATATCTAAATAATATGAGATTTTGTTCTCATTGATAGTGATTTATGACCACTCATCCAGATTTATCAAACCGTACTTGTTTTTTTTGTTGAAACACAATTTGGTTCACTGAAGCATTGGATTCACCAATTATAAAAATAATGATTAAGTGATATTTTGGTTTATTTAGAAGGTAGATAGATATCTCAAATATTATCAATATAGAACATATTTATTATATTTGATTAATTATAATAAGGTTATGTGTAAACCAATATATGGATAACTATAAAAAATCATGCACTAGTGCAGAAAACGTTATTTACGTCACCATTTTTTATGTCGATTATATATAACCGACGTGAGAATCTGTGAAACGTGGTTTTTTACGTTGGTTTTTTTATAACAGACGTTACAAATGCATTGAGTAGATTTTTAACGTCGGTTATTTTAATAACTGACGTTACAAATCGCGCGTGTTCGGTTTTTACGTCGGTTATAAATTAACCGACGTTAAAAATCAAAGCGCGTGGGTTTTTTACGTCGGCTATTTGATAACAGACGTAAAAAACGAGATATCTAGGCGTTTTTTACGTCGGTTTTTTTATAACCGACTTAAAAAACCAAAGCGCGAGGGTTTTTTTATGTCGGTTATAAAATAACCAAAATAAAAAACAAGTTATCTACGGGTATTTTACGTCGGTTATTTTATAACCGATGTAAAAAACCAAAGTGTGGGGGGTTTCTTACGTCGGTTATAAAATAACCGACGTAAAAAAGAAAAGCGCGGGGGGTTTTTTTACATCGGTTTTAAAATAACCGACTTAAAAAACCAAAGCGCGGGGGGTTTTTTACGTCGGTTTAAAAATAACCGACGTTATAAAACATTTAAAAAATTAAAGCCCAGTGGGCTTTCATTTACGATTTTTCGATCGACAGTCCGCCGGCTCGTCTCTCTCACGCGGTAAACCCTAATCGGCTCGTCGATTGACCTGCGTTAAACTCATTTTGGCTTCATCGTTTATCATCTTTACTCTCCTCAGATCTATCATCTCAACTCGCAACACTCAAGTAAGCCTTCCACGAATTTATTTCAATCGTTTTTTTCCCGGATAGTCTATATTTATGTTTTGAAATTTTTTTTAAACTAGGTTAGATTGTTCCATTTCGAACCCTATTACATCTTTTTGAATATTGTTGGCACCGGACATTCGTTTTTATCTTGAGTGTCTTGTTTTTGTATTTCTTTATAAAATAAATTTTGATATATTACCTTGCATTTGATGAATCAAAATCCTATTATGTTGGAAACATATTTGTGGTTATTTATTGAAGGACTATGGCACGATTGAGGAAAGATTGGGAATATTTCTTGATTTGACCGGTTTGAATTTGATTATAAAGAAAAAATTGAGGTGTGGTTGATTCATCCATTCCTTTTATCCTATATTTCATTTAACGCTCAGGTTCATCTAACAATTTTGTAGTTGGATAACCAATAATGTTTATGTGATTAGAGAAATAAAAGAAATTATCATCATATATAGTGAGTCGTCCTTGTTGAGTTTCTTATCATAGAATAGGAATCAATCATCCATATTGAAGATGTCATTTTTTTAGAAAACAAAAACCATTAATGTAAACCATTTATCATTCATTAATTGAACTAAAATAAATATTTACACATGAGTTATAATGGAACATAATAAAATAAATATTTATCATTCACCCTCATATAGTCTAATAAATCTATGATAAACCATTTGTTTTTTAATGGAAACAAATTCACTTTTACCCACTTTGTATTTTTTGAAGACACTAAACTCCCTTACAATTTCACCCATCTGGGAAGTATTAAACATCATTATATCCCATTAAAAAATCTAAATGTCACAGAAATATCATGCATCCATTTTGTATTATAGGACTCTACTATAGATAAGTATACCATTTTTTATATGATTAGTTATGATAAAATCTATCATGACATCATTAATATATGTTTATAAAAATGGGAATATCACAATTCTCATGATTTTAGTTGAGAATAATGATAATGTTTTATATTAATGATAATATAGACATGGGTAATTTTACAAAAGAATGTGAACTTGAATAATGAATGTTACTTATATGTATTTCACAAGATTTTTTGATTTTATGTCACAAAACTAATTGATGATTGAATATAACAAATAATTTCACCACCAACCAAAGTGAAACCAGTGTATTGTTCTATTTTAGAAATTCTAAATTCAATCAATGAGATTGTGATTTATTTATTTTGTAGAGTTTCTGAATCAAGATACTAGATTCTATTTCAAATGGGTATTTGTTTGTTTTTTGATGTTTCATGATTTTATTTGATATAGGTTTTTATTTTTCAAGGATTACTTCATAAAGTGGTCTCAGTTAATTTTATTTTGCGTTTCCTTTGACACCATCCCCCCTCAATGACTATGATCTCTCATTTCCATTTTTTCTCTAATTTTTCTCTCATACACCTTTTGGTTTTGATGGTTGATTACAAACATATTTATTCAAATATTTAAGCTGGATTATATGCATTTTTTAGGATTATATTTTTGTTTTATTCCAATTTATTTATTATTCTATCCAATACTAAGACCCTTTCTAGTAAGAAAAATTTCATAAGAAATACCATTGGACTCTTCATCATATTTCATGAAACATTTTTAATAATGTCACGTTTTTAAAAAAAATATGTTATATCAAAGATGTGGAAACGGGTGGTGTCTGGGGGGTGTCCAAGGGGGTGGGTGGGTGTGAGTGGTTGTCCACAGGGGTGAAGGCCTGTCCAAAGGGTTTTGTGGGTTTTCCGGGGGGGTGGGGGCTGTCCAGAGGGTTGGGGGTGTCCAGGGGGTGTTCAAGGGGTGGGGTGGGGGTGGTGTCCAGGAGGGGTGGGGGTGCTATCTAGAGGGGTGGGGGGATGTCCAGAGGGTTGGGGGGTGTCCAGAGGTGGTCCAAGGGGGTGGGTGGGTGTGGGGGGATGTCCAAGGGGGTGGGGGCTTGTCCAGAGGGTTTTGGGGGTTGTCCTGTGGGTGGGGGTGATTCTCAGGTTTACTCCATTTTCTCCAATTTTCTATCAACTATGTAGGCGGCATGGTTTTATTTGATTCAATGAAATTTAAAACTGTTATATCTAACTATATTTTGTTTTAAAAATAATATTCAAGCATATTTTCTTAAATACCCATAGATTTGTTTTATATTTTAAATTGTTTTACATTCAAATTATGATTTTTTTCATATAAAAATATATTTGTCTTATCTTAAAATATATATTTTTTATTGATATTTGTTATAGGTAATAATGAGTTGAAGTTGGATTACGGAACATCGAATGAGCAATGAATTTGAGGAAGGTGTTGATGCCTTTTTGGAATTTGAAAAACGAAATGTTCCAAGTAGTGATATTTTTTTCTGTCCATGCCTGAAATGTTTGAATATGAAGAAGTTGAAAAGTAGAGAGATAAAAGATCATCTGATTTGTCATGGTTTTAATCCGAGTTATAGCCCTTGGATTTGGCATGGTGAAACTGGACGGAATGTCACTAATGATGATGATTCGCAAGATGGTAACACCGATGGAATTGAAGAAATGATTCACGATATTGTAGCAGAACAAATTGAGATAGAACCGACAGTTGCGCGTCTATATGGTGATGCTGAAAAACCATTATATCCTGGTTGTACAGATTTTACGGTTTTGTCGGCGGTGTTAATATTGATTAACCTGAAGGTGAAACATGGATGGAGTGACAGATGCTTTACAGAGGTGCTACAATTGATGAAAGACATTCTTCCAAAAGATAACGATCTTCTAGATTCACAATACAAGGACAAGAGAATATTATGCCCGATGGGATTGGGATACAAGAAAATACATGCCTGTCCGAATGACTGCATTATATATAGGAAGGAATATGAATTTCTGTCAGAGTGTCCTAAATATGGGACACCACGGTATAAGGTGAAAGAAAAATCATAGGCTGGTGTAGAGATTACAAATCTCCCTTCAAAGGTATTTTGGTATCTTCCTATAATTAATCGTTTCAAACGTTTATTTGCTAATTCACATGATTCAAAAAGGATAAGATGGCATGCTGAAGAGCGGGTATGTGATGAAAAAATACATCATCATCTGATTATCCACAATGGAAGAAAATTGATGCGCAGTATTCTACATTTGGAAATGAAATTAGAAATCTCAGACTAGGGTTGTGCACAGATGGAATGAATCCATACTGAACCCTCAGTAGCACACATAGTTCATGGCCTGTTTTATTGGTAATTTACAACCTCTCTCCTGAAGTTTGTATGATGTGAAAATATGTCATGTTGATTATAATGATCTCTGGTCCAAAGAAACCCGGTAATGATATTGATGTTTACTTGTCACCGGTGATTGATGATTTGAAACTGTTATGGGATGATGGTATTAGGGTGTATGATTCTTATAAAATGGAATATTTTCAACTGCATGCAGTGCTTCTGTTCACTATAAATGACTTCCCAGCATATATAAATTTGTAGTATACAATTTTAAAGGGCGTAAAGCATGTCCAATTTGCAAACAACAGACGTCATATTGTCAATTGCATCATGGGAGGAAAACAGTGTACGTGGGTCATCAAAAGTTTTTGCCTATGGAACACCCTTATAGAAGACTAAAAAAGGCATTCAATGGCTCACAAGAATTTGATACTGCTCCAAAACCTTTATCCCCTGATCTGTATTTTTAGAGGGTGAAAAACCTTGATGTGACATTGGGAAAGACACAAAAATCTGGTAATGATCGACATATTTGGAAGAAAAGGTCAAAATTTTTTTGAGCTACCATATTGGAGGTATCATGAAGTTAAACATAATATTGATGTCATGCACGTGGAGAAGAATATATGTGATTCTTTGATTGGAACATTGTTATATATTAAAGGAAAGACTAAAGATGAGTTGAATGCAAGATTAGACTTACTATCAATGGGAATACATTTGGAGTTAGCTCCCACTCCTAAAGGAAGACAAACATTTCTTCCCCCGACTTGTCATACATTATCGAAGAGGGAGAAAATTAGCTTCTGTCAGTGTCTTCATGATACCAAAGTGCCTCAAGTTTATTCATCTAATGTAAAAAAAATTGTCTCATTGAAGGACATGAAGTTGATAGGTATGAAATCACATGATTGTCACGTCATGATGCAACAAATTATACCAGTTGCATTGCGTGGAATATTGCCCATTTGTGTCAGAAAGGCTATAATGAAGTTGTGTTATTTCTTCAATTCAATTTGTAACAAGGAGAATGATGTGAATGCTTTGAACATTTTGGAAAATGATGCAATTTTTATACTTTGTGAATTAGAAATGTATTTTCCTCCAAGTTTTTTTGATATAATGGTGCATTTAATGATTCATCTTATTCGAGAAATAAATCTTTGTGGACCTGTATATCTTCGTTGGATGTATCCTTTTGAAAGGTATATGAAAATATTAAAGGGGTATGTTAAAAATCTATATCAACTCGAAGCCTCCATTATTGAAAAGTATATTTCTGAGGAGGTAGCAGAGTTTTGTACGAGCTACTTGGCTGCGGCGTAACACATAGGTTTGCCTCCATCTCGCCATGAATGAGTTAATAATGAGGGAAAGGGGATTCGCAGCTTGAAAGTCAAATCATTGTCAGCTGAACAGATGAAGAATTTAGAATCATACATCTTGAATAACATAGCTGATGCTCAACCATATGTCACATTGCATATTAATGAGTTGAAACAATGTCATCCAAAGAAGAAAGAAATGTGGATTTTGAATGAGCACAACAAAACTTTTTTGTCATGGATTAAAAAGACTTTGCTTGGTAGATCAGATGTATCAGAGGCATTAAAATGGATAGTGGGTGGTCCATTTTTAAATGTGATAACATGGTCTAGTTATGACATTAATGGTTATACATTTCATACGAAAGCTCAAGACAACAGAAGTGCAGTTCAGAATAGTGGTGTATTGGTGTTTGCAGGAGCAATGAATTTTTCAAGTGCTAAGGAAAAAAACCCAATTTCTGCATGAAGTTCATATTTTGGAGTGATTGAAGACATATGGGAGGTTGATTACATTAAAATTAAAGTTCCTGTTTTTAACTGTAAATGGTTTAATGGTAACAACAGTGTCAGACACGATAAATTTGGAATGACACTTGTTAATCTGAATAGATTGGAAGACACAGCTGATTCTTTTATAATGGAAACACATGCAAAACAAATTTTCTATGTAGTAGATCAATCATATATGCAGTGGGATTTTGTTTTACAAGGGAAAAAATAATATGTTGGTGAGGATGAAATTGATGAATATGCTAATTTATGTGAGATCCCTACTTCCATGGAATGATTAACAGAACATAATGATGATAATGTTGAAGACATAGTTTGTGCCATAAGGAACAATCACGACGAAGGAATTAGGGAAAACAATCCATTTGTACATTCCTAAATTTACAGGTAACATATGTTTATTTCTTGTTTACATTTATTTTTTCCATAAATGTAAGATATTGTAAGTTTTTTATTTATTAAAACATGTTTTAAAAAAAATAAGTATATGTTTTTGTTTGTTTTAAGTTTGTTTAGTTTAATTTATCACGTTTATAACCATTACATGAATTATATATCTATTATTTTTGTTCACTGACAATTACTTTACCATATTTACAATGTTTACCAGGTTTACCATTTTTACCATGTTTACCATCTTGACCATCTTGACCATCTTTACCATCTTTACCATTGTTTAACATGCTTACCATATTACCAATGTTTACTATTATGTAACATAGTAAACTTTTATATTTTCTGATTATAGTAGTATTAAAATATTTTAATTTGTATATTTTTGAACTGACGTTTGTTTTTTTGATTTGAAGGATAATGACAAATCATTCAGATGATCAACCACATGATTCTAGAGAGGAGCATATTTCTGGTCAAACCTCTGGGGATGAACATTCACATGCTCCTATTATGACAAAGAGTTCAAAGGTTGGTAAACGTGGGTGCACACGTTTACCAAAATTATCAATTGCTCGTACGCAGGATCATAGGATAGTCGTTGAGTTTAATGATGATGATATTCCTAGAGGTCCGAATGCAAAATATTTTAAGAGTTTTGTAGTAACTCATGCTAAGAGCAATGTAAGGATTCTGTATGATGATTGGAGAAGTGTGGATAAAGCGATTATCTCTCAGTTGTGGGACGCGATTTTGGTAAGATCTTTTGTCATTTTTTGACTATGGTTTTAATGTTTCTAGTATATATAATATGTTTAACCTCTTCTTTATCATATGAAATTTGATATTCCTAACACTGGAGGAGTCAGGAAGAAATGCTTATCGTTGGCTTCCAGAAGATGGAGGGATTTCAAATCAACCCTCTCATCAGATTTCATTTATGGTCATAGGAGTCATGACAATCCATGTCGTATATATCCTTTTATAGATGAAGACACATGGAGATAGTTTTTTGAAATTAGAAGAAAAGATTAATTTCTGGTAAGGGTAATGTAAACTTTTATAAACATTATTATATAAATGATTTTATTAATGTTTTGTTAATGATTTCTTATTCTTAAATTACAGCAAACAAGGAAATCTCATCAGGAGATCCAATCTAAAAATGTATACCCTCATAGTTTATCTCGGGGAGGGTATGCATTATTGGAAGAACAAATGAGGGCGGAAAAATTTCAACAACTAAGAGATGAGTCTTCAAGCTCTGGAAAGGTGGCCCCTCCATCCCCTCCATCTAGACATAAAAAATGGAAGAGAGCTCGGAAGGGAAAAAAAGGGAAATATCTTTCGGATGAATCGAGAATCGTAACTGAGAGGATTGTAAGATATCTATTTCATTTATTTAAGTTAACTATTTGCTTCATATAATTTCAATCATTACAGAAATGTTCAATTAATTAATACAAGACTCTCTTAAGGAGAAGAGTTCATAGGGGACATTTACAGCTACTGGGAGGGAAGATATTTTATTTGCAGTATTGGGAAGGCCCGAACATCCTGGTCGTGTAAGAGGATATCTGGCAGGTGTATTGGTAAGAAAAGTGTTGCCAAGTTCATCAACTTCTAACATTGAGGGGGTTTATAAAAAAATAGAATCCTTGGAGGCTGAAGTTCATAATATTAATGCGATGATGGAGGACAATATTAGAGATTCAGTACAGTCTATGTTTGCATAAATGCAAAGACAATTTCAGACTACAGCTCCCACTCCTCCACCTCCCCCTGCAGTCCCCATTATTTATCCTCCACCTCAGCCAGTAGCTCCCACTCCCCCACCTCATCCTACAGACCCCATTTTTTATCCTACGCCTCTGCTGCAGCTTCCTACTTATTGCGAGTTGTATGTTGATGATTCTCAACATCATATAGTAGCATATGGGTTGGTATATTGTATAAGAGATAAAGTTCATCATCAACAATTAGAGGTAGATAATCAGAGGGTCACTGTACAAGATATTATAGATAGATCAGCTAGGGTACCGATACCTACAGATGAGGTGGCGAAAGTTGGACAGAGTATCGGCCATTTTTTAATTTGGCCATCAAGAATTCTTCGACTCATTACCATAGAGTTATGAATGTTATATCTTTTAATTTATTTTTTATTAAAGTTGTTTTATCATTTGAAAACTAATATATTTTTCAATTTTTTTTACAGTAATACTTCAAAGGTAAAGAAATACTGTGTAGACAACAACAAAGACAAATGGCTATGACATCAGATACAGATTCAAATGGTCTTGACAGATTGTCAAGATATTCGCATTTGTTGTTGGGTTATTATGAGTTTTCAATGGAAGCTCATGTTTGTGGACGTGAAATAAGAGTGCGGATTATAAAAACTAATATCATGGAGCTTGTTACTGGAGATAAGTTGGGCATCAACGTGGTGCAAATTTTTTCCATGTAAGTCTTAACACCTTTTCCCTGTGTTATATTTATTTAAAATGTATACTTATGTATGTTTTGTATTAGGTATCTTTATAAAATTTGTGAGAGGAATGAGCTGACAGAAGTATATGGATTCATGGACCTGCAATTGATTTCCCCTGAAGCATGTGCATTGAATGAGGAACAAATAATGGTTTATATTGCTGAAAGATTTGAAAAGAATATAATCACACAATTTTGGATGATGCCTTTTGGTGAGAGGTATGAAACACATTTCTCTCAAAGAGTTAATTATCTTTTAACATAAAAAACCACTAACGTCAAATTTCCTTTTATTAGTGATCATTGGATGTTAGGGGTTTTTTTCCCAAGGGAGAAAGCCCTTTATTGGATATGCTCTGTCCATGGTGATGTGCGGGAATGTTTTAAGAATATATTGGAAAATTATGTTTCAATTTCTCAATAGTTTTATATATTATAATGAATTTTAAATTTACCCCATTCGTATTATTTTCTAACAGTGCATGGGCCTACTTTCGAAAAAACACAAAGAAAAGAAGTGCACGGATCAAATATGTAAATGAGAAGGTAAATATCCATTTATAATTTATACTTTTAGATTTATTACATAAAAATAATATATTGAATTTACACTCATTCAAACAGAATTGTCATGTACAACAAGGCCTCATCGAATGAGGATATTATATGTTAAGATTTATGTATGAAATAATAACAACTGAGACAGTTGTGAATTTTGACCTGGTACGATTTCCTCTTAAAATTTCCCATTATATTTCAATTTGATTTATTCATTATACACGTTAACTACTTTCTTTTTGATTTGTATCTTTTTGATGACCCTAAACCCTATACTGCTGAAGACATCAAACACTTACAAGTGGAGTGGTCAAATTATTTTACAGGTTTGATTGAATTTTAGTTGTTTGTAATGTAAAATGTAATTTTGAATATTGTCATTGTAATTGTGTATTTGGTAGTTTTTTATGTTGGATTTAGTTTTTTTTTTGAAGTTGACAGTGTAAGTTTTGAATTTTATATAAGTGAATGTTTAATTTTTCTCTGTTTCTTGTTTTGGTTTACTTATGATGGTTTTTCTGGTATGGATTTGGGTCTGTGGGGGAGGGGTTCCAAGGGTGTGGGGTGTCCAGCGGTCTGGGAGGGCTGTCCGGTGGGGTGGGGGACAGTCCAGGGGGGTGGCAGGGTTGTCCAGGGGTGTGGGAAGGCAGTCCAGGGGTGTGGGAGTGCTGTCTAGGGGTGGGGGTGTATACATGAGGGTGGGGGGGGGGGGGTTGTACAGGGGTGTTTGGGGTTGTCCAGGGGTGTGGTGGGGGCTGTCAAGTGGGGTGAGGGGGTGCTGTTGAGGCGGGTGGGGGGTTGTCGAGGGGTGTTTGGGGCTGTCTGGGGGTCGGGGGGCAGTCCAGGAGTGTGGTGGGGGCTTTAATGGGGTGGGGGAGGGCTGTCCAAGGGGTATACATGAGGGTGGGAGCTCTAATGGGGTGGGGGAGGGCTGTCCAGGGGGTATACATGAGGGTGAGGGCTCCAACGGGGTGGGGGAGGGTTGTCCATGGGGTATACATGTGGGTGGGGGCTGTCTAGGGGGTAAGTTTTATATATTATCAATGTACATGCTTAATTTTGATCTACTTCTGTTTTTGTGGTACGATTTCTTGATTTGTTTTCTGGTTGATTCTGGTGGAGAGAAGATGACTGCATTAAATTTTTAAAAAAATTTGGTTTATCACGTCGGTTATTTAATAACTGACATGATAAAAGGCCTGGAAAATGGTTTATCACGTCCGTTATTATATTACCGACGTGATAAACCCCCTCCCCCCGGTTTATCACGGCGGTTATATAATAACCGACCTGATAAACCACCCTCACCCTGGTTTATCATGGAAGTTATATAATAACCGACGTGATAAACCCCCCTCCCCCCCAGTTTATCACGTCGGTTTTTAAAAAACCAACGTGATAAAACCCCGCCCCCCGGTTTATCACGTCGGTTGTTTAATAACCGACGTGATAAACCCCACCCCCCGGTTTATCATGGCGGTTCTATAATAACCGACGTGACAAACCCCTCGCCCCCGGTTTATCATGTCGGTTATTTAATAACCGACGTGATAGACCATTTCCCCGTCCTTTTATGACGTCGGTTTTTTAATAACCGACGTGATAAACCATTTTCCAGGCCTTTTATCACGTCGGTTGTAAAAGAACTGACGTGATAAACCCTTCCCATTTTATTTATCACATCGGTTCTAAAATAACCGACGTCATAAACATCGCGATTTTATGTTTTTGACGTCGGTTTTTAAATAACCGACGTCAAAAATGTTATTTATAACGTCGCCCGTATTAACGTTGGCTAGAAACCGACGTAAAATATGAAAAATAACTGACGTAAAAAACATTTTTTGCACTAGTGATGAGAAATTTTTTTCAATATAATGTTCATAGATAACATAAGAGTATGATAGAATAATTAATTTAATCGATTCATTAAGTGAGGTAGGATTACTATGACCTGATCAAGTTGTATGTTTAGTGTGTATTTTTGAAATAATTTAATTTTTATCTTAATTTTCCCAACAAACATTAATCACACCTTGTTATTATGAATGATGGATGATTCTTTGAAATGAATTTGAATATAATACATATAATTTTTTATTATTTTAATTAAATTATATTATATGTTTTAATAAAATGGTGTTTTTTTCAAATGGCCCAATAGTGGATATTGCTAGAATAATTTCATGTATTTGTTTTTGGTTTGTGTTTATTAAAGAAAGATGTTAAGTTAAAATAAAATGAATAATTCTAATATACTATGATTATTATACATTTTTTTGATGGGGTTCATAGTAATCTAGTAGTGTTTTAGTTGATATACCACAATCAATATTATTGAAGAGTCTAACATAAGATGATACATTTCTATGTTTTTGGAAAATAGATGATAAAGAGAAACTATTGATTGTCCACTAGAAAAAAATTAATTCAATAATATTATTCAATAGTGTTATAAAATACACATGGTTCATGTAATAGTGATACATGTCTCTTATAGAGTCCATATTAGAAATGGAAAATTCATCGAATAAATGTTTTTGTCAAAATATTATTTTATCTTTTAGGTAAAAATGTGGATAGAAGACAAAACTATTTCAGGGATGTAAATTTGGTGAAGGATGATGTTTTTAAATATCAATGTCAAAAAATTATTTTATATAGTACCTTGAATAATAATGATAATGGATTTGAAACTAGAATATAATTACGGTTAATCTATAAAAACCATATTTTGGCATTTAGGTCACTATTACATGATTATTTATAAGTATGGTTTTTAAATTAGGTAAACATTTGAAATATATAATATGTGATAATTTTCAACTATGGGTTTTAAGATATGAATGAAAAAAATATAATACACACCATGGTGATAGAGTATTGCGCCATTATTTGGATGACATGGATAAAAATGAATAACTTCGTATCACATAAAAGAAGTAATGTCTAATTTATTTAGTATAAGAGTATGAAAATAAATGTAATATAAATTAAAAATATTTTAGCCTATAAAAATAAAAAACTAATTTTAGGATGTATTGGAATGTTAGAGATATCCATTTAAATAAGGACCATAATTAATGGTCACAGTTAGTATATTGAGTACTGAAATCTACATAATTATAAAGAGAGGAAATGATGAAATTATAAGAATCCATATACATAATTTTCCAGATGATTAAGAATAATTTTTTTTCATCAATATGGTTATATTTTATACATTTTTATTTTACTAATATTTGTATTCATGTTTTTTTGTTTACTCATTGGCTTATTTTCAAGTATCAAGCCCCATTAATTATGTTCAGTGTCTTTTTTGTCTCTTTATTGGTTATGATTTTCATTAATGTGTATAATATTTTTTTATTTCTACGTATAACGATTTCACTAGTGAGATTTTGGGTTTTAATTAACTTTTATTGTTTGTACCTATAGCTAGAAAATATTAATATTGACTAGAAGGATAGAATTCAAAAAGTAGAATGTATAGTTCAAATATCTAAATATTGTGATCCATCCCATATTATAACTTTAATAAAATGATGTATACAAGTTAATTGTTTTTAAGGTTTCCTGAATTTTATCTTCTAGGAAGAAGAGATGAAAGTGATGTTTTCAGAATTATATTTATGAAATGTTTTCTTTCACAATATGTTTGATTTCATATACTATATTTATTAAATTATTTATCATTTTAGATTTGCATCATTCGAATAGGACCATCAATAGAGGTATTGTATTAAATACACCATATATTTGATTATTCTATAGTTAAAGATGTCAATTTACCCGTTAGGAGATACAAAGTGTAGATAGATGTTATTAGACATGTTTAGAAACATTAAGCTAACCAAAAATGTGTTCCTCACTATTCAAATAGAAGATTAATAATTACATGTTTCTCAATTCACTGTACAATCAATATTTTGTCTATAGTTTCTCAGAAAAATTCATTTTTAGTATTTTTGTGTGGTTTTTTTCAATGTGACTATGATAAAACATATAATCAATTTGACCTTAATCATTGAAATATGATAATAAAACTCATCATTTATGATAAATTTTTTGTGTATCAGTGATTCAATATTCATTATTGAAAAAGTTATTTTCTATCAAATTTTTATGTGTTTGTATTCTAGAATTTCTGTTGAAGTGTTTTTTTCAAGAACAAAACAAAAACCATTTATTTTTTCAAACTACTTGAGGGATAAGCACTCTAACTAGTTCTTAAGATGGTGTCATCTAAAAGACTCATAGTGTAGTTATTTATTTTTCATCATTTAATTTTAAAATTCCCTCCTTGAGTTTATTTGGTTATTGTTTCCCTCATTCACATTTTCATAGTTTTTAGTGCTTGTGCTTGTTTATTTGAGCATGTTCAAGAAATTTTTAGCTGATAATATTTTTTCTGTTAATTTAATTTGAAGTATAATATTTACATATATAAAATTGATCATATTCATGGTTATGAACACATTTTACTTGATTCAATTGATGTTGTAGCTATAGGTCTTAATATACCTGATGTTCATACAATTGTTCACTATCAACATCCACACTAAGTAGAAGAAAGTTTATTCTGCTAGTTTAGGTAATGATTAGTTTCGAAAAACATTTTCTGTTTTCATTATCCAAAAAATATATTCATAATGACTTGGGAAAAATTTTGGACAAAATGAAAAAATAGAAAATTCCATGTTTTATATCTTTCTACATTTTCATTTTCTAAGAAACCTTGAAATCCTTTTTTTAAAAGTTATTCGATTCCATTTCCATTCATTGAAAAAACAAAATATAAAAAAAATTCCAAAACCAACCAGAGTTTTTTTGTGCAAAATTATTAAAAACATGAACAGTTTCTATTTTTAATTATCATGTTTTTTCTATGTCCACCGAAGTGGGAGAACAAATATTGAATTTTTAGATGGATTCAACATAGCTCTAGTTTCACCCAACGATATATCAATGTTTTCAAGTCTATCCAAATCATTTTCTAATGTACCATATCCATTATATTTTCTTGTTTTTGGAGTATTATGTGATTCCATTACAATATAAGAGAGGGATGATTGATGTTAATTCATTTATAGGTCCTTCTAACCCATATTAAATTACTTAGAAAATTTAATTTGTTTATTTACAAATTTTTTCATAATCTAATTAGTAAAAATATAGGTTATTATTAATGATATGAAATAATTATTTTTTATAAATACAATAGTTGTGTAATTGAATAATTTATATAAAAATAAATACTTTAAAAATTAGGAAAAAATATCAAATCACTTGAGAAACATAAATACTGTGACGACATTTCAATTGGTCACATACTATCTTGTTCCATTAACTTGTATTACTGAAGTAATCATTAAATCCCAATTAAATAGAGATGAGTTATAACCATCAATAATCAATAATGATTAAGTGTTTCATTGGTTGTGTAATATGGATGTTATGATTTAAATGGTAATGTAATGATGTGATTCCTAAAAGAAATCGATTTTACTAATTATATACCAACTTAAACAAGGTATCTTGTTTTGAAAAACATAACTTGTTTCTTTTTCATTATATCCTAGAGTCATTCTTGATCTTATGTAAAACCATTTTTACATAACATGATTTTATAAAACCACTTCCTTTTGAAAATATGTTTTACACTACATTTTCTAAAAGCATGGGTTTGAATGTAAACTATTGATAACATTGAAAAATTAATGTATGTTCTCCCTAAAGGAAAATATAAGTATGAAAATATATATTTAAAAGAACAAGAATTTAAAATGGGTATCATAAATTAATCAATTACACAACAATTAAATCTTTATTCATGATGTTTTGGGTATTTATTGGCCATGAAAAATATTATACATGGTTTATTACATAATGTTTTTAATATGACATAGTTACCACCCATTCAATTGTTAGAGACTTATTTGGATATGTATTATGAAACCAATAAAATTTTCATCCCACTTTTCATAGAAGTGGTTTCAACTATATATAATGTGTTTATAATTTAATTATGTTTTTTCAACTATGTTATGTTTCTATTAATTATTTTTTACCTTTTTAAAAACCATAATGTGATGTACATTTAATACAAATGATTATGTTATAACTTTTTAATATATAAATTATTTTTTCTATATAATGATATATACTTAATAAAAGTTCACATAATTTTTTTAATTTATAATGTTCATAGATTTTTATGAAAGAATTAGATGCTTATAATGAATATAGATTTGAGATGTCCAACATTTAATTCTCTGTTATACCAGTAATATGGATTTTCATTAGTGTATGGTTGATATGATCATGGATTCCTCTTTGATGGAAAATGAAAATATTGGTAGGGGTAGTTTGATATTGTAAAAATTATATTTAGGCATGTCACATGGGTTAGTTTATTGAACAATGTTTTTATATGAAACTTTCCACTTTCCATTGATTATTTATAAACCTGACTTTGGTTACACCTTCCCATTTCTATGAGATGGGGTTTTACCCATGACTCAACCACTAACTGAAATATTTTGAGGATTGATCATCGGGGAGGGAAACCTCATTTTCTTACCCTATTTATATCATGTTGAAAGTGTTAGGATCAAATATGGCATCTCAAGTATATATCCTTTCAATATATGAAGTTTTCATTTATAGTTGATATTTTTCTTTAAGGTACATTATTGTATACTTATAATATGATTTTATTGATAACTAGATGTAAATTTGTTTTCATATATATTATTATAAATGATTAAATTAATCAAAATAATACATCTATATGTATTTTATATATGTTAAAAAATGGTGGTTTCCTTATGAATATTATTTGATCAAAATATGAAGGTCTAATATGGTGGATATATAGTTATGAATTTATACTTGCATGTGACTATAGTTTCTACTATATATTCAAAATGAAACTAATATATGTTAAAACATGGTGGTTTTCTAATGAGTATTATATGATCAAACTCTGTAGGTGTACACTAGTGGATATGTTATTTTATGGTCTGACTACCTGGTGACTATAGATACTAATAAATATTCAGATTATAAATTCATGTTGTTTATTGTCATTTTTGGTATGAGTTTTATGCCTCCTTATGTTTGAATTAGAGACTAAATATAATGTTTGTAACATTTCTATTTATGTCATAAACCTATTTTAGATAATTCATTTTTACCTCAAACATGATTTTCTAATGTATGAAATTTATTTCATTAATTTATGGTTGGGTTTTTTATTTTTATTAGGAAAAAAATTTAGGTAAATCACTCCCCAACCATACTTCTAGACCTATGGACCTTTCATAAGACCTTGAGGATCAATAAGTTCTCACCAGGTCTTGAGGTGGCCTAATATAGGAATTATTTATGTGATTCAGATCATGGTAATTTAAATATGGCATCTGATTAGGATAATGATATCATTTATCACTTAGATCTATTGGTATAGTTGAGATTAAGTGTATATAAGATTTAGGATATTTAATAATTAATATTTAAACCCTTAAAAGGCATAGAAGCACCTTTATGATGGAATCTCGTGTTTCCATGATTGTTTGGGATACTAGGAATACACCAGTATAATATAAGGGTTATTTATTTGAATACATAAACCTTATGAAAGTATAAAAATATAAGTGACATAAGGCTTGACTAAGAGTCATTTAATTTTTCAATTTTCACATTATTTATCTAGGGTACTTATGAAATTCCATAATTATTATATATAATTTAATATAGCTGAATCAATAATTAAATATTAGAAACTAATATTATATTTAATATTTTCATCTATAAAATATTGGGGGCATTTTAATTAGTTACGATAATCACTTGGATGGTTGTGACCACCCCATTAATTAGTTTTTCTATTATATTGGTCATTTTTTGAAACATTTTATATTTTAGACATGTTTCTCATTAATTATTTTTATTACATATTTTTATCATTGTATAATAATATTATTATTTTTTTGGGTGAAGGAGTTTTCAAGTGCTAGTGATTATGATAAGACAACCATTTTTTGTTGGTTGGAATAGGGTGCAATGAAGCCTAAGGGATTTTTATAGATATGAAAATATCTATCAAATTTCTAAAAATGAATATCTTGGATGAGGGAACACACTATATAAAGAATGCAATTCATATGATTGAATGCATTCTAGGGAAGTCGATCAGACTGGCTAAATATGATGACTTCACTTTCATGAATAACATCATATCTAATTTAATATAATCCCATCATTTTGGGTTTCATTCAACCTTTAGTTTCGAAATATTCTTGATTCTTTGTTGGTGGAGTACTATGGGTTTTTAATATTGTTTTGATAATTTGCAATCATGAAGTGGTAAATTGTTTTAGTATTAACATTGTATTAGAATCTTGGGACATGTATTAGGATTGTGGGATACCTATTTTTAAAATTAACCTTGTATTATATTTATAGAAAAAATATATTTTTTAGTTTCTATTGGAAATATCCATGGTTGTGAACTATAGACATAGAGGTATTGAAATTGTTCTGAAAAATGGTGTTAGGTCTATATACATGGTTTTAAAATTTGGATATAATCCGATGTGGAAGAATCTATAACCACAATTTGAAATCATGGCTATAGGTGTACTGCCATGATGACACAAGTGGGTATAGAAGAATAGGAAGAGTTGGAAACTATGGCTATAACAATGGCCCTATTCCCATGATAATAAAAGGGAAAATCTAAAAAATCATAGCTGTAGTATAGATTTCTAGTAGTGAGGGAGAAAATTATGTTTTTTTTCAATTACTTCATTATATCAATGTTCCAAATGTGTATTCTTCAAAATGTAAAAAAATTTGTCTCTTTAAAAGATTTGATGTTGGTAGGTTTAAAATATCTTAATGGTCATGGCATGGTGTAAAATATCATACCCATTGCATTGCATGGAATATTTTCCTTCCATTATAGGAATACTATAATGAAGGGTTGTTATTTTTTTCAATTAAATTTGTAACAAGGTGATTAATTTTAATTCTTTTAAGTAATTGGATAATGAAATAGTTTCTATAATTTCCAATCAGAAATATATTTTCCTCTATATGTTTTGTTACCATGGTGTATTTAATGGTTCTGTTGGTGCGAGAAATAATGCTTTTTAGAACTATATATCTATATTGGAAGTGTAATTTTAAAATATATATGGAGATATTGAATGGGTATGTTAAGAATCCATGTTTATCGAAAAGATCCATTGTTGAAAAGAATATATCTAAAAAAGTTGTAGTGTTTTGTTAATGCTATTTTTCACCAGTAGAGAACATAATATTGCCTATATTTATCCACTAATGAGTTAGTTATGGGGAAATGGGATTAGTGGATGGAATTTAAAAGCATTAATAGGTGAACAGATAAATAAGGTACATTTCTACATAATAAATAAAATAGATGATTTTTAACCATATATAATATTTCATATTAATGTGTTGAAAAACTTTTATCCAAAGAGGAAATATATAAGGATTTTGAATAAGTATAAAAAATATTTTTACCATGGTTTAATGAGAATGTCCGTGTTATATTTGATGCATTAGAAACATTGAGATGGTAAGTGGGTGGTCCATGTTTAAATTTGATAAAATGGTACATGTATGATATTAATTCCTTTATAGTTTATACCAATGATCATGAAAAATAATTATAGTTCAGAATAATAGTGTATTGGTATTTTCAAAGGCAATAAGTTTTTCGATTGTGAATGAAAAAAAACCAATATTCAAATTACCGGAATATTATGGGGTCATTGAAAAATAATGGGAGGTTTATTGCATTAAATTTTGTGTTCTTGTGTTTATCTACAAATGGTTTATCAGTTACAATAGTGTCAGACACATTGAATTTGGAATGAAACTACAAAATATGAATAACTTGGAATGAAAAGATGATATTGTTATCATGCCAACACATGTAAATTTTTTTATGTTCTTGATCAATCAGATTTGAAATTTTCTATTGTTTTTCAAGGTAAAAAGGATGTTGGTGATGATAAACCTGAAGAAGATGGAAATTTATTTGGGATCCCCACATTAATGTAATGATTAATAGATAATATTGATGAGCACATCGTAGACACGTTTTTTCCATGTGAAATGATAATGAAAAAAGATTTTGGGAAAATAATCCATTAGTAAATTCCTAACAATACAAGTATCATATGTTTATTTCACTTTTAAGTTTTTAAATTTCATAAAATGTTAGATATTTTTATTTTATTTTATTTATTAAAAAAATTATTCTTACTAATAAATCAAATTGTTTGTTTATATTAGTTTAGTTTTGTTTAGATTACTATGTTTACCCTTATGTAACTTATATATTAATTGATTATATTCAAAAACAATTAATTTTTTATTTTTTTCCAATTTTTATATGATAATTCATATCTCATTACTATTTTTATCATTTTATCTAACTATAACCAATATAAAAAATAGTGCTATGTTTAATTTATTTTAATTTTTTGGTTGATAATTTTTTTATTTATTTTTTACATTATTATCGTAATAGTTGAATTTGTATAAATGTTTACTAATTTTTTTTCTTTGATTTGTAGGATAATGAACAATAAATCAACTTATCGACCACATACTTCTAGATATGATCATACTCATACCTCTAGGGAGGAATTTGTACATATTCCTCTTGATGAGCCCCATACTTCTTTACAAAAGACTCTACTCGAAAAGGGCTAACGAAGAGTTCAAGGGTTGGTAAATAGGGTCACACTCATTTAAAAAAATTAATAGTTTCCTATATAAATAACTAGATAATATTGGTAGAATTTGATGATAATTATATTACTAGTGGTCCTAATTCAAAACAATTCAACAGTTATATATAAGTTCAGGTTAAAATCAAATTGAGTATTTTAAATGATGATTGGAGAAGTGTTAAAAAACTTTCACTATCTCACCTGTGGGAGACCATTTTGATAAGATCATTTTTTAAATTTACTCATCTTGAAATTTTTATTAGTAATATATGTTTTACTAACTATTTCCAAATTACATATGATATAAATGAAACTGGAGGAGTTAGGAGAAAATTTTTATCATTCAATTCTAGGAGATAAAGAGATTTGAAATCAACCCCCACATTAGATTTCATTTTTGGGCATATGAAACACCATAATTCATCTGATGTATATCCTTTATAGATGAATATACATTGAAGAATTTTTTTGAAATTATAAGACAAGAAGCATTTTTTCTAAGCGAAAGGTTACATTTTAAAATCTTTTTTTATCTTAATGATCTAATTAATGATTTATTAATGATTTATTTATTTTTAATTTAAATCAATAGAGGATATCATATATAGATATCCAATCTAGAAATTTATACCCTTACACTTTATCTTGGTGAGGGTATACATTATTGGAAGAACAAATGGTGACTGAAAATTTTCAGAAATTGAGGGCTAAGTATTCAAGCTGTGTTGGGGCTTCCCCTCCACCCCTAGAAAGACATAAAAAATAGATGAGGGATCAGACAAGAAATAAAGTGAAATATATTACGGAAGAGTTGAGGGTTTTATTTGAGAGGATTTTAAGTGTTTACTTTATTTATTTATTTATGTTAATTTAATTATTTATATATTAGTATATATTAATGATGTTTTAAAATAATCCATAAAATATTTTATTGAGGAGAAGAGAACACATGGGGTAACTTTAGCTAAGGGTAGGAAGGATATTTTTTGTATAACATTGGAAAAAAAACACCTGGCTGATTTACAAGGATACCTAATCGGTGTATCATTAAAAAAAGCATTTCAATGTTCCTCATCCTCTTCAATAGAGGGCTTTTATAAAAAAAATATAGTCTTTTGAGGATCAATTTTAGGATATTCATGTGAACATGGATGATAGGATCAAATATTTGGTACAATTGATACTTACAAACATGAATATACATTTTCATACAACCAATACCACTCCTCCACCTCCACGAGAATCTCCCACTCCACCTCCGCATGTAGACCCCACTCCTCATGTAACACATACACCCCCTCCTATGCAAATTATTTATTATTGTTATATATATTTTGATAATCCACGAAATCATAATTTTTCATATGGGATGGCATTTTATATTGTAGATACCATTCATCCTCAATAAATTGTGATAGAGAATAATAAGGTCACTGAACAAGATATTATTGATATATTAGCTGGAGTACCAATACATATAGATGAGGTCAGTACAATTGGACAAAGTACCGAGCACATATAAGTTTGTCCATATAGACTTCTACAACAAAATACCATAGATTTCTATATATATTTTATATTTTATTTCATATTTGTATTAATTTATTTTAAAATTTAAAAGGTTACATATTTACCTATTTTTTACAGGAACACATTTAAGTTAAATTAATATTTCATAGAACTAAAGAAATACAATGTCCTATGAATTCATATATTGATCCTAGAAGTCTTGATAGATTGTTATGGTATTCAAATTTTTTTGGATGTTAATGATATTCCAATTGAAGCTAGTTTTTTTGCGCATGCAATGAATGTGGTTATTTTAAAAAATTATATCATGGAGATTCTAACTAGAGATTAGTTGGGCATCAACTTGATGCATTTTTTTCCATTGAATTATTAAAATAAATAATTTAGTGTATTTAATTTATAGAAATATATACTTAGATTTTTTTGTAATTATTATCTTTATACAAATTATACGGAGAATAGAAAGATAAATGTGTATAGATTTATGTACCCAGAGTTTATTTTACATATAGACAGAATAATGATTGAAGAAGAAAGAATAATTTACATCACTGAAATATTTAAAAAGGATACAATTATTCAGTGATGTGTGTTTCTTTATCTTCAAGAGTATGAAACATATATCTCATAATGTGTTATATATATTTTAACATAATTACTAATAACATTAAATTTTCATTTATATCAGTGTCAAGTGGATGTTAGGTGTTTTATGTCCAAGGGAGAAGACACAGTATTGGTTATGATGTATCCATGGAAAAGTGTAACATAAGTTTAAGAACATATTGGACATCTATGTTGGAATTGTTTAATACATATTTATATTATAATTAATTTTAATTTATTTCATTCAAACTATTTTTTAATAGGGGATTGAATTTTTTTTCAAGATACCATAATTAAAAAGAGATCCAATATAAAATATTAAAAAGAAATAGAAAATTTCCATTTATATTTATTAAATTATGGATATATTACATAATAATGTTATTTTTAATTCAAAAAGTCATTTAAAAGGTATTTTCATAAAAAAGAATGAGTAAAAGAGTGCTGATATTAGGTGGTAATATTTTTTATGAAATAGTTTCAACTGGGACAATTATCAATTAAAAAAGGGTTATATTTAATTATAAAGATTTACTTAATATTTCATTAATTTTATTTAGAATACATGTTAAATGATTTAATTATAATTTTTAGCTTTTTTATGACCACCATCATTATAGTGCATAAGAGTTTAAAAAATTACATGTTTAATGGAAGAATAATTTTATTGCTTTGGTTTGATTTTAGATTGTTCTTACTATATATTGTAATTTTGAATGTTTTAATTGTAAATGTGAATTTCATAATTTTTTCTACCGATTATACATGTCTTCTAATTTTATTTTCTTTTGTACAATTGTGGAGAAGAAGGTTGACAAGAAATTTTTCATAAAAAAATTATTATTCATGTTGGTTATTTGATAACCGACGTGGCAAATCCTATATCGACAAGTTTTCACATCAATTATATAATAACCAATGTAAAACCCTTTTCCACCCCACTTATTAGATAACTGACATGAAAATACATTTTTTGGGAGTTTTTCAAGTCATTCATCAAATAACCAAATTGAAAAATCATTTTCTTGGTAGGATATAAGATAATTGATGTAAAAAACCTTTCTAAATGGGTTTATCATCTCGGTTATCAAATAACTAAAATAAAAAACCAATTAGACAATTCATTTACAATGACCATTTTTTTAATAGATGTTATATACACATTTACAAAATTTTATTGAATATAAGTCCATAACAACTGATGTGAAAAAGGAAATAAACTTACATGAAAATGAATTTTATGCACTAGTGATTAATTGATTGTTCGGGATTTCCCAATGTTATTGCTAAAATATCCTTCCAAACCCCAATAATAAAGACCCCTGATGTGTTGTACTCCTCAAAATAATCATGTATAATTTTTTTGATTATATATGTAATGAATGACAATATATAAATAACTAAATTAATATAAATAATTGAATAAAATTAATATATTACAATCCTCTTAGCTACAACCCTTGAAACTTTCATAAGATATTGTATTTTTCTTTTATCTAAGACTTGTTCTATTTTTCAAGTCTGGAGGGGTAAGGGGTTGTGGGTAAACCTTTGTAGGGTATGAAGACCCAGCTCTCCATTTTTAAAAATAATCTCATCCATCATCTGTTCTTATAAGAATATTTACCCTCTTTGAGATAAATTATGAGGGTATGAATTTATAGATTGGATATCCTAATGACATATCCTTTTAAAAAAATATTGAGACAGTGCCTATTATATTAATAATCAAGAAAAATAATGTATCCAAAAAGAGTACTGGAAATATGGAAAATCCAAAGACATAAAACTATCTACCTATCTTTTCCATCAATATAGCAGTTAGCTTTCTCTCTTCTTCTTGAATTTCATTCCATTCAGACCTTATGTGATTGCAAATCATACCTCTTGATCTTCCACTACTTGAAGGATGATCTTTAAGCCTATCTAAAAATGTCTCAGCATCAGTGCTTCCAGAATCAGAGCTATCTAATAATATCTCCTAGATTATTGTACTTTATGAAGTAAAAAATGATTAATAAATCATTAATAAGATCACTAGTATAAAAAAAATTTAAAAGGAAACATCACGGTTACCAAAAATGATTCTCATATTATATTTTCATGAAAATTCATCCATGTATCTTCATCTATAAATTGATATATATAACAAGGATTAGGATTCTGCCTGTGACCAAAAATGAATTCTGATGTGAACACTTATTTAAAATATATCTATATTCTAGAATATAATGTTAAAAATTTTCTCATGAATCCTCTAGTATTAGGTATATAATATGTCATCTTATAAGAAGGGGTAATGCATATCATACTATAAACATTTCATGATAATTAAAATAATTACGAAGAATATTAGGAAAATTGTCTCCCACAAGTGAGATAGTGTCACTTATTCAACAACTCACCAATCATCAAACAGAATACAATCTTTTCTTTTTAGCATATACTAATACAAAGGACTTTAATTATTTTGAATTTGGTCCTATTAAAATATCATTATAATTAATTGATTTTGCTATCCTCTGGTCCTGGTTATGGGAAGGTGATAATTTTGTTAAATGGGTGTTTCCATGTTTCTAACCCTCAAACTGTTATTCTTCCCCATGGAAGTAGATATCACATGTAATGAAGGATATGATTCTCATAAATAAGATCATGTGTTTGTTCCCCCTTAGAGTTATGAGTAGGATCATCCCCATCATTATGTGGATGATTAGAAGATTGATCTCCTATTATCCTACAAATGAATGAAACAAAAAATTATTACACAAATATATAAATCTAACTATTACATACATATGTAAATTAAAGTGTAATAATTATAAGACAAAAAGTAACACTAAACATTACACACATTAAATGAGATAAAAATTAATCAAAATTAATGAAAAAAATCTAAAAAACAATTTGTTTGAATATACTATTATACAATATTTGTTTTTTATATTTAACATATGAAATTTAAAATAAATGGATTCCCACAAAATTAATTACTACATAAGTTATGTAAGGGTAAAAATTGTAAACTAAACAAAGAAGAACTAATATAAATAATTTAACTTATTAGTTATAATATGTATTTTAATAATGAAAAATTTTAAAAATATAACAAGTTATGAAATTTAAAAAATTATACCATAAATAATCATACATTACCTATAATATTAGAAATGTACTAAAATATTTTTTTCCCAAATTCCTTCATCATGATCATTCCATACATCACAAACCATGTCTGTGATGTGGTCATCAATATTGTCTGTTAATGTTTCCACAAAAGATGGGATATCACATAAATCAACATCTATGTCAATTTTATCATCAGTAACATACTTTTTCCACTTATAAAACAACATACCAATGCATATCATATTAATAAAGAACATAGAATTTTTTTCATGTGTTTCCAAGATAAAAGTATCGATTGTGTATTCCAATTTATTCAAATTAACTACTATTATTGAAAATTCATTGTATTGGACACTGTTGTTATCGATGAATCATTTTATAATAAACATTGTAACTTTAAATTTAATTCACTAGGTACTATTACAATCCTATAATTTCACTTAGAAAAAACATGTTTAATCATTTCACATTCATGTCACATCAAAACGATGGTAACACAAGATATGGACAAAATGAATTAAAGAAAACATGATTTATGGAATATGTGACTGAGGATCGATATGTGAGGCTTACTTGAGAGTTGAGATATGGGCCGATCAAAATCTATATAATGAGTTTGATGAAACCAAAGATTTATGAAATTGGAAAATATAGAATGGAGGCCTCTATATCGAAGAAATGAGGTCAGGGATTCCACATAAGAGAAACAATTTTTTTTCAATATTTCATAACACCAAAATGATTGAAAATAGAAATTCATAAAATTTTCAATTGTATATCAGGTTGGTTATATTATAAACAATGTGATAATGAAATTTTTATTGTTTTGTTATGTTGGTTTAAAGTAAACAATGTGAAAAGTGTTCTTTATCAAATCAGTTATCTTCTAATTGGTGAGATAAAGCAATGAAAATGTATTTTCCACATCGGTTCAAATATAAAGGACATGAAAAACCTCTTTAGTATGTTGGTTACTTTATAACCAACATGATAAAGAGTTGTACTAGTTTTTTCACATCAGCTATGGATACCCGATTTGAATAATATAACGTGAAAAATACATTTTGTACTAGTGTGTAACTAATAAAGTAGTTAATAATATAATTTAAAATAGATATTAATTAAATTATAAATATATACAATATATTTATTAACAATAACATTTTTATTATAAATTTATTATATAGTTAATAATCATTTAAAATAATAAGAATATAAGTATTAGGTTCTTGGGGATATAATTATATTGAAAGAAACACACACACACACCACACACATAAGTCAAAAATGTAGTATATTTCCTTTAGAGGGATAGATCACCATCAACCGTTATTTATTTAGTGCATGCCCCATGGGCCCAGTGGGCATAAATCCCATTACATGGCCAAAAATCAGAGTGTATCATCCTGAATGCATCATCCTACCTATATCACCTGGCATGCATCCTTCCAGTGTGACCACCTGCCTACATCATGCATGCATCACAACCTATTTAGTACATTAATGCACCGGAACCCAAGAGGGCTTGAACCTAGGATATCTTGGATGCCATGTAGGAGCCTTTACCATGTGGGTAATGGATCGTTAGAAAATATAATAATCAGAATAGTAATATAATTAATATTTTATTAATAATGTAATAAATAATTATTATAAATGTTTTATTAGTCAAATTATTATCCTATTTAATAATAGATAATGGTAATGTAATTAATAATGTAGTTAATTATAAATAATGAATAATTCAAATAGAATTTATGTAGATAATTATTATATAATATTTATAATTAATATTATTATCATTGTAATTTATTTTAAAATTGAAATATAATATTCATTATTTAATTAAATAATTTTTTTATTTAATTATAATATTAATAAAATTTTATTTTTATATTAAAATAATCTTGTTTAATTAGAAAAATATTTAATAGTATTTTTTAGTGCATTATGTTACATTTCCTATAAGTGAAAGCATATTATATTATTCAAATGAAATTATAGAGTATAAATGTAAAACAAAATTTACACTTTTCCCTCTGAAGAAGAGGTAAAATATCTTCAAGAACCTAATTAAACCAAGAAAAATTATTTTTATTAGTATCCTTATTGTAAGGGTGATCTACAAGTGAGTTTTCCTCTCTATATACATGATTATAAATTTAATCAATTGATGAAATATTTTATAAGAAAATAATCCACTAAGATGTTATCTTCTAAAAAATATTATGAGAACCTGCTTTGATAAATTAAAAAATAATAAAGGAATCACATTCCAACCAAAGAAAACCCTATCTTATAAGATAATATCATTAAATGTCCTCAATGACACCCAATATTTCGATATCGAGAGAGGATAATAACCCACAAGAATAATAAATAAATCCCGATGCATCCCTATGGTGATTTTTGAAAATTGAACCATAAACTGAAGGACAAGAATTAACCCTTGATGAACCATCAAGGTTAATTTTAATCCATCCTGAGGAAGGTGACTGCTAAAAAACATAAAATGGGAAATAAGAAGTATATATGTTACCACTGATACCAGACTACATTAATACCCAGATATCATGAACTGAATTAAAAAAATTCCTTTTGGGATGGGTTAGTTTCTATGATAACTACCAATAATCAAGACAAAGAACCTAGAGGAACAAACATATCCTGATCAAGAAGCTATTAGTTGCAATCATGTTATATGATGAAAATTAACTCCATAGAAACAACTAAAAACATTGAGTATTTGAGGGGAAAATAGGATTGACAATAATATTTTAGTAAAACCGCAGAAAGAGATCATATGGGAAAATGAGTTGTTGAACATATTAGAAATGTAATTACTCATAGATGAATTAATGGAAAATATAAAGAAAAAAATTTCAATGTTACTCCTATGTTGATGGAAGAGAACACGCGAGAAACATAGAGAAATAACTATGTTCTATAAAAACAATCAGTTAGAAACTTACCATCCTCCAAACTCCAGATGAGGATAGACCATAAGGGATGAATGAATCCCCTACTCATTATTCCAATACACTAAAAATTTGAATATGAGCCATAAATATGAGAATATTACACTTTTGAAGTCAAAATACAATTTTTCTCTAGTTCCCTAACCCAAAAATCAAATCTGAGTGAGAAGCAATAAATGTTAACGGTATCTCTAAAATCTTCTTGAAGAGAATCTATATTCTTCAACTATTATGAAATTGAGATATAAAAAATATTGATTATCATTATTATCCATGAGGTATTCCACTAGATGATAATTTTGAAAATGTTCAATCCAAAAATATAGATTTGAATTCCTAGACACTAACCACCTTGATTGAAAATCAATAGTAGAAAACATGTATTTGAGTGTAGAGACAAAAATCTTGACGTACAAGGACATTGCATTACTTTTTCGAAATACTTAATACATAACAAAAACAAACACCAAAGGACCGTAATAGCATAGTGTCTTTGGAAACTCAGAATATAATCTTCTAATTATGGTGAAAGATCATCCACATCTCCCATAAATATCTTCCCCTTTTGTTTTCTTACCTAAAACCATTATTTATATCCTGGGGAAAATAAAACATTAAAAAGGGTGAGCTCAAATTCCCAGTAAGGGTAAACATAGAGAACATAAAACAATCTATAAACATTTGAATGCAAAAACATGAACATAAAATCTAAACATCAAAATCTTGATCAAAGACATAAATCATGGAAGTACGTAAGGCATATATCATAATGGAACATCAATCATGATAATATATAATGGGAATAAAACAATTAATTGTGGAAACCATTAAGCACATGATATGATTTCCATAGTATCCAAGGCTTTGTTGCCAAGACCATCTTAGTGGACATAGTCCCTTTCTGAATCGAGTTCTCTCCTCGTTTCATTCCTGAAACACTGAACCAGATTAACATAACATTCCAGCCATGTCTATCTCATGAGATATAAATCTTTACCCAATTTATTGGAGAGAGATATAGGTCCCACCCATCTCATAATGAAATCATTCTTACATGTGCCACAACATAAACATAAATCATTCATCATAACCCAATGAATAAAAATGGGTTTCGTAAACATCATCCCATCATAACTTAATCCATATATAAAAAAATGGATATCATTTCACCATAACAAAAGTGAAACCATGTAAATCATAGAGAAATTATACATGAAATATAAACATCTGAAATAATGTCATCTTAGATGGAATATTTTTTTGATAAAACACTTTAAAAGAATTCTTGAGGAAAATATCCTTTCTTCTTAAAAATCATTTTATTTTCACAAAATTAAATGATATTTTAAAAGAAAAGTATTTTTTTTTTAAATAGTCATAAAATATTGTAGAGTACGCTTTATGAAAATGATTCATGAAACCGTAAAAATATGTTCACGCTATATAAGTTAAAAATAACATTCTTCTTGTACTTTTGTTAGAAAAGTCAAAAAGTACCTCATATGGTAAACAAAAGAAAGATTGCTTCCATGTGGTAAAAGTAAAAAGGGTAAAAACGAGTTTAAAAATACATGGAAGAAATGTAAAAATTTTATGAAAACATTTTGAGAACATATGGATAAGGATAATAAACATATCCCCAGTAAATAATTACGAATAAACAGTCTCAGATAAGAATGAGATTGGAAAAATTATCACTTACCTTAGGTTCGATATGCTTTGTACGTATCCGAACCTCCTGTATAATGATTTAAATAATGTCATTTACTTATTACATAATCATATTCTTTGTATTATATCATATATGGTTCACTTATGACTTTATATTACTCGTTCTTTTGTAAATTCCACATTAAAGCAGCGTTTTGCGTAAAATCGTTTTATTTATCGTACTTGTTTGGACTTGTTGTTCTTGATATTATTATTAATTATATAATGATTTACTTACATCCATAATGTAAATCATGATTTATATATCATATATATTTAGTATATATATATTATAGATAGATAAATGAAGTGAAATACATCGTTCATGGAGACGGTAGGCCGTATATACGCATGAATGCTGTTTTCGTTTCCTTAATGACTTGAATAGAGTTAAGTAGATGACATACATATATATATATATAGATAAAAAAAATAGAATTATTATTTCATATATTTCATGATTACTTATTATATATACTTAATAATCATTCTTGAATTGTTAACATGGAAAAAGAATCTCATCTGGTCGTGGAGACGGTAATCCGTATGTACGCACGAGCGATGATATCGTTACCATATTTATTGAATGTAATTGGAGTGGATAATATAATATCTTTGAATTGGTATAATGTTATAATAATTATATATAGTTATTCTTTACACCATTATACTCATCCAAGTAAGGTGGTGGTGGAAAAACAGGTTACACCACGTCGTGGAGACGGTATTCCGTACGTACGCACGCACGGTGATTTTGTTTTCCGTAGGATGGATAGAAGGTGAAATGTAGTTGTTTAATATTTATAATCACATATCAGTATATATGTAATACTGATGTTATTACTTTATAATGAATCAACTAAAGAAGAGGAAGTAGAAGAAGAAGGAAACTTGAAAGAGTCGGTAGAAGAGATTACCTCTTCTTCGACACACCTTCTTTAAGATTTCTCTTAAGGGAATAGAGTTGGTATTTTGAGAAGACCAGAACCTCTAAAATGTTTCTAGGGAACTGGAGAAAAGATATGGGCATGGGTTTTCTGATCTTGAAAGCTCAAAGTGTTGTGAAGAGGAGAGGGAGGAGGTGCCTTTTTATAAGGGAGGAGAGGGGCACCTTAGTAAAACATAAAATATTATTTTATATTAAAGTCATATTCAGTTTTTAATAGCTCCAATTTGATTTACTTCAAAAATAAGGTGGGGATGGGTCGAAATAATCTCAACCAATAGGTTTTAGACATTTTTAGGTTACTATTTTAACCTTATATTTTAAATTTAACTCTAAGTTAAATAATTTAACTTTTACAGTGTCTTCTTGTTTTCTTACACTATATAGTTAATAAACTTACTATAACAAGACAAAAGAACACCAAGTGGATCATTATTAATATATATAACCTTATATTAGTCATTTGGCCAAGAATTATATTTTTAAGAATAAAATAACAATTAATAATATAATATTTGTTTTAAAAACTATTTCATGTCAATTTTGACACTATTTGGTACTTGATTTTTGTGAAAATCATAACTGCGTGATTAGTTAGAAAAATGTTAATTAAATTAATAATAACATGTCATATTAACCTAATAAAATATTGTAATTTATAAAAAGTCTCAAATTTCATTTATTTGGGTATTTATAACATCAATTATGTTAATATTTTATTAATAAGGTAATTACTGCATCATCATTGTGTCATAAATAAATTAACTTATATAATTTCTAAAAATTATAAATAAAATACCATTATGTAGGAAATATTTTTATCTTTATAAGGAATATTTATAGTAGAATTTATCTTATGTATAACCCTATATTAAAGAGGCTTTAGTTATTATACATTTATTTTAACCTTTTTAACTCTTCTTTAAATAAAATAATAATAAATGTCATAATATAATCCAAGTGGACCTAAAGGGTAATATTTTATTCCTAAGGTTTTTTTTTGTCAAACCACACTTATCCAATAGAATTAGGACATGTGTTAGGGTAATAATAATATCATTTTTACCCTTAATTCCCCTATTTACATTTAACTGTGGTAAATAAAAGTAAAAAGTTACTATTCACCAAAAATTATTTTTAACTTATTGAACCAAATTTTACTTACTGATATCAAACATGACTCTCGGATTTTTGAAATTCCACTCATAGAAGTGGAAAAATTATGTTTTATGTAAATTTGCAAATTCTCCTAGGAGGTGGGTAAAGGATTGTCAAAAGTTCAATAACATTTTTATATATCTAAAATTATTATAAAATGAATCCAATGAATTACATTTAACTTATATAGGTATTATGTATCAATTTGTGACTTAAAATAAATTTAAATAAAATAAATAGTTATTTAAATAAAAATTCTGTTTTCAAATAGTGACCCAGTGTTTTCACTATTAATCAAAAATTAAAAGCTTTCCGAAAAAAACCAAAAATTCCCCCTATGATAATTTCGATATTCTGAATCCAAAAATGAAGTCCTTTTTGAGAAATAAAATTTATAAAATTTCAAAAATTAGGTATTACTATTCATAACTACAAATTTATATAACATATCGTTGTTTAGTGAAACTCAGTATTGCGTACAACACACGATATCGTGGAAGGTCGCGATTGCGTGTAATGCAAGACAAGTCAGTGATGCATGTAGTGAAAGCTCATTTTGGTGTAGCATACAACACAAGACATCAATGTAATTAAAAATAATATTTATCATAAAATCTCTGGTTGTTACATTGAGGGCATGCCAAATACATGACGTCGTATGAAGAAGATTACAATTTTTTTGATTATGAAAAAATCTTGCACAATTGAAATCAAGTGACATAGACTTACCAATCACTAATATATATTTGAAATGATCTTATAATTAATGATTAAAAAACCAAAGGTTTTTTTATTTCAAGCTTCCAAAAATCATATGGCATGATTTTTTTTCAATGCCACAATTGATAAATTCTTTTCAATAATACTATCATTCCAATTTTTAGAATTGATAAACAAATATTATTAATAATATAAACATATAATTCATAAAACATAAATTAATAGAAAAACATTAATGTGATGATGGATTTAACCAAACAAATGCATCCATCAGTTGAAATATACTTAACATTCCTTCAGGAATGCTTCATTTTATTATGAAAAATGATATAATTAAAATAGTAATCCTCTTTCATAACCAAAAAACATGAAATAGAATGGAAAAAAATTAAATACCCCCTTTCTGATGCTTAAATTACCAATAATGTCATGGTTTCTAGGAGAAGAGAACCCAAACCAATGTACACAGAATATTTTTTCTTGCAAAAAACTTGACTAGAGGCTTCTTCATAATGAAATAATGCTTTCCTAATGTTTATGATATTGGTATTATCACCTTTAGTGAAGAGGATAATTTAATTTGCATATAATATATGGGAACGAGCATAAATTTCTCTACCCTCATTAACAGATTTCAGTTTCCCATTACCAACCATTATGGAGAGAATCATATGATATAATCCCCAACAAAGGAGAAATAGATCGAATAGAGAGGGTCACCATGTCTAAAACCACTGGAGGAATCAAAATAACCTTTAGGGGGACTATTAAAAAGAACTAATATATGATTTGAGTTCAAGAATATTTTAATCCAGTTGATAAAATAACCATGAATCCCAAAACTAGAAAGAACCTCATAGATGGAGGTCCAATCTATAGTGTCAAAAGTCATTATGATATCAAGTTTCAGGGAAATGTTTCTATCTCTAATGGGATTCTTGAAAAGATTGATGAATTCATAGGTATTCAAAAGACAATCCTAAATAGTCCCACCCTTGAAGAAGCCAAATGAACTGTAATAAACAACTTCATTTGAAACAGAGGCTAACCTATTATCCATTACTTGGATGATGATTTTAAAAATGGTATTGACCAAAGAAGCTAGCATGAAGAGATAAGTTTAGTTTTAATATTCCATGTTAGGATTCAAAAAATGAAATTGAGTATTAAATCCTCAAAGAAGATAAATACCCTTAAAATGGATGAAAAGAGAAAAAATATCCACATTAATGATCTCCTAATATGATTGGTAGAAAAATTTCCAAATCCATCCAACCTTACAGATATTTCAAAATTAATACCAAATATATCTTCCTTAATATCTGACTTCAATAGAAGATCAGTGATACAAAAATTATCTTCCTTATTTTTGAGAAGTTGAATGATACCATCCATTGGCACAAAAATAATTTAGGAACCATTAAAAAGATTCCTAAAGTATAAAACCACATAATCAGAGTGATCCTTCTTGTTATCCATAATATGATCACCATTCATGAGAAGTGATAAATAACTAGAAACCCTTCTAACACATTTAAGGGAACTAAATATCTTGGAATTAAAATCCCAAAATTTGATTTATTTATCTCTATATTCATTCCCCTACATTGATTCCTTAACATTAAAATTTTTATTGAGCTTATGTGAAACCTCATCCACATTCACAATACCATCAAAAAAGTCATTGAGGGTATTTTGATCTTGAATTTGATTAAGGTAATCCTCAAGGGAGGAGATATATACACAAATATGACTAAAATGATACATTATACAATATTTATTCTTCTTTTTGACTAATTTTAGTTTGAGAATACAAGATAATGCATCATCTAGAATTCAATAGAGGTCTAAACCTCCTGAATAACTTTAACACATGTGGGTTGAGACACCCAAGAATTTTTGAATAAAAAAGTTAAAGAAGGCTTGGTAACATTGATAAATAAATCCAGCATAATTATAGGATGATCATAATTATGCCTGGGGAAGGTAATGCATGATATAGAGTCTCATCCATCCAAGACAACTTCATTAAAATAGGATCTATTAGGTTTTCTAGAAACCATTTTATTGAGGTGTTTCATATAATAGGTATAAATGGATGAAACCTTATTTTTCTCTATCAAATTAATA